>CM028366.1:8758562-9982562 GCA_016624345.1 Platycodon grandiflorus | reverse complement strand
TTGATCAACAAGTAAATCAAAGCCAAGATTTGTGAATCAAGATTGACGACGTACAAATTTACAAAGAAAATACATGTAATAGAAAAATCAACTATCGAACGAGAATAATGTAATAAAATGCCACCGCCAAAAATCGATTTTCGTGTAAATATCTTAAGTCATTGACACAATCACAATGAATGTTAAGCCCAGCTTTGGGAACGACTGCCAAATAATGGTTGTAACTTGTACTCATATATAGAGGTTTGTGCGAATCCTAGCTAAATTTATTTATTATTATTATTATTATTTATTTTTCGGTCATTAGGGAGCGTGGGAAGGTAATTTTGCTCCCTAAGCTATTTATTCGGGTTCAATTAACCAACACTATGAAAGGTAATTTTCAATGCATATGTCGATCTTTCTCGGACTTGCACATGAAGATAGATTAAGTTGAGTCACACATAACTTGTGACTAGTGTTTCAAAAATTGGGTTACGCAGGCGCCCAGGCGGCACTAGGCGCCAAAAAATCAAGCAAATCTGTCAAAAAAATTGCCCATGTGTAAAATCACGACATTTCATTATTATTTTTTAAAGCTTTGAGGTAGTTTTGGGCCTTCTAAAAAAATTAATTAGATTATTTGATCATACTTACAATTGGTGCAACCGGTGTTATGAGCTTATGATGTTATGAGTTATTGTTTATTGTTTAATTGTTTTGAACGTTAGAACGATACTAAATTGTTAATTTTAATTTTGTAATGTGATCATTAATTTTATATTATTTGGTGATATTTATCATTAGTATATATTTGAAGATTTAATACTAATTAATTAAGTTATATTAAGAAAAAAAATCAAAAGTCAAGGAAATTATGCCTTAATTTTAGACCCGTCTAAGCACTGATACGGTGTTTGGCACCTGCATAGTAATTTTTAGTCTATTAATTGTGACACAAATGACACACATGAAATTACCCATCAAACCCAAAAATAAAAGAAAACCAAAACTGTCTTTATGATTTGTATCATTGTATGGCCCCAAAACTCTAGTACTACCTAGAAACTGTCGGCGGATGTTGTTTGGTGTTGTCTATTATTTTTTCTTCTCTATCTTAGTAATGCAATTATTAATTAGGGAGAGCCTATTTTCACAATATTTTTTGTTTATTCACTAAATTATTAATTATAACTTTAAAATAATATATCTTTGAACAAAATTACCCCTTAATTAATTACTTATCATTTGAAGTTGAATAATATATTTCTTTTATGAATTACCTTTTACTTCCTAACATATCAATAAGCAAAATAATTTTGCTTTGGCTTTTTCTAAA
Organism: Platycodon grandiflorus; assembly: GCA_016624345.1. Classification (NCBI taxonomy): domain Eukaryota; kingdom Viridiplantae; phylum Streptophyta; class Magnoliopsida; order Asterales; family Campanulaceae; genus Platycodon; species Platycodon grandiflorus. The sequence continues at coordinate 9,981,244 of CM028366.1, read as the reverse complement.
AATAAATATATTTCTTAATTATATTTATGACTCGTTTCATGTTTCATTATAAAAAAAATATCATCAAAGCATTTACCGATCAAAATTTTAGAAAATATGTGATATTTTACCACTAAAATAAAAAAGTTTAATTTAATTTAAACAATATTATTTTTAAAAATATGCTTCATATTCAATTGATTATTGGTTTCAATCAATTTAAAATTTAAAATTTAGAATTAATTATTATACTCCTTCCGTCCCTAAATTATTGTCTTGTTTGACCCGGCACACCGATTAAGAAATAATGTATAGTGTGTTGTTTCCTTTAATGTTCATGTGTATGTGACCCATAATTAAAGTAGGAAGAAAAAGTAAGGGTAAAATGGTAAAAGTAATGTCTTAAAAAAGAAAGTTTTAAAACAAGACAATTATTTAGGGATGAACAAAAAAGAAAAGGAAGACAATAATTTAGTGACAGAGGGAGTAATAGGTAGGCCAAAGGTATTAAAACTTTATGATACTACTATATCACAGTATGATTTTACTATTAGATTAATATTTTACAATTATATCGTTTAAATCTAACTGTAAATTTTTTATTTCAATTAGCAAAGATCGCATGTTTTCTCAAAGTTCAGTTGACAAAAAATATCCTTATAATCTTAGTTTTTCTATTATTCAACATAACTCCGATCACGAGCTTAATTAATTAAATATTTAAAATAAATAAAAATAGAAAAAAATTATGTCGTTTATGTGAACGCTAATCAAAAATTATTTAATATGTTTTGAATTGAAAAATAATATTAAAAAGTAATTAGACAAGTAATTTTGTTAATTAACTTAATATGGACAAGTAATTAAGGATAATTTTGTCTAAATATGTATTTATTTAATGTAATACTTTAATAATGGAATGAATCAGCAAAAATTGTAATAAAAATCATCATGCTTATATGAATAATAATAAAGACTTGATTATTAGTCCTAGTCATAGTCACAATGAAAAGATAACAACAATGACAAAACCATAACAACCACCACCACTTTACTATACCATAACCACTGCCCATAAGTTTATCCATGTCAATTAAGGCCGTTCGTTAACTTATCATATTCATTCCCCTCTTCTTAGAAAGATCTCAATTTAGTATTTCTTCCGGACAAAAAGTTTATTTTTGACTTTTTTGGGTCAATTAAGTAAAAATTTAACCAATAATTTACATAATTTATTTATTTATTTGCAAAAGGTTAAAAGGGACATAGAATCCCAACCCTTATTATTATTATTTAATGTCTTGAAAAATTACAATTAAAACTATATGATGCCTTTTGATATGGCTAGAACAAATTGTTTGAACACCCAACCTCTCCACTGAGAGTATTGAAGTACCAGGGTGGTTATAGTGCAGTGCTTGAATACTCAACCTCTTTGTTAAGAGAAGTGAGCAGTACTAAATGGGCATTTAATCAGTACTAAATGAGCTTTTGGTGAGACTTGAACAATAACGGCATCTCTGGTAAAACTTGAACACTCGACCTTTTTAAGTACCAAGGTGTCGTCTTTGGTGAGACTTTAACAATCGACCTCTTTCTGTTAAGAGAAGTGAACAGTACCAGTTGAGTTAAAACTCCAAAGTATTCTTAAGGTAATTTTTAATTAATGAAATTTTATTTTCTAAAACATAAGTAAAATATGTAAAATTTTAATTTGATTTAGTTTCATGTTGACTTCTAAAAAAGAAAAGTAGACTTTTTGACTGGAACGATGGAAGTATTAGATTTTAACTTACTTTGAAAGATAACGCCACTTGAACAAATTGACAAACCCAGTACAACAAACCTTAACTCCTCTCATTGACTTATTTCATGTCAACTTCAATTCAATACATGCAAAAACATAGTACATCAAGTGCACACACACACAAAGATATACCTTACGGCTTAAAACCACTTTATGCACGAAAAGTTGTTTCGTGTATATATATTTAAGTAAATATTCATTTTTTATGTACATATTCCCCCTCTCTAATTTGGTATATAAGGTGGTCCATCCATGTCAGCTTGGAATACCTCAATTTAATCCACCTCCTAAGTTGAGTCCAACAGCCTCAAAATATAATCGAGCATGGATCTCACTCTCAGCCCCTCTCCCCCACACGCATGCACACACACACACACACATACACATAGATATAGATATTCGGTTTCATTATCAATCATGAGTTTCAATGAAAACTTGCATATAGTTTGTTGTAAGGTCTTTCAAAACTTCAGTTTATGTTTGTTAATAAGTTTAGGTAAAGGGGATAATAAGTTCCGGAAACATGCATATATAGATAAACAGGGTTAACTTCATGACAAAGCCAAGCCACCAACCCCTTTTGAAGATGGTTAAAGAAAAGATGGCAACTTTCACTTTTGTTTCATCATAATCTTGGGTCTACATTTTTTAAACCAAAGATTGATTGCGTAATATATTAAAGATAAGAGAGGGTTCACCTTTACAGCTTGGCCATTGCCTGCATAGAGTCGTTGGAAAGGTTCAAGCATCAAAACCACAGATGAGATCACACAGCTTTGTAAAAGGAAAAAGTGAACACCCCCCCACCAAAGCGATGATGCTCAAATAAAATAGAGTAATCCTTAAAAGTTTTTCGAAAGGAAAAGGATTGAGTAAATTAAAAATCCCAAGGGTTACTCATGTTGAAATTCAAATCATTCTGTTGATAACAATATAAGAATTTATGATTCCTTAAATGTCCAGATTAACCTTGTAATAACAATCTCAATTCAAATCATTCTATCGATGACAATATAAGAATTTACGCTTCCTTAAATATCCAGATTAACCTTGTAATAACAAGCTGTACGGAAAAAAACATAGAAAGCTACTAGCATGTAGAGAAAAAAAAAAAAAAAAAGTATTACTGTAAAGGGATTGATTCATTATTACTCACGTGATTAATGGTGGGGAGCTGATTTACTTCGGTAACATCAATGACTAATAATTTGCAGCTGGTCCCTGCCCTTGGTCCACTGTATGTTGTAGGAAGATGCAGGAGCTAAGGATCATTGTCGTAAAGTGTATCCGAGGAGGATAATGGTGGCTGAAGAATGACAATAGGCTTTCCATCGATTTGAAATTCATCCAGTAAAGAAGAGTTTGCAGGTTGATGGCATGGGTAGTTTCCCGTCAAGTCTAGAAGCTTGAGTTTCCCTAAATTATTGAAAATACAATAAGGTCAAGCTAGCAGATTTCACTCACATTACATGTATCAAAGGATAAAAAGAACCAAACACTTGAGAATTCCAAGACATCAACACTTTAGATTCCTCAAGAAGAGCAAAATGTAGTATACTAGGCATTCTCAAAACAATTCTATAGTAACCTTCTCAGAATTCTCAAAATCAACATACACATCGAGATGAAAAATAAATTTTTGATTGTGCTTTCAATTATTATTGACTTCGAAAACAATGTGTCAAAATGATAACTATTGATTTTACTTATTTTAAACCAAGATTGAAATATGCAGTTTGAATTTTGAGGATGATAACATAAAACAACTTTGAAAACAGTGGACACTTGATCACAAGCAAAATATGTAAAATAGACCAGCTGGCCAAAGTATCTCCCGAATGTCATTTCTCGAAAATAATTCCCAAAATATACCATTTTCTAAAGCTACTGCTCTAGCGACTTTATCAACAATGCACTTTTAAAGTCGCTACTGCTAACAACTTCTAAAGTTGCTATTGCTAGTAACAACTTTAAAGAGAAGATAGCATTACCATAAGTAGAGTAGAAAACTATCTCCTGATAAAGTCACTACTTTGCTACTAGCAGTAGTGACTTTAGATATTTTCTAAAGCTAAATTCCCTACAGCTAGTAGCAACTTTCTAAAAAAGGTCTAATTTGGGAATTACTTTTCGAAATAGGATATTTAGGGAGATACTTTACGTAACAAGTCTATTTTTAGAAAGGCAAAAAGGTCATTCATGCCACCATACTTTTTGCAAATATTCCCATAGACCACCTGATGCGAATCAAGAAGACTCAAAACCGTTGATGAAGCACGTGTCAAGTGGTTCGTGGACAAGAGATCATGCGTGGAAGTTCAAATGTACTTTGTTCGTGATTGTTCAAGTAACCAAGGCTCGTAGGAAGGTTGTGATTCAATTAGATGATGATTGGAGGACTCAAGGAGGTGGCTTCAAAGTGTTTCAAGGGTATATGGATGATTTGAAGACTAAAGGAACTCTTCTCAATATGATCCGAGGCCATAAAGATGATTTTGAATACTTAAGGGACCAAAGTGCAATTTCTGGAAAGTCCCTAGGCTAGGGCGCGCAAAATCCTGAATCTTGGCCTAAAAACGAGTCTGAAATCACAAAGTACTGGGAGCCTCGCACTAGGGCGCCGTGCCTCGGCGCGCCGACGACTGTTTTGTTATTTTTTGTTATTTTATGTATTTTAAGTTGTTATTTTCGCCCTATTTCTTCGGGGTGCGACTTTAATCGGTTTTAGGGTTTAGTAGGGTTTGTTTCAGCCTATATAAACGCCATTCTATGTGTTTTAAAGATACATAACTTTGATATTAATTTGATTGAGAGAATTTATTCAATTCTTCTTGTTCTTTACGAACTATTCGAACTTATCAGGACTGTCCCGTGGCGTTCATCCTTTACTTTCTTATCAATTGGTATTTCATCCCAATTGTGGCGAGACTCATTATACCAATGTTCGTGATCGTCTCAATTATCGGGTTACGGCCGTAGACGCGAAGGTTCGTAGTTGGATTGATTCATCGGGTCGAGGTGTCACCTTCCATCAACTTCCTTGATCTTACCTTCCGTTCCGCGTGAAATCGAGATTCGTCGAGAATCCTTGGCGAAAATAGCACCATTTGGTATCAGAGCAAAGGTTCTTTCCATACTTTATCCTTTTAATTATTTCGTTCTAGCTTTCAATTGTTTTAAAATTTTAGGTTGTTGATTTCGTGCCCTAAATATCTTTTGTAGTAACATAAATTTGGTCATAAACCCTAGTTTATTCGCAAAACTTCCATTCCTAGCCTTCTTGTTTGTTTCAAATCTTAAAAAAAAAATTATCTAGGGTTATAAATAAAAAAATAATAATAAAAAAAAGATAAAAAAATAAGAAAAGCAAAAGGCCGAATTTCCAAAGCTCAAAGTCAACCCATAATTGTTGGCTTATCAAAAAAGTGTTCTCAACCCTAGATTCAAGAATAAAAATTGAATCTTTCTTTCTAAAATTCATAATCCTTCCGTTTGTCTTATTTTTGGTTGATTGTCACTTGATAATTCTGATTTTGATTGATAGTTCAATTAGAATATTCGAGAATTGATTTGAGTGGTAAAAGGGAAGAGAGGTGAGATTAGAAGAGGGTAAAAGCCTGAAATTGTGTGAAACACGAGAGTGAGTGAGGATATTCTCTTGATTATCATCATGTCTCAAGATGAAAACAAGAGTTGTAGAAGGGAGGGTAAGAGTCCCATGACGGAGGGGACGAGCATAGACATATCGGATCTGAGACCTTAATAGCGGCCTGAATTGTATGCTTAGGCAACAGTTAGACCCAATGAGAGAACAAATGGATAGGATCGAGAACGAACGTAGGGAACCTCCACAACGTAATCCAAACGCGCGTGGAAGGGATAGAGTGAGGGAAGAAGAGAGATTTTTATAGAGATGATGAGGACAGATGGTCTAATAATGGAAGACGAGGGAGAGATAGGAGAGAGAGAAATCTGATAGATGACAACCTTAGTGGTATCAGACTAAGACTAAGAGTACCATATTTTCAAGGTAAAGATAATCTTGAAGTTTACCTTGAGTGAGAGTTGAAGGTAGAAAAGATTTTTGGGTGTCATAATTATTTTGAGCTGAAGATGGTTAAAATCGCAGCAATAAAATTCTCTGATTATGCGGCGGTTCGGTGGGATCAACTATGCAATACTAGAGAAAGATGGGGAGAGGCCTGTTGGTACCTGAGAGGAGATGAAAAGGATTATGAGGAGGCATTTTGTACCAATGCATAATTATAGGGACTTGTACTTAAAGTTGCAAACCTTGAGACAAGGCACTAAAAGTGTCGAGGAGTATTTTAAGGAGATGGAGGTTGCAATGATTAAGGCTAATGTGGAGGAACATCGTGATGCTACCATGGCTAAATTCTTAGCAGGGTTGAATAGGAAAATTAGTAATATTGTGGATTCGCAACATTATGTAGAAATAGAGGAGTTGGTCGACAACATAATTAAAGTGGAACAACAACTCAAGAGGAGGGGTAGCAATCGAGGGTATAGTTGTTAGTATCGTACGATACGCATCACGTATCGTACGATACGATACGAAAATCACCTATTTCGATACGTATTGCATGACCGTATCGTAATGGGCTCTGTATCGTACGATACGCTTAGCATATTGTACGATACACGATACGTATCGTACAATACGATACGAAAATCACCAATTCTTATTACCTCCCTTTTTAAACCCAAATCTAATTTGTCCATTATCCAATTTCCTAATCCTCCATTATAAGAAAACCCTTATTAATAGTAATAATAGAGTCCATATATGCTAAAGAGTGAAGACAAAATTGAAGGAAAAAAATACTACATCTTGGAATTTTTTTTTTTTTTTCAAAAAAGTGAATTTGATAGTTTTTTAAACTTAAAAGTTTACTTAATTGTGAATATTTTATGTTCCAATCTATTTTCTTTTTCTCCTAATTTTTTTTGGGTTAATATCAAGCTTTCAAAATATGAAGATACATATATGAAGTTTAACCTTAATCACTGGATAATATATTTTTATTAATTATTGCTTAATAGTCATTATATATATATATATATATATATATATACACATATATATATATAGTGTATCTTACGATATGCGATGTGTATCCCGATACGTATCATAGAGATAGAATTTCGATACACGATACGTATCCCGTTTTGACAACTATATTCGAGGGGGTCCTAGTTCCAACTCTAATTGAAAATCTAGTATGGGACAACGAGAGGATAATGCCGCAGAGAAGCCCAAGGTTGAGAATGTGAAGGTGGGTTCGACAGTGCAAGCACCAACGGGTAAGGTTGAAACTTCTAAACCTAAGACTCGTGACATTAAGTGCTTTAGGTGTCAAGGCAAACGACATATTGCTAGTGAGCGTGTGAACAAGAGGGCAATGATTGTGTTGGAAGGTGGTGAGGTGGTATTCGAAGATGATTGTGCGGATATGCCACCCTTGCAGGACGCTGGAGTATGTCACCGAGGGGGAACTAAATTTGACAAGTTTGGTATCAAGGAAGGCCTTAAGTGTGCAAGTGAAAAGTGAGGAGAAAATACAAGAAGAAAATATCTTTCAGACTAGGTGCTCGGTGCAAGGGAAGATTTGTGGAATGATTATAGATGGGGGTAGTTACACTAATGTTGCAAGCACTATCATGGTTGAAAAGTTAGGGTTACCCATTCTTAAGCATCCACAACCCTACAAGTTGAGTTGGTTGGATGATAGCAGAGAAGTAAGGGTCAATAAGCAAGTGCATGTGACCTTTTGTATTGGGGGATACGAAGATGAAGTATTGTGTGATTTCCCGTGCAAGCGACTCATATATTGTTATGGAGACCTTCGCAATTTGATAGGCGTGCGACACACGATGGCTTCATCGACAAGTATTATTTCATGTTCAATAATCGACGTGTTACACTTGCTCCTCTAACTCCAAAGCAAGTGTATGAAGACCAACTGAAACTACAAAAAGAGAGTTCGGCTTGTGATGAAAAAAATAAAGAGAAAGGAGAGAAAACAAGAGAGTTTGAGAGAAAATAAGAGTGATAGACCGGCTAAGGAAAATAGTGAGGATTATGAGATAGTTGGTCAAAAGGAGAGGTCAAATAGAGATAATGAGAAAAGGGAAAAGAGAGAAAGTGTGAAGAGAGAGAGGAAAGATTCGAGCAAGAGAGGAGAGAAAAAAATCTTTTTGTAACGGCAATTGCTTTGAAAAGATGTTTGTTTTTGAAACAACCACTAATTGAATCAAGGTTCAATGAGGTGGAGTTGAATACTAACAAATTTGATATTGTGTTGCCTAGTATTTTTGTTTCTCTTTCACAGGTTTTCGATGAAGTGAATCCTAAAGCAAACAAAAGTGTGCTGAGATACAAGTGGGGGTACTAACCAGGTAAGGAGATTGTTGGTTGGTAGGTTTTACACATCACGAAAACTTAAGTGTTGTTGGTTATGTCAGTTATGAAGGATTCAAGGATTATGATAATGGGTTTGTTAGGCATGATGCAATTGTGCCTAGGAATTCCATGTGTGGTATTGATCTTGTAATTGGTGGGATTGTTAATACTAATGTTGTTCATCTTGTGATATGCAGTCTTGTTGAGTTTCTTATTCAGAAAAACACAAGGATCAAGGGTGAACAAGTCTACGACAATCCATACGAGTTTGACTTACTTGGTAAGTTTGATATCCGTGCGAATTTCTCTGGTACTAAATCATGTCCGTTCTATGTAGGCCAAGATTGAGGACAAATCCCTTTCAAGAGGAGGGGAATGATGCGAATCCAGCAAACTCAAAACCGTTAATGAAGCACGTGTCAAGTGGTTCGCGGACAAGAAATTGTGCGTAGATGTTCAAGTGTACTTTGTTCGTGATTGTTCTCGTAGTAAGGTTGTGATTCAATTAGATTGATTGGAGGACTCAAAGAGGTGGCTTCAAAGTGTTTCAAGGGTATATGGATGATTTGAAGACTAAAGGAACTCTTCTCAATATGATCTGAGGCCATAAAGATGATTTAGAAGACTTAAGGGACCAAAGTGCAATTTTTGGAAAGTCCCTAGGGCGCCGACGACAGTTTTGTTATTTTATGTATTTTAAGTTGGTATTGTCGCCCTATTTCTTCAGAGTGCGACTTTAATCGTATTTACGGTTTAGTAGGGTTTGTTTTAACCTATATAAAGGTCGTTCTATGTGTTTTAAAAATACATAACTTTGATATTAATTTGATTGAGAGAATTTATTCAATTCTTCTTGTTCTTTGCGAACTATTCAAACTTATCAGGATTGTCGTGTTGCGTTCATCCTTTACTTTCTTATAAATTGGTATTTCATCCCAATTGTGGCGAGACTCATTATACCAAGGTTCGTCGTCTCAATTATCGGGTTGCGACTGTACATGCTAAGGTTCGTAGTTGGACTGATTCATCGGGGTTGAGGTGTCACCTTCCATCAACTTTCTTGATCTTAGCTTCCGTTCCGCGTAAAATCGAGATTCGTCGAGAATCCTTGGCGAAGATCGGATCACCACCCTATTCCCAAATTATTCAATTCTTCCCTAGGGTTCTCCCTACAAGTTGCCCATTCTTGAACTTTTGTTAGTGTTATCTGTTAAATAGCTCTGAAATCTCTATTTTGTTTGGTTTCTCACATCCTTTCAAAAAACTGCTGAAAGCCCCTCCACAAGCATCTTGAGATATGAAGACAATACAGAAGCCTTTTCTTTTCTTTTCTTTTCTTTTTCAGCGGATATATAAATTTCATATGTTAATGCTCCGAATGGGATTCATTTGTAGCAAACGCAACTCAAGATGAAGTTCAACAATGGAGACATTTTTTTCATTTTCTTTAATTTGGATAGAAAAAGAAGGTATCATTAATAGGAAGAATATACAAAAGTGGATAAGATATCGACCAATAGACAAGAGAGAAAAGAAAAAAGACATCAAGGCAGAGAAAATAACCAACTCATATTAGTACTCTCAACCACAATATCAATTAAATGAACCCGTAGAATTCGGAAGTTCAAAATTTAAGATAAGTAGTAAATTCTAAAACCAGTACGTAAAAAATGGGTACCTTTTGCAACTTTCAAGCAAGAGCTAATAACTGACAGAGATCCCACGGGCATAAAATTGGATCCTGCATTGACCTCAACAAGTTCTGGAGCCCGTGAAATGAGCCTTGACAAAAATTTTGCAGTTTCCATTCCCCCACGATTCTTGCTATAAAAGATCCATCAGCACGTTAAATTTTCAACAGCAGCTATAATAGTAAATATGGAAAAGTCCAAGTATCATTTGAACCTCATGTTTATGCGAACAAGCTTTAGATCTTCAATGATTTCTTCTCGCGCTCTGAAAAATCCAGGTGAACCAAGTCCAATTCCTTCAATATCTAGGGTCAGGATACCTGTGCACAAGAATTTTCCCAAGGGCTCCCCTACTTTGCTGGAGGAAAGCAATATTAAAACCCAAATATCAAAAGAAAGTTACATAACAGAAAATTCTACTACCCGCACTAACCTGCCAAGGTAATTATCTGCAAGGGACAGAGAATTCAATGGCTTCTTTAAGGTAGAAAGAACTTCTAAAAGCTGAGTCACTCCATGGCAAGAAAGCTCGCACTTCTCGAAGTTCAAGTTGGCCAAGGGGTAGCGTCTTTCAGAAATCTCGACAAGGTATGGGATTAAACTCCTGTTAAACAAGAAACAGCACCTATGTTTTGGCCCGTTTGTTTATTATTATTATTTTTTAAATTTTTTGGGTAGTGGGTGGGGAGTGGCCAGTATGCATGGAGAATGTAAAACTCATCTCACCTGATTCCGTCCTCAATTGGATTGTCACTTAAATCAAGAACTTCCAAGTTTGGCATATGAACCAGAGCATATCTAAGACAATCAGCATCATCTTTGCATAGATTATTGCTCCTGCAATTTGACAAATACCATAATCATACAGAAAGGCTATTCTGTCCCCTTCACTGGAATACCAAGGTATCTATTAATGTGCACCTTAAAATGCACAAGTGATGCCCTAGGTGTCTTTAAGTAAAGTTTACTCGGTTCATTGTTTACAAGAAGACATGGCCTTGTGAGAATAGTAAGATACCTTAAATTGAGCACACGTAGAGATTGCAAGGACTTGCCTATCCCTAGAGACAACTGGGAACAGTTTGATGAACTCCATTTAAAATGAGAGAAGCAGCCAGCAATCTGCAATGTTGTCAACATAATTTTATCATATTGTACAAGAACAAATATTATTTAATTATAATCATAGAAGCAGCGCCCACACTGTTTTCTGAGAGATCCAGGATGCCTATACTAGACGAAGCGCCAAGCAGGATGTCAAACACCATTTTTGCAAAATTCCATCGAAGGTGGTTGTCAGAGAAGTTCAATGAAGACAATGACCTGATACCACAATGGTACATGCTTTACAAGTCAGTGCTGACCCAACATAAAATATTATAAATAATACTCCCTCCTATTCCCACAAAGAGTCCTATTTTCTATTTTGGGATGTTCCTCCAAAAGGATCTTGTTTCAAAAATTAAGCTATAAATTTCATTAGTTTCCAAATTTATCCTTAATACATTAGACTTAAAATTAGTAAAACTATTTAATCCTTAAAATTAAGGGTATTTGTGGAAATCTATTTTATTCTTTAGAATGTTTGACTTTCAAACGTGGACTCATTGAGTCGAATGGATGGAGTATATAAATAAATAAGTGGAGTCATCTTTTATTCAACCAAGAAGCAATTTTTCTGAGCAGCCAATACAACCTGATGCTAGTTATGACTACTCGTATAAAAAGCTTAGGCATACCAACAAGCTCAAGGGAAGAGACGATTATAAGAGATGGACAACAAATCCATCAAAAGAAAACCAAATACAAAAGAAGAAAAGTGGATTTTTTTAAATATTTTTTTAAAAGAGAACTCAAACCGCTCCAATCTTGTTGCATCACCGAAATGGGAACTCCTCTATATAAGGCACCCCTTGCCAAAAGCCCGGAGAGACACCAGGTACACAACTTTATCCCAAATGGAATTGAAACATTAATGTTGTTGTATTAGAAAACAGATTGCAGCTGTTACTTGGGCAAGCCCAATCAAGAAGTTGTATAGCAAGAAATTTGCTTGTGACACAGCACACATAAGCTATATGGATAAATGACAGGCTTTGGAAGCCAAGCCCATTGATCATGTCCAACGTAACTAGTTCTTTGGGTCCAAGGGCAAGTGTCCTTGGTAATTTAAGATTAATACTATATGTGCTATTTAATACTTCCTCCGTTCCACCCAAAGAGTCCACGTTTGAAAAGTCTAATTATTAAGGGATACATAACTATTATTAGAGTTGGTCATAATAACATAATACTTGAGCATAGTCAAGATCCTTATATTACAAGTGGAGGGTAAAGTTGAAAAGTTATGGAAATTGTAGGCATAAATTTTGAAAGTGAACTTTTTAATAGAAATATCCCAAAATAAAATAGTGGACTCTATGCCTGGAACGGAGGGAGTAATTAGTTAGGGTTATTTTAGTCTTCTAGTTTATTAAGGTTTTATCTAGAATAAGAATATTCCTTGTAGAATTAGGGTTTAGTTAGCACTATATATTGTGATGTAATTTCTCGTTATTAATCAGAATTGAGTTTTAGAGAATTACAAGCTTGTGAACTTGTGTGAGTCTGTTTCTACAGATCCCTTGCCAGGATAGTTTCCCCCTTCTTCCCCCTCTTATTCCATTCTCTGTTTCTAATCCCACCTGGCTCCCCATCAGCTTGTCTCAGTGATAGTATTATAGGGGACAGTTCAGTCAGTAACCATCTCATATCCAACTTGATCACTTCTCACTAAATTATTCTCATCTAAAAATAGCAATTTGCACTATATTGGGAATCTTCTATAAAAAATTTAATATCTGAGTGTGCATCAATATAGTGAATGACTGATACATCATCAAGCAATTGAGCAATAACAAAAACACGACCAAGAGTTGAGATAGGATAAATACTAAAAATAGCAAACAGACATACCTTGTTGATGATAAGAACGATGCCAGGCCATCAGGAAAGGAAAAGGAACTGGCTTCAAGAAAGCTTGATGTCTTGATTGAGAAGTTATGTATCCCATGTGTTTGATGACCCTTCATGTTTAGCGAGTGACAGATTGCATTTACAAAGGCTGCAGAAAGCTTGCAATGGATAAATTCAAGTGATGTTAATGTCTCACTGTTCTGGCTAAGAAGTTTGCATAATCCGTCAACCTGTTCAATGTAATTAAATGCTTCATCAGACTTTCCACTTTACCATCAACCTTGTTTGTACTTTCATATTATGTGCAATGAATATTGTTAGATTATGCAGCACAACTGGGTTATGACCTACATTCAATCGGCAGGAGACATAATGATGATCACACAGAAGAGTAATCTTGGAAATGTCAATCAATTTTTGTAGGGTAGATAAAAATAAAAATAAAAATCCCAAGTCTTTAAAGATGCAAGTAATCATCGTACATGCTAGTTCTATCAAAAAGTGATTGCTCATGATTAGTCTTTAAAGAAGGTGCCAATACAATGGTCTGGAAGATGGACGAAACATAGATTAACATGACTAACCTATAAAAAAGAACACGGATTAACATGACTAAGAAGGTTACATTACATAAAAGAGTCTCTATTAGTATATGTTTTAATTCCCTCATTAATTAGTCTTTCAGAGTTGGATAGCCAAGGGAAAAGGATATGTCATTACATTTTTGTAAGTGCATGATAGTTTGTGTTGGGCTTTTCCTATCTAAACAATGAAGAATGTTGAAGCATTGCGATACTCTCCTCCAAGCTTTGAAACCTAAGTTGCACGGATACGGATACGGATTTTTTTGAAAAATATAGAATACAGGTACGGGGGTAATATGTAAATATTAAAAATATAAGGACCAAAACATAAATAAAAAAAATATACGGACCAAAATGTAAATATAACAAAATATAAGCACAAATACTAGTCTTGAGGGGTAGTAAAAATACTAGTCTTAAAGATAGTAATGTTATTCTTCGACATTATCTCCGACCTATGTTGCACGGACACGCCTCAGTCACGGCGTATCGCGTGTCGAATACGGATACGCGGGATACGGCAAGAAATACATATCGGGGCCAAATTTGAATTTTCGAAGAGTTGGACACGGGTACGCATGTCCAAAACCCAGAACGTCAACCCGAATCCGGACACGTATACCCAAAAATTGGATACGTATCACTTACCCTTTGTACGATCAATCCCTAGCCGACTTCAAAGCGATCGATTGCTTCTCGAAACAAACCCTAGCCTCCACTGCCGTCAATCTGCTTCCTTCGTCGAAGCCACCGTCGATCTGCTTCCTTCGTCGAAGCCTCTGTCGATTTGCGAAGCCTTCTTCACTTTGAACCCTAGCGTCTTCTCAGTCCAGGTTGGTACGCCTTCGTTTTTTTTTCTTTCGAAGGCTTCGTTGCCTAGCCTTTGTGGACTATTTCTTCCTTTTTTCTTTTTCGGATGACAGATACTGCTCTGTGACTTTTTTTTTTTACTTCTTTGGATACTACATGTGACTATTTCTTTTGGCTTTGAGTTTTATATTTTCAAACATAAACACTAGACAGAAGGTTTATATTTTGAAACATTTATTTTGGGTTTTTTTTTTTTTTAAACATTTACATCTTTTATATCTTTGTCTGTGTCTTTGTTATAATTCAAACATTTACTTTATATTTTCAGTTAACTTTTGAATATGACATCCTCCAGTTCCGGTAGCGTTACTTCTTCTGTCGCTGGAAATTCTGGAATTGATGAAGACCAAAACCCTTTATGGAAGTATATATCAAACATAGAAAAAGGGGTAAATATTGGTGGTAATAGGAAATGGACATGTAATTATTGTAGTAAGAGTTACGCGGGGCAGTTATACCAGAGTTAGAGCTCATCTACTAAAGATTAGTGGAAAAGGAGTTGCAGCCTGTAAAAGTGTGACCATTGACGATTTGATAGAAATGAAGAAACGGAAAAGAGATTAGAGTTACTAAAACCTAAGACAATTTCACTCCCTAGTTCCACTTATTTACCCTCTTTCCCCAATTCACATCAAAAAAAAAAAGAAAAGGCGACTCTAGTAAGACTGCTATTAAGAAAGCTTTTGACATACAAACCAGGAATCAGTTGGATGCCGAAATTGCTAGGATGTTTTATACTTCGGGTTTGCCTTTTAACTTGGCTAGAAATCCACATTTTGTGCAGTCTTATGCGTTTGCAGCTAATAATAATTTTGGTGGTTATGTTCCTCCTGGGTACAATAAGCTTAGGACAACACTTTTGTTGCAAGAGAAAACACATGTGGAGAGATTGTTAGAGCCAATAAAAAGTAAATGAAATGATAAAGGGGTGACTATTGTGTCAAATGGTTGGAGTGATCCTCAACGTAGGCCAATTATTAATTATTAATTTGTTAGACAACCATGAAATTAATAATTGGCCTACGTTGAAGATCACTCCAACCATCTTACACAATAGTCACCCCTTTATCATTCCATTTGCTTTTTATTGGCTCTAACAATCTCTATATGTGTTTTCTCTTGCAACAAAAGTGTTGTCCTAAGCTTATTGTACCCAGGAGGAACATAACCACCAAAATTATTATTAGCTGCAAACGCATAAGACTGCACAAAATGTGGATTTCTAGCCAAGTTAAAAGGCAAACCCGAAGTATAAAACATCCTAGCAATTTCGGCATCCAACTAATTCCTAGTTTGTATGTGAAAAGCTTTCTCAATCGCAGTCTTACTAGAATCGCCTTTTCTTTTTTTTGATGTGAATTGGGGAAAGTTAGTAGGGTTAAAGAAGTGGAACTAGGGAGTGAAAATTGTCTTAGGTTTTAATAACTCTAATCTCTTTTCCGTTTCTTCATCAATCTTCTTCATTTCCATCAAATCGTCAATGGTCACAATTTTACAGGCCGCAACTCCTTTTCCACTAATCTTTAGTAGATGAGCTCTAACTCTGGTATAACTACCCGCGTAACTCTTACTACAATAATTACATGTCCATTTTCTATTACCACCAATATATACCCCTTTTTCTATGTTTAATACATACTTCCATAACAGGTTTTGGTCTTCATCAATTCCAAAATTTCTAGCCACAGAAGAAGTAACGCTACCGAAACCGGACGATGTCATATTCAAAAGTTAACTGAAAATATAAAGTAAATGTTTGAATTATAACAAAGACATAGACAAAGATATAGAAGATGTAAATGTTTCCAAAAAAAAAAAACCCAAAATAAATCTTTCAAAATATAAACCTTTTGTCTAGTGTCTATGTTTGAAAATTGAAAATATAAAACTCAACGCCAAAAGAAATAGTCACAGAGCAGTATCCGAAAAAGAAAAAAAAATAAGGCACAGCCAATAACCGTCATCCGAAAAAGAAAAAAGAAAGAAAAAATAGTCGACAGAGACTGAGGCGACGAAGCCTTCGAAAGAAAAAAAAAACAAAGGCGTACCAACCTGGACTGAGAAGACGCTAGGGTTCAAAGTGAAGAAGGCTTCGCAAATCGACAGAGGCTTTGATAAGCAGATCGACGGTGGCTTCGACGAAGGAAGCAAATTGACGGCAGCGGAGGCTAGGGTTCGTTTCGAGAAGCAATCAATTGTTTTGAAGTCGGCTAGGGATTGATCGTACAAATGGTAGTGCGTATCCAATTTTCAGGTATACGTGTCCGGATTCGGGTTGACGTTCCGGGTTTTGGACACGCGTACCCGTGTCCCGTGTCCAAACTCTTCAAAAATCCAAATTTGGCCCCGGTACGTATTTCTTGCCGTATCCCGCGTATCTGTGTCCAACACGTATCCGACACGCGATACGCTGTGATTGAGGCGTGTCCGTGCAACATAGTTTGAAACCATAAGTAATGTGGCTACCAGAATAGTAGTTGGCTTATTATGATAACGCGTTTCAACAGATATTAGCAAATACGTTTAAGGTTCTGTAGACATCCCAATCTCGTACCCTAGCATTGTCCGACATTTCATTCAACTTCGTACGCCTTCCAGACTAATTAAAGCTTATTTAAACATCTGAGGAGGGTCAAAATACAAAGTAGGAACATCTAGGGGGCCTAAGTGCAGAAGGGGAAAGTCAAAGGAGGGCTTTGAAGTGCAAAAATCAGAAAAAGAGGGGCTGGTGCCGCGCCAACCATTGCTGGATTCTGGGGAATTTTATCACTTTTCTGTCGCCGTGCCAACTGCTTCAGGGACGATTTTGGAACTTTAAATTTGAGATTTGCTGGCTCCCTTGTGCCTCTCCATGTGTCCTACACTTATGGCAGCTGTTTAAGGATGTGGAGAAGCTATGGAAGACCTTCTTTGACTATAAAAAGACCATTTCTCCTTCATTTGTAGAGTTAGAAAAGTCTTGGCAAGGTTGATCATCTCAAGTGTAACTACAAAGTAAAAGCTCTCTCTCTCTCTCTCTCTCTCTCTCTCTCTCTCTCTCTCTCTCTCTAAATCTCTCTAAATCTCCAGCAATAGACCCATATCATTATATCAAGGCCTTAGTCTACCCCATTTCTAGCCCTTTTTCATCTCCACAAACAACTATCTATCATCCCTACTCATCAAAGTTGAATAATGGGCAACATTTGCTAAGTTTGAGAAACAATTAGAGCATTTTCTTTGAGTAGAATTTGATGTAATTTTCTCTCTTTCAAGGCTTTTGTTTGTCCACCAAAAACAAGTCTTTGAACTCCCCAAAAACCCTACACAAAACCTCCATTAAAACAAGTTCATTTCTTGGTAGTTTTATTGAAGGTAGACATTCAAACATGTTTGTTGCAACTTGTAATAACTTCTACTTTCCTTCATCTTTGTAACAATGTAGACAGTAAATTGCTATGTTTCAAGTTAACTAACTTATTTCATTCCTCTCTAAACATGTAATAATCTTGTACATTCTTCTTCTCTTCTTTTTCTTTTTGTTGACTTTGACTTCCATGAAGTCTCCCAAAGGTTGACTTGTTTGACCTCTTAAAATGCCTCTTTAAAGCTTACTTTGGTTCCCCATTTCCCCTATATAATCCCTAAATTGGATATCTTATACACATTTCATTGTGATTGTGTATAAGATTGAAATTCAATAGTATTGTACCTTCTCATTGATGGTTAAATGACTTTGCCTTCCCATTGATGATTGAATAGTTTCCCCATCATCCCATTTTCTATTTTTCATCCCTTCCAAATTGTGAGCTTAAAGATAACATTTTTTAGTATCAAACGATTCAAATAAATCCAACTATGTTCGTCCTTGTGTCAATGACGGGACATTGATGACGTCCTTGTTATTGTTAAGCCATTTGGAGACCTTTACTATGTGACCCTTTCTTTTTCTATTTCATGGCTTAACTTCAACATGGTTGTAATGTGATATTTCATGCCAAACTTGAAGTCATCTTGTGCTTTTGAAAGAGGTTTAAAGGCTAAAACAATGAAAATGACGTGTTCATTAAACTAAGGCCTAAGGTTATAGATTCGACCTCCCATCATCTTCTCAATCCCATGACATTTGGGATTCATTTTGTGACTCAAGCTATATAAAACAACCTTGACATTTTGTGCTTCCTTGATATGCCATCGTAAAAACCGAGAACCATGAACAAAAGATCAACCATTAGGAGATCAAGCATGAGACCGAAAGGGTGAATTGGGTGCCTAACACCATCTCAATTCGTAATTTAGCCCCCGGACCCTAGAATCTAGGTTTTTTTCCGTTCCTTCATAAACGGAAGTGGCGTCTCTAATCGATCATCCATTTGAGACCCAAGTGTATTCCACACACTTTAGTTTAGAAGCGTCGTCTTTCATGTCACGAAGGTTTCATAACGGGGTTCATAAAAAGGGGTAAGGGGAATGCAAGGATTTGAGCTAGATAAGGAGCAAAAATTATTTGGCTATTCTGGGCTCTATGAACAATATTAAGAAAACTACTGTGAACTTACAGGGTACTTTAGAGATTTTTAGCTGCGAGGGATATTGTTTGACGAAGAACATGAGTGGCTAATTTAGATTTTTAGGGTTACAGGACAAAGTGCAAAATATATAGAGAAAGAAGAAGAGCCTCGAGTTGTTGAATCAAAATTGCAAGGCAGCACACCAAGGGGTGCATTATTCATCAGGCCATTACAGAAGGAAACACTAGCTGGAAATATTCTGTCACACAATCGCTATTGAGTACCATATCAATAGGAAATTTTAAAACCACAACTGAAAAGGTTAGAACTCATTAATCCTGGGTGAGCTGTAGACAAGTCAAGTCAAGTCGGTCAAGTCTTGTCGAATTTGATTTGAACTTCATAACATAATTTGAGTCAGTAGTAATTGAGATAGGTAGCAAAGTCCTTTGAGGTCGACCTATGTAAATCATTCGAGTCTTGCGATCCACTCGAACTCGAGCCTGGTCAGATAGGAATTGGATCTGCTGATTCTTGAGTAATTTTATAAAAAATTAAGAACATTTTCTACCTTTAATCTAAGACCATTAACTCTTCTAATATCATCAGCCATTTCTATTTTTCATGCATTATATATATATATATATAAGCCTAAACTGTTATATGTAAACACCCACCAGAATAAGTGGACATGGACTTATTGTGTTTCTTGAAAATGTTGAGAAGTTTGTTTCAGTTTATGCATGTGTACGCTATGTATATATATATATGTTAGTACGATATACATAGCGTACACATGCATAAACTGAAACGAACTTCTCAACATTTTCAAGAAACACAATAAGTCCATGTCCACTTATTCTGGTGGGTTATCGTACTAACATACTTTTGGGTAAAACTTCAGATGAATATATATATATATATACATAGCGTACACATGCATAAACTGAAACGAACTTCTCAACATTTTCAAGAAACACAATAAGTCCATGTCCACTTATTCTGGTGGGTGTTTACATATAACAGTTTAGGCTTTTAATGAACTTGTGACTTAACTTTTTTTTTTCCCAGCAACACAACTAGCTCCCCTTATTCCCTTATTTGCTGGTGATAGTAGACCAAAAATAAGAACTAGAAGTCTCTCTCTCCAGATCATTTTTTTTAATAGCCTTTTGTGCAAAAATCTAACTTCGTTGTATATGCCAGTAGATCAAAGGTAAGGAAAAGAACAAAGCTTACATGGTCCTTGGACTTGATCCAATGCAGTTCCAAACTTTGCAGTTTACATTTTCTTAACAAATTCTGCAAAAGGAAAATAGTAAGTGTCCAAGTGGTAACAACATAAAATTTTATGCAAATATGGATCAATAATTCCAAATTTTCAGAGTGTTATTGTATTTTTTTAATCCAGTAATAGTCCATCAGCATCTTGTTTTCCTTCTGAAACTAGTCAAGGCAGAATGATTTTCAAGTCATGTGCTGATGAAACGTTCATCCATTTTTTCTTTTTTTGGTCAGAAAAGGAATACAAGGTCAAAAACCATCTATTCGAGTTGGTTGAAGTCCATTATCCAATTGGCCATATCTTAAAATTCAATTATATCAATCCAATGTTATTAGAGAAGGAAAGGCTAGCAACAGAGAAACGGAAGCAGAAACCAAGGAAAAACAGCTCCAGTGTTTCATGTCAAAGTACAGCATCTCAAGCATCCACTTTGATTAATAAGCTTCAGTGATAAAATAAAAATAGATAGCCACCATTACTATGCACTTCGTTGAATATATATATATATATATATATATATATATATATATCAATTCTGACAGGCACAGGAGAAAGTTTATCCAAATTACAATCACCTTCAGCCTATATATAATTTTGCATTTACTTGTAGCGCGACAAACCAACAATCCTGGAGGACACTATCCAAATAGACTATGTCTCAGTTGCTTCCTTTATTTCTAGTTTGATTGAAGGGCATAGAATATGCAAAATCACAATTATCATATTAAATATATAAAAAAATAAAAGCAACTACAAAGAAAATATTGCCAACTGTGTATTTTCTTCTAAACATCCCAGTCATTATCTAATAAAAACTTTCTTGTATCCAAAATTCATTGGTCCCCTCAGGGAAAAGGAAGAATATGGACATAGAAGCTTAATGCGGCAACCAAAGAGTTTTTATTTTTTTCTTCTAGATAGATCCTCAATAGACTAATCATATTAGCTTATGTACAATAAGGTTGCGTCGTTATCCTCTGTCAGATGGTAGGAAGATGAGACACTTGTATACTGAGTACAATAGACTTACTTCACACTAAAAAAATGGTATGCACAAAGGTTAGGCAAGGGATCGCTTAGCAGAAATGCTCAGACACCATGATAAGAACCTGGTCCTTTGCATAGTTATGCAGAGGAAAACAAGAAAGATAAATAAAAAATTCTCCGTTTGTTTTGAGATAAAACAAAATACTAAAAACAAAGTCACAAATAGCAATTGACCAAAGTTTTATTCTACGAATGGGAGATTGACTTACACTAATTTCAGCAACACAGAGCACGTTTTGAAGCCTCAGACATCTGCGCCGAGAAAATTACATGTTAAGAAGTATTTCTCCTGATTTATACATGATTTATTCAATTAATTAACAGAAGCACATGGACCTTTACGGTGCATATTATCTTAGTAGACTTGCAACGTGAAGCAATTGTGCCTTGTAACAGAACTAATACATACATCCAGAAAGAATAGACAAGTCAAAAGGAGCGTGCATGTATACCTAGGTAAACAAAGTAGTACAGAAGACAAAGCAACAATCAACCCTCAAGTAAAGTGAATTATAGTGTCTCAAATAGGTAGGTCCAATTGGATCAAAAAAAAAGAAAGAGAAAGAGAAAGAAATAGGTAGGTCCACAGCCCAATAAAAAAATCTGAAATAATACCTTACCTGACATATTGACCAAACTGTTGGCAGTGATATGATAACTTCGAGTAATCACCCGTTGTACTACTCTGATGTCCGCTGTGACCAATATAATTTACCAACGCATCTGCACATACCAGAAAAAAAAAATTATCTCCGCAAAGTTGTTGCCCGTAAGCAAATGAGAAGAAATTGAGGAATCACTGTAACTAAAAAAATGCTGATGATTAAACTTTGATATGCGTGCATGCTTAGTTATTATAGGTGCTCAACAACGCCGAAAACAATATTCTGGACATCTTTACTGAGACCCCCAGAGCACGTAAAAGAAGATGCATACACAAAGAAAAGAATGGTGTAACCAACTGATTTATGAGTATAAATAAAAATTGTGCTTTCATGTTTACTCATACAATGGTTCAGCTTATTCATCCATTGCTCCCATCAGATTCATCTCTGATACTCTTTTAAGAAGCAAAATATTACAAATTACATTAGAATACTACCAACAACTCCAATACGGAAACAATGGCATAGTATGTTCGAGCTAGATAAATTCCACTGAAAAAGCTGTTATTCCTTTCCTTCTTGCCTTCTGTTTCTTTCTCTTTTTATATTTGCATTAATGAGGCTTGGCTGCAATAACTTGGAGCTGCAGAATTAGCCTAAACAGGATATCGGATCACAGATAATTTTCAAAGAGGGTTCAGCCATGAGCAATAGAGGCCAATACTCGAGCTAACATGGGTTAACATTTCAAACATGCTAATGACACTATGGTAGGAACATCAGACAAATAAATTTCACTTCTAAGTACAAGAACATTTTAACTATAAATACAGGATATTGCCAAAGAAAGTACAGACTAACCTGGGATTTGGATTTCACCAAGGCAACCATCAAAAGATGGAACTGAAAGAATCTCTGCTCCAGCATTTAAGCAACTGTTTTAAATTCAAATTAAAAAGGGTAATCAAACAAGAACAGAATGCTGATACAGAGAAGTTCATATATATGTATGGAGTAAATTTCTGGTACGTTGTCGGTATAAAAAAAATTTACACGAGCAGCCTAAAATCTTGTACAGTTTGATATCAAACAAGGGGAAGGCTTACACATTGTTTCCTTATTAAATACTACCTCCGTTCCGACCAAAGAGTCAACTTTCCATTTTAAAAAGTCAACATGTAACTAAATCAAATCAAACTTTAACATTCAAAAATTATGTTTTCGGAAATAAGATCTCATTCACTAAAAACTACATTAAGAATACTATGGATTACAACATTTATGACTTTGCAAAACAAATAAATTTATGTAAATCGTCGGTCAAACTTTAATTAAGTTGACCCAAAAAAGTCAAAAGTGGACTCTTTGGTTGGAACGGAGGGAGTATTACATTTATCCAAAAGCTTGTAAGCAAATTTTTTTTTACGCGCAATTTGATTGAGTTTTTATTTCAAGTTATTTGATTGGCCGATAAATAAAGTAGATTTAAAACGGATCCATACACTTTTTTAAGATTTGAAAAATACATCAAATATCAATTTTGAAATTATTTCATTCATTATTGTTGTATTTTCGGGCGCTTGTAAATTTATTTTTTTTACACAGACATAGTACCAAACATAAACTTGTATGTCAATGTAATCAAAGTGCATACTTCTGCAGATGTGCTTCCCAGTACTTTTGCTGCCAATCGTTTATCAATTTGCAATCGACTACATCTTCTCTTGGCCATCGTGACTCATATAGTACCTTCCATACTGTTTCAAAGTTTTCAAATCTGTAAAAACATTAGTTTCACAAGAAGACCCACCTGATGATATAATTTTAACCTCAAGACTCGTATAACTTGAAATTAAACAATACTCTTCAAACCTTTTTCGCTTTTTTCGACTTCGAAAAATATCATGGGAAGAGTCATGATCATCACAACCATTTAATGGCCTGCAAAGATGATAATAGAAGTCCATAAATAGCAAGATATTCTCTTTTTGCTCCCTAGTCCTGTTGTCAATAGTCACAGTGGATGAGGATGGCGCTAATAGCTAATAATGTACAAATGACTTGAGAAGTGGGAATTGACAAGCTCAACCAGGTCGGGACTCGGTAAAATCTGGTGATGTTTACATCCTGTGAGAGGAGAGACATAGTTGAATTTTCCAAGGAGGTCAAAGAAGTACTGCTGCGGTCTTCAAATAAAATGAGGAACTCTATAAGTTCTGGTTAATTCCTGAAGATTGGTTAAGAATTGGGAATGCAACTAGCATTGGGGGATTGCACAGTCCATTTCTTATCGACCTTATGCTTTGTAAATACAGAAGGAATGCCCTCTTAGGTCATCTGTAAAGAGAAGTGGGATGTCTGATGAAGTTAATCACCGTATGTTCAATATGTCTAAATATACTAAAATAAAACAGATGTATTTGGTTCAGTCAACGAACTAGAGACATACTAATTGTGCAATTTATCCTTAGAAGAGAAAGAGCAGGGATGTCTAACGATTTTTGTAGCAGTTGCATTGCTTGTAAATATTAGTGGCCAATAAGAAGCCAAAAAGTCAGATTGAAGCTCATACAATACAGGTTAATATAGGAATACACTCCCCACCAATTAAAATTAAACTGAAATTAATAGAAGACACATGAAAACCCTCCATTGCTCCGGCAACTCTGGAATCTCATCACTCCCTCCGTTCCGCTCAAAGAGTCCTACTTTCTATTTCTAGATGTTCGCTTACCTCTAGTTTTAAAAATTAGGCTAATAAATGTTTTGAATATCCAAATTTATCCTTATAACATTGAACTAAAAATTATCGCAACTATTTGTTTACCTTCACGCGAAGTGTATATATATAAATTTATTTTAATCCTTGAAATGTTTGACTGTCAATCTTGGGAGTATTGTTTAAGATTTGCAAAAAGAGCATGGGAAATATATCAAACACAATTTAATAAGGAAATGCTAATAATTCTACAAAAAGCAGTTTGATTACACACCCAATGCTGTCATAATCAAAAGCTTTTGCCTTTTAGCTCGATGACATATTATGTAGTTTCACCCATCTAATGTAATGCATTTCACTCCCAACCATTTCTTATGAATAAACACTCCCATAATAAAGATAGAAGTATAAGAAACTTAATAAAAAACTCACTGTTGCATCAACCCCTGGATTCCCAGCTTTGTTTATGACTCATAGAACGATTGTGGGGCATACTTCAAAAACAGGTCAATTGACAGCAGAATGAATATGTACCCAATGATATCATAAATCTGTCTTGCGTAAAGAATATGGATTTCTGGAGCTCAGGTAAAAAGAAAAAACTCAATCGATCTATTACCTAAGCTGGAAATAAAGAGCAAAAACTAGTAGAACTATTAACATTATGCATGCTGAAAAAGAAGGGACACAAAAATAGACAACATAGGCAATTTAATGATTCTCAGTGCATATTTGTCCACACAAAAGCAAGAGGTAATTAATAGCTAAACAAAGAATGAGAAAGAGACAGATAAACCAACAGTTGTTCTTGTAGCCTTTGCAAGGCCAATGGTGGCAAGTGTGGCAACAAACAATCAAACAACTCCGATGGAAGTTTATAAACGTAAGGTATAATATCATCACCTGCACATAAACATAAAACATTTTTCTTATTGTCAAGAAATTCAACTGTTAATTCTTCTTTTTTTTTTTAATAAGTAATAAGGATATATAAACAAAGCGTCAAAACAGGTGACCCGTCCTTCGTATACAGGAAGTATACATTAACAAAAGAAAGAAAACTCAGGAAAAACATTACTATTCCCTCCCCTTCATAAAAAGAGTCCTAGACTCTTAGTTTGACTTATCTCCATTTTTCAAAAGAATATTTGATATAAATTTAATAAATTCAAAAGTACAAAATTTGTGGTTCTATTACTTTTCTAATGTAATCGATTCGTAAAATCGTCAAGTTAACTTTAACAGGTCAAGCTATTTCTCCTTTTACGGAATGTAGGGAGTAATAACTTAGTCAATCAAAATACTGTAAATTTACCAGCAATGATTTCGTCTTTAATTGCTTCTATGCATAATGTGAGTAACGACGGAACTTTAGGCATTTCTGGCGAATGAGGCTGCGGCCTTCTGCAATTACCAATTCGAAATTTGAGTTCCGAGTAAGATTTCCAAATATGAAAAATGGACATTTTAAACTTAATTTGATCTTCCTCGGTCAGATATATTCAGCTTAACAAATCTCAAATTCAACAAAATTTACAACTGCCGCTGCGTATGAAATAGATTAAAGATAGAAAGGGGGAAAAAGGAACCCTAGAAAGTACTTACAAGCTTAATCTGGATACAGATATCGCTTGAATAAGGAGCGATTCGCTAGCTGTGTTGAGCTCCGTCAATTTTAACTACAACCCTCGTTAACAAAGAATATCATAAATAAATCAAACTGTATCCCGCCAATTATTACATTTGGTAACCACACTGTTTTTGTGCGGAGAATGAAAATGTGCGAGGGAAGAATGTTCATGACATTTGAAACCCACAAGCTTATGTAGATGGGACTAAATCCCCCTCAATCTTCTGAATATTGACATTTAACCTCCCAAAGTTACTACTCAGCTGCTACTACTTGACTCGAGTCTTGAGCCTTTTCGTAACTACTTGGGGGTCAACTAATCATGTTTACAAGGATCTTGCAAGATTTTACGTTGTTTATCGTACTACTACTTCATTGCCTGTAAAATATGACTTTAAGCTCATCATTGGTCGAGTTCTCACAAACATACGATGCTTAAAACCTTAAATGTAATTTATCTACTATTAGGTGCGATATGAATAATCGTCTTGCATGCTCGTGAGGAGGCATAATTCATTCCTATTCAGAGATGACCAAGTTAATGGTATGTACACCATTAAGAGCCGATCGTTTCCTCTAGTTCTTCATAGTTCAAATCAAAATGAGGGGTATTGATCTCCTTGTAAATACTTCTAAAAATCACTAGGCGGACGTTAGACGCCAGAGTAGGGCCTAGTGCCTAAAGGCCTAGGCGGACCCTAGAAATTGAGACATAATTACACCATAGGTCTATATCAAACCTGTTGCAACAATCCAAATAAACTAAAAATAATGTTTACATTACAAGATTAGAAGTTAAAAGTTAAAAATTAAAATCAAATTCAATATCATTTCGAAGTGGAGGGGAGAAGGGAAATACTTTAGTAACCTTAGGGGGGATGAGAAATACTTTAATAACTTGAGGGGAGCACTTAATAACTTTTGAAAAGTGAAAATTGAAAACCCTTAGCTAAAAGCCCAAAACTGAAAAACGCTCTAGCAGCCTCTCTCTCACAACTTGTGAACGGCAGCAGCCCTCGCCCTCTCTCTCTCACAGACGACGGTAGTAGCCCTCGAGGGCCTCTTTCACTCACAGACGACGGCAGGCCGCATATCTCTCCCTCACTCTCGATTTCTCTTTGTCTCTCACTCACTCTCGTTCTCTCTCACTCTCGCTCTCTATTTCCCTCACTGGTGTTCGCCCTCTCTCTCACCGGTGGCGAGGTAAGCTCCCAGTCTCTATCTCGCTCTTCAATCTCTCTCCGTAATCACTCTCTCTGTAAAAGCCTAATTAAAATCATGAAATTAAGGTTGGGCGTTAGGCGACGACGATTAGTCGGCGCCTAAGCCGAGACAGCGGCAATTTCTCAAGATGGCGATTTTTTGTCCGATTTGTCCCTCCCTAGTTGCGGCGTTTGGGGGGCATCTAGCCCGATTTTTCGAACACTGGTATATACATTGTAAAATCGGTTATTTTTTTAGAGACATGCTAAATCATACCCCCCCTATATGCTAAATGACACCCCCTAACCAAAGTGACTCTTTTGCCCCTCACCCCTCCCTTTATGCTTTATGCTAAATGATACCCCCCTTTCCCTCCCCCTAGCAGCCCCCCCCTTTAAACTTATAATTATTTTTGTTTAATTAGTATTAAAAAAAAATCTGGAAAAGAATTTCATTAAAAACTTAACGGATTCGTTAAATTTTTAACGGAAGTAAGGAGGACCGCCACTTCATAGGGGTTTAATTGAATAACACCACCCAACCCTGGGGGTTTAAACCTTTTCAACCGCCCACCCCTGGGGGTTTAAACATTTTAAACCGCCCACCCCTGGGGGTTTAAATTTTTTAATTTTTATTTCTATTTTTATATAATTATTAATATATACATAATTTTATATAATTATTAATATATAATTTTAGTTTATATATGTATAATTATTAATATATAATTTTAGTTTAATACATAAATTTATAAAATTTAATTTAAGTTTATAAATTATTAATATATAATTTAATTGTAATTTATAGTTTTTATAATTTAAAATTGTTTAATAAATATATAATTTCTAAACTAAATTAAAATTAAACTCTAAACTAAAATTAAATAATATGAAATAATATATTAATAATTTATAAAATAAAATTAAATAATATCAATTTATATATTAAACTAAAATTATATATTAATTTCAAAACTAAAATTATAAAATTAAATTAAATAATTTTAAATTATAAATTTATTAAATGATTTTAAATTATAAACTAAAATTATAAATTACAATTAAATTATATGAAATTATATATTAATAATTTATAAAATTAAATTAAATTTATAATTTTTAAAATTTAAAATTGTTTAATAAATATATAATTTCTAAGCTAAAATTAAAATTAAATTCTAAACTAAAATTAAATAATATGAAATAATATAATATATTAATAATTTATAAACTAAAATTATATATTAATTTGTGCAAGTTTTATTTATAAATATATTACTAATTAAATCAAAAATAATATTAATTAAAAACTAAAATTATAAAATTAAATTAAATAATTTGAAATTATATATTTATTAAATGATTTTAAATTATAAACTAAAATTATAAATTACAATTAAATTATATGAAATTATATATTAATAATTTATAAACTAAAATTAAATTTATAAAATTATATATTAAACTAAAAGTATAAACTAAAATTAATTATTAATAATTATTTAAAATTATATATTAATAATTTATAAACTAAAATTAAATTTATAAACTTATATATTAAACTAAAAGTATAAAATAAAATTAACTATTAATAATTATGTAAAATTATATATTAATAATTATATAAAATTACCTATTATTAATTATATAAAAATTACCTATTATTAATTATATAAAATTATCTATTAATAATTATTACCAAATTATATAAAATTAAATATAAAAATATATTAATAATTATGTAAAATTATATATTACTAATTATATAAAATTATATATTAATAATTATATAGGGGTGTCATTTAGAGGGGTGTCATTTAGCTGTTGGGGAGGGAAAGTGGGGGGGTGTCTGTGGGGAAAGGGGGACCGGTTTGAGGGAAAGGAAGTGGGAAAGGGGGAGGGTAAAAGGGTCACTTTGGTTGGGGGGTGTGATTTAGCATAACTAGGGGGTGTGATTTAGCATGTATGTTTTTTTAATCTTTTTTTATTGCAAGAACAAGTTTTCTTGCGTTTTGCAACATCAATCAATTTTCTTTTCTTTGTTCACCATCCATGTCATATAACCATTTATTTTGTAGTAAAACGAATTTATTAACATAAATATATGAAGATCTATCTTAAACCAAGCTGCTTGATTTGTCCTAGTAGCTAGCTTACTCATTTATTTATCTATATTATAAAGCGGGACGGGTGGATGAAGCTCCGTCGCGCTCAATTACCACCGACTAAATAATTACCCACTTTACTAACTAGTTAATTAAAAGAGGAAAGGAGTAGAACCGGTCGTTGAATATTGAAATTAAAGACACACTTACTTTTGCATAGTTGCACTGATAAAGGACAATTCATTACCTATTTTAGTACAAACCCTTTTTTTGGGGCCTATCCGCTGCAACTATTACCAAAAGTAAATTACATGATACATTTATGTCTTCGACTTTTGATTTATATTTATTATCTTCATTACTTAGCTGACATTGTCCATGGCCATTATAGTGCTTAGATTCATCGGGTGCATGTACTTATCAGAACCATTGAAGATTGTTTGGACAATAATCTTATTTGCTCGCTCAGTTGGATGGTATGGATCCCAAAACGCATATAGATCTCTATCCGGACAGAGATTTGAAGTCGGGTTGCAAATTCCAACCCCATTGTAAGGTCCTTGTCCACAACATGCAATCTTTGATGTCACAAATCCTGTTTTAATCAAACCGACGTCCAAAATGTTAGTATCATACCATATGAAATTTTAATCAATTGTGGGGAGCAATTACCAAAGGCTTGGGGATTGTTGATGAAGTCATTCTGCAGGTCTTGTGCATTGACAGCAATGAAAATATTGGAGCCAACCTCTTGGTTGAGCCCTTTTATCATTTGAACAAGTAGTGGGTTGTATATGTTTGCAGCACGCTGAGGTTCCTCGGCACACTGCCCATTAGCGCTCCTCGTGGCTAACTGCGATGGTATGCAACCCAATGGTCCGGACCCCGTCACTAAGACCCTTCTGGCTCCCAACTCATAAAGTCTCTGCATCATTACTCTGAATTATTCGAGAATGAAAATAAAATAAAATAAAACAATAATAACATTGAAAATACTAAACGAGCTGCAGACTATATATTACCATTAGGATTTTGCGGTATTCATCGACGAGGTAACGGGAGAAATCCGGGAGAGAGAGTTGTAGCCTTCTTGCGGTAATTGGTGTGAAGAAGTAGTTGTTGACGTAGTCGTTGCCACCAAGCGTGATGAGGACGAGGGCTTGGTTTACTCGTTGTTGTGCCTGTTTCGGTCCAATTAGGGTAGCAAGTCGAGCCTGGTACACTTGGAAAAACTCAAATTGCTGGGTGATCCTTATTATGTTTGCCTAGCACAAAATTACCAAAACTTATGTATAAATCATCTATTAGCTGAAATTTTAGTACTCTACAAGGGATTCAATATAAACTATACACATAATCAATTATAAAGAATGTACACTTATTTTAGGCCAAAATACTATTTACCCCCCAAAATATTAATCAAATCTCAGTTTGCTACCCATATTTTGTTTTGTCCTATTACAGTATCTAATGTTGCCATTTGTCTCATTTTCACCCCTGGGTTGGAAGGGCGTTAGGAATCTATCGGTAAGTCGCACGTGGTCTTCCACGTGCGGGGCAATTTGGTCTTTTCTATTTCGATTTCGATTTTTGTCAAAGCAAAGTCATTTATATTCTTCTTCTCCAACAACATTAGTGTAATTTTACAAACCCTAGTTCATCTTTTTTCCCCAACTTTCTTCTTTTCTCCGGCAACATAGTTCTTCCCCATTTCACTCTCTCTGAACGATCCAATGTCCGCGACAATAGATCATTAAACTAATTTTACAGTTCTTCCCCCCTTATTCGGCTACTGCTACTTCTCACTATTAGTCCAGAAAGGACTATAGAGGCCGCACGAGACAATGACCCACTGCCCCAAGTTTAAGGCTTGGCTAGCCTCCTATTGATCAATTATTCTTTGATTTTCTTAACTGTAAAACTCCTATTTTATAAACAAGTTTAAAAGTTAAAACCTCATTTATTATAAACAACAAGATTGCAATTTTTCCCAAACTTAGTGTAAACAAGATCAAGAATGAATGAAGTGGATGTATCAGCATGGCTTGTTGAAGACGATGACAAAGGGAAGAATTTCGGTGGGTGGGGCTCAACTCAATCGCCCTCCCCTTCACAAACAACCTTCTTTCTCTCTTTCCTCCTCATTCACAGCTTTTTGTGAAACTTCCCTTGCTTTCTTGGATCCGCGAACCGAAAAACTCGGTACTTTGGATTGATTTCTATCATTTAGGTGGCATAATTCAGCTTCATCATCAGAAATAAAGATGATTTCGTCAAAGATTTGATTAGAACCAACAAAACTTGCATCGTAGTTTTCATCATCGTATGAAGGGTAGGAACAGGGTGGTATGAAATCTTTTTGAATGCTTTGGATCTTTTGCGGATCAAGCTTTCTCTTTCATCACTTAACTCGCTTCTCTCTCTCTCTCTTGGAAGCCATGGCCAGTTTGCTTTCTTGAGACAGTACACAAAAACGAGACATCGAAATCGAAATGGAAAAGACCAAATTGCCTCGCACGCGGAAGACCACATGCGACTTAACGATAGATTCGTAGCGCTCGTCAGGTGTGAAAATGGGACAAATGACAACATTGGATACTATAATGGGACAAAACGGAATATGGGTAGTAAACTGAGATTTAATGGATAATTTTGGGGTAAATAGTATTTTGGCCCTTATTTGAAAACAGTAGGAGCATCATTTTTGTTCACATCTTACAAATATATTAATCTGTGTCACTTTAATAACAATTAATTAAAGAGAGTTGCTATTAACACCCAAACATTTATTGAGTACACTCCTTTCATATATTACAAAATGTCATTATAAATTTTGACTTAAATGCCTTTTATTTTTTTAGGTAAAAAAAAAAAAAATCACTACTGTTCGGCAGCCCTACCGAACACACCTAAAGCTGTTCGGTAGGGGTGTCGAACACTACTATGGGTGTTCGGTAACACAGTCCCGAACGAATCATTTAAAAAAAAAAAAAGGGGTGCTTGACCGGTGTGGTGTGGGGGGAAGGAGGAAGGGGTAGGCTTTGTCGTGGGAAAAAAAAAAGTGGAAAGGGGCAGTGGTGTGGTGTTGTGTGTGTGTGTGTGTGTATGGGGGGGGAGGAGGAAGGTGGCGGACTGGGTTAGGTGGGGTGGTGTGGGTGGGGGGGGAGGAGGAGGAAGGGGTGTGTTTTGTTTGGAGTGGGGTGTATCTAGTAGATTTTAGTTCATTTTGAAAAAAATATTGGTAAGGTTAAAATAGAAAATATGGGAGTGTACTCAGTATTTTGAGGGGTTGAAAATATTGAAAGTGAGGTGTATTTAATAATGAGGTGTACTAAATAATTTTTAGGATATAAATAGCAATTTTCTTAATTAAATTAGGTCCAAACAACACTTAATTAGTAAAGAAACAGGTAACGTTGCATTAGCTATATGTCCATAAAAGTCAAAACTCAAAAGGACGGTTATTGAATATTGATTATCACATGGCAGTCCAACCAACAATTGTTTGCCTGTTTTAGGCCAGACTCCTTCCCAGCTAGCATTTAGCCATTTAGCAATGAATTAAACCAATTACTCCCCAATACTTTGACTTTACTAGTCAATTTAAAGTAATTTAGAGTTCGTTTGGTCGAGCGTTTTGGCCAAAACGCAATAATAAAACGCAGCTTATTTGTAAAAAATGTGTTTCAATACTGCGGCAGAAAACACAGTGTTTTCAAAACGCAGTTGCGTTTTAAAACGCTGGAATTCCCAGTTTTTTTTTTCAAAACGCAGGTTTTAAAACGCTCATAGGAAAAAAAAGCTGCGTATTGAAGTGATATCCCAAACTTATTTATAAGGAAAGATCTCCGTTTTTAAAACACTGCGTTTTCTAAAACGCTGCGTTTTTAAAACACTGCGTTTTGTAAACGCTGTACCAAACGGACTCTTAAAAGAGTAGGTCTCTTGTGAGACCGTCTTACGAATTATAATTCGTAGAACAGAGCACACTCTCTCACACAACTCATCAACACACGGTAGGTCGGGTCAGTAACATCCGTCTTATAAAAAATACCCGTAAAACGATCATTTTTATGCTTTTGCGTATATATATTCGAAAAAGGTTAATCAACTGAAAAAAGGGTCCATCTCAAATTCAAGTTTCAAGGCTTTTCATAGATTCTAGAAGACCATTATATATTGGGCAAACTCCACAATTCGTCCCTATATTTTTTGCATTTTTTTGTATTTGTCCTTGTACCAAAATTTTTTTTGAGACCATCCTTGTACCACAAACATTGAACATAATTGGTCTTTCCGTCCAATGCCGTTAACTTTTAGCCGTTAAATGTTAATCACGTGCAACGCAAGTGATTTTTCCTGGGGGTAAAGTTGGCAGTTCCTAGTCTCTCTCTTTCCTCTTTCCAATCTTAAATCTAATCTCGAGATTTACCATTTTCTCACTCTTCCCTCGTATTGCCACCACTGGAATCCAAATCCAAATCCAAATCCATTTTTGGAATTCTTCAAATAAAGAAATCCCAAATTCATATGGAGAATCAAAATCGGGTTCATCCAATCTTTGCATCAAAGACCCAATCCCAAACTCTTAAAACCAAGAAAACCCACCTTTGTTTCTTTTTTTGCTGTCGTCAATGGTAGCCACGGCGGCATTTGGTTTCTTCAACTCTGCTACCTCGAGAGAAAAATTCAAAATTACTTTGTTACCACGAGCTTTGAAATCGATTCGGATCCCAGATTTCAGCCACATACTTTCTCCACGGCCTCTGTGGTTTTTCCCTGTACTGTGTCCTCCACATAAATTGAGGGATGTTTTCATTATTTGAATGGTTTGTGTTTGGGTTGGGATTGAATTGAGGAAAGATGAAAATAATTAAAGGAATTGAGATCGAGGGAGGGAAAATAGGGTTTGGGGTTGTGGGTTAGAATAAAAGGATAATGAGATTCAGACATGAGGCCTCGAATTGTCGTCGCCCGACAAAGAAGAACCTGTTTATCCATGGTGTAAATGAATGTCGGTGTGGGGGAGAGAGAGAGAGAGAATGAGTGAGAGAGAGAGGGGGGGTGGGTTGGGTAGACAAATAGAGTGATGAGTGGTGAAGTGGTGGTGGGTTGGAGAAGAAGATGGTGACGGGTTGGAGTTAAAGATGGTAGAGGGAGAGGGGTGGGTTGGGTAGACAAATAGAGTGATGGGTGGTGAAGTGGTGGTGGGTTGGAGAAGAAGATTGTGGCGGGTTAGAGAAGAAGATGGTAGAGGGAGAGGGGTGAGTTGGGTAGACAAATAGAGTGATGGGTGGTGAAGTGGTGGTGGGTTGGAGAAGCAGATGGTGGCGGGTTAGAGAAGAAGATGGTGGTGGGATGGTGAAAGATTTGTTTATTTGGTTCAAACAAAAAAAAAACATATTGTTTTAATATTTGGAAAAATAATTTTGACTATTTTACCCTTCTCCAAATGCACGTGCGAGGCACGTGTACGCACTTAACGGTCAAAACTTGACAGAATTAGACAAAAGGACCATTTGTGTTTAGTGTGCTCAGTTTAGGGACCATTTCCGAGCATCAGGGACGAATCCCAAAAAAGTTAAAAAGTACAAGGACCAATTTTGGATTTTGGAGTTTGCCCTTATATATTTTCTCTCTGTATACGTTTACAAAATATAGGCAATTTTTTTAAAACTTTTTAGTCAAAATTTATTAGCTTTATAATACTAAGAATCAGTTTTATAATATGAAGGATCAGTTTTCCATTGTATTTTTTGGACCTTTTTTGTTTTGTCTCATTAGCCGCACCATTTTTCTATCAATCTCTTTTACTTTATTAAAAGTCAAACTATAAAAAACAAAATCACGAAAATGAAATATGGCTAAATGAACGCAAATTTTGGAAAAAAAAAAAAGTGTCCTTCCCAAAATTTGATACTCGCCAAAAAGAAAGAAAAAGAAAAAGAAAAAGAGAGAGAGTGGGGGTAGGGGAGGGGGGGGGGGACTAAACTAGCTAGCAAGATATTATGTCCCTCCAGAAAAATGCAACCTCTAAGGAGACAGAAGAGAACATATAACCAAGACAAGATTTAAGAAAGCTATGTAGCTAGAAACAAGCTTGCATATGTGACTTACAAACTGTATCCCGGTGTCATTAAGTATACCGATTCCGGCCGAAGCAAAGTTTGCCCCCACAAGTAGTTTGTCTCCATTGAACTCCGGGCTCAAGTAGGGCAATGTCGGCTCGGCTCCGAGCTCTTGACCTTGCAAAAACCAAGCGCACCACGTTCAAACCATTAAGAAGGAAAGTTAGTCACCGGGCTCAGCTGTTTTTGCATTAATTAAAAAGGAAAATTAGTAAGGCCAGAGGAGTTGGTAGTACTTACTGATAATGTCGGGGATGTTCAAACCATTGGAAAAGCGTCCAGTGGCACGGTGAGTGGGAAAGTCAATGCCATAAGGCGGCGAATCGGCTCTTGCGGAGGTGACCAAGTAGTTGTTGTTGCCGCTGTCGACAAGCGAGTCCCCGAATACAAAGAATGCACGAGCTGCCTCGGCTTCTGGTGCAAGTGCGACCATCACTAGTACAATTACTGCTAGTCTACAAGCTAAAAACGTAACGGAAAATAAAGAGTTAGACATTATCTTCTTCCTAGATCTCTCTCTCTCTCTCTCTCTAGCTATGATCTTTTCTTTCTAGAGGTTTTAGTTGTGAGTGAAAGAAAGAGATGGGATAGTTTTTATACAGGTCGCATGGAGAGTTAAATTAATCATCTTTGTTAGTTGAGCTTTCATTAATGTTGTCTACAAAGAGAGTGAGAAAGATGGGACAAACAGGAGCTTAATGGGCTAAGTTGATCTATTAGTAGTAAAAAGTGCTGCAGGGTGGTTAGAAAGAGTTGTAAGTGCTGCTGGTGGTGTCCTATCCTCGCAAGGACGAGTTCCATTTTTCAAATTTCTTTGAGGGGGTATGTTTGGCAACTCTAATGTCATAGTTTGAAATTAGAATTAGAAGCACAATTTAAATTCTGTGGAACTCAAATTATTCATCCAATTTCAATTCTAAAGCACGACATTGAATAGCCAAACATAGTATAAAAAAAATTTAAAAATTATTTTTCTTGAAATAAACGTAGTCATAGTGCATACTTGTTTCTGTTTCGTACGAAGCATCATAATTTATTTTCATACCATTTGACCTATTATAAAATAAAAAATGTACGATATTGATATAAAATGAAATACTAACACTGAATTATTCAGTAACAAACGAACACTTGAAGTTTCTCCTTGGCTTTTTCAGGGATAACCAATTTAAGTTTGGAGACAATTAGTCAACTTGACGTGTAAGGTAGAGTCAAATCTGTTTTTATTCTGTTTGATCAGCTCATTAACAAGTTTAAAGTTTAAACGCGGTTAAGGGGTGGTCCAGGTAAAGCTAAGACTTCACAAAACCTGAGGTTACAAGTTCGATCCTTTTTTACGCTCTCCTTAGGAAATAAAAATAAATAAATAATAAATAAATAAAATAAAGTAAAAAATAATAATTTAAAGTTTAAGCATAATTAAAGAAAGTGTTAAATGGATATTAACTTATAAGATTTATTATTATTATTATTACTGCAGTGCTAATTAATGATAAATATCATTTCCTTATAAATTCATTATTATTCTCATGGTTTGAGCATAAATTGTTTATGTAAGTAGGCTGAACTTTATCTATTAGGTCAGTCTCAACTTCTTGAAGCATATATAGGTCAATCTCAACTTCTTAAAGCATAGAAAAAGTAAGATTGACACACAATACTTATTAGAAATATTTCTTTAGAAGTAATGAACCTATTTATTCTTTTTCTTTTAAATGTCTAAAGATTAGCTGTATTTATCATTGGAAGAGGTTGGTTTCATCGTAATAATTATTTATCCACTATCTTTCTTAATAACTACTTCAATTAGTTTATTTTAGGACAAATATAACCTTAGATAGTCACCCACTATAATAATACTATATATTTTGTAAATTACTATTATTTCACTTTTCTTTCAATTAAAAGGTTTAGCTATCTTTTTTCATGTTTCAATGCAAACTATACTTAATCTTTTTGTTAATATCTTTTTTCTTTTTTCCGATTGAGTAATCAAACATGCTTGTACATAGCTACAAGTATTTTCTATCACTTGAATGACACATTTATCAAGTTACCTTTCAACACTATCTTTTAATTTTTATTTTTCATTTATGAATGAACAATGTATTTTTATTTTCTTTCATACTTGCTTGAAGAATTATATTTAATTATTTATGCTTATATAAATAGAAAAATGAAAAAAAAAAACAAAACTGCATTGTCTACAAGAATTGAAGAAAATATTTTCTAAACATAAAATTTTAGTACTAAAATAAATAGTAAGGTTAAATTTGAACATTAATATCATAATGAATTTAGTTTTGTTAAATTCTATTTTTGTCATGATATCACACTATGAAATACTATGCTAATTACAATTTATGTAATTCATGATATAAATAAAAGAGGAGATATTTTGGTTTATATAAGTGTAATTTAGATAATATAGTGAAAATAGTCTCTCCCTTTATCATATTTAGGTTTTAAGTTTTTTTGAGTTTGATCTAATTCAAATAATGTTGTGGGATTGAGAATTGAAATATCTTGTTCATTCTAGTTATTCTTCTGGGAAGGAATTGTTGAGACATTAAACCTACATCGGGCAAAAATAAATCTACAAAACAATTACTCCCTCCGTCCCGAATAAATATTTCTAGTGGATAAAATATATGAATTAATAAACATAATTAATGATGTGCTGTAAAATGTGTTCTGACCATAATACCCATTAACATTAATTGAGTTCAACTATTTTAAATAATTAAGTTTCTTTGGGATGTATTATATTAAATGAAGCTTTAAGGGTATATTAGGAATAATGGTAGAGAATAGGTAGATGAAAAGTTTTTAGGAACATTAGTTGGGACATCCCAAAATAGAAAGTAGGAACATTTATCCGGGATGGAAGGAGTAATAAAGATCCTGGGGTCACACCTCTCACAAGCCAATTGGTTTTGAGATGGACTCCAGACTTTAGCTTACCTCTTATAAGCCAATAGTCAATTAGTTTTGAGATGGACCCAAACTTTAAGTGCTTACTTCTTTTTTCTCTTTTTTGAGAAAAGCTAGCTATATACTACCTTCGTTCCACCAAAAAGTTTGTATTTGAACAGTCTAATAATTAAGAGATATATAAGTAGTATTGAAGTTAGTCATAATTACAAAAATATTATAGTATCGTTAATATGTTTCTACCACATATGGAGGGTAAGTAACTTTAAAAGTTTTATGAAGATTGTATAGATAATTTTTTAAAGTAGACTTTTTAATGAAACATTCCAAAATAGTATAGTGAACTCTTTACCTAGAACGTAGGTAGTACAACACAGTGAAAATGAATATATATATATATATATATATATTTCGCTTAAACGGAGTTAGAGTTAGGCACTCGGCGAGTAACAACCGGTTAATCGACCAATTGTTGCTTCCTGACCTGCTTGAGGCATGCCTTCATCCAATGGTTCGACCAATGTTGTTTTCTTCTAAGACAACTTTGCCTTTCATATAGCAAAAATTATAAAATGAATTGTCAACCTAGCAATGTTGATATAATTATTCAACATATATGCACATTTCGAACAATAATACTGTATGTATATTTTGAACAAGACTATATATGTATCCTTGTAAACTAATTTTCAAAACAAATTAAGAAAACATAACCATGTGGAATTCTAGGCTTCTTTGTTGGATGAAGAAATGGCTATGGACTGTTGTAAAAGCCAGCTCAATCCCATATCCGGAGTCGGTTGAAATGTGGTCTACGGCATGTGTTATCCAAAATTTTCATTTTTAGTGGCATCTATGTATGGATGGCTGTTCTGACGATTCTTATCTAATCTCATTAATTAGTCTCGATTAAGCTGCAATTAATAGCATAGTTTGTCTCTAACTTGATTTTAACGTAAATCACCAACTACTCACATAAGCCAACTGTTCAAAATTAAAGTAAGTAATTCCAAAATTGATAAACCGAATGAAGAGCTGTACATTTAATGCGTGCGTCAATATTATGGTAATTTCCCAGATTCATTCAGTTACAAAAGGAAAAAATTCACTTTTTTTTTGTCTTAATAATGCCAAAAGTATGGGGAGTTTTTACTATACATTACATCCAAAATTTTGCATGTATATAAACCCCATCAACCCCAACTAAATCCATCGGACTCGAGGCAGCAGCAGCAGCAGTACGGAATTGCAATCGCAATTCTCCTGAGAGACCCTTCCATTCATTCCACCAATTTTCTCGTCTGGTCAGTTACTCGTTACCATCTACAGTGTATATATTTCGGGCTTTGAAGCTTGACAATGAACCCAATCTACCAATGTACAGCCCAAACCAAAATTGAGAAGCAAGGCCCAAGCTTGGGCCGAGTCATGGATTCGTCTTAACTAATGAACCTTCTTTCAAGTTTCAACTTAGTTGTTGGCCTTATGGGCTAATAAAAGTGAGCCCATTAAGCTGATCTACACAATTAGCTGCAATGCTTTACACTGGACATACGAGCCCACCCCCAATATTTAATTACCAATGATTTCCGCCACCAATCTTTTCAGCAGAAAACACAACTCAAACATAAACAAATCACAACAAAAAAAAAAGAAAAAAAAAAAGAAGCAACAAAACCAACAAACATACATGAAAAAAAGGGGGGATTTAGGGTTACGATAAGGGTTTCGAATTAGAATTATTGGTGCCAAAATTTGAAGGAAAGCTCCGAGAAATGAGAACACCATGTTGCCATACATGTTTGGCATTCCTTCTCAAATTCCTCAATTTTCTCCAAACTTTCATTGGAGTTTCAATAATTCTTTACTCAGCTTATATGTTGAATCAATGGAGCAAACACTCTCTCCCACACCCGTCTTCAGCTCAATCTCCTGACTTTCCCCGCCCCCTGTTGTCGAATTTCAACACCGTTGGGGTTTCCAATCATATTACCCCCTTGGATCTTGCCGTCGGCGTGTTCAACGGTGGCGATGACGGTTTATCTGTCCGTCTACACGCCCTTCCTGCTCCCTGGTAATTCAAAATTTCCCTGCTGTATTACATTTTTTTTTTTGACATACATTTCATATACTTATTTTAAAAAAATGTATCTGCATGACATGTGAATATTGCTATAGCCTGTATGAACCAGAATTCTACGGAACTTTCTTAAGTTGAGGATGGAAATAATGCATTAAATTGTCGTAATCATAGCCATCAGTGAAACGAGTACAACAATTCAATGTCTTAAATTTTCTTGTATTTTCTGTAAGAAGACTGTACCACATTGGGCAAATTTATACGGATTGATTTAAGTGGGTCTGAATTTCCTTATGATTAATAACCGGCCAACCATACCACATTCACCAAATTTAGATGGGTTATTATTGTTTTAGATTGCTTTAAGTGTGTCTGATTATCTTTATAGTTAATGCAGCTTATGTGGTTGATTTTGGGAATCTTTCGCTTTTATTATTATTCTTGTTCATTTTGGGGGCAGCGGAAAATTCAAGTAGGGACTGATGTTAACTGATAGTCCTTTGACACAACAATTTTTCTGTGGCAGGTTTATATATGCATTTATGGGAGTGGGTGTTGTGCTGTGTTGTATCACTTGTGTTGGTCATGTTGCAGCTGAAGCAATTAATGGATGTTGCCTTTGTTTTGTATCCTTTTTCTCTCGCTATCAATTCCCAGTTTTATGTGGATATGGAATTGAGTTCCCTGAAATTCCAAACAGATTAACTAGTACTATAAGGAGTCGTTTGATAGAAAAGCTTGGATAACATTAATTAATATTATAACATATATTATTTTAACTGAGATTATTTTATCTTGGTTATTGAGTTATCTTATGTTTGGTAGATCACGGATAAGATTAATATATTCCGCCAGATTATGTTTGGTAGCCCAAATTAATTTTAGTATCACGCTATTTTTCCAAAAACACCCTTATAAATTAGGTTGATTAAAAGATGATCCGAGCTTATCTCAGGTTTTTTCTCCAAGCTACTATTGTCTACATTTTTATGAATAATACTTTCCATTGTTTCA
Organism: Platycodon grandiflorus; assembly: GCA_016624345.1. Classification (NCBI taxonomy): domain Eukaryota; kingdom Viridiplantae; phylum Streptophyta; class Magnoliopsida; order Asterales; family Campanulaceae; genus Platycodon; species Platycodon grandiflorus. The sequence goes on along the minus strand of CM028366.1, from coordinate 9,939,695 downwards.
TGCAACATCACTATTTTTATAAATTAGATAAACCTAGTTATTTATAATTATTATAGAGTATATAAAATAATAAATTGCAAATTTATAAATTTTAAAGTTCTTTTTAATCTCAACCTAGAAAAAGATACTACTATATTCGTTTATTTAAATAAAAAACAGAATATGTATATGTATGTACATATGTATTAATTTATACATACTATAGTAATATAAAAAAGGAAAAAGAAAAAATTCATACCAATATAGTAAGTTGGTTATTGAAAGGGAAAAACAAGAAGTGTGAAAATGTGGGGTGAGGTTGGGTTAGGGGGGGAGGGGGGAGGAGGGAAGCTGGGAGGGTGAGAGAGGGAGAGGAAGGGAAGGTAAAAAAAAAGTCTCGGTTTGTGAAAAATGAGAATATATATATGTTTATATATATAGGTTTTCATTATTTGCAAGTTTATGTAAGGGCAATTTAGGAATGAAAAAATAGTCTTGGCTTTTGTTTATCCGGGATTAAATTATTACAGGGGGAGTGAGAGATTATTTAATACCGGATAAGGGGGTTATCCGCGTAATTAGAATATTTTTATCCTTGATCAACAAAACTACCAAACGAGGAATATGGATAATTTAGTGTTATCTCTTATTTATCCGACTACCAAACGACCCTAAGAGAATGAATTTGTTATTGTTGTATAGGAAGGTTTGGAGTTTTTATTTTGGATGTTGTCGTAGATTAACATTCTCAGAGATGGTCTCTGATCGGAATCATGCTTTTATTTTGAAATTAAGCTGGGAAAGTGTAATATCAGAAGATTTTTGTATCTTGTCAAAATAAATAGGTTTGTCTTATATTTTGTTGCATCTTGAACCCATAAATACTTTTTCTTCAAAATGGCGCATCTAAGAAATGGAATATTTGAAATTTCATAAAAACTCAGATCTCCCCTCACCCCCAACCCCCCCCTCCCAAGGATTAGGCTGTGGCGACCATTCTACTGGAGAATGAGCATTGAGAATTCTTCAATTCCTACTTTTGACTAATATTGTTAATCCAGATTTTCTAATATTAGAAATTTTTTTTTAACAATTGAGATTTGAGTTTTTTCCAGCTATATCAAGTGACTTGTGAAAAGCCCCCACCATTGTCAAACTTGTGAAATTTATCTCTTTGGGGAAACTACTTTGCTGATTGAACATGCACAATTATAGGAATCAATGAAATGTGTCAATAATCAGCACTTCATATGGATTTCAATAAATGTGTAGCTTATCTATTGGTGTGTTACACATTCAGTTTGGGCCTGTATTCTCTTCCTTAACCCAAAAAACATTGCAGTATAGTCTACTCACAACTATACTCGTCCTGTTGGAAGCAGTGTTTGTGGCATTTGTAGCACTTGATCATCATTGGGAAAAGGTCCATTTGCGATTATATTTTTTTCGTGGTCTTAGGATCCCTCTCATGTTTAACCATATGCTCCACAATTTTTTCAGGATCTGCCACCGGACCCAACTGGAGAACTTGATAGCCTTAGGAACTTCATTGAAACAAATATTGACGTTTGTAAGTGGGTTGGCATTGCTGTAGTTGTAATTCAGGTAAATTTTAGGCTTTATTGATGACTTCTAGAGTTAAATCTCTTCATCCTTATTTATGCCATTTGAAAAGGCTTTCAAATAATCATTTTACAGATTTTATATTTCTTTCAAGTCATTTAGTCATTCGTAACATTCCTCTGTATATGCAATCTGAATTGGAGCTTTGCTGAAGAGGGCATATAATATTGGTTTTAATTATGCATGTTGACATATTGGTTTTAGTGTTCCGGGGAAAAGGGGTTTTGCTGCCTTATTTTTTTTGGTTGGCTGGGGAGGGGGGAGGGCGGCCGGTGTGGCGGGGGAAGGTGGCGGGGTGGATGATTATTATTATTTTTTGATAAGTAAGAGTATATAACTAAAAGGCGTCAAAACAGGTGATGCATCTAGTGTACACTAGGAGTATACTACTAAGAAAATCTAAACGATAGATAAACTATTCACAAAGTCTGCAGAAGAGTTAGTAGTAGAAGTGGAAGGCTCCACTGTCTTAGTGCACCAAAAGAACAAAGTATGAAGCAAGGAATTCTTCAAAAAAGGAGCGGATCTTTCCTCATTATCAAAAGCCCTATGATTTCTCTCCCTCTAGATAACCCAACAAATTCCCAAAGGAGCTGCCTCCCAAGCAATATTTCTCCTTCTGCGCGTTTATACAGAGACCAACATAGAAACAACTCTTTGACTGATCTTGGCATCACCCTTGAGAGATTGAGCAAAAGGTTTGGCAACTCCATCACCACTGGGTAGTGAAGCAACAAGTGGTTGACACTTTCTCTGTTCCCCTTACACGTAAAACACCAATTGATGTATATCCTATGACGCTTACGCAAATTTCTCCTGTAAGAATTGCTTCATTTGCAGCCTTCCTCACAAAAAGGCCACTCTCTCCGTTCTCTAGGTAGTGGAATAGAATGAAATAAGGTGTGAAGGAAGTATGGCATCGACCAAAGGCCGCTTCCTTATACATAATGTCTTCATGATTTGTCTTTCGCGGGCTACCCAATGAGAGTTAATCGTGAGTTTGTAGATATTTCACCTATTTTTCCGCTGCAAAATTCTTGCTACACGTATTCAAGAAATGCTCCTAAATCCAGAGCTTTCAATTTTTTAAGTAACTAAGTTGGCAGTGCAGAAACACAAACCTTCTTCCCGGCTTGTTTCTATCTAGTCAGCAATTAATTTATAGGATTATATTGTTTTCATTATTATATTCAAGCAATCAAGCCTGTCTTACTTCTGAATCCCAGCAGTACCTGTTCTTCCCTAATAGCTCACTTCTTTTAGAGCACATTGCTGTTCTTGAATGCACTTGTTAACCAGCTGTTCCACCATCTTGTCATCTCTTAGAGCATATTGCTGTTCTTGATGCACTGGTTAACCAGTTGTTCCACCATCTTACCATGTATTTTGGGCTATATCAACGTGAATCCTTCTAATAAAATAGTAAACAGACAAATGGTTAGTAACTCATATTTTGGAAGAACAAAGAAAAAAAGTGAACACATGTCGAAGGGGCATTAACTTGTTGATGTTATAATTAATCGTACACTTGAGTGGTTTTTTTTATTTTTTATTCATGAGATCAGTTATCTATTTTTGGATATGCATCATCAATGGTCTGATTTTCAGGTTTTGTCTCTACTTCTTGCAATAATCCTGCGAGCCATGGTTTCGGCATCCAGACTGGAGCCTGACATTGAAGGAGATTATGAGGTTGGTGGTAGAACATGGGAGCCGCTGCTACATCCCCAGCTAGGCCAAACATCTGTGCCAAACAAGGGTGACACCAGAGGGTCTCACTCTGACATCTGGAGCTCACGGATGAGAGAAAAGGTACCAATTACCTGAATCTGCATTGTGACATAAATTTCTAAGAGTGGTTCATGCTTTGCTTGCCAAACGTGTGGGAGAAAATCACATTTCCTTTCATGTGCCATTCTTTTCACTTTGGTTTCATACTTTTAGACTGCTTTATGAGATCCTACGTACTCATGCAGGTTGCTGTTTTCCATGTCAGTTTGCTTTATTTTTTAGTTTTACTGTCAGCGATGTCCATTTTGTTCAGTTGAACTATAACATGGATGCTCACATGTCAGTTTTTGGTTTCTTTGGAACGAGAAGTACCGTGTTCTTTTCCTTTACCTTTTTATTATCTTCTGGAAATAGTCGGTTATTGACTTATTTCCACGACTCTCTCTCTCTCTCTCTCTCTCTCTCTCTCTAATTTGATTTACGTGGTCTTTGTTCTTGGTGCTGCAGTATGGATTGGGTGGTGGTGAAGCTAATACGCACAATCTGTATAACCCGAATTTGCCTGGTGACATGAAGTCTAATCAGTGAAACTCAGAGCAACAAACTAGTCTTGTTATGTACATATAGAGCCAGAGTGTGCCTGTTGTGTATCCAGAGAAAGTTGGCAGTAGGTCTTTTGAGCGTGTTTGTCTGCGGAGGTGCTTACATATTCTGATGGGAAAAAGAAGCTTGTTTGGTAAGCGTATACTATGTTTGAATGTCAATGATGAGAGATCTGTGTTAAGTTACTGAGTTGCTTTGTATAGAAAGGGAAGATTGTAATGGTTTTTGAGGGTGATCTTTATGTAAACTGGATATTGTAATCTGTATAACACCACACACACTCCCTCTCTTCCCCCCCCCAAAAAAAAAAAACAACCTCGCTCACTCCATAGCACCAAAGAGTACTTGAAAGTATTAAGTTGTTGTAAGTTGTAACAAGGACCCCGGCCAGGGAAATCTTATTGTTGTACAACCATTCAATTCAATGTACTTATTTTTTGTTTAGTCCATGATTTTGATATTGACGTAGACTTTGTTTTCGAGTGCATTCAGAGGACTTTGGAACCAAAAACTAAAGAGACTTTATTGTTTTCGAAGAAGAGGGTGTTGAATGAATAAATTGAAACCAAAGTCCTGCATTAGGAATTGCACTACCCGTGATTTGTGTTTTTGGTTTTGCTACAAAACTGCTAGGATAAATATGGAGTAGCGTAACAAAAGGAGTAACTTTCTGTGTTAGGTCAATGCTAGGGCCTTACCCTAGCTAGCTACGTGATTTCATTATGTCTCCTACTCAAACACTTCAAATTGCAATGATTTTTTTCATTCCCTGATTTGATTCTCTCTCTCTCTCTCTCTCTCACACACACACACACACTGTCATTTGTCATTGTCCTTTGAGCTGTAAGTCACTCGAAGAAAATCATAGTCCCTTTCACCATCGTGTTCTTGACAATTGCTTGCCCCCAACAATTTACGGAAAGCCATACGTACGTAAGACACACACACATATATATATATATATATATATATATATAATGGTAATTCTTGTTATTTCAATGTTAAATAAATTGATAAGCCACAATCGTTTTGCGTGGAGTCACGTGAACTCACAGGGGTCTACCCACTCCTGGTAGTAGGTTTGTGCCCTTCCCCATGATTTGAACAGGTGACCTCTAGGTTATAGTCACTGTCCCTGCACCAGGATAGTAACTATAACCTGGAGGTCACTAGTTCAAATCATGGGGAAGAGCATAAACCCAGTGTCATGAGTGGGTAGACTCCTGTGAGTTTACATGGATTCACGTGAAACGATCGTGACTCATCATAAATCATACAGTAGATATGAGTGAATAGTTTTGAAAAAATTTCATAAACAAGTAGTATACAATATTGTTGTCGTACATAGTTATCTACATGTATTTATCGAATTGTTTGCCTCACTAGTAATTGAGTTCCATATAATTATCATTATATCAATCACAACAACTCTTATTTCTTGCTCTAAATTCTCACTTATTACTGCTCCATCCCTCCATTTTCTTGGGACCCGGAAACTCTTTAGTAGAGCTTCCTTATAATGGTTGTGGTTCATTGTTATAATAACTGTCACGTCATCAAATTAGTTAATTTAACGTTTGAGAATGAGGTATGAACAAACAAGATTTTTTTGTGTGCCAAAATTCTTTTGTGTTTTTTTTGGAACGATCAACTGATTTAATTACGTGACATATAATTTTGACCGCATGCACCACACGGAAGCTCTACAAGAAAAGTTATAGATGGAATCTTTTGCTACTACTGTTTTAGACAATCAAGAAAGACAAGAGTTGTACAGTAAAGTCTTTTACAGAGTCTTCACTTACTGTCACAAGAGCGGATCTTTCTTTTGTTTCTAACCCAATTAAGGGGAAGGGAATACTTGTCTGATTTATTTCCCCGTCCCCCGTGTTGATAGGTGATTTGAATTTTACCTTTGGCCCCAATTACTCTGTATGGAAAGGTATCAGTATGTTTCCTTAATGATGTCAAATCTGCATTTCCACATTCAAAAATTTTGTGCCGTTAGTTGACCCACCCTTCATGCTATAACATATCATATGATGACAATTTTTTTAATTTTAATGATGGGCTGGCTCTCCCTCGCTCGCTCGCTCTAGGGGGGGTGATTGCAATTTTAATTGTGCGTTTCATGCTATGTTGAACTATTCAATATCAAACTTTATAATTAAAATTGGATGAATAATTTGAACTACACAAAATTTAATTTGTTCTTTCAATTCTAATTCCGAGCTCTGAAATTACGCATCTAAACATATCATCAGTTTTGTTCACACGGGTACTTGCTTTTACTTGTGATTCTTCATGACTATACTGAATAATCAAGAATCTATTTATCTCATTGTGTGTTTATGTGTGTGACGTGTAATTTGTCTATGATTTTAACATGGTGCAATAAAATTAATGCGTTAGTGAGATTTTTTCTATGGTTGCTCAATATGCTATTGTTTTATGGTACAAACACAAAATAAAATGTTGAAAATTTGTGCACCTTTTTTCTTCTATAGAGTACTCATAAACCACAACGCATTTCTAAAATTTGATTGGGTGATTAGGTACGATCGCTGTGTGACCCCAGTTTTTCCCTGGTTTTGGAGGGTGGTTTGCGACATTGCAGATGAACTAAACTATGGGTGCACTGGATACAGCAGCTGGCCTCGTTTGTTAACTAAGAAAACCGACTTTGATCTCCGCTAGATAAACAGGCTGAGACAGGAGAAATAGATCTACAAACAAACCACATCATAAAAAAAATAACGATCATTCTAACGCATGAAGCGGGCATTACTGATTTACTGACTTAAAAAAAAAAATAATAATTAGGAAGTGGGGCCAAACGCATTTGAACCCACGCAGATACACGTCATCCGTTTCAATCAGAGAGTCTATTTTTGATATTTTTTGAATCAATTTTATTAAAATTTGACCGACAATTTACGTAAATTTATTTGTTTTTACAAATTTATAAAAGTTGTAATCCATAATAATTTTAATGTAATTCTTAGTGAATATAATTTTATTTTTAAAAATATAATTAAAATATGTTAAATTTTAATTTAATTTAATCACATGTTTAATTTTTAAAAATAAAAAATAAATCTATTGTATGTAATCTAGAGAGTCTATCCATATTCTGTTGTGACAGATTAAGTGTCAATTTCCACCGCCAAATAGTTATTCAATTTGCATGATTTTAGACCATTGCACATGGAGAGTTGGTGATGGTTAGGTTAGAATAAAGATTGCGCTATAGATATTATAAGATCACACTGGTCAGTTTGCATCATTTGTCTTAACTCACTGATACGTCAGCACTTAACACCTCTTTGTTTTGTTTTGGCCGGGTGGGTTTACATCCAACTCTTTCTTATGAGATGAATCTCAAGTACAGTACGATTCAAAACAAAAAAAATACTTACAAGATTCGTTATCAAAAGAAAAATGAAAAATACACAACCTGCACACTTCACTAGTAAATAACTACTCAATTTTTACTTAAGAGTCGATTATATGAAAAAAAAAAATAAAAAAAATTCTTTAAGTGTGAGTACAAAGTTTCAACATGAATCCACCTTAATGGTTTTCTTTGCTTTATCTTTTAAACGAAGTTATGTCTTTTTTTTTTTTGTTGCTATTTTTCGGGCTTCTTTTCATTGTTCTTTGGCACTTACAGTAGAGATTGGGGGTATTTACCCACCAAACTACCTATTAACACAGCCGACAAGTGTCTTTCTACTATTATGAACTACCATATACTCCCTCCATTGAACAAAAATAATGTTTCTATTTTGGTACGAATGGAGTATTTCGGAGGCACGAAATTAAAACCGGGGAATAGAGAAGTAAACATTTTGAATCGACATGTGCTGGGTAAATCAACAAAAGAATAAGTAACCAAAACAATAACATACAGCCAAACCTTCTTTTCTAGAACAGTGAAAAAAAGTTGACAATCGTATAATAAGGCTTAATGCCAGCCCCGGTGGAGTGTCCCTTCCCTACCCCTCACAAAGGAAAAAGCCCACAATTACGGCCAAATTGTCAATATCTGCAGAGAAGCACCACTTTTATTTGAAATCCCATCAACAGTAGTAAGTAACAACTTAATCAAAATGTGTAGTAATTTTTCAATTCAGATCAATCCAAACAAGATTCTGCATGTTTTTTTTATATTTTATTTTAATAACTAGTAATACAGTGCTAGACAACATGGCTTGGGTTAACTTGTCCATATCCTAGAACCCCCCAACTATGGCAGGACCATCCGGTCCCTACATAATAAAAGCATCCTCCTGTCAGTAGATAGCTCTTGTACATCCCATATCTACACACAACTATACACACACACACACACATACATATATATATACATATATATATATATATGTACATATATACATAGTTGTAAACATACATACATACATACATACATAGTAAACATACATACATTCATGCATACATACATGGTGTATATACATAGTTGTAGGTATATATAGTTTCCATCAGTGGATTAAGGAGAAATGCTACTACAAGAAGCTCTTATATGATACGTATTTACTAGAGGATAGAGAAATATAATTGCAGCACCTAAACAAATGACAGTGGTAAGGATTATCTTTGGTGAAAATGACATAATAATACACAAATAATTGTGTTATAAATTCAATTAAGTGGACGAGGAAATAAGATAAAAGAAAAAGCCCCGTCACTCTCTACCTGTCAATTCGGTCACTGCCTCTTCCACAAGCTCTTCCAGCAAATTCCCTACAATTTCCTTCCTAATATTGTCAATTTCCAATCTCAAATGCTCCACCCAACCTCTACCCACAACCTCTTTCCTCACCATCCTCTCCACAACCAGGCTGCTATTGTCCCCACCATCACCCCCCCACACTACACACCTCACCTCCCCCGATATCCACTCCTTCATCCTGGCCCACACCCTGTCCACCAGTACCGACGTTGATGAGCAGTCCTCGATCCTGCTCTGGGGCCCGCTGCATGGCCCATTCCCTGCTACTTCCACCAATGCTTCATTCACACAATCGAAAACAAGTTTTCGGAATGATCTCCGTTGCCTTCGCTTCCCCTCATGGAGTATATCCTTGTCGTTTAAATTCACGTACTTGTCCCTCAACAATGGGTCCAGAGGGCTGTCAGGTGAATGCCACCTGGCTAAGAACGAGTCAGAGTGCAGCTCATTGTCGATGCCAGCTGCTGACAGTAATGTTTGAACAAGGAACAAACATTCTTGTTCTTCTTCCTCGGCTCCCAGGGTTGCCACAGGGGTTTTTGATGGATATGAAGTGGCTGTCTCCATAGCTGAATCCTCCCATGATAGAGTTCGAGCAATGGATCCAATGGGCGGTGATTTGTCAATCAGATTGGACTTGAGAGCATTAACAGGCAGCTCCACACCAGCTAACACAAATCATACGCATTACGGACCATATTAGCACTATAGCCGAGAAAGATGCATATTGCTATGGATAATAAAATTGAAAGGCGCAAACTAACAATTTATTATGTTGCATGAAGAGGGGGTAGCAGAAAATGAGGAATTCAATGCAGCTATGAGAACAGTTACCGTGCTGGTTTGGCCTGAAATTGCCAGAAAACACACTGGCTGTGCGGTCATCCTCTTCAAAACGTGGTTCCAAGACTGAAATTGGACTTGGCTGGTCCTGGTTCTCATTTGAGCTTCCAGGCCCCACAGGTTTTGTAACAGAAAATCCCACCTGCAAAAGGTGGTTAAAGATCTATTTAAATCATTGTCATATTTCTCATTTCATAACAAATTTAATTACAGATGAACGTTGGTACAGTTAATGGTAATGCTGAATGTTTATCGTTCCATCACACTTTTAAGAGAAGGAAAAATAGTCACCCGGGACTTCGGAAGCAATGCAACATCGTAAACTTATTTAAGAGCGTGCTCAAGCTCTCAATATGTTTACCCATATTCAACCCCCAAATAGCTTTCAATCTTGTGTACACAAACAAAACTGTTTAATTAAAAATTTCAATTTCTCCAAAACGCTAGTTACTCATAGTTATACTTGAAAAATCAACAATTCACAAAATCTGCTGAAGTAGATTTTTTCTTTATATCTTACTGATATATACCACTTTTAACAACAAAGAACAGATACCACATAACAAATAGAATTTACCATAAAGCAACAAAAATACACCAACATTTAAAAAGAAGAGCGTCTCACCTCGGGTAAAATTATTCCCTGTTTCGGTCCCACATTCAATAAATCTTGGCAAGACGCTTTCCCCAATGACCCCTGTAGTCCGGCTGAAAATTCATCTTCAACATCTCTGTCATTAACAAACAGCGATGCATCATTACCAGTTTTTCCTGGAGAATGTCCAGGCACTCCAGCAGATTGAGGCTCATCCTTGGACAGCTGTGACTTCTCTTTGCTAGATTTTCTGCTCCTCGAGAAAAATAAACTAGAAACTCTCCCCTTAAATGTTGATTTCACATTTCTTTCCCTCGCCTCATCCTTCAGACCATCTGCCTTGGCCTTCTCAGGATCTGCAACCTGCACATTAAGCCTGATCCCAGACACTGTAGAAGACACAGGAACGGACTTAGACCTCAAAAGGTTCTTGGGAGAATTATCAATCACTTCATCCTTCTTCCAATCGCTAGTCAAGCATGATGTGGATCCTCTGGATTCTTGTTCTTTTATACTATCCACTTCCTCGGGCCTTACTGACTTCTTTAAATCTGAAAGAGCAAGCATCTCACCCAATGTACTAGAGCTTCTTCGCACGTGTCTTTGTTCATGGCAAGTACCATTAGATGCCATCATGGCCCATCTTTCAGAGAGTCGTTTCTTAGCTTCCCTGCAAACAGATGACTCTGGAGAATAAGATACACGACTGAAGGAAGAAGTCGAATAGGGGCTACCAAATCGATTGATGTAATCCCATGAATGCCTTGAGGTTGGTGACATGACTTCCGAATCGCTGAGATTCCCTCCTGCATACTCAATTTCGGATTTATTGAACGAACTTTCATCACCAATATAACCATTGGAAAAAACAGAAGAAAGCAACGTTTCATCTCTTCTGTGCCCACTCAGATTCTCACACATCTGTTGCGTAATCTCCTTAGCTACTTCTCTTGATTCTAATGCCTCACTATTTTCTAGGCACCCATAGCATTCTTCACCATTTGTCGCTCTTAGTGATGAGGAAGGTGGCGAACTAACAGTCTCGATGTCCTGAGGCTTTCCAGGACTAGGTTTCAGTACCACAATGCGAGTTGGTTGACTTGGGTTATCATAGCATTCTGGAGGTGGCGAAAATCCAGGACTTTTTTTCTCCCACCCACTAAGATGAGCTGCTTGGGCTGTTTCCTTTATCTGTTTTTCATTCTTCTTCCCTGAGCCAGTAATTTTATTACTTTCTGCCATCTTCGACGGTCTAAGAACGGTGATGCGTTTCGTGTCAGGAGGAGGACGGATAGTTTGTAAATTGTACAGATGCTGGGAGAACATAGAATTAGGTTCTTGCAGAAACTTGAGGAATAAATCCTTATTAGAACTTAAAACTTCTAAGGCATCTTGGAATTGCTTAGACTGACGAAGTTTTTCATCGGTAGATAAACGTTTTGCTTCCATGAACTTCTGACGAACAAGATCCATCTTTGTTTCATTCTTGATGTCATTATATCTCCCCTTTTGTGGGTGTGGTGATATATCTCTCACATAATCAGTTTTGCCAGACTGCTGCCATATTTCATAAACATCTTTGTATTCTTTCTGCTCTGGATAATGATGCAGCTCATGTTGCATTCGTGCATCCAAGAATTCATGTTCTTGCTGCAAAAAGTCCATGGATAAACCTGAATGGCTCCTTGAAGAACCTCTCGAATGGCCTCTGCGTGAGGCTGAATTGGGTTGTTGCTGCGGGAGGGCATCAAGCCCCATTAACTTGGCAACCAAACTGGGTGGATTATGCTTAGATTCTACTTCTTTAGACATTTCCTGAGCTATGAGCATCTTTATAGGTGTTCCATTTGATTTCCTATTCGAAGAGGGTCTTCTTAACTCCGACACCATCTGCATGCCACCATACAATGAAATACATATCACGCAGTAACAACTAGAAATAACATGACTCGGTCATAGTACTGTCAATACCATCTACAAACAATTTGGTTCATCATGTCTCCAAAAGTAAAGTTGAGTAATGATCTGAGATATTTACCACTTTATCCTCCATCTGATCCCCAAGTGGGCTCATCCTTGACACATCTGATCGCCTTCTAGACAATGGAGAACCTGTTCAACAATTATTATCATGTCAAGAAATAGCTATAATAAATAGCAGAAGAGAGATGATCATTCATGTCGGAAAATAACAGAATTTTAAAGGCAATGTAAGGTCAAGAAATGCGGTAGACCGAATGATCTCAGAATGCCGATTATGTTGCTTAGAAGAACCTTTTCTGGGGAAATTGATAGTTGGTTTCAAGTCATAAACGGCTGCCATAAAACTATATGCGCACATTCCAGATAGAAAAACAAATGAAAGCTCGAATATCTATCTCGAAGATTAACACACCCTAGATGACAAATAACAAAAAGTACTCCCAAGAAGAAGGAAACTTCACCAAAAAATTAAGTTCTTTAATCATAACATACACTCATTTATCTTTGTAATTATACATAATAATGGAGAAGATAGACAAAGAAAATCACCATCACGGTGTGGCTTATCCATGAGCAACCTGTTTCCTTCCACCCCAGTATTCAAGTCAAAAAGGTTCACCACTCTTCCCAAGCACCCTGGAACAGGTTTCTCAAGATTACGATTTTTCCCATTCTGAATCATTCTAACACCTGCAAATGGCACGCTTCAGTCTTAATCGTTAAAATGTCTTTGTTTCTTATAAGAACATGATACAATTGTATAAGGCAAAAACAAGAATTCATAACAAATATAACAAGGTTAAATCAAAATTGTACATGCAACTCATAGTTAACTGAACTTTGATGCCACAAATTTTCAGTACATGAAGATGAAAAAATAGTAAAATGAATGGTAATGCTCCTCACAGTTAAAAAAAAGCTTCAAACTTCAAGGTGCAAATTCAAATCCAGAGTATATTCACCAACATCTACCAATGATTTGTACTATGATCCATAAATAGCAGACTTCAACAGGTCAAGCCAGCAAAAACACAGAGACACGCTCATAAGTTGAAAGAGAGAGGTAAGGGAAGCTGTTTGTTCAGCAAACCAAATCACGATTGATCTCTAAACACCACCTAGGTTTATGCGCAAGAGAGATAAAGAGAGAGGGAGGGAGGGGGGGAGAGAGAGGGAGAGAGGTAATAACAGGGACAATACTACTGTGAACTGTACAATGTTCAGCATATTCCCATGAAACATCACATCAAGCAGTCAAAACATGCTTCAATAAGCTCCAAAACTAAAATTAATTTAAAAAAATACACTAATCTAAAAGACCAACAATCTAATCCTATTCACTCAAATTCGCACCGACAATTAATTAATTAAAAAACAAAAAGCGTAACAAGTAGCCCTAATTTCTGTAAGCTTAAATGTAATTTCAAACAAACAACGAAAAAATTAAATTTATAAAAAAAGAAACATAAAATTAAGTTAGAAATCTAAGCTACAAGTAAATCACAACAATTAAGGCTAATTAGCTGGGGATTATTATCGCAAAAAGGATTTTTTGAGATTCAAAAACACGAAAAAAGGCTGCAATTTACAGTAGACAGAGAGAGAGAGAGAGAGAGAGAGAGAGAATCAGATTCGCTTAACCTTCGGAAAACGAGATCGAAAGAGAGTGCAAAAAGGTTGAGAGCTAGAAAGCTAGCTAAGAAAAGCGAGAGAGAGAGAGAGAGAGAGAGAGAGAGAGAGAGAGAGCGATCAGGACCTACTGAGCGTGGTGGCTGCAAGCTGGCCGGAATCTGACATTCCGATGGGAAATGTGGCCGGAGATTAGTCGGATTCAGAGAGCGGAGATGATGTTGTGTACACGGAGAGTGCCGGACTCGGATCTTTGTTTATCTGATTCATTTATGAGTTTCGCTAAAGGAGAGAGAGAGAGAGTAGGAGAGAAAGTGAAGTGAAAAAACAGATAATGGGCAAAGAGAGGAAAATAAGAAATTGGGGAATGCAATTATTAAAAAATTAAGTGTAGGAGTATTAAATTAACAACCTTAACTGTATTTGTACTGTGGTCCTTGTACTTCACTTCCTTGCAATTAAAGCCTGTATTTTTCCAATTTATTGTTCCCACTAACACACTCACTCGTAATTACTAGTTGAGTCCACTTGCACCAAATTATCAAGTGCTTTCCATTGGACTCCTTCTTTAACGGAAATGCAATGGATTCTTACCGCCTAACTATTGATCTCAATCGATTAATCATTTACATGTTTGATACGTAGAATAAGACGAAAAGTTAGATTTAAAAGTTGAGATCGCCAAAAGTATTCTGCTTTGATTAGAAAAGTAATAAGAGTTCTTCAGAGACATTTAGCACCTAAAGGAAGGTCTTCGAATAGGTTTTGTCGAGTGATTTGCACATTCATTTGCCTCTTGTTTAACATGTCTTACTTCCCAACCCATGGCCTAACTCCAACTTGGGTCTCTAAGCTCTTCCAAACGACTAATGAATCTATTTCCATGATAACATGTCGAAACACATTGTCCAAACTATTTCCAATTAAAACAAGGCAACCCAAATTTCAACGGCCAGCAACTTGCAAGTTGCAGATGCCCAAATTACAATAAAAATTTGCTGACCAAACCCTCTCTGATTCGGAATGATATCGCCTGCTCCAGCATTACTCAGACTCCTTTTAGTCACCCACGTGTTTTAATCTTCACCTATGGGTCCGCATAAGTAATTGTCGTCGAACTACTACTTCATACCAATGAGCTATATATTTCAAGTGGTACCGCTCACTTCTCCTATCAGAGAGATCGAGTGTTCAAGTCTCACCAGAGACACCCTGGTCTTAACAGAGTGGTCGGATGTTTAGAGGTCGGGTAGTCTTAATTGTAGCATTTCAAGGCCTTAAAATAATAATAATAAAGGTAATAAATGTCAGAGGTCATGTAGTCTTAATTATAGCCTTTCAAGGCCTTAAATAATGGTGTTCAGAGGTCAAGTAATTTTAATTGTAGACTCTCAAGACCTTAAATAATACTAATAAGGGTCAGAGGTCGGGTAGTTTTAATTGTAGCCTTTCAAGGCCTTAAATAAGTAATAATAAGGGTTGGGTAATGTCTATATCCCCTCCAATCTTTAAAAGAAAAAACTAAAAACTAAAAAAACTACTACTTCATTTTTGAAACCAATAGTATTCCATCTGTTACGCAAACACAATCTCCAGTTTGAGATTTATTTATTAGTTTGTTATTTGCTAATTTAATTTTTTTGTTTATATATATATATATATATATATTGACTCTTTGGTTTCTTTTTTTTTTCCTATTAATTAATAAGAGAATAAGTTTTAATGTGGACAGTTATCCATCTATCTATTTATATCCAATTATAGAAGTGGCATAAGTTCTATTAGTAGATAGTACAATACATCTTTAAAGCAATGAACTCTCCCACCCACAGTTTCCATTGAATGGCAAATTGCAGAGGTAGCTAGAAATATTTCATGTGAGGAAGATTGCTTAATTACTGACTAGACTAGCACTGGGTGAAGAATTGAAGAAGAAGAAGATCATCTTTTCTCCAGAAGTATAGCATGTGTTGGTTTTATGAGTTTTTAATGTTTAGTTCCCTCCTATGGCATTATTTACTTTTTTTATTAATTAATATTTTGAATACCTTCCAAAATTTATCCTTTTCTCACTTTATATTTAGTAATTCACATGTACATTATTTATATGGAAACTAGGAGGATTGAAAAGGATACTTTTCTTAACTATGGAGATTAGAGTGATGTTTATATTCCATGCACCATTTGTATGTATGTGGACTTGCTCTGTGACCACTGAAATAGTAAGATATCTTCTTCTTACTATTATTTTCCATTTCTGATGAATTAGAGAATGTTTATATTTCCATACGAAGAAAATGCTCGAAGTTATCTTGCCGTTTAGGTAAATATTAAGGTGCTACCATTTTCTGTTATAGATGTTAATTTAAATGAAATATGACCAAATATCGAGTACGTCTTTGCTTGCTTGTACTTTTCTATATTAACATTAATCTAGATAATGTCCATAAAGTCAATAAATCTCGTTCAATCGAGATTGTAAAATCAAGCTTGAGATTCTATGTGAAATTAATGTTGGCTTTTCTTGTAAAATTAAGCATGAAGATGATATAACGATGTTGTATTACCCAAAAGGACCAATTTCAGAGTTTGAAGTGTAGGTGCAATTGTATTGTTCATTTTCACGTCTAATTGAGCTCATATCTTGGTCGATTCAAACTTTATTTTCGTATCTCAAATTGCTCATGTAATTTGTTGAGTACCATACTAACCTAACTTTCTTTTGGTTCCAAAGTTGGCATTGGTCCATGAAACCAAAACTAACGCTAATATGGCATTCCGGGGTAATCCTAACATGGCTATTGTCAACTCTACTTTCACTTGACATTTGCCAAAAAAAAAAAAACTCAACTTTCGTTTAAGTAACCCTTCAAACTAACAAGTCCAGTTTCATAATGCTCAAATCCTTGACGTGTTAAACGTCACGTTAAATAACCTTGACCACATAACTGACAGAATTTCTATATCACTTACAATATTTTTATTTAAAATATAATTACTTAAAAAGTACATCCTTATAAATAAGGATAGAATAAAATTGTATCGTACTCAACTCGTTAATTTTAGAGTAAAAGTTATAACATCGTTTGAATTTCAACCCCACCAACCACGATGGCCATTTGTAAATTACTAAGTACTATTTATTTAGTGAAATGCAGAGAGGATAACTTAAAGCATGGGCACGAAAATAACAAATACAGTAAGAAGAAGGGTTTGGATGCAAAATACAAAGTGTATACATATTAGTATTCCCACGGTCCTTAAATAAGTATCTATTTTTAATTTTTTATTAAAATTAGAAAAAAAAATTTGGGTCATTTAACAGCATATGTACATTAATTTCTTTAACATTCGCATATAATATTAGTAGTCCACACTAAGACACGATACATGTCAAATGTGATACTCCCTCCGTTCCACTCAAAAAATTTACGTTTGAAAAATTTATTAATTGAAGATATATAAATATTATTAGAATTAGTCATAATTATAAAAATATTTAAGCATAGTTAATATGTTTATATTTTATACCACATGTAAAGGTTTAAGTTATAAAATTATGAAAATTATAGGCATAATTTTTTAAAGTGAACTTTTTAGACTCCCTCCGTCCCTAAATTATTGTTTTGCTTTCCTTTTTTGTCGGTCCCTAAATAATTATCTTGTTTGAAACTTTTATTTTTAGGACATAACTTTTACCATTTTACCCTTACTTTTTTTCCTACTTTAATTATGGGCCACATACACAAGGATATTAAAGAAAACTAAACACTATACTAATATTAATAATCAAGTCAATTATTTTTTTTAATCCGTGTGCTGAGTCAAATAAGACAATAATTTAAGAAAGGGGGGAGTATTAAATATTAGTACAAAATAGAATAGTAGAATCTTTATATAAAACGGAAAGAGTATTAAAATTATATAAAAATGAATACTTATTTAATAGAGAATTGTTATTTGCACCCAGCAAATTGCTGAGTACACCCTCGGGGTGTTCGGCACCCCTACCGAACGCCGTCTAATGCACCATTTTTGTGTTCGGTAGGGGTGCCGAACACCTCGGGAAGTGTACTCAGCAATTTAATAGGTACAAATAGCAATTCTTTATTTAATAACATGAAAATTTTAAAAATAAGTAAGTATTTAGGAATGGAGGGAGAAGTATATTGCATCCACATACCATATATAGTACAAAAGTGTACAAGTAATAAGTATAGATATCAATGATTAGATAATGAATTAGCTTTCCCAAGCTAGCTAGGGTTCAGTTCACTTTTTCTTTTTGTATTTTAATTTTTGTCCTTTTCATTTTTCCAGTAATGTAATGTACTAGTAATGTATAGAGGAACTTTCGTCTTTCTCTTGGAAACTCGACCTCGCGACGCGGTTATGAAGAAAGCTCGTATTCTTCCGTATAATTACGTAAAAACCTAAAGAGCACACCCGTTGAGGGACCGTTGAATTAGTGACGTTGACCATCTTACCTAATTGGACGATTTTTTGGGCAATTTGGGGAACAAGGGACCCACCACCAACAACCATGGCCTTTTTTGACAAAATTAAAAAAAAAAAAAAAATTCTGAAGTTTTTCCCCACCTCTAATAATAATAATAATAATAATAACAGGTAATTGTGGATTTGTTTAACAAGCACACGTCTTTCTCAACATAAAATTTTCAATTAATTTGTTGTCTAGCCTTTGTTGTTAATACAAAAAACCCCCACCCTGATACAAGAGAAATAACAAGGAAACAAACAATTTGCTACCAATGGGTTTTAATTAATTCAACCACCCCCATTATAGTTAGGCTGTTACTTCTTATTATTCCAGAGTATTTGGCGGTTTCTGCAACGATAGAAGTGTCTATTTTTAAGAAGAATTATATAATTATTTAGTTCTTCCGTTTTACGAAATTTATGCGTTTGGTCCTCTCTTATCAAAACAATTCATTCTGGTCACTCGATTTTCATTTCTTTGTGAGATTTTCCCTTCAGGCCGTTACCGTTATAATTTTCGTCTATTTTTTAAAAAATGCCTAAACTACCCTTGTCTTCTTTAATTCAGTAAAATGAATTTGGATCCACCTTTTGTTCTATTTATTAACCCTAAAAATCCCAAATTCAATTCGCACAGCAAAATCAAAACACCAAATCAAGGAAAATCATAAGATTAGTTGATTCCTTCCGTACCAACGAAATTACAACACACAAACGAAAAGAATGAAAGCAACAAATCAAAAAATAAGAAAAAAGAATCATAAGTAGAAGATGAGAGAGAAAATCACGATTGATGTCTTCTTCCAAATCCTGTAATCGATTCTCACAGCATCCTCAATGGCCAAAGTCTCGGGTTCCCAATCAAATCCCAGCTCAATACACCCACCGCTTAATTAACTTCACTCCATTCTCAATAAATGGATTGTCCGCCATGGAAATGGAAGCGACCGGAAAAGAACTTCGCCAGCCGTCGTCGCTGATCGTGGTGGAAGAATGGAGTGGCACATCGTCAACGAAGCTATCAAAGACTGCTACTATCACTGCCTCCTCAACAACTTCTTCTCATTCTATACGAAGATACAGCAGTCGATTCAGCCATGTTTCCAGATCTAGATTTGGGTTATGAACGAAAACTGATTCCCTGTATGTGCATGTATTTAATGAACAACTCAAATCCAGATCTATATCTGGGTTATGAATGAAAACATTCGTCCAAATCACCCACCTCCGATGGTTTATTTGATTTTTATCAATTCTGTTGAGTTGCGGAGAGTATGATTCCTGACCCCCATTTTCGTTTTTGGTCTTGCAGTTCATAAATGAGAAGCCCCAGATCATACAGGAGTATACTAATGATGTAAGAAGTACGGTTAATGGATGTTGTTGTCCTTGTGGCCATGTCAAATCTTTCTTTTGGTTGTGAAAAGTTGAAGAATGCTTCTAATGCTTTATGCTCAATTGCTTGTTGATATCTTCAATTGTTACTATTAGACTGTCATTAGAAGTTGAGAATTGGCTAATTTTGAATTCTCATAGGGCTGGAGTTTTTGGTTAGAGGTGTTGTGGTAATTCACAATTTGATTATTTTCTAATTAACTCTCTTTAATTCCTTGATGGTTTGTGAATTCAATTCGTTAGTTGTTATGGAATATGGTTTGCAGATCCTCCAGAACACTACATACACTTTATTAATTTCAAATTCATTTTACTGAATTAAAGAAGACAAGGGTAGTTTGGGTATTTTTTAAAAAAATAGACGGAAATTATAACGGTAACGGCTTGAAGGGGGAATCTCACAAACAAATTAAAATCGAGTGACCAGAATGAATTATTTTGATGAGGGGGGACCGAACGCATAAATTTCGTAAAGCGGAGGAACCAAATAATTATATAATTCTTTTAAGAATATATATATATATATATATATATATATATATATTTGGTCTTTAAAGGGTGATACAGTAATAAAGTCAAGGTTTCACAAAACTTAAGGTCTCTCTTATTAATCATTCAAAATAATTTTCAACTGAATTGTTTTGACAGTTTCTATTTTTCTCTTCCCAAGACACTATAAGGTGTGCATCTAAACAATTGAGTACTAGGAAGAGAACATCAAAGAGTATGTGGAATAAAACTTGATTAAATTGTGAAATTACTTGCACACATTAATTTAATGAGAAGAAGGAAATCTTAAAACTTGAATGAATGATTGATCATCAGTCAGTCATATCTCCAATGGGCCAAAGCTTCTACTGGAGTACTATTTATAGCTGGTGGACTCATTGTCAACCGAACGATCTGTCCAAAATCTTAATGGGCCATCCAGCAGCAAATCTCACTCCTTTTTCAAGGGCATGTTTTAATTATAAGTAAATACTGTAGTTAATTTGTTTATTATTTACTGTTAGTATATTTTAAAATTAAGGACAAAGGATTTTGTTTAAGTATTACTTATTCAGATTTATGTTCATTAGTCTTCCTAATTTAATTTTGAAAACTTAATTATTAGGAGTAACTTTTTAAGAAGGAAGAGAAAATGACTCACTGATATCATATGGAGAGTAAAGAAGTAAACAAATACAAATGACAAATCTTAAAAATACTTTATTACGTCATGTAAAACCTACACAATCAAAATAATATATTCTTCAAAATTCCCAAGAAATAAATAAATAAATAAAGGAAAATCCACGTAATATTCCCACATTAGTTCAACAGAAAAAACATACGAAAAGCTACAATAAGTTGAATCCTTCAACTCCTTGGAACTACATGAAATTTAATAGAAAGCTTAAGAAAATAAAAAAGTGCTTCACTTCACTGTATTTTTATTTATTATAAATGAAAAGTAGGACTCAAAAGGATATGAAGTTCCATCTTGAAACTTTTATAGAGAAAATTATAATTTTTCAGCTGGCTGAAATAGTCTTTCAGTCTATAATAGAAACATGCATAATTGAAATTTGTGATGTATAAATGCCCAAGAAACACACACTACATAATAAAACTACGTCCATTTATAACACGACTATACTAATAAGTAATAACTCATAGTAATACAATGTGTTCAAGCAATTAAAAAAAGGGAGAAATTCGAGTCGCTCCGTTTTACACAATTTTCAACCGTTTTTGTGAGATTCCGAAAATGAACTATTTTTATTTTAAAGTATAAACGAATTTAATACTATTTTTGATTTATTTGACTTAGAAATATTTTATTGACTTTTATTTTATTTTAGATAGCAAAAATATTAATACTTTATTTGGCCAAGTCAAAGTTAATGTTTTATGTTTTCAACTAAAAATATATGTCTTGACCGTGTGCCTAAATTAAATAATACAAGGAGTACTATTTGATTATTAAGTGTCGTAAAAGAATAATATTATATTACTTAGTTTCTAAGTTAACTTCTTGCAAATAAACTAGTGACTGGGATACAATTTTAGAGAATTTGCTCTTACCGTGACACCAAGTTAGCCATGTAATGATTCGCCATATTTCATCTCTATCTCACCATATTTCATATTTATCTCAAGGATGACTTTTAGATTTGATTGGCTGGAGGGATATATAAATAAGAGATGAGAATTACATTTCACTCCACGCACAAACACACGACCAGTATTTTAAAAATTGTTAGGTGGACGTCAGGCGTCAAATTAGCGCCTATGGGGCCTAGGCGGCGACTAGAAAAATATAATTACCCTGATTTTTAAATGATTTTCTTAATATAACCTAATTAACAAGCATTAAACCTTCAAATATATTAATAATAAATATCACCAAATAGACAAATAATGGAATCCTCCTAAATACTCATTGCACGTGTCCTCCACGTTAGCCTCATGTGGGTCCTGAGATTCACGTTGACGGTGGAAACCCGGACCTCGGAGCGATCGAGGTCACCAGCCGAGGTCCCAGTCGGGATCCCTGGATGAAGTCTCCAGCCGAAGTCACTGAGCTGAGGTCTTCGATTTAGCTAGACCTCGGTATAATCCATTAATGACCTCGTCAACGACGAGACTGTCTCTGTAGCGAACATCTGTTATCCTCGGCACAGGTTAACATCAAGTATGAAATGTTTACCGCTTGTCAGTACTTAGCCTGAGAGAAGTAAGACATTCTCATTGGAGGAAGACATTCCTTCCCCATGAAACTATGGCGGCATTTATGAGCTTCTCATCTTCCCAAGAAGGAAGCTTCTACCTATTTACTTTATCCTAACAGCGAACATGGTTTCATTAATGAGCATTTACTTCCCAGTGATCAAGTGGCTAAATTTATACCATTCTACACGCTACCTTCAGCTATAAATACAAGGTATCACCTTCATTTATGGTTAAGCGGCATTTACTCTGAAGAACATACACAAGTGCTACTCATTTGCATTTACTCACATGTCTTCAATATACTTATTTATTACCAGTTTAGTGACCACCAGAAGGCAGTTTGCCTACTACCTTCACCATATTTATCACTCAAACTAAATCTCACACCTGAGGGTAATAGTTGGGTCAAACCCCTCGGCATCTCCTAACGGTGCTTTCTTTGTGATTAGGCAAGGTTGCAGGCACGAACTATCAATCAAGTCCGGACAAGTAAAGCCTTTTGAGAGTCGAGACATCCTTCCTATAGACTAGCTGCATACGTGGATCCGACGTGGTTACAAGCTACTTTTTTGGCGTGATCAGCAAATAATCTAAATATTATTCTAAAGTTCAAAGTAACACAACAATAATCAATAACTCAATATACCATAGGTTCATAACTCCTGCTGCAGAAATATAAATATGACCAAATAATCTAAATTAATTTTTTATATATTAAAAAGACCTGAAATGATTTCATTTTGGGTTAAAAAACTTTTTAAAAATAAAATATAAAAAAATTAGTAGGTTGAGCGCCTAGGAGCTCGATTTCTAGGCGCCTAGGTGGAGCCTAGCACCTAAGCGGGGCCTAGACAGGCGCCTAAACCTTCTTTTAGAACACTGCACACAACACGTACTCCATCCTCCTCCGTCTGCTGTTCTTCCGTCCCTATTAAGACGTGTGATATTATTTTGGGTACGATGTCGATTTGGTTCGTGATGCTTGGGTATTTGACGAACTGACTCTGTAGGGTCGACATGCTTGAGGTGTAGATCGATTCTATTGAGAAACATGATGTTGCACTGATAATTTTCGGTACTGGGTTTTATCTCGATTTAAGGTAAGGGAGACTATGCAATACTGATTCTGAGTCAATTTGATCACGTGATCGTCTTTTTAAAAATATCTGGTTTTCAAAAATGAATTATTGCTATTATTCCATCTTGTTTATCAAATGATTTCGAAATAATGCGTTTATATTGATTTACTGTGATTTATCGTGTTTTGGTTAAAAACATGATTATGTGGAATAGTTTAGTGTTACTAGTCGGTGTGCGGTCTCAGTGTGCCCGTAATTGTTATTATTTATGAGTTGATGGGCTCAAATCGTTGGACGCCAATAGTTGATTCGATTATTGTTTTGCCACTGAGTCCAAGCCCGATGGTTAACTAAACTGTGCTATATGATTGAGCAGTATGTTTTAATATTTGAGCATGAATACCATGTAATGTTCTTTTTACGTTGATTTGTCAAAGGCATGATTCTGTTGATTTATGAGTTATTATTCATAGTTTAACTTTATGGGTAAGATGATATTTGAATCACATGTTCTTGTTCTATTATGTGGTATTGTATATATATCCCCTCCCTTGGGCTCACAAGCTCATTCCCACCAGTTGTTTGAGTTTTGCAGATTTGATTTGATCAGAGTGCGTAGGCTGCGCAGCGAAAGCGTGACTAACTGCGAGGTGGGATAAAGAGCGAGCCTAGTGATTGGTTGATAAAAGTGATGTTGTAATATTAGGGTTATGATTGAGTTGTACCAAAATTTTGTGATATATGAGAATTGGTGTTTTTTTAGGAAACATTCTTTTTAATTCTTTCCGCTGCTAGTTAAGAGTTGATTTGGTTGTATTGAGAAGCAGGTGGTGATTGCGGGTCGCTCTAGCTTTAGTCCACTATAATTGTTTTAAACTGAAATTTGACATTTTTGTTGCGAAATGTCGTCTATTCCTTTAAAAAATACGAAACATGCATGCTATGCATCGCGATGTACAAATTGATGCATCACGATGCATAAAAAGAACTATTTGTGCATTACACTTGATGCACGCTATACATTACACTTGTGATGCATCAAAGTGTGTATCGCGATGCACAAAATTATACTAAAAGTATTATTTTTGTACATCGCAATGCATAACATTACACTTGCATTGCGATGCACAATATTACACTTTGCATCGCGATGCACAAAATAATACTAATGCACAATATTATACTTGCAATACATCAAAGTGTGCATCGCGATGCACAAAATTGTAGTGTGCATCGCGATCATGCACAAAATTGTACTAAAAAGTACTGTTTTTGTGCATCGTGATGTACAACATTACACTTGCGGTGCATCAAACGTGTGCATCGTGATGCACAAAATTATACTAAAAAAGTACTGTATTTTTATGTATCGCTATGGACAACTTTTATTTCTGATGCACAATATGTTGTGAATATTAGGGAATTAAGATTAAATGAACTCTCCAAGACATTTATAAAAAGATTGTCACTTTCTTTTGAATTTCTACATCGAAATTCCTGTTTCTTTGTGTCAACATTTAGCGATTGCAAAAAATATATATTGATAAAACAAAGACATAAAGAATTAAAATAAATTTAAAAATTATATTGATCTTGTCTTTTTATTATGAACTGGGCATGTAAAGAAAATGAGAGAGAGAGATAAAAATAAAGCTGTAGCAAAAATAAAGGAAAAACAATATTTAAAATGTTGTTTAAGTTGTTATAGGGACAATTTTGAAAAAATTGATCAATTTATCACTTAAAATGAATTTAAGCGACTGGAAACAAAAATAAGAGCCTGTTTGGTAGAGCGTTTTGGCCAAAACGCAGGGATAAAATGCAGCTTATTTGCAAAAAATGTGTTTCAATACTGCGGCAGAAAACGCAGCGTTTTCAAAACGCAGCTGCGTTTTAAAACGCTGGAATTCCTAGCTTTTTCCCAAAACGCAGGTTTTAAAACGCTCCTAGGAAAAAAAAAGCTGCGTATTGAAGTGATATCCCAAACGTATTTATAAGGAAAGACCTGCGTTTTTAAAACATTGCGTTTTTAAAACGCTGCGTTTTTAAAACACTGCGTTTTATAAACGCTGTACCAAACGGAATATAAGGCACTAAAGCAGTTGGAAATATCATAAAAAAGACCGACCCGCAATTTTTTTCTTAAAAAAAAAGTAAGTGAAAGTTGTCGCATATATAAATGAACTTGCCTCAGCTCCAATTTTAAAATAAAAAATAAAACAAGGCTAGAGATCAAGAAAGAAAAATGTAATGAGAAAAATATGATGATAAAATCAATGTCGTAGACACGAAGAATATATAAAATACTAAAAATCAAATAATATGATACATAGTGGTTGAGTATTTTTACAAAATTATATTTAAAGTTAAGGAACAATATATTAATAATATTAAACTTAATAAAAAATAAAAATCACAATTTTTTGTACAGTTCTCTCATAAAGATTTATGTGCTAAACTTGTAATTGGTTAGATATCACATGACTTAGTATATGATGTTATCCTTTAACCCATCACATGTTTGACACTTAAATTTGTATAAAAATATTTATATCTCTATCATTTTCCTTCTTTGATTGGAAGTTGAGAGAGCAAGAATTTATGATGGCATGACTCACAGTCACAGGGGTTTTGCTCTAATATGGAACCTTATGCGGCATTGTCGTAGCGTGTTGGTTGACCTATCAAGTGCCACGTTCGCCGTAGTCACCAAAGGCATAATGATTTTCGCACCCAACCTTCAATATCCATCGAGTCACAGTGCCATCACCAAAGGCATTATGATTTTCGCACCCAACCTTCAAGTTACAATGCCATACACTTGAGTCCGTGTCCGTCTTGCAAGCCGGCTTAGAATAGTGACCAACGACAAGTTTGGTCAAATTCACTTTAAAAGGTCAACACGTACCTCTCTCCTTTTGGGATGGCGGGAGCAACTAATTATGCCCAATGCAGGTACAATCATGCAGGCATAAGGAACAACCTTGATGGGGTATACTGAACCACTTCCCTTTTCACTTTTCAGTTTGAAGATTGAGCAACCATATATGATCTTACACCTGTAACTGTATGAATTATCCATAAGAATTTGAGTTCGATAGCAATAACAAAGAAAACCTATTTTACAACCCAAAGCTATAAAAAACCGTTTGACCTACTATTTTAAGTATCAAATATATTTCCATTCATCGTCATCATCATCGCCATCATCATCCTTGTCATTGCTGTATGTTTCTTTTTCATGAAAATCCCAGTTTGAGTCATGAAGCAGCAAACAGCAGCCCGTTTGACCTATATCATTGTCACGGGATAGCTTAAAATTACTAACAGACCAGTCGTGACCTGTGGCTGTGCCTTCAGATAGATAGTTGAGGCAGTTTGAGCTATATACGAAATCCTCTTTATCATCTTTCCTCAGGGAAGGTGACCACAAGCCTTCTTTTAAGAAAAACCAAAAAGTATCGTTAGTAAAGCGATGCTCCTCAAAAGAATCTGTCATTGATAAGAACTTCCATCCTGAAGCAAAATCTAGCCTGGTTGGAAAGAGAAGGGGTTCCAAACTACAATAACGATGCTCCCTCACATAAGTTCGAGGAGGGAATTCTAATCTGCTGCTTTCAAGTGCATTTTCAGGTATGCAATCTTCAACCAGGTTAAGATATTTCGGAGTGCTAGGTAAGGTTAATGCGCCTTGATACTTTTCTTCTCCAAGGTTACTTTGAAAATCATCGCCAGGGAAGCTGTCTAAATGGTAATTAGGCAATATTGGTAAGTTTTCACTGTTTTTCAAATACGAGGGAGACCAACTTATTGGTTCACTATGCATACGCTGCTCATTATCGTCACCCCACAAAGTTTCCAACGTCGAAAAAGAGTTGACATCTGTGTTGAGAGATGAGGCAGCTATATTTTGCA
Source organism: Platycodon grandiflorus (assembly GCA_016624345.1). Taxonomy (NCBI): domain Eukaryota; kingdom Viridiplantae; phylum Streptophyta; class Magnoliopsida; order Asterales; family Campanulaceae; genus Platycodon; species Platycodon grandiflorus. The sequence goes on along the minus strand of CM028366.1, from coordinate 9,912,352 downwards.
CATGTTTCTCACTGTTGACATCCCAACTCAGCAAGAGATTATGTGCCTGTACTCCGGATTCAGGTTGATAGTAATCAAGCAAGTAGTCCACCTCTTCGAGATGACCAGATGGAATTGAATCATATCCTTCAAATGACTCATGAAAAGATGAATCATTCTCTCTCCAGAAACTAGTTATTCTCTTATGATCTTCATTGCAAAGACTTCTACTATATGGGTATCCGAAAGGAGTCCTTGCAGCATAACTGGTTGAAGGAGAGTCTGAGCCAATGATATCCAACTTGGGGATAACTCTATCTGTGCGTTGGCTTGACCAAATTTTAGTGAAATCGTCATCAAAGTATGGCCTATGTATGGACACATTTGAGTTCGATGTACGAGTCTTACGAAGTCTCTTGAATTGTGTGTCTGAATCGGGCAAAATAGTTTGTTGATGTTCAATATCATTCACTACTCTTGACTTTGGATTCCTGCAATACTGGCAGAGACTGAATTTCAGCATGGAAACTAAGGGAGAGATGGACCAATAGAAAGATTCACATCCTCAAAAAGAAGCCGAAGATTCATACTTTGTTCTCATTATTCTCGGCAAATAGCCGACTGAGGAGAGCAGAAACCAAACTGGACCTGAGATGATACTCATCCCGGTGGGTAACCTGCAAATTTTAAAATTGAATTGCATATTATAGTCAGCACTTTAATACTCTATTAATTATTGTTTTTTGAGAAACCAACTTCGTTCACATTGGATAATTAATAGTTTTCTTGAAAAAATTGTGATAGTATTAATTAATAGAGTGAAAATATTAACTACATAAATATCCAAAAGTTTCCTTCATGTAATCTGATTTAGAATGTTATACTATAAGAATTTTCTACAATCAAACAATGAAGGGTCTCATCTCAAACCATCCGGTGGATGTAAATACATATTACAATTGATCTTTATTAAAGGTGACAGTAAAAGAGTCACTGCAGTTTGGACATCTATTGCATTTCTGGAAGACGATTGCTTCATGAATTAGGATTTCCTAGTTAACTTAAGAAAGTTGCAAGGAAAAATAAACTGTAAGCAAAACTCAAGAGACACAAACAATGATTGTTCAAAAAGATATTAATGACTTCTTCAAGTGTTGGATAGACTTTGAAATGTATTTTTTGTGAAAAGACCAAAAAACTGTCCAATTGGTCTTTCATTTTGTTAAATGTATGTAATTTATAAGGGAGAATTTTTTGGTTAAGGATAGTATGAATAAACTTAATAATGAATACTTCTAATAATTAATAATTTTTCCATCTTTCATAAGTATTAATTATTACAGGACGGACTATATAAATAAAGATAATGAATTAGCTAATGACCGGTGTTTTGCCTAACCCCTTGGAGCAGAGCTCATCAACTTCAGGTAACGAGGTATCTGCAACCCATTGTCGTAGCTTCTGCCTCTTTGTGTAGAAAACACCTTTGTCAGAGTATTGGCTCCCTAAAATGCAGGAATAATTTTAGCTTCGCTCCATTGAAATAGTGGCTCCATATGATCAATGCAAAATTAATGAGCGATTCCCTAGCACGCATTAATGCTAGAGTACAAATACAATAGTCCTGTTTCTTTGACAGTAAGAGATCATATCTAATAGTGGGTCATATCAAAAAAATTCGGTGGCTACTTTACATACTTGTTCTTGTTTTTCCTTCCATAATGTTCAGTTTTAATAATGGAAATATGCAATTCAAAATGTTTACTTGAGTTTCTTGATCCGTCTCCAAAGGATGGGGAAAACCAATCGTGTGCTCCAGGTTTAACTTTGTTTTTAGGCAGGGGAGGGCTGATGTTTTTGCAGGGAGGTTCAACGTAGTTGAGCCCTGCATCAAATCATTTCAATACATGACTGCTTATCAGTGAAAAAGCGAAATAGAGATTCTAGAATGCTTAATACTTAGTGATTGCCCACATTCGATGCACACCTGAGTCCTTTGACGCATCACCCAAAGGAGAGGGGAAGCATTGTTGGTTAATGATTCTAGCTTTTTCAAAAGGCAAAGAAGACCTGAGGTAGCTTCTGCTCTGGTCGAACATGATGTTAGTCTCTGCAAAGTACAGAACTCTCTCACTATATGGGAGTAATAGAAAGCGGTAAAACGATTCTCACTAGTTGAAAGGCGCTACAAACACACACACTCATGCACGCACACAAAGGGTTTATACGTGTATATATAACACACTAAGTACATTGTCGAAGCTAGACCAAAGGGAAGATTTGTTAGAGCACCTAACAAGTTACCTCTTCTAGATTCCCTTGATTTGACATCCTTCACTTGGTTATCCTCTTTATGCAGCTGATATGAATGGCTGCAAGCTTTTTCCTTTATTTTCTTGAAAAAAGCAAACTCAGAAGTTTTTGGGCTGTCGGCTGCAGAGTATTCTAATGTCACAGTAAATATTTGAAAAATGAATACCAAGTAATAGTGCATCCATGGAAATGCAATTAGTAATAATATTCAAGAACTAAAATAAACATAACTCTTGGGAAATATAAAAATGAAGAACAGGTTAACAGAAATGAAGGTTCCCAACAACATTAGCTTAGTGTTTGCCCCCGTTCATCCGACCATGCCAATATTCTGGGACGTAGTTGTGACCCCTGCTCCTTCTTGCATTGAATTTCCACTCCAGTTTCCACTCTGCTCGTGATAAAATAATTCACTAAAAAGCTCTCTAATGACGAGGCACTGCAGGTGCCGAAGAAGAGAGAATCCTTTCCAGAGAAAGCATGCTGATCATTCCGTGTTCATAAAGACAGATAAGAGGGAATTACTCTTCTGGTGTACTAGTCAACGTGTCCACGGTAAAAGCTGGACAGAACTATATGTATCTATGAGATAAATTATGCAATTCTGTTTACTTGCTTTAAATTGAGTACACTTTTTCCAGAAAGAATAGCCTATTGCTTTCATTCAAGTAAGGGGCAGGGCCAAGCAAGTAGAATACACAACAAATGGTCAAAAGTCAGTGGTAAAACCTCCAAATGTATTCTCCTCCCTAAATAAGGTTCTTTCACCTTTGCCCACGGTAACGATAACAGGAGACAAGACGTTTAGAAGATATTCTGTGTATTTGGAGCAATGGGTTGATGGTTGAAGGAAGTGAACTTACATCTTGCCGCCTTAGCTGCTTCACATAGCATGGAAGTGGCACCTGGTTTAACATTTAGGTGATGATCGGCATTAGAATCTTGAAATCTCACTCTTTTTGCCCTGTTCATATCTAGCAACGAAAACAGCTTCAGCCAGCGAAAACCAAAATGGAAATTTAAAAACAAAACACTCCTGTTCATTTAGCATATTGGAAACTGTTTTCTATTTTCATTTCTATATTCAAATTCTAAATTTCACCTTTCAAAATTACAAAAATAATGCATGCTTGGTTATCACTTTAGGCCATGGCATGTTAATAATATATTGATCAAATTCACCATAAACAAAATATTCTCTTTTACATTAGCACATTACTCTTGCGATTCTGGAAAATTAAATAGATGACTAAGGCGGGTTTCAAGTTCACATATGGCCATAAATATGTGCGTATCAACTTATTGATGAGCGTGAAAAAAATGCTTTGAGGATTACGATATAAAAAGAAATGAATCATTTCTTATGAAGAAACAAGAGAACAAGTTTTGAGGTAAAAGAAGAGAAAAAACAAAAAGTAGCAACCAAATGGTAACGAATCCAGTAATTGCAGTTAACAATGGTGTAATAAAGAATTTCAACATAAACCTCATTTTCCACAACTAATTTCAATAACTCCATCATTTGTGGCCTTAACGAATCAATGTATGAATCCACATATTGCTTACCATGTCACTAGTGCTAGCCTGCAAATAACCTTCCTAAAACTGTTTTTTCACTTGAACATCTTACTGAACTAAGATGTCCCACTATGAAACCAGTCAACTGGGTCTCTTGCAGAATGTCATCAACCAACCTAATCCAATATTTCATGGACCTTACCATTTAAATACTTGTTGATAACAATATTTTATGTATCTTACTCTTAAGCCAGCCTTCGCCCTTCTGACCTTTGTCAACCTTCTTACATTATACTCCCTCCGTCCCAAATGAGTGTCCCTTTTTAGTGTTTTGCAAAAATTAAGGAAGTTGACTTTTAAGTCATTTTAGTAGTAGATATACATGAATGCCCTTAGTCTCAATACTATAATATTGTAAATGCACATTGGAATATTGTAAATAGCAAAGGTTAATATAGTAACTTCATAGAAAAATAGCTCATTTGGGACAAAATATTTTCAAAAAGGACCCTCAATTTGGGACAGAGGGAGTACCATTCATTAAACCACCACTGGTCATTGCTTTCTGCACAACCTCTTTAAGATAATCACCCAAATACCATGAAGAAGAAAATCTTCTCCTCATTCTCAAATTATCAGTAAATCATGTGTAAATGTACTGAAAGGATTTTCAAAGGCTATGATTACTGAAAGCTCTAATTGTTGAAGTGAATAGACTGCTAGTCCTACGCATGCTTTGTATACTCCCTCCATCCCAAAGAAAGATTCCATCTTTCCATTTGGTTTCTCCCCAAAAAAGAGTCACATTTCCAAATTAAGCTACAAACTCCATTATTTTCCTTCTTTTCAAAAACATGGTATTTATTGTACGTGTTATAACAGTAATAGAAAATACTCCCTCCATTCTAATCAAAAGTCCACTTTCCATATTTAAATGTCAGCATTGCAAATCAAAGTTTAACTCACCTTTATTATGTTTTAGGATATAAAATCCAATTCATTTAAAAGTACATCAAGAAGAATATGAATTGCAATTTTTATAACTTTACAAACACAATTAAAGTTATTTAAATCTTTGATCAAATTTTAATCAAGTTGACCCAAAATGTCAAAAGTAGACTCTTTGATTGGAACGGATCGGAGGGAGTACATAACTTTAGTGCATCTTAAATATAGAGATACAAAAGTATGATATTAACATATTTAACTTTTCAAATGCAATTTTTTTTTTTTTTTGGTTTGGCCGGTGGGAGTATTTCATAACATATTCATTGACATAGCTAAAAATGCACACACTCACACACACATACACACGCACGCCCGCACAGAGAGAGAGAGAGAGAGAGAAGCAGATGGAGAGGATTTACTACAAATTAAAATGTGAAATGTACTATATATTCAACAGCAATTACACTCAAGCTGAATCAATTACTCGCCATATCCAGATAATACAAAATTGAATAAATACGACAGAAAACAGAGAAAAATGGGAGTGTAGGATTTAACAGAGAACCTTCTTCAGTTTCAAGAGAGGTTGTGACATCGGACCGGTTATCGGAGCAATGAGCTGCGGCGAAACCTATGGCTGAAGAACTCCAATTCTTTGGTGAATGTTTAGAGTTGATTTTGTTACTCCGTTTCATGAGCTTCCAACGAATTGATTTAAGTAGAACTAGGTATAGAAACCCTAGACTCCAATTTGAAGCCATTGATTTGAGAATTAAGGAAGATAAATTTAGGCGCGAAATCGGCACGTGAGGTGGAGGTGGTGTGAATAATGATTTAGCCCGGGTCCGGACCCGAGAGGACGAGACCTGAGTCTTTCGACTCTTTCCGGCTCGCGAGTTCATACCAAAAGCGGTGTTATTTAGGCTGATATGCCGATTGTTTTGAGTATGTGATACTCCCTCAGTTTTAAAATTATTTTCTTACTTTTTTTTAATTCGTTTCAGAATAATTGTCTAGTTTTTTTTTTTTTTAACATCACTTTTATCAATTTATCTTTATTTTTTTGCCTACTTTAATTATGGACTACATACACATGGACATTAAAGAAAATTATACATTATACTAATATTAATAATTAAGTAATTATTTTTTCTTAATTCGTATGTCGGGTCAAACAAGACAATAATTAAGAGACGGAGGGAGTATATTTTTTTTTGTAATAATTGGATAAAAAAATAAGAGAAAAAAAAGATAGAAAATGTAAAATATCAAGGAGACAGAAAGTAAAAACTATTTGAAAAATCATGAACCAAAAAAAAAATGTATGATCATGAACCGGACTCAATTGATTCTCAAAAACTATGTAAGCACTTGATTATTGCTAAGACACATCAATTATAAATACTCTTTCTGTTCCATCCAAAGAGTCCTTTTGAAAAATCTAATAATTAAGGGATACATAAGTATTATTAAAATTGATCATATTTAAAAAAAATGTTTGAATATAATCAACATGTTTATATCATTGTGGAGGGTGAACTTGAAAAATTTATAAAAATTATAATCATAATTTTTAAAAGTTGGCTCTTTAAGTGAAACATCCCAAAATAGAATATTATAATAAACTTTAGATTTTATTTATTGTTAGTTAGGCTGATAAAGATGATTCGTTCAAGTTTACTTGTTTGCATCTCAATTTATTTCACATAGTTAGATGAGTCCCTTAGTCGTACCCTAATGATCAATCTGTACATTTGAGAATTACGTTTTATGTATCAACCACAAGAATTGGGTCCGGATAGCTAATCTAGGGGAGGAAAACCTAAACTCTTAAGAAAATTGTGTCTTTTGTTTTGAGCTTCATTTGACTTACACATCAAATATTGTCAAGGCTTTTGATTGAGTTTGGTGTTTTAGGGCTACTACATATTTACTGTCCTCATGGTCTTACTCTGTTTGATAGATTAGTCTTGAGCCTACGTGCTTGAGGCATCTTGGGAAACAAAAAAAAGTTACTTGCACCTCCATATTAATGAATAAATAAATTGAATCTTACTTTAACAGTTAGTTTGATGGATTTTAAACTTAGTATTTATTTATTACTCCCTCCGTTCCTTAATTATTATCTTTTTTGATCTGGCACACGGATTAAAAAAAAATAATTGACTTGATTATTAATATTGGTATAATGTGTAATTTTCTTTAATGCCCATGTATATGTGGTCCATAATTAAAACAGGGAAAAAAGTAAGGGTAAAATAGTAAAAGTAATGTCCTAAAAAGAAAAGTTTTCAAAGAAGATAATTATTTTGGGACGGATAAAAAAGGAAATGAAGACAATAAATTAGGGACGGAGGGAGTATGATTTATTTAGTCATAAGTAGGGATGTTCATCAGTTCGGTTTTCGATTTTTTGTTTTTAAATCTTGAAATCGAAAATCGAGCCCAACCAAATTCGAATTCGGTTTTCGGTTAAACCGAAATTTTAAAAGTTAAAAAATATATAATTTTTAAATATTGTAAATGCCGCTAAATTTATAAATACTTGAAAATTTAGTATTTTACTAGGAAACTTATTTTCACTGTTATGATATATTTAATAATTATTTATATAAATAATAATAAATATATATTTATTTTATTATTATTTTATTCAATTTGTTTTTTAGTTTGAAAGCCAAAACCATAACCTGAACCAAAAATCATAGAGGAATTCGGTTTGGTCAACCAAATGGTCCAAATCAAATCAAAAATCGCATTCTAATTCTGTTTTGATTTTTTCAATTTGGATGACGGATTTTTGGGTTCAGTTTTAGGATGAAATCAAATATTGAACATCACGGTCATAAGGTTTAAATTATAAGTCTATAATATTTGTAAACAACAGCTAAAAGTAACATGCTCAAGGTTTCAAAAAAACAAATTTTCATTTAAAAGCAAATCATCTTGACTTTTTAAAGTGAAAATGGAAAATTTTTTATTTCTTTTTTTTTTGCTACAAAGGAGTAATTAGTTATGACTTATATAAATAAAACAAATTAGTAACGAGGGTTGTTATTCACACTCAAGGATTTACTTAGTACACCCCACCCAAATATTTTTCACCTCTCAAAAAATTAAGTACACCCCATTAATTTTCTATACCCTTATAATATTTTTCTCAAAATTAACACATCCTACTAAGTACACCCACCCTCCTTTTTCTTCCTTCCCCCAACCACTAGCAGTGAAGCTCGCCTCCCCTCCCTTCTTTCCCCCCAACACTAGCAGTGAAGCCCGCCTCCTCTTCCTTCCTTCCCCGCCCCAACACCGACCCACCCCTTTCTCCCTCCTTCCTCCTCCTCCTCCCCACCCACACCAATCAAGCCCACCCCTTCCTCTCTCCTTGCCCCCACCACTAGTACACCCCGCCTCCCTCCCTCCTCCTCCCCACACCGCAAGCTCACTTCCATCACTGAGTATTTCTGTTGAACAAAAATTCAAAAACAGAACAAATCAAATTACGACAAAAGTTAATCAACTCAACTTATATGAATCCTTTTTCGCAATTGGATTCAATCAACTGAATCCAAAATTGAGCTTGTTTTTTTTTTAAAAGTTGTTCGACACCCTTATCGAACAGTACTATGGTTGTTCGGCACCCTTACCGAACAATTTTAGCTGTGTTTGGAAGGGCTGCCGAACAGTAATTAATTTTTTTTTAAAACCTAAAAAAATGAAAAATAAATAAGGACATTTAAATTAAAATTTATAATGACATTTTTGTAATATTTGCAAGGGGTGTACTCAGTAAAATCTTAATTGTAAATAACAACTCTCATTAGTAATTTATTGTCCTCAAGTAAACTTGCAAGTTCCAACAATAGCTTATATACTCCCTCTGTTTAAAAAAAAAATTGTCTTTTTAGAGTTGTGCACACGTATTAAGAAATTTTGTAGGTTGACAAATATACCCTTATTAAATATCTTTAATTTTTATGCTAGGAGTAGTTGAAAAGGTAAATTAGAAGGAGATAAACATTGGGAGAAGATAAAATATTTAATGAAGAGATGATTAATTTTCGGAACTTGTGAAAAGACAAGGGTAAAACATGCATTAAAAACATAAAACCGACAATCATTTTGAAACAAATTATTTGAGTTAAAACAACAAATATTTGAAAAGAGAGGGAATATCTAATCATGGATTCTCTCGCCTATTTGCCAAAGGTTTGGGTAAACAAATGATGTCCATGACTACCCAACATAGTTACGGAACAATTGATTGCCTAGCCAATCCCTCCCTTGATCACTCAATAGTCTCAATTACTATCATACAACGCGGTTTTGGTGCTGAAGCCCTAAGCGCTCAAAATTTTAAGTGCTGCTAAAAGGTGTCGAGTCGACCAAGCATATATGCTGTTACCAATAGTTCATGAGATATCATCACTTGTTAAATAATCAAGCTATTTAATCTTTACTCCCGACGTGGTTCAGCTCCAGAATCAAGCTTTCTCGATATCAACTGAATACATAATAAACGAACAAGAATTCGTGACGTGAACGTGTTTTCAAGTGGTTAATTTTTTTTAACCAAAGATATTAGCAAGTTAATACTGACCTAATGTGGAGTTGAAAAAAGCAGCGAGTGTGGCATCCACACAAGCCGAATCAAGAACGAGGATAACATTATCCAGAGGAATGGGATATGGTAACCAGGTGTCAGCATATTACAGGTTGGAGCTATTTAGACTTGCTACCATACACACTGATAATCAGTCCAAGAAAAAAAACAGATTTCCAATTAATTCAAAGCCTCTCGAATACCCACTTTTTTCAATTAGTTTTTTGTAACTAATTTTCAGCTCAGAATCAAAATCTGATATCCTCACAGTTGCTAGTACTTGGGACAAAGACAGAGAGTGAGAGAAAGGAGTATGGCAAGCTGCAGTATGGCATCTGCTGCCTCAGGGTTTGTGAAGACACCAAATGTTACCTCCAACAACGCCAACCAAGTTAGGAGCTGCAGTATGTTAATGTTCTCTTCCAAGAACACCAAAAGTTCAAGGCTGGTTGTAAAAGCTGCAGATGAGGGGGCGCCACCCGCTGCCACCGCTGCTCCACCCACTCCTGAAGCCAAGCCGAAGCCGCCTCCGATTGGACCCAAGAGAGGATCCAAGGCAAGTGATACCACCACCTTTACTTTTCTCTTCTTTATCTATGCTTGCGAGCATACGCACAACTTACGTTTGTTGCTTCAAAAGCATACATACATATAGACATAGCCCTGTCCTGTCAGCCTGTCCACGGGGCTCCGTTTGTTGCTTCAAAAGCATACATACATATAGACATAGCCCTGTCCTGTCAGCCTGTCCACGGGGCTCCCGCTATTGCTGAGTGCGGGGGTCTAATATCTTCAATAGGCAGTTACCCCTGCAAGAAGAGAGATTGTTTTTCTTAGTGGGAATCCGTGGTTCACCGTTATACATATATAGACATTTATAAATTAATTTAGACAGTTACCCCTGCAAGCTGATATATAAGGAGAGATTGGGTGTTCGGGGGGCGAATTGGTTTACAAATGATTGTCTGATAAGTATATTAGGAGAGATTGGGTGCTCAGATCTTGTTAGACGCTAATTAGTCAATATCTGATTGCCTGATAAGTAAATGAGTAAACCTACTGTTGAAACAGAAAGACACTAGACGGACATGACACAGTTAGAACCAAACAGAGGAAATCCCCTTGAGTTCAGGCTATAACTTAAATACACTTCAAATTATCCGTTAATTATCTTGTTTTGGTTTATTCACAAACGTGTAGAGAGAGAGAGAGAGAGAGATCTTTTGCGTGGTCAGAATTTAACTTGCTTCCCTGCACAGGTGAAAATTCTCAGGAAGGAGTCCTACTGGTACAAGGGTGTTGGCTCAGTCGTAACCGTTGATCAGGTATGCCTCTCTATCTCTCTCTCTCTCTCTGTTTTTGTGTGGCAGGAGATTCTGATGAAGTATTTATGTAATGTGCAGGACCCGAAGACCCGCTACCCAGTTGTTGTGAGGTTCAACAAAGTGAATTATGCCAATGTATCTACAAACAACTATGCATTGGATGAGGTCGAAGAAGTCAAATGAGTTTTTGTGTTCATGTTGTAATTATAGTATTCCTTCCATTCGAATCTCTTATTAAATAGCTTTCTTATGAATGTGTGCCATATTCCCTATCATCGTTTCTTCTTTCCCTTAATTTCAAAATGTTTTCCCAACCCTCGCTTCAATCCATTTTCACTATGACTGTACCTACTCGCCACCTGCAGAAAAACAACCCAAATGAGCAAGCAACAATGCGACTGCAATAAATCCTTAACCATGAGGCCGACATTTGGGTGTAGTGAGGGAAATGTGTAATAGAAACTGCCTAGATGATTCACATTCACAGGGCAAACCAATAAGCAACTTATGCATGTGCAATCACAATTCACACCGGCCCAAGTGACACCTAAACGTAGGCTTCATGAGCCAAGCCAAGGCGAAATCAGCATTAGAGTGTTCGAGTTCAGCTACCACTAGGTTGCATACAAGTGGAGCTGAGCTTTACTCAGCCAAACCAACCTTTGCTCAAGCTTGGGCTGTTCATCTAAGAAACCTAAAATAGAGTTTGGGTCACACTTGTTTACTAAGCAAATGAGCTAGAGCACAGGCAAGCTAAGTTCATAAACATTAGGGCATGTTTGCAACCCTACTCAAGTAGATCATGTTTGCAGCCCTACTTAACCATGCGAAACGCAACTGCAAATAAATACTTAACCATGCACTCAACACCTGGTCTCTAAATAAACTAGAACCATGAGTGGAACGGCACTGAGAAGGCTTGCTCCAAGTTATTACCCTTTCTTGGGGCAAAATGATAAAGGTACTATGAAATTTGTCCAAATCGTTCATCTGAATCTATGCGGCAAGACATGTGATTGGTTAAATTATGGTCCCATTGGTTAAGTGTTTTGATGCCTAAAGCATCACATGCCTTGCCACATTGATTTGGATAGAAAATTTGGATAAAATATTTGGATCTGTGTCACTACTCTTTTGGAACATGGCCATGAGTTATCCTTTAGACAGAATGTAAAGTTGGTAGCCAAGAAAATGGTATATGGAAATGTTGAATGGTAATAGCTAAAGCCTAAATGCTGTCGCCAGATTTACAACTAGCATACAGTCTGCAACAATTCCCATGCCTCCGCGTGAAATTGTTTAACCTGATAATTTTATAATGTAAAATTTGTCAGACTCACAGCAAAGAGCTGTCACGTCTCTTATAATTGTATAGTTCATGCTTGCGTAAACCCTCAAATTTGTTGCTGTCTTCAGTAGCTCTAAGAGTTTAGCGCCTGCAAAATAAATTAGCAAAAGTAAATGAGAATTTGACGTAGTATTCGCGTGGCAACTGGCAAATGATGTCTTAATCAAACCATTTTCAAAGAAAAGGGTGGTCATCAAGCACATAGGAGTTGGACTCAGAGCATTTTAGAACATTGAATTTAATGTGTTCAACTTTCAAAACATAATCACATCCAAGAGCATCACCAATGCAAATGTGAATGTGGAAAAAATTGGGTGCCACCTAGTATTTACACATTTTTCAAAAAAAAAAAAAGTCTTCAATGCAATTGTGGAGGAGGGTTGTTGATACAATGTGTCAACTAAATTGTTTTACACTAGTTATGAGACTCTTGATTTATTACATTCAATGCAATTGTGGAGGGGTGTGAATACAATCTCTTATATTCACAACCCTCCTCCACAATTGCATTCAAGACTATTTTTTCTTTGAAAAATGTGTAAATCCTAAGTGGCATCTAATGGTTCCACATTTTTCAAAGAAAAAATAGTCTTGAATGCAATTGTGGAGGAGGGTTGTGAATATATATATATATATATATATATATATATATATATATATTCCCTCCTAGAAGAAGAAGGGGACAGTTCCCCTAAATTTTATTTGATCACCAATGGCCTCCATCCATTCCTCACTTTATCCAAGCGGGAAGAACCAAATGAGCATCCTTATATGACTTGTAACCTGCAAGTAATTTCCTACTCCAACATATTCTTGAAAGTGGATCCAAGCAACATATGTACCCCGACTATTGGTTGAATATCTGAACTGAAAACACTTGCATGGGAAAGAGTTGGTAGTATTGGAGACCAAACCCAGAAAACGAAAACAAGAAAAAGAAATGACCTCTAAAGCATTAGAGAGAGAGAGAGAGAGAGAGAGAGAGAGAGAGAGAGAAGAAGAAGAAGAACAACAACAACACAAGAAAACAAAAGAAAGGGGTACAATTATTGTGTCAGAGTGATGCTGAAAGAGAATCATACCTCCATAACAATTCGGAAACAAAAAAATCTTTAAACTCTTCCGTCAAAGCCATCGAAAAGCCCTGACCACATCCCCTTCACTGGTGGTAGCTGTGCAACCAAAGCATTCCAAGGAGGGTAACCAACACCACTGCCGCGGACACGGCCATCCAACCGTAGAGATAAATACCTTCACATTTAACAGTCTCTCAGAATTTATGGAATCGCATGTTTAACAATGACTAAGTTTAAAAAATTGGAGTCATCAATAACTCCAGTTTTAAAATTTTTAAGTACATGACAACATATTTGGATAAAATCATGGATCTAAAGTGCAAAGTAGCTGAATTCAAAAATGCTTTTTGAGGTGATATACTTCAAATGTTATTATTAGTGGGCAAGGAAAATATGCAAAAAAAACAATTAAAAAAATGGGAAGCTGCAGTCTCTTGAATAATGCGAGTGTGTGACCAAGTAAAGCTAATCTCTAGGTTTTAGGTTAAGAGAAGGGAAATCTTATTAGCACTCCACTCTTCAACCAAGACATTCCACTGTACAACATAGGAGGCAACATCATTGGCGAATCCAGAATTTTAGTTGTGGTGCATGATTGGGGTAATAAAAATTAATACTCCCTCTGTTCCAGGCAAAGAGTCAACTTTCCATTTTTAAAAGTCATCATGTGACTAAATCAAATTAAAATTTTACATACTTTACTTATGTTTTAAGAAATAAAATCTCATTAATTAAAAACTGCATTAATAGTACTATGGATTACCGATTACAACTTTCATAACTTAAAAAAACTGATAAGTCTATGTAAATTATTGGTCAAACTCTAATTAAGTTGACCCAAAAAAGTCAAAAGTGGACTCTTTACCTGGAACGGAGGGAGTAACATATAATAATTTATTAAAAAATTAAAAGTGCTTGCTCAATCGGTTTGTTCAAAAATAATTCATGCTCCTACAACATTGACCAAAAGATCAGGATCAATAGTTCACTCAAATCGTGAAAGTTTATTCTTTATCACAAATTTATTAATCCTAGTTGTTTGAAAAGGAAAAAAAATTGAAGAGGTACAAATAGCTAAAAAGGGACACCCAATTTGGGATGGAATTTACTATAGTTTCCAAAGTTTATATACTACTCCATCCGTCCCTAAATTATTGTCTTGTTTGACCCGGCACACGGATTAAGAAAAAACAATTGACTTGATTATTAATATTGGTATAGTGTGTAGTTTCCTTTAATACCTATGTGTATGTGGCCCATAATTAAAGTAGGGAGAAAAAATAAGGGTAAAATGGTAAAAATGATGTCTTAAAAAGGAAAGTTTCAAACAAGACAATTATTTAGGGACGGACAAAAAAGGAAAGCAAGACAATAATTTAGGGACAGAGGGAGTATTATTTTTAAAGTAAATAAAAATACATTAAATATCCATCCGCAAATTGATCAAAGTGACCAAATATGTCAAAGTGCACACCTTTAATTGGGACAAACTACTTTGAACAATTATTTCACTTACTCGATTTATCTTTTAGTTATAAAAAAACCCTATATATATAAAATATTTTTTATTTTTCATTTTTTACAAAATCTATGAATTTTTTTGGGCAAAATTCAGGTGGTCCAGCTACTAGGCTGGACCCCTTTGGATCCCCTGGGAAACATGCAGCTGAAATGGAGCACTACAAGGGGTGCTTTGGTTGGAAACGTGGAATGCTAATAGCATTTTCTAATAAAAGTAAGTAAATAGCAGAGGGCTTTACACAGGAGATTCAGGTGATACATTGGCCAGTTTCTTTTGTTCAGCTAACCACCTGTTGTATATGACAAAAAAGAAGCGCGGTTAGCAGGAAACTGCAAGAAACAAGCGGCTTGTAAGGAAGACAGCAACAAAACATAGTACCATATTCTCATACTGTTGTACACTAAAAGCCGAAGCAGTCGCCCTTTAAAAACATCTTGAAGGTGCCTTCAAGAAATAATTGGCTTTAACAGAAAATTTCTCCAATGCATTGCAGCTTTAGCTACTTAAAATGTATCAAACTTTCTTTATTTGATTTTCATATTTTCATGTATGCTTTTTCTCCAAAAAAAAAATGGCAAACCAAACGTGTATACCGAACCAGAAGTTCCAAAACAAAAACTACAAAAGAGTTTAAAAACCAGTTGTGAAAAAGCTTACTATAATGTAGTTACTTACTCAGACCAATCGTTTGTAATAGCAGGAATCAGCCGCCAGAGCCGTTTCCTTTTGTTAGTCGTCTCCCCCATTTCTTCACTCTCTTCGAACTCAAAACTAGGTGAATTCCCATCCGTGGCAAAAGGCACTACAAGCACCCCTCTTTCCAGGAGTTTCTCGGTAAAAGGTTCACTAAGTTTGAAAGCCTCTACAATGAAGGATGCAGGTCCCGCAAGGATTACTAGACGAGCAATTCCTCTTAAATCAGCAACAGGTATAACCCTCTTCTCATCCACACGCAGCTTAAGTTTTGAGAGGTTCTCCTCCCTTGAGAGTCTGGCCAACTGAGCATTTTTAGCAGCATTGTCCCTAGAATAAAGGAATGCAAAGATAGAAATTGCTACTATGTCTATGCCAAGGCCCTTGGCAATTTCAGGGACTGCAGCTGCTTTTGATGGATTGGCCAGTGCAGCAATCAATTGTGTAGTGGCTATCAGTCCACCAATAGAAGCACTTGCAATGAAAGCAAGGTAAAAGAACATCCGGACAGACCGGTAGGGAGTAAGAACTTCACTCCTTATCCTTGCTGTAGAACTGAAGAACAAACAAATCAATGACTAAGGAGGTTCCCACTTGTTAAACAGAACTAGATCATAAAATATAGACAGTGATATTCCTTTTTTAAATGTAAGTTGGGACACCGATACAATGAAGGGAGTTACAAGTGCATAAACAGTTATCAATGAAGAAGAATCCCACGCAGAATACAATGAGATCCTTAATTATGGGACGTCGGCTCACTTTATGTCTTGAAAGCAATTAGCAACTTAAAATTCATGGAAGTGTGATCAACATTAAAGATTAAAGAGCAAGCATCTACATAAGTGTTTGACGATCCATAAAACAACTACAAAAAATTCAATGAGCTGCATTTCAAACTCGTCTAGAATAGTTGATATCCTTGTCCTTCCACTTGCACAAGAGAGTAGCTGCCAACTAAACCAGATGTCAATTCTACTAATTGACGTTCCTTGAAAACCAAGGTTTCTGGCACTTCAAGCATTGATCTAGAGTACTCTAAGAATTTTGTTTTATTTAAAACAAAATCCATCTGATAATGAAAATGAGCAATTTAACAGATTATCTATTGAAGTTTTACATTATTCCTCCATATTCACGGATAAATCAATTGAGATTAGACTTGAAGAAATAAAACAACATGAATCATTGACATGACTTGGGTTACTTAGCTCTACATGATTAAAACTTGAATCAGGAAATTATCCATAGGTACCAAGAGTTCCCACTATCCAAATCATCTCTCTCTTCGCCAAGGCACACAGCTAAAAAGAAACATATATACACTTAGAATTGAGTTTTTCATTTTTTACCTTCAGGTACAATTTCAAGATCCATACAATCGTTTCAGGTCTAATAAGCGGCAGAATCAATTTTCTTTTCCTACAGTAATTTAAGAGGTTGCTCACGTTGAAAGCAAATGCCAATACAATCATCAAATGCTACTCCCTCCACCCCAAATGCATGTCCTCGTTTGATTTTTCAAGTAAATTAAGGAATCAGATTCTTAAGCAATTTCAATAGCACAAACATAAATACCCTTAGTGTCTACAGTATAGCATTGCAAGTGCACATGGGACATCATAGTCGAAAATGGTCAATTTAGGAGAGGTAGGAGAAGACCAAAACTAATACAGACATCAGCATTAAAAAAAAAAATACAAATGGGTGTGGCCTGTGATGACCTTGCGTTGGACCAAATTGAATGGCAGAAAAGGATTTGCATAACCGACCTCAAGTGATTCTGACTAAGGGTGAGTTGTATTAGAAAAGGAACACCCATTTTGGGACAAACTTTTCAAAGAGGTACACTCACTTTGGGACAATTTTTTTCAAAAGGGACACTTGTGTTGAGTATAACCTAATTCTTTGTAAATGACACTTTTCATAGACATATTCACAGATTTTTGTTGGTAGAAATTGTGTACATCATACAGTAGCAGACACAGAAACATTACCGCGTTAATTAAATTTTAACTTTCAATACCACAAGTTGATTACTCCAGTAGATACCTGATTTCGGAGGAGGGAGAGGGCTTATTGGCAGCGAAACAGCTGATTAAGCAAGGTGTTTTTTTTCTCCGCGCACCTAAGCGAGACGATGAACTGAGAGTAGTGGTGGCGGCGGTGGTGAAGACGGAGGTGAATTTGTGACCGTTAAAATGGCGGGAAAATCCGGAACATTTCGATTCGGGATATAGTTTAGGACAGCTGAAGATGATGTAGGGCGGTTGCGCCACCGCGGCAGCCATGGATTCCGGTCCCCGGGACGTAGACAGCGTCGTTTTAAAGTCGTGTTAACATGAGCCCGGCGCGTACGGTGTAGGAGTTGCTGTTAGTTGGGGTTCGTTTGGATGATCGTTATACAGCCACGGTGTAGCATCTGTGATCTGACACCTGCAATACAAAGAGGAGGCGCTGTGGGCCTTTCAAATGGACTGAGAAAGCTCGGCCCCCAAGCCCGAATTTTGTCCAACTTTTTCCTGCCTTTGCAGTAGTCTAAAGTGGCCCACTCAAGAGTCCAAGCTTGAGCATTTTACTTCCTATCCAAAATAAGAAGGGGTAATGGTCAAGTATGGCTTTTTGACCCAAAAAGTTATGTTATATGGTCTTTGGCTACATTAAAAAGCTGGAAGACGTAAACTTTCAAAAATACCCTTCTCAAACTACTCGTGGTAGGTTAATCGACCTAATCGACCATTAACCTACCCTTCGTGGTAGATTAATTGATCTCATCGACCCTTCAAACCGACCAGTGGTAGATTAATCGACCCTAAATGACCATTAAAATCGATCAGTGGTAGATTAATATCCTAACCGACCAGATTAATCGACCATAACTGACCTAAAAATTTCCTTCTCAAACCACTCTTGGTAGATTAATCGACCATAATCTACTATTAATCTACCCTTCGTGGTAGATTAATCGACCCTTCTAACCACCCAGTGGTAGATTAATCGACCCTAAACGACAATTAAAACCGACCAGTGGAAAATTAATCGATCATAACCGACCAGATTAATCGACCATTAACTGACCTGAGTCGACCGTTACATGAGGTCGATTAATCGACCCTAATCGACCATTAACCGACCACGTGCACTAGGACGATTATCAACTTAACCATTTACTGCTCATTCACTCAATAGTCAGGATTTTCAAATCATCAGAAAAATCAAACCCTTATCTCGTATTGGTTCCAGTCCTTACAAAGCAAATCAATTTCCTTCAACATTCGATTCTTCACAAAAAGGTAATTCGTACAGTTCTTTATGCAAGGTCAATTATTGTATTGGTCGATTACTTATTGGGGTTTAGGGTTTAACGCAATGTCGGTTAACGTCGATTATTGAGGTTTAGGGTTTAACGTAAGGTCGATTATTGCTTTTACCCTATGTGATTCTTGTTGTTTTTTAATCAATTAGTAGTTTATATGAAATGGAAGTACATCAACTATGTTTTGATTTACTAACTGACTTGAGTTTGAAGTTTTAGTTTTAGGTTTCTTTTGTAATTGACTGATTACAGAAAATTTGTATTTTTATTTTTAGTGTTTTGCTTTTAATCAATTTTTAAGTACATCAAGTAGTAATGACCAAATGTGTTAAACAATTTGCATTTCTGTTTACAAAAAATTAAAAATCAGAAACATAATGTTTATAATTTGCATTTCTAAAAATTTGTCATTAATGTTTAAGGCTGGAATCTTGTTATCTAAACATTACCATATATGTTTATGTTTTAATGTGTCGTTAATGTTTACAATTTGCATTTCTATTACAGAGAATATGGCATTCCTAATTGATCTAGCACAAAAGTACCCTGCAAAGGTGACTTGCAGATTTAGGTCGAAGGTGATCGGTGATGTCTATTCTAAATTAGATGAAGAACATCAGAGATTGTTCAATAATTCTTGCTTTGGGAAGTTGTATGAGATGAGGGAGAATATGAAAATCTCTGGCTAACTGCTTTATGCCTTGGTGTTTTTGAGGATTCAATCACCGGACATAAATAATAGTAATGATCTGTGGTTTCGTATCGGAGGTCAAAATGTCAGATTTGGCTTCTCTGATTACACAATCACCACAAGATTATATCCCGGTGATGAGAAAGATTATAAGAGGTCCATCCCCGCAACAAAAAGGTTGGCTAATGAATATTTTGCGGGAGCGAAAAAGGTTAATTAGGTCAAATAAAGTCGTTTATAAAAGAGCAATTTTAAATGACAGTTAAGTTAGTTAAGGTCGATTAAGACCGATTAATCGACCAACAAAGGTCAATTAAGGTCGGTTAAGTTACAACAGGTCGATTAATCGACCTTTTATTAGTCCTGAAGATCGATTAAGCGACCACGAACAATTTAAGTCGATCAATCGACCTTTGAAGGTCAATTAAGGTCGGTTAAGTTAGTTAAGCCAAAAGGTCGATTAATCGACCTTTTATTGTTCCTGAAGGTCGATTAAGCGACCACGAACAATTTAAGTCGACCAATCGACTTTTGAAGGTCAATTAAGGTCTGTTAAGTTAGTTAGCCAAAAGGTCGATTAATCGACCTTTTATGGTCGCTTAATTGACCATACTTTCAGTAAATTTGCAGAAAAAGCTGTATAAAAAATGAAATTTTACATAATAGGGTGAGCCAAAAGACCAACCTGAATCCGAAAAACAAATTATATGCACGAACTGGAAAAACAAGGTAGGGGGAATTTGAGAGAGAAACTCGATTTGTAA
Source organism: Platycodon grandiflorus (assembly GCA_016624345.1). Taxonomy (NCBI): domain Eukaryota; kingdom Viridiplantae; phylum Streptophyta; class Magnoliopsida; order Asterales; family Campanulaceae; genus Platycodon; species Platycodon grandiflorus. The sequence goes on along the minus strand of CM028366.1, from coordinate 9,892,256 downwards.
GAATTTTAGGGCTTAAACTTTTAGAGAGGGAAATAAGTTGATAAAACATGACAGATTTCTTCAAAAAGGGCTATTCAAAGCTGTTGGATTAGAGGGATATTTTAGATTTTAGATATTTCAGACATGAGACCTTGTGAATTAAAAGAAAGGGTATAATAGACATTTTGACTCAAAAATGGCCATATAACATCTTTTCTAGTAAATGAGGCCATTCTTAAAAACTACAACTTTGACATGGACATTTTTGAAGATGCCCCAGACAAATATGAATCCCAATTCCCTTATTACATTTTAGTGTTTTATTTATCTTTTAGAAAATATTTTAAAATCAATTGTAGATACTGTAGTTGGCAAATACTTAAAAGTAATAGTAGCAATTTTTATTGATTTGACACAGCTAGAGAATAATTTAAAAGTAATAAAAAAATATATAAAATTAAAATACTTTCTTTAAAATATGTGTAAAGTAAATATTGGATTATATTTTTCCCACATCAGTGAGGTTATAACCAAGCACCTTGAATTCCTCGCCAATAGATTTAGACAAAGTCGGGGGAGATTTTTAGTCCACCTATGAGAAAATTATTCAATACGACTAAAACCACCTCGAGGTTAGGAGGTTCCTTCTCCTAGCTAATAGACCTAGACAGAGTAAAAAACGTCCACACTAATCACCTCTAGAATATTTGGTGTGTTTTTACAAGTTTGGAATAATTGGTATAAATTTTACAAGTTTGGATCGATAATTTTCTGTACTTTCTATACTGGCAAAGCAAACAAGGCTCACAATTCGTACATGCCAGTCAAATATTTGTTCTCATCGAAAAGAAGTTTACTTCTGAAAATTAAGAATGAGTTGATAGTCATCTTGACGATAGAAGCAAATTTAAGTTTCTCATAATGGACAGAAATATACTGTAGCATATCTTCGGTGATGAAATCAATCCAAAGGAGGACTGCGAGGAAACAGCCCTCAAGGAATAATTAGCTCGAGGCTACTCTGTCTTTCGAGCACTAGTTTCAGACAACAAAGGTTCTAGTTCCCCTTTCCGGTGTAGCATAATCATATCTGCATCACAATAAAACATTATGAGTTGAAATCTTTTTGGTATCATAGCTTCCATTTTCATAGTTTCATTAGCTGTTGACAATCTATTATAAATCCTTGAGATAGTTGAAAGCTACTCAAGAGTCAAGCCAACCGAACAATATCAACTTACAATAATTCTGTCTTACAGTTAAAAGATCCATATGAGCAAGGATTTTAATACTGTAAAGAGTCGTAAAAAAAAGGGAAAGGCAGTTAAAGAAGGTACCTGAACAACCACCAATGTGTTTTCCACCTGCTCGTGGAGAAGGGAGATATTTTAGCAATTAATTTATTTCAAATACCTAAGGAAATACAATAGTTGTATATCGAGACTTGAATTAGTGCTTCTATACTCGAGAAAATGTCAAGTATCTCTCAACATCTAAATATGCTAATGTCTAATAGCAATAAGCACAATCAGGAAAGAAAAGCTACTTATCCAACATAGTCGTGGACATCAAAATGGACCCATTAGAAACCTTTTGCTCAGAATGCTCATATAGTCATGCGGTATGTATTCATACTCCAGAGAGATTACACTTGTGTAATGTAGACTTTGGAAGAATAGAATTTGAGTTTTGTAAAATAAAATTGGAGTCCTGTCTGTAAGTTCAAAATTGGAAGTAATCATGCTTGAATTCAAAATCAAATGCATGGGTTCCATGCTCCCAAACATAGAGTTAGACATCTAGAGCACAAGCATATGTATTTTACAGTATCAGAAAACATTTCTATACATCTCTTACCAATAAAAACATTTGGGACAGTATATTGTCCAGTAAGCCTTTCCAGCACCTTCTGCAGCTGTGGTCCTTGGGGTCCTGACAGCAATAAGAAACTCTTGAATATTTGGGATATCATTCAATTCATAAGAATACATGCGTGCCAACAGCTTACTCTCGATTTAATCTTCATCTAAATGGACAAAGTATACAGTTCATCAAATTAATATTTACAAGTAAGGTTTGTAACAGAAAATGAAATCCGATGTACTGCAAAGAAGCATTTCATAGACAGTAGTCTATGACTCTCGCTGTATTAGACAATGACCTTTCTTCATTGTAATGCAAGCTTTTAGTAATCAATCAATAAGTTAGTGATTTCTGTATTAGAAAGAAAATTATGGTAACAACAAAAGAAAAAAATAGATTAGTAGCTTGAACGACAAAGCTAAATACTCCATAAGTCCCAAAAAGAGGAGTCATATTTTGACTTTTTAAAGTCAACTTGACTTTTTTTTTCAAGTGAATTTTTGACGTAAATTTACTTGTTTTGTTTCAAAAATTACAAAAACGTAGTACTTTTAGTGTAGTTTGAAAAGGTTATAGTTTTATTCTCTACAACTAAGTAAAACTATGTTAAATATTGATCCAAAAAATGGCCAAGTTGACTTTAAAAGTCAAAATGTGAATGTTCTTTTGGGATGGAAGGAGTATCATGACATGAAAATTACTACTACTCTTATAGTGACTACTACTTACCATTCTAAGTGCTACGACACCACACCACATGCATAACATGAAAGAGTGTAGAACTATTAATATACTGAAATCAGAAATTTCAGATTAGTGTATTCACCACATGGAATGCTATCCTTCCTAATTTCCCACAGTATATACAGCTATTGTATAAGCCCACACTCATACGCAAAATGAGAAGTCCAAAAAGATACCTTTGATCTTTTTAAGCAAGGACCAAATATGGTTTTCTCCTAGTTTAAAGCAAGTAGGGGTCAATTTGTACCTTTGCATCAAGAGATAGGCTACTACAGCTATTTCTCAAAGTTGATCAGTCATCCCCACTAGTCATGACTACCTACATCTCTCATCCTTTCCAAAACAAAGGTTCAAATTTTTCAAAAAGGCATGAAACTCTACAAGTTTCAATTAAGTAACATATTTTGTGCAAGTCTCTCAGTGACCCTGTAGTTTAGCCATCAGTAAAGATGAATCTTAGGTCATAACCAGATTGAATTCGAGCAGAAAAATGTGTGAAGCTTCAGTTGATCAATGCTGACTAGGTAAAACTGAAATGCCGAGATGGTGTGAGAGGGCAAACAGGCAGAACAATGTCCTTATGATTGGAGCCAATTCCGAACCCCAAAATTGTGCATGCCATACAGAACTGTCACACTTATCATAGAAAGCTTGCCTTGAAACAACTAATACTGTTACGAGTCATGATAATGGGATTTATCAAAAGATCCTTAAGCAGAAGGGCAATCATATCATTAACCTAATCAAACCCAATCCAAGAACAAGCTACATATTTTTACGCATACAATCTAGTAAATTTAAAGCTGTTTCAGCTCAACACCCTCTATTCAGAACCATATCAGATGGCATGAATCAACCAACCAATAATAAACCATGCGCGCCATAAATAGGAATCTCAATACCCAAATCAATTTAAGCATGATTAAATACTCACCCAATTCGTCCAATTCAACAACGAGTGGCTGCACACCAAGCCGATTAAGCATCGATTTCACCTCAGAAGAGTACCTTCACCCAAAATTCCACAACTCCACCTCAAAAATTGCTTGCAAATTTTAAGAAGTCCCCAAAAATATAAATAAATACCAATGTAAAAAATTGAAAATGAAGAATTTGATTTTATCATTTGGTGTGTGTGGGGTCGAGGGGTGGAAATGATGAATTAACATATTAGCGTACTCACGAACACCATGTTTTGGAGTAGACTACAACAGGGTTATCAGTAATGGTCTTCTTCACGGAGTCCTCCAACCGAGACCCAAACGAAGCAGTCATGGCTTGAATCTTGAAGGGACCCACTTTCCTTGGGCCATGGATGGCGAATCTCGAATTGGGTTTTTTGGTAGTGTTGTTAGAAAGAACTGGAGAGCTGGAGAGATGAGAGAGAGTGTGAAAGCGAGGTTGATTGAAAGTAGAGAGAGAAACGGGTATGAACCCTTTTGTCAGTTGAGAAGTGCCTGCGGCTGCCATTGTCGTCTCTGTACTTGAGTCTTGTTAGGATTCAAATTCTTTCCTTGGCTTCCTTCGCCAATCGCTTTGCTTTTGCTTTTTCTTTCTCTTTTTTTTGTTGATTCGGGAAAAGCAAGAAAAGTGAATGGAAAAGGAAAGCAAAATGGACCAAAATGTGATTTTGGGCTTTTCGTGTTTCATAAAAGTTGGATTTACTTTTTGGGCTGGGCTTTTCTTTCATGTTGCAACCAAAAGACGTCGCCGCATCCGTGGCCAAATTTGGAGATATGTTACATATATGTAAGTTATGTAACATTGATTGTTGGGGTATAAGTACGAACCATCGAACTGTAGTTCTAATTAAATTGAATCGAATTGAATGATTTGGTAATAAACATATTAATCATGCTCAAGTATTTTGTAATTATGAATAATTTTAATAATACTTATATATTCCTTAATTGTCTTTTCAAATATACATTTTTTGGATGGAACGGATGTAGTATAATCTAAATCACGTTAATGTTGATTGGTTCGAATTAGATTGCTGATCATTGAGGCCATTAATTTGAGTTTTGCCACGTATTCTTTTAGAATTGGTTTTTTTTAATGATCCCGTGACCGTGAGACAGACTTTAAACTTGATGGAAACTTGGTAGCTAATTGTTGGCTACTATGTGAAGGTAATAACATAACATAGTATCATGACATGGAACGTTCGATTACATGTATGGCTCAAAGTCAGGGAGCTATTAGCAAGTGCTGCACATCGTAACCCCGCCGATCTGAGGTCAGGCAACTCCCTCCCTGCAGTATCAGAGTATCACGAGAAACCTCTCTGCACTGCACGTTTCTATTATTTGCAAAATTTATGGGAAAATGTATACATCGTAATCTGCTAACAAATTGTACATATAACTTTGAATACATTAGATATATAATGGCGTACACTTTAAAACATTACTCCTATTTATTTTTTGCAGAATGATCTATCTATCTATCTATCTATCTAGCACAAACAAATAAATATTGGGCAGGGCCTTAGCATCGATCCTTCTATTATCTCTTCTGCACTAAGTTGACATTTACCAATCTTGGGCAGCGACAAGGTTGTGTTATCCTCTATAATCTTGTGCACTATATATGACAAATACCAATACTGTCCAGAGCTAATTAAGGTTGACCTAAAAAGTCTCTGTTTGTTTTAAACTACAGATACCATGTCGACGTCTCTGCGCAAGATTACATGCATTGATTGGAACATAGCATTATAGCCAAGAGCAAATAAAATCAGAATCACCTGACGTTGCATAAGAGCAATATGACACTACTATGCCAATTTTTGCCTGGGCCGAAAATAAACTTATATTGCTAGCTCGGAGTTTTCTTCCAACAAATACAACCATATTGGCCGGAAGAGGATATCAACCAAGTGAAATCTTTTAAGGGTCTTTTTGATTTAGCTGATGGGTAATGACTTATAGCTGATTACTTATAACCGATGGATTGATAAACCGGTGATGTTTGATTTAACCTTTTGAAGTGCTGATGAGCTGTCATAAGTTAGTCAGATTGTTCGATTGATAATCTGAAAAAATACTGAATTAAAATAAAAAGACTAAAATACTTTCAAATAAGAATGTCCTTTACCAATTTGTTGAACAATATGAGTATAACGAACAAATTAATTTTCAAACAATTTGTAAACAAAGTTACAAATAATTTAAATTAGAATAATGCTAATAAGAGAATTCTTCTAGCAACCATGTGGATGATGTAAATCAAGAAAATTAGAAACACAAATTACATACATATATATATATATATATAAGTTCAAATTGATAACAAGCTCCATATTTTATGGAACTAGTTAAGTGCACGTGCGTTGCACGTGTTGTTAATAATTTTTTTAAAGTGTTTTGTTAGTTGTTTCATATTTTTGTGTACTTTTAATTGTTGAGTTCTTTTTGTGTTTTCATCTTTTACAGCGTTATTAAACTTATAAGTTAGCCCCTGGCCATGATGACCGTTAGAAAGTTAACGTTTTTCATCATGTGTCTTACACGTGGCAGGGGCAATTAGGTCATTTTTTCATGTATACAGAACAACACTAAATAAAGGGGGTCAAAGACTCAAAGTGTCAAATCTTTCTTTAATAGGACTGAATGAGAGATCTAATAAATCTTGTTAGGGTGGCTTGCTAACTGATGAACTCGATTCTAAGCTATCCTCATCTAAACTGCACAATGAATCGATAATTTCAAACGAAAAAGCAGTAGCACTACTTCGCGGGTGTTTAATTTTTTTCATCCCTTGATTAGTACCTTCAATCTTCTTTGTCGACTTCCTTATTTCATTCGAGCTTTGGTACATTGAACCCTTCCTTTGCACTTCATTACTTTCCAACCTTGATGGAACAGCTCAATAGGAAGCACTACGATACCGATGAAAACTAAACTCAGTGAAATCCTTGTTGACACTCCATTCCTCATTTCCACATCTGAATTTCCCTTTCACCTTTCCTTTTTTTTGCTTTTGAATGCTGATGAGATGGAAGAATGGTTTTAGGACTTCTATCGACTACATAATACTTATCAAATTCCAGCTCCATGTTTACACCCATTTATAGATATGCAATCTACAAGATATAAGACAATTCAGAAATAGATCACAGTTCATAGACCAAGTAATCAATAATTTAGAAAACATATGTAATTCTAATTCATGAAATCAAACCAAGAAATCCGATCAAACAACCAATAAGATTACTAAATCTGGAGCAAACCCTTTTGCTGAGCAAAATCCTCGAAGTCGTTTAGAACGTTTTGTAAGGGGGTCTATGATTGGCCGAATTTTTTTGCCAATCTCTTTCGCACTGGGGCCTTCTTCAACATCGATTACATTTCCCGCTTCTCCAAGGAAGGATTTGAGACATTGGAACAGGAGCTTCATTGCTTGGGACCACCTCATTGATGACGAAGGAACAACAGGGGTCACTTGGCTAGGTGGACTGGCTTCAGATGTCGTTTCATTTTGAACAACATTGGGTGGAGAAGATATAGTGTTTGCCGCTGAAGAGGATGATTGAGAAGCCATGGTTATCAGAGTGCAGATGGAAGAAGGGAAATTAGGGTTTAATTTAAGCAAATAAGTAATTCTTTCGACACTTTGACCCCCTTTAGTTAGTGTTCTGTATACACTACAAGAAAATTGAGATATTGCGACTCCTTGTTTGGAGCTTTTTTCGAAGTGCCTCGTAAAGTTGTCTATTAAGGCTTTTGTAGGTGCTATTTTATCGTTTATAATTTTTTTTAAAAAAGTCTCCTAAAATATTCTATTGGGGCTCTTGTAGGAGTCATTTAATAAAAAAATAGCAGACAATTTTTTTTTTCTAAAAATTCGTGCACTTGGGAAAAACTCGCGCGACCTCAATTTTTTTTTTTTCACTTTCGTGCACAAAATATTGATGTGTTTTCCCTTTCCCGCTCGTGGCCGTTTTGCGCAGTTGGGTTAAGTGTAAAACCCCCGAAAGTCAAAATCCCCAAATCCCTCTAGGTCTTTTCCCTTTCATTGTTGCTCTCTCTCTCTCTCTAAACCTAACCAGCAAAATCTCTAACACAGCCTTTCCGATCCCTCTCTCCAGGCGTGCTTCTATCTCTCTGCAGCTCTCCTCAGAACACCTCCGACACCGGATCTCCAATTTTTTCAGGTTGATTTTCTCTCTGCCCTCACATATCGGTTACCCTCGACTCCTTGGTATGCCCCATTTCATATGAGTATGGTGTGATTATTGAAAGTTTTTTTAACTGAAATGATGCTATATAATATCAATTAGAAAGATGCTTCAGGGATGAGGTTCTAGCTGGCAGTGGGTCACGCTTGTGGACTCCTGGGCAAAGTGGGACTTGCTCTCCGGCTATTCCAGTAGGTTTTGACAATAATGCTAACATTCTAATGGCAGAAGTGATTTCGGATGAATTTGCATTCGAGAGCAATAGGGAGGGTGAAGCTGTGGGAAGGAGAGAGGATTCACGAAGATTATGGATCAGACGATCTTGAGCTTACTCTTGGAACTTCAAGGACCAGGTAATGTTGGTTTCTGGCATGCTTACCTGATTAGGAATTTATAATCAAACAGTAACTTCTTTTACACATACACACACACACACACACACTCTCTCTTTCTCTGTGTTTGCTATCTACTTCCATTGTTAATCAGAAGTAATAGCAATCAGGAACAGCGAGCATGCAATCAAATCACTTGCTTCTCGAAGAGCCAATCAGGATGGCCTCTATCCTCGATCCTTCTAAATCTGTAAGATTGGATCTGTTATTTTTTATTTGTGTGGTTTGATTTGATTTTGATGTTGTATATAATGATTATGTTTATGTCTACATATGCATAGTTTTTTCCTGGCAATGACAAAAATTGTTGGGACTTTGGGACCTAGGTCTCGATCTATTGAGGTTATTTCCTACTGCCTAAAAGTCGGCATGTCTGGTGCGCTTTTTCCTCTTTCAACTCGTTTATTTTCCTTGCTTCCTACATGTATGTATATTGCTATTAATAGTTAGAAATTGAATTTTATTTTGTGTTCTTGCAGTGGCTAGATTTGATTTTTCGTAGGGAACCCCTGAATCTCACTAGGAAACACTGGAAAATTTGAAGACTGTCGTCAAGAGCACCAAGAAACTCTATGTTATATGTTGTTTACCATTCTTTTGATTATATATATTTTTTTAGTTTTAAGTTTCTTCTTTATCGATTGCTCTTAATTAGACTTTTAATTTATTTATCCAGTTTTACTATTTTAGCAGTTTTTTAAATTGTAATCTTGTGTGTGTGTGTGTGTGTTTATATATTTTGGTATGTTAGTGAGTTCTTCTTTAAACAATTAAATGGAAAAGCTGAAAAAATGGATTATAGTTTATACCTTTTGCTTAAGTTAGATATGCTAGCAGCAGTTTTTAGTACTACCTTTTTGGTTCATAAACTTCGAGTTGATGATTTGGTGTCCAATGTTGTATAGCCTATACATCTTGAGAATTCACTCCAAGTTGAATTACTCACTTTGGTTGAGATGGATATTTCAGTAACGTTCAATGGGGAGTTTTGGAGCTGGAATGTTGTTGTTTCAGTCATTTTTCTAGCAGAGCAGAAGTGTCAACTCTGAGATGCAAGTATAGACTCTAACTTGGTATGTTTTGGTTTTTCTCAGGTAATGCTGGATACGATGGGTGCTGAGATGCAGGTTGTCAACAAGAAAGAGACGACTATTTCACTTAAGGAAGATGACTATTCTAACACTTGATAAAGGTCAGGAAACTACTTCAAAGTTCTTTCAATCAACTTCGCTGGACTATCTAAGGTTAATATGCTCTCTCACTCTTTCATCCTTGTACTAGTTGTTTCAACTATTTGTAATTGTTCACTAAACATAGCCATTTAAAGTAAGGATTTGTAGTGCATACATGGGTTCTTAGTGCTTTTGGAAATGCTTCAATTACTAAAGTCTATACAAGTACCAAATTTTGAAGTATTGGCCACTTAGAAAGTTATGCACTTGTCTTGATTCTTGATTGTCATCTCAATTATGAACAATGATGATATGTAAGTGAATACATGGCATGGAATTGAGCTGTTGTTTGGAACTAATGTTGCAGAAATATTCTGAACCCAATTATGGTCGTATACTTCTTGTAGTTTTGAAGAAATCATGTTCCAGATGTGGAAATAGTGTATCGCCTTACTCCACATGTATGAAGGCTTGTTCTTAAAAAAAAAAAAAAAAAAAAAAGGTAAATTGTGAACAGCAATCTGTATGAATCATGATTATTATTATTATTATTTTATTTTTCACTCAAGGTCAAAGACTCATGTCCAATTGTTAATGCATGCTGCTAAGGAAGGCATATAATAATGAACATACTATCTGTGATTTATTTTTCATTCAAGATCGAAGATTCTTCTTCATTGTCGAAGATGAAATTGAAAATTATTAAGAATGTTTGTAAAGTAAGCCTCTTTTTAGTCCCAAACCCTTTTCCATTTTCTAGGATTTATGTTTGCTAACTGCAAGTCTGTGTGTGTGTGTGTTTTAGGTGTGTAAGAAGACGGGACATCAAGCAGGATTCCAGGGGGCTACTTACATTGATTGTCCAATGAAACCATGTTTCCTTTACAAAATGCTTGGTATTAGTTTTTTATTAACAAGAATTGGTTTTTCTTATTGGATGAAACATGTTTTGTGTTTTTCGATGTGTGTTAGTGTCTGAGTCTTTTTTGTTGGGATTAAACTTCTTGTACTAGTGTTTGTAGTTTTGGTTGACTGACAAGTTGCTGGTGTGATGTTAGAGGAAATGTTTGTACTAGTGTTTGTAGTTTTGGATGATTGAGAAGCCATGGTTGTCAGAGTGCAGATGGAAGAAGGGAAATTAGGGTTTAATTTAAGCAAATAAGTAATTCTTTCGACACTTTGACCCCCTTTAGTTAGTGTTCTGTATATATATATATGACGAAAAGACCTAACTGCACTCCCTCGTGCAAGGCACGTGATTGATTCTGGTTACTTTTCTAACGCCCGTCACGGCCATGGGGCAAACTGAGAAAAATGGCAACGTCAAGTATAACTATGGGGCAAATCGTAGGCTGGGGGGACTTTGGGATCTGGTGTATACTTTAGGGGATTTTTCGTATTTTGGCGTAAACTGTGTTGTCGTGTGTTTAGCTATTTTTTAATACTTTGTTTTTCTTTCTTTTTGAATATATGTTTTTTCATTGTATAACTACTTATCTTACACCTTTGTCTTTTTCGTTGATTATTTTTGTATCTCTTTTTTTAATTAGTTTTTTTTAAGAAAACATACGTTGGCTCGCTTATTTTTTGTTTTCCAAAAAAATATTTGTATCATATGAATATTTAATTTATTTTTATTAAAACTATAATACTTATTTTTTATGTAATCAAAATTAGTTAATAACCATCCTAAAAAAAAAGAAAAATCAATACAATAAAGTTCTTATATACGAAAAAAAAAACTACATATATTTCTAAAAATTGTCTTTTACGAGACTTTAAAGCATATAACACACGAGAAATAATGAAATTTATATATATATATATATATGTATATGTGTGTGTGTGTGTTTAAATTTCTCACTAGTATTAAATTAATGAAATTTCATTTGCACCAGTTGCCTTTTTTTCCCACTTGGATACCTTTTCAATTTGTACCACATTACAGACTTTAATTTGTGCCTCATTTTAGTTTTAATGCCAAATGAAAATTAGCTCCTAGTGTAACCACCAAATCCCACGTTGCACCCCATATCGAAACTTATGTCAAAGTCATATACCATTTAACATTTTGTCATACTTTGCCCAACTTTGCCCCTATGTGTGATGGATGTTACAAATTTGACGTTAAGTTGACACCTGAGAGTCACGTGAGGGGTATTTTGATCATTTGGATCATGGTGCAAAGTTAGATTTGGTGCATTATTTTTTAAATAAAACTCTCTTTCTTTCATTTCAAATGAAAAAAAAAAGTTTTAAATAATGAAAAAACAAATTAGAATTTGTGCCTATAATTTTCTATTTCACTTTTTCATTTTTTTCTTCTTCTTTCTCCTTTAATCAAAGTTATGTCATATTTTTTTGGTAAAAATACGAAAACCCCACAAAGTATACACCAAATTCCAAAATCCTCCCCAACCTAAGGTTTGCTCCTTAATCCCATCTGATGTTGCCAATTTTTCCAGTTAGTCCCCCTGGCCGTGATGATCGTTAGAAAGTTAACGTTTTTCATCATGTCTCTTGCACGTGCGGGGGCAATTAGGTTATTTCCACGTAATAAACAGAACAACACTAAATAAAGGGGGTCAAAGTGTAATTTTAAAAATTAAAAATACTCCTTCCGTCCCGGATAAATATTCCTAGTGGATAAAACACAGGAATTAAGAAACATAATAAATGATGTGCTGTAAAATGTGTTCCGACCATAATACCCATGAACATTAATTGAGTTCAACTACTTTAAATAATTGAGTTTGTTTGTGATGTGTTATATTAAATGAAGCTTTAAGGGTATATTAGGAAGAATGATAGAGAATAGGTAGATCAAAAGTCTTTAGGAATATTTGTTGGGTAATCCCAAAATAGAAAGTAGGAACATTTATCCGTGACGGAGGGAGTACTTATTTTCTCATTTCCATCCCCTACTTTTCTCTCTCTTCTACCCGGTTTGCACAACTGACCTCCAAGCTCCATCAATGGCGATGAAGGAAGCCATAAACCAAATAGTCTCCGAGCTCGAAACCAACCAAACCCTTCTCAACGACCAATCCCAATCCCCTATTTCAAAGCAATCTCTATTAGCCCTCTAATCCCTCCTTGAATACACTCTCAACAAGAACGATCCAATCGAAATTGAAAACCTCTCCGATGAGTTATCGGCGAAGAATCTCTCTATATCCTCTCTCATTTTTCTGATTGCCGCCGCAATGGACTCCGGTCCCACCCATTTATCTCTTCTCGCCACCAAAGTCTACCTCTCTCTACTCTTATCCCCGAATTGTTCGATTTTGTCTCTCTTCACTCTCGTGGCCTTTCTTTCTCTCCTTCGATCTATTCGCTGGGTTTTCAATCCAAATCCGGGTAATGGGTTGGCTAGAGAGATAGAATTGTGGATTGGAAAGAAAACAACAGTGTCTTGGTCTAGCTCCGAATTGTCATTTTATGATCAAAACCAGTGCTACTCGATGTTGTCCAATGCTGTCATGGTAGTAGTGTCTTCCCATTAGGATTACGATTTAGGGCAGAAAAACGGTGAAAGCTTTGAGAATTTGGAATTTTTTTAGAACAATACCTTAATTTACAGATGAGGAAGAAAGAAAACCCTAATTTACAGATTAAGGATGAAAGAAAACCCGAATTTACAAACGGTGAAAGCTTTAATCGTTTTTATTTTTGGTACTTTGACACTTTGCACCCCTTTATTTAGTGTTTATTTTACATAAATGGTAAAAGACTCAATCGCCCCCCTCGTGCAATGAACGTGATGCAAAAACGTTAATTTTCTAACGCTGTGGACGGCCAGGAGGCTAACTGGAAAAATTGGCAACATCAGATGGGGTTATAGAGCAAACCTTAGGTTGGGGGGACTTTGGGATTGGGTGTATACTTTGGGGGATTTTTCGTATTTTGGCCTATTTTTTTCTTTTTAATCTTTCCTCATGTTTGGTTTTAATTGTCTTCTTCTTCTTGGGCACCAAAACAAAGCCACCTAGAAACCCAACGTCGGCGTCAAGATCAACGAAATCGTACTTACTCTCTCTCTCTCTCTCTCTCTCTCTCTCTCACATACACACACACACACGTACACATCTCGATGCCATCTTTGAAATCGTCTATCTTCCTTTCAACCAGTAATACAAATCTAAGTTGGACGAGGAACCCCCAAGTATACCTCGATCTCACCACCAACGTCACCACAACTACCGTCGTTGCCTCATCTGGGTTGATTTCAAACTCTGAAACAGCTTTGTCAAAATTTATGACATCATAGTGCTTTAGAGATCAAAAAAATGATTCTAATAAGTTTTTGGAACCCAATCCAAACACTAAACCTTGGAAAACCTTGAATTCAAAGCAATAAGTTTTTGTTTTGAAATGGATATTAAATCTTGATGGGTTTTGAACGAAATCAAATTGAAAGTGAAGAAAATTGTACAAGTCCTAATGTCGGAGTCCAAAATGGTCGACAAAGCACTTGAGACCATTGGCAATTTTTCTTAAATCTTTCTTGGAGTCTTCTCGCCATATCTAATCAATCTTACTAGAGAGATGGTAATGAACTAATGATTTTACTGGCTGGGTTGACATTGGGAAAAACTCACCGATCGTTTCCAAGTTCGAGGATAGTCGAGAGGAGGAACACTATCATCGCCGGAGAAGATAGACCTCGCTGGTGTACAGTAAGATTGGCTATAAAAATGACCAAAATGGTCCTCACATGTCAACTTAACGTCAAATGTGTAATGTCCGTTGCACCGGGGGCAGAATGGGACAAAATGTAACATGATGTATGACTTTGACACATTTTTTAATCTAGGGTGGAAAGTGGAATTTGGTGGTTACATTTGGGGGGGGGGGCGCTAATTTTCGTTTGACTTAGTTTTAATTATAAGAAACTAAGGTGAGATTTGGTGAATAATTTGGGGAAATTTGTAATATGTCCTAATTTTTATGGGGTCAAAATACGATTAGCTCTCAAAAATATCCACTAAATCTCACCTTGCATCCCAACCTACAAAGTGTCTCACTTTTACACCCAATTTTGATTCTCATTTTGCCCCCTCCCGTCCATGTGTGTTAAAAATAGTAGGAGAAAATGGCATGTGAATGTCACATGAGGATTAGTTTGTTCATTTTGTTTGGGGTGTAAAGTGGAATTTGATTATAATTTTATCATTTAGTTAACCATTTAATATTTAAGATAAGTTTTTAATTAAAAATAATAAATAACTGTTTCAGTAATCCAAAAATAATTAAAATTTGTCTCATATTTATTTTTAAAGTAAAAAGAATGCAATACTCCCAAAAATAAAATAGACATTTTATTTAATTTCTTTTCTTATCCCACACTTTCTTTCATCAACCTCATCATTCATAGACTCACCACTACTACCACCACTACCACCAGTATCACCACATCTACCACCTCAAATTTCAACATTAACAAAAAAATTAATTTTTAATTTAATTTTATTAATTTTTTTCTTATTCCTTACTCCTTCCTTCGAATTAACCCATACAAAAAATTCATCATTTATAGACACACCACCACCATAGCTTTAAATTTCATTATTACAAAGCCAAATTCAATTATTTGAATCTTAAAATTTAAAGATTTAAACCCAAACTCATATGAAGATTTAAAAATTTGGAGATCTAACAATACCGTATTTCACCTAAACCACCACTGTCATCCCTACAATCGCCACGACCACTACCCTTAACCACCACCACCATCCCAGCCATCACCGCCACAGCCATCACCACAACTAAAAAAATGCGCTTAGCTTGCCTTGCTCAAATGGAGAAATATAATCTCTTTAGCCTTTGTCCAGTCACACTTCTTTCTTCAAACGTCTCTCTCTCTTAGTTGCTTTCCTCTTTCGGTGTCAGATTGCTAAGCAATGAGAGAAATTAATTTTGGGATGAGACTGCTTGAAAGGATTTCAGTAGGTGATAATCTCTTTCAATCAAAGGAGAGTTGCGGTAGAAGAAAAAAAAGTTGATAGCTATGAGAAGGGAATAAAATGATTCTCTCATCTAACAAAATCGGGTCCTATGGAAAGATGTAAGCAAGTGAAGACCAAAAGAGGCTAGGGGTTTGGAACCCTGTTATGGAAAAGAGTAAAATATTCAAATGGATTTAGGGTGTGGTGCCCAGTTATTTGTGGTTGGTGGCGGTGATTTTGATAGTGGTGGTAGAATATGACTTAGCTAAAAATGAAGAGAGAAGAAGAATTTTTGTAATGAAATAAAAATAAAAATATAATTTTATAATAATATAAATACTAAAATAGGTCAAAGTGAATTAGCCTCAGATTTCACTTTGCACCCCGATCCAAATGACTAACATAGCCCTCATGTGACATGCACATGTCAAATTTCGTTACTATTTCTAACGCCCATAAGGTCAAGGGGCTAATTGGGACAAATGGCAACAACGTGTATTAAAGTTGGACACTTCGTAAGTTGGGGTGCATAGTGGAATTTGGTGGATACATTAGGGTGAAAATCATATGTTGACATTTTTATGGTTGAATGATATCTTCTAACTTGGTAAATAATTAATACTCCCTCCGTCCCTACATAATTTTTGTGCTTTCCTTTTTTGTCCGTCCCCAAATAATTGTCTTATTTGAAAATTTTCTTTTTAGGACAATACTTTTACTATTTTACTCTTACTTTTTCTTCCTACTATAACTATGAGCCACATGCACATGTGCATTAAAAGAAACTACACACTATATAAATATTAATAATCAAGTCAATTATTTTTTCTTAATCCGTGTGTCATGTCAAAAAAGACAATAATTTAGGGGCGGAGGGAGAACTATGGAGTTATTTCATTTTTCAAGGAAGATTGGGAAGAAAGTCGTTGCTATGTTCTTCTCAAATGGCAGTTTTATATGATTGCATAAGACAGTTCTCGTGCATTAAAAGATTTTGAGTTAACTTGTACGGTGTCTACAACTCGATAAACTAACTTGCAGTGAAAAATGCGTACTCTCATTGTTGTTGGAGACTTTGCTCATGTCGTTTTTAGAATTTGTGACTCGGTGTTAGGAAGTGAAAATAATGGTTTGATTGAGAGATTTTTGAATGCTTGTTTTCAATTGACATACTGATAAGAGTGAACACATTCAAAGTAAAAAGACATTGCTCATTAAATTTTAACTCTATTTCTTTTGGGATAATTTACTTTGCAATTTAGAAAAGTATGTAGATATTCATAATAATGGTTAATTTGAATAAAATATTAATAACACATTTTTTAATTTATTTTTAAAAGGTTTTATTTCTATATTAAAATAAAATTGCCAAAGATAGCATATATATTTACTTTAACGTTATTATATAATATAAGATTGTCTATACATTTCTGAACGTGGGAGAGCCTATTCGAAATTTCTAGAACTTAACGGATAGTGAAAATCCTAAAAAAAGTTACTTAGTTAACTAAATAGGGATTTGTTTATACGATCTATAAATTAGGGACCATAGGAGTAAACTGAATATTTTGACTTTCTTCTCTAACAAAACGTACAAATTCATCAACTGAGTTCTCCATTTTTCTTCATCTTCTTGAAATTATAACACATTTCTCTTAGCTTGTTCACTGGTAATTACAAAACATGTTGTCGATTTGATAAATATCTCAACACTTATTTTCATATACTTTTAAAAATGTGTGCCCAAACATATTTAAAAAAGTAAAATCATATTATTTTTTAGATTCTAATAAAACTTTAGTCCTTCAACTTAGTAAGGGTATTTTTGTCATATTTAAAAATATTGGATAACATTTCTAAACGGTAATGACAGGAGGGGAGAATTTTACAAAAAAATTGACGTACGAGACAAAGTGAATAAAATTCAAAATGTAGGACCTAACTTAAAGTTAGGTATAAGTAGAGGGATTAAATTATTATTTAACTCTTCATGATATTGATTAGCCCATTACAAATTTACTTGTTTGACCTTAATTAATGGTGAGTGATTTATTAAATTTAGGATTATTTTTGTCCAAACATTATTTTTTATCATGATAAATTTACTTGTTTTGTCCTTAATTAAATGGTGGGTGATTTATTAGGTATATGATTAATTTTGTTCATCTATTAATTTGCAAGAAACATCTCACACGTTTATAGTATAGGAGATAATTAAATGGTGGGTAGTTTATTAGGTATAGGGCTAATTTTGTCCATCTATTAATTTGTGAGATGTTACATCTCACACTTTTATAGTATAGGTATAGGTATAGGTATAGGTATAGGTATAGGAATAGGTATAGGAATAGGAAATAACCAGCTACTCTATAAAGCTTAAATATCTTTAAAAACCTTACACTTAAACGCTTATAAAAAACAACAGAAACAATTAATGTTAAGATCATTCTTTTTTGTTCTTCTTTATTTCTTCAATATCTTTAACATCTTCAACAAGTATGAGGGTAAGACTAATGATTGGGACCATGTCAATAATGCAGTAGAGGTTCAATTGGGTTTATTTACAGAAAATGCATGGGGCCATCTTGTGCAAGGCCTTCAATTCGTGGCAACACTACAACGGAAAACACTAACATGGAATTAAAGCAATCTTAATAGTTGGGAAGAAGAATTACATTAGGCCTTCCTTAGGGAATTTTGCACAAACAACTCCATTAATTCCCAATGACATATCCGACTTATGTAACATAAAGCATCGAGTTGGAGAATTTGTTACAAGCTACTTACCTAGTTCAGGAAAATGTTAATTAGAACGAATAAGAAATACTGAAGAAGAGGAGCTAGGATATGACCATGTGCTTCAAAGGTGGGTTAATTAGCACCGGGTCGTTTGAAAGTGGAATTCGGAGCCCGACCATCCACGAGCAGATGAGACATGTTCGAGAGAGCACAATAAATTAGAAATGAAAAGCATCTCGAGATGAAAAAACATTTACCACCATGATGAAGCTCGACTCAAGCATGAGAGCACTCCTCACACAGAGACAGGAAAGCGAGAGGCTAGTTCAGAGGAAACTCAAGAAGGTTGGTTCAGAGATAACTCAATAAGGTTATGAGATCGTCAAATCGAGGTAAACTAGGAACAATCAAGAGGATAATAGAAGGTCGGGCTCCAAGCTGTTAAACATAAGGATTCCACAGCAACAAATCCTCCATGAAATCACACCTCCTCCAGCAAAGAATCCGACAGTTACATGATCTTCAGCCCATTTCCTTTTGTAAAATAATTCAGTTATCAATCTTGTATATCTTTTATTTACATTCAAATTATTTTGTATAGCCTAGGAATTAATGTAAATCCCATAGATCTCTCTCAGAAATTTGTATAAATACTTTACAATATCAATAGAAATATTCATCTTTTGCAATTCTTTCATGGTATCGAGCCTTATTGATCTAAACCCCTCCTCACCATTCTCCGCACCATCACCATGGCGAATCCAACAGAACACCTCTGTTCTTCCCAACTCTTCGATCCAAATAATCCTCTTATTTTTGTCAACCTTGCTCATTGCAAAACCCTAACACCTCTTACCTATCTCGCTTGGGCATCCCAACTCACCTCCATCCTTTTTGGATTAGACCTCCTCAAATATGTTGATGGTACCTATCCCACCCCACCCGAAACCACCGTCATAGACACCAAAGAAACCAAAAACCCCGCCTACATAACATGGCAACGGCAAGACCGTCTCATCCTTGGTGCTCTTCTTGGTACCCTTGATGCACCGTTGCTCCACTTGTCTATCAAGCCAAAACCTCTAATGAAGCATGGAATATACTCAAAACTACCTACGCCAACCCATCCCGCGCCATATCCTCCAAATAAAAGACCACCTTGCTTCCATCACCAAATCCACCCTTACCATCACCGACTACATGAACACCATTAAAGCATGTACCGATAAACTTGCAATCCTTGGCAAACCAATGGACCCCGAAGACATCATTGCCAAAGTTCTTCAAGGTCTCGAATATGAACCCTACAAATCCATCATTGACTCGTCCGTGCCCGTGACAACCCCATTACATTTGAAGCCTTACACGAAAAACTAATACACCATGAATTAACCCTCAAACACAATATTCCACCTCCTCTATTCCTATATCGGCTCACCTTATACACTCCCAAAATCGCGGTCACCCATCTCGTGCACCACTCCTTCCCACTCCACCACACCTACCCAACTCCACATCCGCCGCCCCTTCCTCCAAACCCTTTAAAGGAAAATGTCAATACCGCCGCTTTATTGGTCATGTCATTTCGAATGTCGTCAATTCGGGACTACCCTAATGTTACCTTCCCTCCTCCCCTTCCTTCAATCGAAACCCTCGTCGCACCACTCATACCCCACCACAAGCCCACACCGCTCGTCCCCATCCAAACTCCCTACCCTCTTGGCTCATGGACGGGTGCCACCAACCATATCACCAATGACCTCTCCAACCTCTCTTCACCACCCCTATGATGGTAGCGATGATGTTATCATTGGAGACGGTTCCACCCTTCCCATTGCAAACATAGGTTCTTTCTCTATCTCTCTCCCTCTTCCATTGTTTTCAATAACGTCTTACATGTCCCTCGTATCTCTCAAAATATTCTTTCCATTTCTCAATTATGTAGAGATAACAATGCAACCGTTGAATTCTCACAATCTTCTTTTCTTATCAAGGCCAATCACTCCAATCAAATCCTACTCGGCAAGCTTGAAAATGGTGTCTACATCTGACTCCACCCTCTCCTCAAGCTCATGTCGCCACTACCTCAACTCTTCAATCATGGCATCACAAACTTGGACACCCCGCTCATCTAATTATGTCTCTCTTAAATAAACAGCCACTTTCTATTCCTTCGCTTTCTTTATCTTATTGTAATTCCCGCAAAATTAATAAAAGTCATAAACTCCCTTTCGATATATCTACTCTTCAATCTCATGCACCTCTTGATATTATCTTCTCGATGTGTGGACATCCCCCATCCACTCTTATGATCATTACAAATACTATGTTATTTTCGTGGACCATTATACCAAATATACTTGGTTATATCCACTAAAACATAAATCGACACCTTTGCCACTTTTAATCGCTTCAAACTTCTCGTTGAAAAATACTTTTCCCGTCCCATTCGTCAATTCTTTTCCGACAATGGTGGCGAATACCTTAAACTTACACCATCTCTCCTTCAAGATGGAATCTCCCACCTCACCTCCCCTCCTCATACACCCGAACACAATGGCTTTGCTGAACGCCGTCATCGACATATTGTTAAAACCGGACTCACTCTCCTCTCTCAATCTCAACTTTCTCTCACATTCTGGTCACATGCTCTAACTACTGCCACATATCTTATCAACCGCATGCCCACAACCACTCTCCATAACGAGTCTCCCTTCTTCCGTCTCTTCCGAACTCAACCCAACTATCACAAACTTCGGTCTTTTGGGTGCCTCTGTTACCCTTGGTTACGTCCTTATTCCATTCACAAATTAGCACCTAAATCTACCCCATGCATTTTTGTCGGCTACTCCTCATCTCAAAGTTCCTACCACTGTCTAGACCCTACAAACAATCGCCTATACACCTCTCGACATGTCACATTTGTCGAAACCGTATTTCCTTATACATCCCTCACCAATACCACCCCTTCATCCCCTCATATATCCCCCTCCCAATGGTGTACTTTCTCCCTTCCTATTATTCCCACATCCACCTCTACTACTACCCCTCCTCGCCCAATAATGACCCACCCTCTCCACGCCACCTTCCACCTTCGCTCACTGGGCGACCGCCATCCCAGTGAGCGACCGCCCACCCACATACACTCCACATCCCGAATCCTCAGCCCTCGGGCGACCGCCACCACGCTGAGCGACCGCCCACCCACAAACATACCCCCTGAACCTAATGCCCACTTGGGCGACCGCCCAACCAAGCCGAGCGACCGCCCATCACACCGAGCCGAAATACCCGCTTCTCACCCGAACCGCCGCGCCACTATAACCCCCGCTCTATTATAACTCGCCTCACCAACAACATTGTTAAACCAAACCCCAAATATGCCCACCTTGCCTCTTTATCCTCACCTACATCCCTTCCTACCACTACTAAACAAGCTCTCCACCCTCATTGGCATGATGCCATGCTTGATGAGTACAATGCCCTTATTCGAAATAACACTGACCCTTGTACCTCACATGAAGCTCCTAATATTGTTGGTTGCAAATGGGTTTACCGCATCAAATACAACTGACAATACTATCCACAAATACAAAGCCCGCTTGGTTGCTAAAGGGTTCCATCAACGCCCGGTCTTGACTACTCGATACATTCACCGTTGTCAAACCACCACTATACGTCTCATTCTTTCTCTTGCAATAACTCAAAGTTGGTCTCTTCGCCAACTCGACGTTAATAATGCCTTTCTCCAAGGTCATCTCACCGAAATGTCTATATGTCCCAACCCCGGCTTTGAAAACACCACCCAACCCTCTCATGTCTCTGCGCCTCTCCAAAGCCATATATGGTCTTAAACAAGCTCCTCGTGCTTGGTACACCGCCCTTAAATCATTTCTACTCTCATTTGGCTTCACAACATCTCTATCTCGATCCATCCTTATTTCTTTACAACCACAACTCGCATCGTCTTATTCTTCTTGTCTATGTTGATGACATAATCGTCACCGGCCCTTCCGCCTCTTTTCTCCAATCATTCATTGACAGCCTTAGCCACTGTTTCTCTATTAAAGACCTTGGTCCCTCTCTTTCTTTCTCGGTATTGAGGTCACACCCAATCCTTCTGGTCTTCTTCTCACCCAATCCAAATATATCACTGACATACTCTCACGTCACAACATGTTATACTCAAAACCCTCTTCCACACCTATGGCCACCTACCCACCTCTTTCTTCCACCCCTGACACCCATCTCGCAATCCTTCGGAATACCGTGCTCTTATTGGCAGCCTCCAATACTTGTCTCTCACTCGCCCTGACATAGCCTTCACTGTCAATAAACTAGCACAATATCTTCATCACCCACAAGAATCCCACTGGACTACCCTTAAACGTCTCCTCCGCTACCTCCATGGGACCATTCATATGGGACTCCAACTCTTCAAGAACTCTCCATCATCTCTTCATGCCTATTGCGACGCTGATTGGGCCGGTGATAAAGATGACTTCGTCTCTACCACTGGCTTTCTTGTCTATCTTGGACGCAACCCTCTTGCTTGGTCATCCAAGAAACAACGAGCTATTGCTCGCTCCTCCACTGAAGCAGAATTCCGTGCCATCGCTGCCACAACTGCAGAAGTTATTTGGGTCACAAATATTCTATCCGAACTCGGTATCACACCCTCTTCAACGCCTGTTATCTACTGTGACAATCTCGGGGCCACCACCTACTCGGCCAATCCAGCCATTCTAGGATGAAGCACCTTGCTCTAGCCTTCCACTTTGTGCGAGAACAAGTTCAACTTGGCACTCTAAGGGTCCAACACATCTCCGGTACTGATCAACTCGCAGACGCTCTTACAAAACCACTGCCTCGTACGCGGTTCACATCATTGATCTCCAAGATCGGACTTACCCTTGGAACGTCCGTCTTGCGGGAGCTCGTTAAACATAAGGATTCCACAAAGAACAAATCCTCCATGAAATCACGCCTCCAAAGAAAGAATCCGACAGCTACATGATCTTCACCCATTTCCTTTTGTAAAATAATTCGCTTATCAATCTTGTATATCTTTTATTTACATTCAAATTATTTTGTATAGCCTAGGAATTAATGTAAATCCCATAGATCTCTCTCAGAAATTTGTATAAATACTTTACAATATCAATAGAAATATTCATCTTTTGCAATTCTTTCACAAGCATGTAATGAGCTAGCTAGAGGAAGTGCTCTTCGACACCATGTAAATTGAGCTGAAAAATCCATGGCATGTTGATCATGCCACGCCTCAAGAGAAACATATGATCACTCCCTCGTCCCCACTCGACACCAGGTCTTCTTTGTTGAAGGCCATTCTCGACACACACCATGTACAAGCACAAGATCACTCCGTACTAGCAAACATGATGGTTGCTCGGCATAAGCCCAAGTTGGCTATTTACTAAAAACACAAAAAAACGATAGCTAGACCAATCGCTTAGGCCGCCCGAGTGTTCCACATGCCTACTCCCTCTATTTTACACTCGACACATGAAAAAAGTTGAGGGATCACTCAGCACCCCAAAAAAAAAGGTGGTTAAAAACAAGTGGCGAGCAACGAGTTAGGGGCCACTAAACTACCCTAATTTTAATGCAAGGGCAAATAAGTAAAAGTATGCCCATGGATCATTCCATCACACTGGAGTTCAATTATGTCCACGACCATAAAACACTCTCACTAACTATCGGTCAAAGCTCATGTCGTGATCTAATAAGACTTGGTCATAATTACTAAAAAGAGCATCGTCCAAGGGATAGGGAAAAACACGCCCTCCTTGCTTTCATGATTGAAAAGTGATCCTCGTCGATCCTTACTCTTTTCCAAGGTTGAAAATTGATCCTAGCACTCTGCCATCCTAAGTACGAGCAAGAGAGTGTTAAGGAAGAAATCGACGAGCACGAAGGAGGTGAGCAAGAGGATGACAAGCAAGCAAAGTGACAACCAAGATCATCCCATTAAGAGAAGGGTCCATTCCTATTTCTTGCCCATTACCTCACTCAAAGCACCAAAGATGCTCTTTCACCAAAGCACCAACTAGAAGGCATCTACCAAGTATATTTGCATCCCAATATTTTAGCTTCTACTCTTCGGAAGTCAAATCTACTCCACCATCATAGCCTTGGCATTGATGACCATCCTCACTATAAAAGCTTCATCAAAAAATGACCAGGTATATATACACTCTTGAATTCTTGCTAAATTGTTGTCGATTTTTCACCAAAGTTGGAACTTACTTTTACGTCGAGTTTTCTAGCAAGGATCATCTCCCTGCTCAAGATAATCCAGTTGATTTTGCAACGGTTCAAGTCATATTCAAAGCTAGATATCCGATTACTTTAACGACGATGATGCTACACAGAATGTGATGGGCTACACTGGGATCGTATTTAGATATCGGGCTTTGTTGATACCTGCCAAGACAAGTGAAGCGCTAGGGTGAGTGCAGGGGGTTAACCCTGCAAAGACACTCCGACGTGAGAGTAAGTTTCTAGCTCAAATCACAAGTTGGCAGAGTGTAATTGCTTGTAAAAATGTGCATACCTCGGCTTGGGGTTGATCCCCAGCTTTTATAGGGTCCGTCTTAATTGCTCATTATTATAAGAATATCAATAGGCATAACTGCCGGGTAATGGCCATGAATGCTGGCATAGTGGGTATAAATGCCGGTGTGGTGGGCGTAACCGTCAGGCTTGTCCAGCTGACGGGGTCCTGCCACGTGGCTACGTTTCAATGTTGCTCGGGGGAGCAGGACGAGGAAACCTATCTTGCTCGCTGCATCCTGCCCTCCATAAGTAGGCTATGTTCGTCTGCTTCTTGGGGTGGTCAGGGCTGTTCGACACTACATGTCTGCTCACTCTTTAATGGGCTCTGACCTATGTTGTGTCTTGGGCTTGGGCCCATGGCCTACATACTGGGTTTGGGTCTTCAGTGGCCCCCTGCTTTCTGCTCGGGAGTATTTATGCTCGCAGCAAGAAGCATTTGATATCGCTCATTTTCTTGTCATTCTGCTCTTTTGTCGACCATGTTGCTCGTGACTGGCACTCTTGGGTCCACCTTTATCGAGGAGAGAAGGTGTAATGGCCACAAGTGACGAGTGCCTGATCTGCCTCGGGAAATACCGGTTGGTTACTTCGCGTCTTCTCGAGGCGTCATGATGGCTATGCGAATAGGCCTGTGGGCTACACAGTAGGCTTGCGGCCCACGTCCTTTGCTGGCGTCACCTCCTGGGTATAAAACACTAACTTTTGGTCCCCTCTCTTCCTTACCGCTTTTGTGAATTTCCCAAGTTTTCAAAATTCCTCCAGTGAAAAAACCTCTTTAAAGCTTTCTCTGTTTACCAGAATCACAATCACAGCTCCGGCTGCTAATCCTTTCCAAAGCCCTCTCCGTGATTCGAAGACCTCCAGTCTGTATTCCACCATGTCTCGCAGTAAGCTCTCCTTCGCATAATTTTCAAATTTGTCCTGTGCCTTTTGATTTACTTTTGTGTGCAAACCGTAGATAGAATCATCCATTGTAGTCTGGATCGAGGAATCTAGAAATCTCCCTGCCCGGTTGATTTCCTTCCTTTTATGAATGTCGGCCTAGGGTTTCTGTCCAATATGTCCCGTGTGGTGACCTATGTGTTTCCTCGATCCATGTAGGTTCTGATTCTGAGGCTACCAACTCCCAGGAAGCCTATGAATATGACCGTGGCCAAGCAGCCAGCAGTGGCTCCAGCCCGTTATCAACCTCTTCATCCACCAGCGGGGCTCTTCTGATGATGAGCTCATCATTACCAAAGTGAGATCAAGTGCTGATGCTCATTCCCAGGATGAGGAGGTTGGAACTAGTTCGCCTAGGCCCACCCAAACCAGGTCGGCCGCCACCCGCCCAGCTCGTGGGGTGATCAAATAACCCGTCGAGCAGCCTCCTCTGATCATTGGAAGACCTTTGATTCTGATAACAAAGTCCAAAGGTGGTTCTCCTCCTTAGGGATTAGCGCCGACAACTATCGAGTATCCGTGATGGACCCTGAGGTCGATCCCTGATTACCGGAAGCAGGGAGAGCAGATGGTATTCTTCTAGGACTACTTCGAGTTGGGATGCGCCTTCCCCTCGACCCCTTCATCGTCGAGTTTCTCACCTTGGCCCAGGCGGCCCCCTGCGACTTAATGCTCAACACGGTCAGGATCCTTGTATCTTTCATTGTTGCTTGTCGCCTGCTCGGCTACGAGCCCTGCCTGCTGCTGTTGAGAAAGCTTTATCAATTCTCTGTCGACAAGAGCTCGGGCAGAATTTTTGGCCGCAGCAAGCCGGATGCGCTGAAACTATTCTCCCCTTTCCCTAACAAGACCGACAAGTGGGATTGCAAACCCCAGCTGGTCGAGTCTCGGGTAGGATGGTCGTTTTCTCCTCCCTCTACGCACATCAAGGTGCCTACGTACAACAGGGATGCATTCACTTCTGGTGAGAGTCGGCTGATGGATGTGTTGAAGGGTGCCCTGGGTGTTCGTGATCGCGACCAAGAGTGGTTCTTTGACTGAAAATCGCTGGTCAGCGAGGACCACCTTTTGAGGTTGGCCGGGGTGCTCCGAACAGAAGTGAAGGGAGTTGTGCCCCGAGTTACCATGGTCGAGGAGCGGCCTCATCTAGCCTAGGGCCATCACTTTAATGGTAGCTTCCCCAGTGATTGCCCGGCGTGCAGGGAGCGGGGCTCAAGTTGCATTGTCCTCTATGATGGTTTCCTTCTTTCTCTAGCTTTCTCATCAATTTTATATACTATTTGTGTTTTAATTGTTCCTTTTCTCGGCAGGGTTGATGAACATTGACAGCGCCGGGGCCCACCGAAACCAGAGAAAGACCGATGCCTCCGACCGCCAGCGTGATCTCAGCAAGCTCGCACCGACCGCGCTGCCCAAGGTCGCCACCTCCGACCAACGAGGAAGGGGCTCCTCATCAGCCCAAGACAAAGGCAAACAGATCTCTCAACCCAAAGGTCCTGTTGTGCAAGTGGAGAGGAGCTCCCGGGCTGAGAGTGCAGCTCGAACTGATCAAAGAGGGTGACCAGGAGAAGGGTCGAGAAGAGTGGATATCCTCGCTGCGCTGGAGGTAAACGTGAAGACTGCTCTGGCAGCTATCAAGGAACAACAGCTAGCCGAGGCCACTACAAGCCTGGAGGAGGAAACTGTTAAGGCCGGCTCTGACGAGGCCCCTCCTGCTTAGAGTTTTTTTATCTTAGCTCGCTGCATCGAGTAGTTTCTTTTGGCCTGCGTGCCGCTTTTCGTTTTCCATTTGTACCTTGTTCTGCTTGTTAATATACAAAGTTATTTCTTCATGATGCACGCTTTCACTATCTGTTGGGATCACAAATGCTAAAACCCTGAGACCGTCCTTTGATTGTTAATTTAAAATATCTATCTGTTCTGGGATCAAGCTCTTTAAATCCTTAAATCAACTAGGTCGCGAGCTGGTTCTGTAAGCAATCGAACGACCTCGGACGTTGATCAATGGTTTCGCTCAACTTGGGAGCATTATGTCAAAACCCTGAAATTAACTAAGTCATGAGCAGTAAACGACTTCAAACATTAATTAAAGGATTTGTTCAACCTAGGAGTATAGCACCAGACCTAAGGTTTAAATAGACTCCCGAGCTCGACCTATGAGCATTCGGTGAATTAAATATTTAACCAAGGCACCAAACACTTAAACGATCAAAGATGTTAGTCAGGATTCAGCTTAGCTCGTGATCCATACACACATCTGGAGTTGAAACCATCAACTTTGCCTTTCACTTTTATTAATTCCAAATCTGCTTCTTTACATATGAAAACCCCAAAAGTCCTATCCCCTAATGGTAATACTTTTTGAGGTGGTCTGCATGCCACAGATGCTTCAATGTTGTACCATCTCGTGCTCGCAATCTGTAAGTTCCTTCCTTGATCACCTGAGTCATTTGGTAAGGCCCCTCCCAGTTAGGTGATAATTTTCCTCTGTCTGTCCGCTGGCCAGTTGCCTCAACCTTTCTTAGGACCCAATCACCAATTTGGAACGAACGCTTATGTACCCTCTTGTCATGATGGATTTTAGCCCGCTGTTTGTAATTTACCATCCTCATCCTTACCTCTATTCGCTTTTCCTCGAGCAAGTCTAGATCACCCTGACGAGCTGACATGTTACTCTGCTCGTCGTAATGCGCTACTCGCAAACTGGGCAAAGCCATTTACACTGGTGCCATAGCCTCCAAACCGTAGGTTAAAGCAACGGGGTTTCTCCAGTTGGCCCCCTAACTGTCGTTCTGACCGCCCACAACGCAACCTGCAGCTCATCTAGCCATCTTTCTGCTCGCCCTTCTAGGTTTCTCTTTAGAGCATGCAACACTCGCTTGTTCGCAGCCTCTGCTTGCCCATTTCCCTGAGGGTACGCTATTGAAGACTTCCAATGTTTAATGTGTAGATTCGAGCAGGCCTCCGTAAATCGATCAGAAAACTGAGTACCATGATCCGAGACAATGGCCTGGGGGACTCCAAAACGACACCATATGTAGTCGTGAACAAAAATGATGGCATTCTCCTCAGTAATGTTTGCCAAAGGTTTTGCTTCCACCCACTTAGTGAAGTAGTCAATGGCCACAATCGCGTATTTGCAATTTCCTCTCGCAGTCGGGAATGGCCCAATCAAGTCTATTCCCCACATATCAAATGGCCAGGACACAACCACAGGAGTCTGCTCGGTCGAGGGCAACCGCGGGATGTCCGCAAATCACTGACACTTATCACATTTCTTCACATAGGTGTCCGCATCCTTTCTTAATGTCATCCAATAATATCCCAAAGTCAGGACCTTGTCAGCCAGCGTCCTTGCCCCTGGGTGGCCACCACACACCCCCTCGTGAACCTCTGCCAATAACCCCTCCGTCATTTCGGGCCTCACACATCGCAACAGAGGCTTCGAGAAGGATCTTCGATATAGGACTCCATCAATTACTATGTACTGGGCTGAGCGCTTCTAAATGATCCTGGCATTGTCCTTGTCCTCAGGCAGCAGTCCCTGCTCGATGTACTCTTGAATCTCATCAATCCAACACCTTTCCGTCATCTCGATGTCCATGACCTGCTCCCTTTCTATGGCCGGACTAGCTAGGTATTCAACCATTACTACCGGGCTTAACATCTGGATATCCTCCGTGGCCATCTTAGATAAATAATCTGCCCGCATATTATCTGCTCGGCTTATCTGGACGAGCTCCCAAAATGACAATCGGCCTAACAACCCTTTAACCAGCTCGCGGTATTTGCTCAAAGTGGGGTTATTCACCCCATACTCCCCCCGAACCTGATTAACAATGAGTTGTGAATCACTGTGTATCCTTAGAGCTGAGACCCCGATATCCAAAGCTAACTCCAACCCGGCGACCAAAGCCTCATACTCGGCTTGATTGTTGGAGGCCTGAAACTTAAATCGAAAGGGCCATCTCGCACTCCTCCTCGGCAAATGGCGAGACAAGCAAGATTCTTACCCCACTGCCTTCTTTACTCGCAGCACCATTAACAAACAACTGCCAACAATCATCTGGTCGCTTGGTAAGAGGAGAAGCACTAGTAGTGGGGATATCCTTAACCGGTACTTTATCTTAGCCAGTAAAACTCGCCTCGACCAAGAAATCTGCCAATGCCTGAGCCTTGATCGCCCGTCGCGGCTGATAGTCAATGTGGAACTCAGTTAGCTCGATCGACCAAGCGAGAAGCTTGCCAGAGGAATCTGGCCTGTGCAAAATTTTACGAAGGGGATAATCGGAGTACACAATGATTGTATGAGCAGAAAAATAAGCTCGTAATTTTTGAGCTGAGACAACAAGCGAATAAGCTAATTTTTCTGTATTAAAATAACGTGCCTCCATTGGAGTTAAGGCCTTAGATATATAATACACAGGCTTTTGATTACCAACCTCCTCCCTAACAAGTACTGCGGCCACAACCTGGTTGGTGGCTGCCAGATACACATATAAACTTTCTCCGCTCACAGGACTGCTTAAGAGGGGAGGCTTCCCGAGGTAATCCTTTAGCTGGTTGAAAGCCTTCGAGCACTCTAGTGTCCATTCAAAACCTTTATTTCCTTGCAGCACTTTAAAGAATGGTAAGCATTTCTCGGCTGATCGGGAGATGAAACGCCCAAGTGCAATAATCCTTCCGTTCAACCGTTGCACCTCTTTGATACATGTCGGCTCCTTCATCTCGAGCAGAGCCTTAATCTTCTCGGGGTTTGCCTCTATTCCCGTTTATTTACCATGAAGCCTAGAAATTTCCCTGCCTGCACCCCGAGCACACACTTGCTGGGATTTAGCTTCATATTATGCTTGCGTAGATTGGCAAACGTCTCCTCCAGGTCAGCTATGTGGTCACGCCCTTTGGTCTTGACCACCATGTCATCAACATAAGCCTCTACATTTTTTCCCAACTGAGGCGGAAACACTTTATTAACCATCCGCTAATAGGTGGCCCTGGCATTCTTTAACCCGAAGGGCATCATCTTGTAACAATACAGCCCTCCAGCTGCTCGAAACACGGTCAGCGGCTTGTCTTTCTCATCTATTTTCACCTGGTGGTATCCTGAATATGCATCCATGAAGCTCAGCATTTCGAACCCAGCTATTGCATCAACCAGCCGGTCAATTCGGGGCAGTGGATAACACTCCTTCGGGCAGGCCTTATTCAAATCAGTGAAATCCATGCACATTCTCCATTTCCCGTTTGTCTTCTCAACTATAATGACATTGGCAAGCCACGTGGGGTAATAGATCTCTTCAATTATATCAGCCGCCAGCAATTTTTCGACTTCTGCCTTGATCGCCTTCTCCTTTTCAGGGGAGAATTGCCTTACCCGCTGCTGTATCGGCCTAAACCCTTCACTGACATTCAGCTTGTGCAGTGCTATTTCCTCACTTACCCCTTACATATCCTCCACTGTCCAAGCAAACACATCCAAGCTCTGTCTGAGGTATGCGATCAGCTTTTCTCGCTCCGCTGGGATAGTTCCCCGGCCCACTTTTATTTTCTGCTCGGGGTAGGCAGGATTAATCATCACCTCCTCTAGCTCACCGTAGGGCTAGATTTCAGGTGTATCTCGAACTTGCAATGTTTCCACTTCTACCGGACCACGCGTTGCAGATACCGGTTCATCCTGCGCTATCAGCTGAGACCTTTCGTCCTCGTATTCAACCTCGAGGATCATGCCGAGATGCATTGGCGTGCTGGTGGTGACTATCTCTTTCTCCTTCGGAGTGACCTCATGGTCTGGGGTACTGATCGTTAATTTGCCCGATGACTTGTGGGTTTCCTTCAAAAATTTCAGGACCTCCTGTGGCCAACTTTTCAACTCACCAACACCTCTGGCGGTCAGGAATTTCACACACTGATGAGGAATTGAGGCTACCATCTGAAACTTCACCATGGCTGGCTCTCCCATGATGACGTTGAAGTGTGACTTCAGGTCAATCACAAGGAAAGTGACCATCTCCAGCCGCGACCTATCCCCCTCACCGAGTATCACTTCCAACTCGATTGTCCCTTTAACCGCGACCCTGTGGTTGGTGAACCCCTCGAGATGACCTTGGTAGGGCTTCAAGTCTGTATCATCATATCCCAACTTCTTAAGACACTTGTAATACAACACATCCCGCGAGGCACCAGTATCAACCAACACTCGACCTACATCCCAGCAATCAATACAAGCCTCAACGACCAAAGACTACTCGGCTGCCAACTTAGTTGTCGCCAGCTCGCTCTTGGTAAACTGAATTGTTTCCTCCTTGGCACCTATCACTGTAGGTACTGTGGGCAGTTTGTTGAGCGTGTAGATTTGTGTCTTTAGCTGGTGCAGGCTGGGCTCTTCCTCCAGAATCACATTCACTCTGCCTCTGCGGTCAGGATGACCTCTCTTAGGGGGCTCCTCTCTAGGCTCCCTGTTCTCTCTGCAGTCCCTATCATCTCCCCGCAAACAAAATCAATCAAGCTTTCCCAGGTTAAACAGCCTTTGAATCTCTCTCTTCAGCTGCACACATTCCTCCGTGCCATGCCCTCGCTCATTGTGGTAGGCGCAATGCTTACTCAAATCCCTACTCTTGTAGAACAAGGGGTCCAAGGGCTGCGCGGGGGGCAACTCTGCCTGGATTTCATTCATTATTGCTTCCCTTGTTGTATTGAGAGGGTCAAAGTCGATGCGATCTTTTTTCTCCATCCTCTGCTCGAAGACTGCCCAGCCTTACTCGTGGAGTCATCCCTCTTTTCTCCCACCGAGTCCTTCTTCTTGGAGTCCTCTGTGTCCTCTTCCCAGGTCACACTCCAACTCTGAGCCCGGGCAAACATTTCTGCTCGATTCAAAGGTTCCCGCATGCTGAACTCAGCCTTCAACCCATTCTTGTTCATGCCGCTCATGAAGCACATGGTAACTTTACGATCGGTCAGGTCATCCACTTTCTCAAGCATTTTTTGAAACCTGTCCATATACTTCCCGACAGTCTCTCCATCTTTCTGCCTGATGTTACACAGATCCATCCGAGCCTTCGGCGTCACGCTGGCCATGGCAAATTCCACCAGGAATTTACTTCGCAAGTCCGACCAGCCGGTAATCGATGCTCTAGGGAGCTTTCGGTACCAGGTCACTGCCTTGCCTTGGAAGGTACTTACAAAGGCCTTGCACTTAGTCGCAGGGTCCTTGGTCACCATATTAACTTGATTCTCGAAACCTTGCAGATGATCCCGGGCATTTGTCTTCCCCGAATACTTGTCAAACTGCAAGAGTGGTACATCAAGGTTGGTCGGGGAGGCCACAATCTATTCAGCCAAAGGGTCCTTCTCCTCTCCAGGCACCACATATCCTGGCCCTACTCGACCAGCCTCCAAAGCTTCCAGCCTCAACTGCATTGCCTTCATGGCCGCTTTCGGACTTGGTGGGGGCTGTGCTAGTCGATAGCTAGGTGTCGGCATGACTGAATGCTGCTTTGACCTTCGCACAGGCGACCTGCACCTCGGGGAGGGTGTGCGTCAGGCACGGTGTAACTTATCTCGCGCCTCCCTACGGGCATGTCTAGGACTTGACTCTGCTTCCTCACTCCAGGCTCTGTCCCGTCGCCGCGAGCCCTCTGGTCCGCCGCGCCCAGCAGAATAGACCAGGCGGCTATGAACACTCCGAGCTCGCGATGGCTCTGGTCTCGCCAGCTCCTTTTCCTGAGCATCCTTCTCAGCCTCCCTACGAGCTCTCACAGTCACTGTGCTGCCCAGGTTAACAACCTCTTTTGGCCTCACACCGCGATTACCCTGGGAACGTGCAGACACCTTGCCCTGAGCTCCAGGCAACTGTACCCCGGGGATGAGTTGAGTCTCTACTGGCATTGGGGTATGCCCCAGAGCGAGTAGCTGCTGATTAAGGGCATACATATGGCTAAGATATAGAGCTTGATTAGATAGAGAAGCTGAGCGAGCCGCTTTTGTGAGCAGTGTAACGTCTGGGGTGCTTGCCCGCGCCTTCTTGGCGTTGAGCTTGTCACGAAGCTCTACTCGCCGGCCAGCTTGATTATGAGTATTGGGGGATCCTCCCTCTTATGTTGATGCCGAGGACGTTACCCGTATCGACCTAGACTGTGTTTACTCGGGCGTTATCACCCGGGGTCTGAGGTGGCACAGATGAACCCCCAACAACACCCACAACGGGGCTCTCCGTCGCTATCTCTTTTTCGTTTCCAGCCATTGGACCAACTAAGTGTTAAACTGGTCAAATGTATATGATATAACCGTTTCCCGGCAACGGAACCAATCTGATGCTTCACAGAATGTGATGGATTGCACCGGGATCGTATTTGGATATCTGGGCTTTGTTGATACATACCAAGACAAGTGAAGCGCTAGGGTGAATGCAGGGGGTTAACCCTGCAAAGACACTCTGGCATGAGAGTAAGTTTCTAGCTCAAATCACAAGTTAGCAGAGTGTAATTACTTGTAAAAATGTGCGTACCTCGGCTTGGGGTTGATCCCCAGCTTTTATAGGGTCCGTCTTAATTGCTCATTATTGTAAGAATATCAATAGGCATAACTGCCGGGTAATGGCCATGAATGCTGACATAGTGGGCGTAAATGCCGGTGTGGTGGGCGTAACTGTCGGGCTCGTCCAGCTGACGGCGTCCTACCACGTGGCTATGTTCCAATGTTGCTCGGGGGAGCAGGACGAGGAAACCTATCCTGCTCGCTGTATCCTGCCCTCCATAAGTAAGCTGTGCTCGTCTGCTTCTTGGGGTGGTCAGGGCTGTTCGGCACTACAGGTCTGCTCACTCTTTAATGGGCTCCGACCTATGCTGTGTCTTGGGCTTGGGCCCATGGCCTACATACTTGGTTTGGGTCTTCAGACGATACTTCAGATTGATTTTTTAAGCGGATCAAAATTCATGTTGTTTTTATAATTCCAATTCAAAGAATTGAAAATGAGTTGTCAAACATGACTTCATGGAATATTTTTATTTAGTTGCTTTTACATATTTTTTTTAAGATAAAAGGAGAATTAGAAATTAAGTTTCAACTACCAAATCAAGAGTCACTTATTCAATGTGTTTTTTAGTCTCGTTTTTTATTTTTTACTTTCTCTCTCATTGGTCATTTAATATTTTTCTTTATTTTTCTCCTACTTCAGTAAAAAGTTAAAAGAGTAATGCAAGGGTTACAAATTTTCTTGTGTAACCTTTTCATCTCAACATAAGTGGCATGTACATGGTTACTTAGATATCACATTACTTAGCATGTAAGTCACTTTTTGTAACAAGCCGAGCCCGAAGCTTGGTCCGCCACGCATAGTCCACATACTGACCCACTAAGCACCTGGGTCAAATATGACCTACCACAAGCCCACCCAAAAGTCCATGAAAAGTTGGTGCCCAGTGGTAGTGGGTGACCACTTATAATGCACATACAAGTCCCACATCTACTGGGCAATGTGTTCCAACACATTTTTTGTTGTGACCTGCGCTGATACCATTTGTAATGACCCGAGTCCAAAGTCCGATCCACCACGCATGAGCCACACACTGGCCCACTAAGCACGAGGGTCAATTAGGGCCTACCACAAGCCCACCCAAAAGTCTATGAAAGGTTGGTGCCCAGTAGTAGTGTGTGACCACTTATAAGACACACACAAGTCCCACATCTACGGGGCAATGTATTCCAACACATTTTCGGTCGAGACCCTCTCTGATACCATTTGTAACGACCCGAGCCCACCTCCGGTCCACCATGCATGGACCACACACTGACCCACTAAACACTTGGGTCAACTAGGGCCTACCACAAGCCCACCGAAAAATCCATGAAAGATTGGTGCTCAGTCATAGTGGATGACCACTTATAAAGCAGACACAAGTCCTACATCGACCCAATGTGAGATATCAAAACATTTCACTCATCACATGTTTAATGCATGAATTTGTTTGATTTTTTATTTATAATTATTTGTATCCTCATCATTTTCTAAAATTAAAATACAAAGCACAAGAAGACAATAATCTATTGCTAGTCTAACTTAATACTACTATTTTAAAATGAAAAGTTTGAAAATTCAAACCATTTGGTAAACAAACACACCTTATTATAGGCGACCGGGTTAACACGACGTCGTACGCGTATAGCGAAGAGCAGTCCCGCCATTATGCGATCCCGGTTTCAAACTAGCGAATGAAGATGCTCCTTCGCAAGGTCTGTCAGAATTCTCGCTCTACAGCCCGGCGAGCAGGTACGCCGTTCTCGTTCCGTTTCCGTCGGTGTATATTTGAATATGCAACCTCTTAGGCACACACACACACAAAACGCTTTAATGTTGTTTGTTTAGGCTCACATACCAGCAAGATTTAATACATTGATTAATCCAAACCCTAGGTTGAATCTAACCGTAGCGCATTTTTGTATCGTTTTACTTGTATAAGTTCACTAACTCATTGAACCAGTTTATGTTCGATATTAAGTGATTTTGATTTATTTTAGTGGAGTATATGGATCGAAAATAGGTTATTGGGTAAGTTCTGATGATCTTCATTCTTTCAACCATCCGTTTAACATTATTGTCTTTTTTTGGGTCCCTAAGTGTCCGTTTTCAGTTTTTCACTAATATTAAGGAAGTTTGACTTTTAGCAATTTTAGTCACATATATACATTAATGTTCAAAATGTCCACATACAACATTAGAAGTCCGCACTACAACATGATATGTGTCAAAGGTGTAATTAGTAAACTTATATAAAAATGGACACTCATTTAGTGAAAAGAAAATTTTAAAAATGGACACTTATTTAGGGACGGAGTGAGTAATATAGTTGGAGATACTGTGAAAATTTATAGGGAATTTCCAAATCTATCGAGATACTGAGGCAAAAGCAAAAATGAGATATCTGCAAGCTCCCTCCCTGCCCTTCTATTTAGAATTGCCTGCCCCTAGTTAGTACAAGAGATGGTGCCTTTGACATATTTTCAGCAATTAAGGTGTCCCTTTTATTGGTATGTTTTTATTTGAGAAAATGTAGGCATGGGATGGGGTAATGTCCAGTGTACTCCATCATGTTTCGAGGGTGCAGTTTTCTGTTTTGGATGTCTCATCTCAATAATTCAGCTTCTAAAACTAAGCTCACAGCTTCCGTGGTTTTCTAACATTTGCGGTCATCTACCAAAATACCAAGTCATGTTACTTATACAAAATGTTTTTCTAGTGATCATCCTCAAGGGCAATTGAAATGTTTGTTGTTTCAAAAAGATACTTCAAATCGGACGGAGGGAATATTATTTTGGTATACATTGATTGGGGTATTTCACTAGAATTATTCTCCATTCTGCTGTCTTGGTATGACTACCCTTGCTATGATCTCAAAGGTGTAAGTTAGAATGTTACACTATTTTGGCCTTAAGAGTTTCATTGGTGTCAACTTTTTGCTAGCTTGTAGCTCCATGACAATTCACAAGCAACACAAAATGCTATAATACAGACATTGCATTATGCAGATCAACAATTTATTCATATCAACCAAGAATTCTGTTTAACTTTAAAAAGAATGAGCTTTCAAGAGTTCTATTAGTAAGTTTATAGTTTTATTCTGCAACTCATAATGAACTAAAAAGGGCTATTGCAGACAGTTCCAGCAGAAGAAACTGTTCCTAGCATTGGAGCGAAATTCTTAAGCTGACACGGAAGCATCTTGTTGAAAGGTTCGGCAAAGGGGAGTTGGGCAGAAAAAGCCAAGACTCCTTCAGACTTTGTTGTTGCACCATTGATCATGGTAATAATAGCAGTACAACTGTTTGCTTACCGAGTAATTTCCTTTACTTCCGGTTTATTGTTTGCTTATGCTACTAGGTCACTTTTTGCTGGTCATTAAACGATCTAGTTTTAAAGATGCGATGTAGTAAAGTGAATTACAAAGTGACTATCAGTTAAGTCGTCATTTTCTAAGTTTTACAAATACCTGACTCTTATATCTATAGGCTATTGGAATATAGTACAACAACATAGGGAAAATGCTCATCTGAGTGTTGGGCTTGTGAGACCAAATAAATAAAAAGCTAAAAGTTGAGGGACCAAAAATTTATTTGAATCTTTGCAATATGGTAAGGATACCCGTTTGGTCATTGCATAACTTCGTCTTCATAATTCTTTTAGAGGGTTGGGTTTGCATTTAGAGGCTGTCCTACTAATCACAGTATAAGCTCTTCTGTTGAGCATGACATGCTTTGTGCTGTAATTATATGTGTGTCCCCCGACTCCCCGAGATGCTAGCTTGTATGAAATAACTCATAAGTTGTGAGGAATTTAATTTCTTGAAAGATAAGGTTCAAGGTTGCAGCCTAAGATAAAAAATAAGATCAGTGAGTTTACGTATAAGGATAAAGAATATCGCTTTTATCCTCATGTGCTGGAAACTTATGTTATCAAGTGAATCCTGTTTAAGAGATGGTGGGTATACTACCAAAATGAATTGGACTTTTGTGCAGAGGCATATAATTGGGACTTGGGAGTTGCAAGAGGAATTGATAGCCAACGCATGTGGTTTTCTGAAGATGTTGGTGGTAACATCCAAGGATGAAGAGGCTCTAGCCTTATAAAGATAACATAGGATCATGCAAATGAGCTCAAAAAGAAAAAGACATAATATGCAGCTGTCATCGCAGTCAGGTTTGATTTGCAGATTTGAGGGTGTGGTGAAGAGTATAGATGGGCCGTCAAATTGAAAGGACTTCCCTTTAGTCTTCTAGTCAACAGTACGGGGAACATGTGGCTTGTTTTTTCAGCTTTGTAAGTAAGTGAAGAAGAAATCTAGTGGCTACAATCTACAGTTGACACGATTCTCAACTCACTGGAATTAATTTGTAAGCCATGTTGGGCACACATTTTTGGTATTTCTCTTCATCTGTGCCTAAAGTACCGTAAATCGTCCCTCCTCCGTCTGAAGTTCACTTTGACATGAAATTGTAAGAAGGATTGAGCCAGAATACTGGAACCTGAAAGTGGGAGGGGATACCTCTTCAGTTCAGTCTGTGCTGGAACACACTATTAGACATGAAGTCACCCAGAAGGGCTTCCATTCATTCACTAGTGAAAGCTAAGATTTAAGTCTTAGTACCGCCTCTTTAAAATGTCTTAATATTAAAATCTATAAGGGTTTTAAGATGCATAAGAAACAACATGAAAGAAGAAGAAGATTGTATATTTTAGCTTTGAATGCTTGATTAAAACCAAAACTATGGGATGGACCATGGAGATGGAGAGTTGGTGTTCACTTTTACTGATAGCAACAATTGAGATGAGACGTTGACTTTTTTTCATGGCTTATCTGGATGAAAGGAGCTCAAAAAGTTTTTTCAGAAGCTGCTGGATGGGACTAGACAGATGTTTTATCAGTCTTAAGAACTGATTATTTGTAAATCTGTGGGCTGGACGAGAGGTTATTGTACATGCCTTAGTGAAGTTGGT
Source organism: Platycodon grandiflorus (assembly GCA_016624345.1). Taxonomy (NCBI): domain Eukaryota; kingdom Viridiplantae; phylum Streptophyta; class Magnoliopsida; order Asterales; family Campanulaceae; genus Platycodon; species Platycodon grandiflorus. Next base: position 9,853,230 of record CM028366.1, on the reverse strand, counting down.
GTTATATATTCTGTAAAGCTGATGGATAAAAGGATTTCAACTTACCAACAAAAATAGGGCAAATTCCTTAAATGGGATTGTTGATATTTCTATCATAAAGAAATAAAAAAAAAAAAAGAGACATTCATAAGGATAAAAATAAATTGTGCATTTCAGAAAGCAATATGGTCGTACAATAGCAACCACCTCTTAGGTTTACCCTGTGTTCATACCCTTTTGAGATATGATGCAATTAGCAGCTGAAGGCATACCAAACAAGTCATTTAGTCATCTTAGCTTATTTAAGTGCACTGGTGCCGTGGTATAGTTGGTTATCATGTCACTCTAACACACTGAAGGTCTCAGGTTCGAGTCCGAGCGACGCCACATGCTTGAAAGATTCATTTGACTTGAGACATGGTGTTGTAACTTCCCCCTCCCCCCTCCTGCTTTTTCTTTTGGTACCTGGGAGGGTCTAGCCCTGACTAACCAAGGACTGACTCATGTTGGTTCAACCCCTGTTCATCTTCCTTCAGAATGTGCTGGCAGTATTTGCTGGATGTTCCATGATCTCCTTTCGCACCAACCTGAACGCTTTACTTGGCCAGAGTATCTGCACACATGTTCATCTCTCTCCAAGTATGAACCAGTCTGCATCCTAAGGTTCTAACCATCGGGCCTCTTAATCTTGCACAAAATGCACCATCGAGTCTCTTAGTCCTGCACAAAATGTTGTAATTCAGATTAAGGTGATTCAGCATTTATACTTGATTTATGGCCAAAATAAAATATAATTCCGTTGCCGGGAATCGAACCCGGGTCTCCTGGGTGAAAGCCAGATATCCTAACCGCTGGACGACAACGGATTGATTTGCCATTAGGTTATATCTGTAGCACAAGATTGAATTTGTTTTATTTTTTAATTACTAAACAGCTGATTAACTTTAAGGTGTATGTGTCTGTACATATATGTAACTGGCTAGTCCTTTGAACTATGTGTATTTTTCACTTTTCCCTTATCCTTTACAGAGAAGATTTAACTGTAAATCTCCCTGGGGGATTGTTGCTCTATCCATGCGACTGGCAACCAAGACTTCTCCATATTTTATTCATTAAAGCTGGTCAGACTCAAAGATAATAGTAGTAATGTGCAGCCATCTCGAATTTGGGTAATTTGGGAAGAGAGAGAAACTCTGGGAATGATAGAGTTCTGGTCCATTGTCTAAAAGGGCCCTACCCATCTTTAGATAGATGTCGATCCGCAAGTTGCTGATCAGAAATATTGAAGTAGTGGACCATTGATTAGAAAAATTATGAAAGGCATGTGAAGAAAATAATGTAGGGTGCGATTCCATCCATATGCTACAATTCTAGTTTCAACTGGGGATGATGAACCTCAATTGATTGGATACCGAGTTGCTTTAATGTGACTCTATCGAAGTCCCGAGAGAAAAGAGAGCTTGTTTACTTAGATGACTGGTTGCTATCCAAACTTGCAAACTGTATAGATGTAGAACTCAGAAAATGATCTTCCAGAAACGACATACCTTAAGTCTAGTTTGTTCTCCTTGTAGCTAAAAAGCAGTTGCTACCTATATTTTGGATACTACATAAAAGACTTGGAAACAATCATAAAGACTTTAAATGGCCACGAAATCAATCACCATCATCCAATAATCAAAAGAAGAGAGACATGACAAAATCCTGGATTTTCTTTTCCAAATTTATATTTGAACTTAATAGATGTAAATCCTTTCAATGTTATTAATTAAAAGGACCTGTTAATTCCAACTACGGGGTAACCTCTTCACCTCCCCCTACCCCACCCCCCAGTTTTCCTTACATTTAGCTTGAGTGGTTATCAATTTTTCAGTGTGCTGTATTATTTTCTTAAGTTGTTGGAGAGCCAAAGTGAGAGAAATGAATAATACAAGGAGGAAGGTCATTCTCATTATAATTGAATTACTGAGTCATTGTACAAAACTATATAAAAGATAATAAAAAGAAAAGAGGAAAAGAGAAAAAGCCTCATCATCCTCAGTATACAAAATACCCAAACATTCTTCAAAACTTGGGCTTTTTGGAGAGGGCTGGTCTCTGTGCTATCTGTTCTTTCTTCTTTGTGTGTTTACATAGTTATTTTTTTACACCTTACGTATAAACTCGTTCTACCATGTTACAGAAAAAGAATGAAATGGAATGCAATCGAAAATTTAGAATGTCGAAATGCATCGTCTATGGGTAGGAACTTTCTGCTTTTTCTGCTTTAAATCCTCTTTCCAGACCTTGCCAATATCTTGTGCTATTCTCATGGCATCTGAGGATGCACCAGAAAGCCCTCTCCTTGTGAACCCAACAGCATAGAGACCAGCATTTCCTTTCCACGCATTTGGGAATGGGGCCTTTGGAAATCCATTTTTGGAGAAGAATTCAGTTTCCTGGAAATAAGAAAATAAAAGAACATTAGCCCATTTATTCAAATCTGTATTAAGTCAACTAACAGAATACTAACTTCAGAAAATAAGAAGGTTCCAGAACAGTTCATTTTGAAAATTTTAAATTCGTGGACTGCTAGGAATAGGACAAAGAACCAGTTACCAAACAGATGCTTAGCTATCTGTTGAGTCTGACAATTCCTTGTTACTACTTCCCAAAAACTACTAATTACTACCACTAAATCCAAACTTTAAGAAAGGGTTTATAGAAAAAAAAAGAGGAATGGAACATTTTCTCACCTGAAGCCAGTAGGGAACGTTGCTGCAATATCCAGTGGCCAAAACGACTGAATCAATTTCCAGGTGTTCACCATTAACCAGCTCAACCATGCTGCGTGAAAATCTCTTGATTCCAGGAACCACCTTAATATCGCCTGATCTAATCTTTTCCAGGGCACCAATGTCAAGAACAGGGGTCTTTCCTTGGGTGTTTTTGAGCGTCAATGGACCTATTGATGGCCTTTTTATCCCATAGCTCTCTGTGTTTCCTAGCATGAACCACGCTAGAAGCAATATTAGTTTATCTACCAGCCAAAGGGGTAACCACTTCATCATTGACATGGCAACTTCGAATGTTGATCTTCCAAAAATTTCCCTGGGTAGTACATGAACCTGAAGATCAAAAACAAAAGAGTCTTGATTAGAATATGAACTTTGGTTTTGATTGTCTTGAAAGGAAAATGAATAAAATGTTTGAAAACTTACTGAGCTTCGAACGACCATTGATGGTTTAGCATTGTGGTTGCAAAGATCAAGTGAAACTTCCATGCCTGAATTTCCGCATCCCACAACTAGAACTTTCTTTTCTAGGTATTTCGCACCAGACCTATAGTCACAAGCATGAATGACTTCTCCTCCAAATTCTTTCAATCCATCAATTTCTGGCACTACACGCTCTGCATTCTCGCCAGTTGCCACTACAAGCCATTGGCAAATATACTCGACCTCAGAGCGGGTTGACCCATTGGTTGCCACAGTCTTGACTCGCCATAGACGACAAGCCTCATCGTACTTGGCTGACTGTACGCATTCATTGAATTGTGGGTTGATGTCAAAAGTTTTTGCATATGATTCAAGATAATCAATGAACTGTTTCTTTGTTGGGTAATCGGGGAAGTGTTCAGGGAAGGGGAGCTTAGGGAGTTGGCAAAATTGCTTGGGGAGATGAAGCTTTAGGCGATCATAGGTGCGCTTTTGCCATAAGGATGCAATGCAATCTGCTTTCTCAAGGACTACGAAGGGTACCCCTTGTTCTTTGAGGCAAGCTCCCACAGCTAGCCCTGATGGCCCAGCCCCTACTATGACTGGACCATTAACCCAGACACACCGACGAGCGAAGAGGTCGCTTTGATCTGAAAAGCTAAACATTTTTTCAGCTTACAAGAACCGAAGAATATTTCAAGCTTGAGAAAATACGTGAAGGTATTTTTGGAATTGCAAGAGGGTTGATATAACAGTTTATTTTGAAGAGAAGGGAGATTGGTTTGTTTAGGTTTTGAACTGATGATGTTTGTCAGATAAGACTCTGAAGTTTGTTTGGAGAAATAGGAGGGGATGGGGGTGCTTAAATAGGGGTGTTTGCCATGAGAGGTGCATGTGACGAGGGTGAGGAGTTAATTCCTTGCGAGGGGTCATTCTCAAATAATAAGCCAAAGTCCACCTACTATTATTTATGTCAATATTTAATCATCTACAATAATATCTTACTATATACTACTATTAACTTAAACTAATGAATAAGGTTTTGTTTGATTTTTTTTCTATATTCTTCTCGATAATTTGTTTGAATTTATTGTAATCTGTAGAATATGTAACACATTATATTCTCAAGCAATTATTTCAGCATTGCGCATTGGGGTTTCATCTCTTTTGTTTTGCTAATGCATTTTTGTGAAATTAACGTCTACCCTGTAATCTACTCGTAGTCCTTGTGAATGTGTGAATATGAGTGACCTATGGAAGAAGCTGAAGAAATTGACTCGGAGATTTTTACATGAATCTTATTTTACCATAAAGATAGTTTTTTATATTGATTATAACACAGTTTACTCTGTGTAATATGTTAGTTGCCCAACTGCCCCTCCTCGTGTGAGATGGACTACGTAAAAGATGAAAGTTCTCTCTTCACAGGTATATATGTCCCCTGCACTCAAATTTGGTAATCCTGATGGAATTACTTGCTAGGCTGAATTAAGAATGGTACACAGCAAGAGCGGTACATAATTTGTTGTGCGTGAAAATAAATATGGTTCAAGGTGAGAATTAGAAGGAGAATAAGGGAATAGAGAATGAGAGAAAGTGACGCGTCATCCTCTTCTGATTCTAATGGACCCACACGATGGCTTTGAAAGGCCACTGAACATTTGCTCAAAATTCTGTACGGTGAATCTACCTGGCAGTAGCGATGACTGGGATAGGCGCAGTATGCCCACGTGGAGTGGATGATCCAAGTTGCTTCCCCAACTGGACCCCTACAAGCCTCTAAGCATTGGGATTGCGACTTGTAAGGCTGTTTCATCCCACAAAGCCCATACCTGCCAACCCAGGTAACACCACATTGTTGCCAAATGTCGACCCCGCATTTGTCCACTAATTCCACTCCACTTTCTCCTCTTCCAAGGCAGCACAAAAAATCTACTCCATATTTCTATTAGTTTCCACACCAATAAGCCATTATTCTACTCTGTTGCTTCACTAACTCCAACTAGGGTTATCTACTAGTGTGGGGACTTCAACTCTCTCAATTATGAGAAAGAGAAACTGGGTATTACTAGGATTTCAAGGCCCACCAGATCATGTATGTGATTTTTTTTTTTTTGCTTGTTATCCAGCGAAAAGGACTAGGGTTTATCATTTGAAGCCTTGGAGCCATTTTTGGTACGAGTAAAAGAATCAATAGGAAAAAACTTTTCTTCAATTTTCATGAAAATTGTCTATTTGCAAATATTGGAATCTTGTAGGATTAATTAAGTGGGTTTATATTTGAACTGCAAGAATCTATTTGTATATTAAGAAATTCCGATTCGCTTACGTTTTTGTAACTCCTCGAGAGAAAAGAAAGAGTAGCTTAGAGTACATTCGTGTAAGTCTGTAATTGATCTTCTTGCAGTACAATGGTCTCTAATTTGACACGCGTCCTCATGATTAGAAAGTAAAGTGGGGTTTAAGCTTTTCCTAAGTTGGTTATGATAGTGATTAGAACTAATTAAACTTCTCTGCTTAGATAGGTTAAGAGGGCTCTTACTTGTATGCAGTAGGCTAGCTTAGGTAGATAGACAGGTTTAATTTGTTTTTAAGTGTCGTATGAAGAGTTTTGAGTTGGGAGAATGATGGCTGCCCCCACCCACTTGGGGAGTACTCCAGATCTTCACGGTAAGAGGGAAGCATGTGCATGAGTCTTGGGGTTTCCATGTAGTCTCTCCTTTTCATGAAAAGATTTTAGGGTAATGGAGTTTGGCTTTTCTAGAGGTGAATGTGCTATGCATTATTTCGAAAAAAAGAATGGCCATTCATCCTTCCAACCTTGCTATTGCCTTCCTGAATTCATTTTTAAAGCGCGCCTCCAAATGGAAGATACAAAAGAGGGTGGAGAGAGAAAGACACATTGTTAGTATATCCCATGCACAATCAGATTATCTAGCTAGGGATATGGGTTATTTGTTATCCCTAGTTTATACCAGCCTTGCTATGCTCCACAGCCAGCTCTGTAGCTCTCATGGAATCAAGCTTTTTTCGCTATATTTTATCAAATTAAACTGTTTTCTGCTCCTCCTTTTTTGTCTTCTCCACTGTTTTATACTAGTAAGAATGTACACTTTCTGTGGTCGGCGCTACTTGCTACGCGTTGTAGCAGAAGTCGAGCGAATTTGGTAGTTAAATTATGCAAAAGCTGTATGAATTTCATGATGGGTTTGGTCACGCTTATTCAAAAAGTTGGAGGAATGAGATGAAAAAATCATTTAGGATATCTCTTGCTAAGCTTCTTATGAGTATGACTTCGTGGAAGCTCAGTTGTCAACTTTACTTGAAGCAGAAAAAAGCTAACTAAGATTTATTTAAGAATAAAGTTTGGCGGTGTTGGTAATATGGCTGATAATAATATCACTAGTAACAATAATTGTTATCAGGTATGTAATAGTAGTAAGATTCGGAGGCTAGCACGACATACATCCTCCCTGACTGCATAAGAACCACCGTGTTGGTGGGAAGTTTCGCTGCAAGAACATAAAGTGCTGCCAAGGAATGTGGCTTCCTTAACAAGAGCTGGTTAGACACACTCGCACTCTCACTCGCACTCGCTCACACTCTCTTTTAGAAGGGTAGCTTGATATTGTATAGTGATAGAACATGTCCATGTTACTGGTAGAAAGTCCTGACTAATTTTGGGGGTTTATCAATCAATACATGTCAAAGGATCGACATCAAAATTTTTATTTTTATTTTTTTGGTTCTTTTTCTAAAAAAAGGAAATATATATATATATATATATATTTTATGCTGAAATTATTTGATTGCTAATGTACAACATTTTCCCCAATAAATTTATAAAATCAAAGCAATATTTGTTGGCAGATTACATATGATCCAGTTGATTAAGGATTGACACAATGATAAGATATTTGCTTCGATCAGTTGTAGATTATCTGGGTTCAAGTCTGGTTGAAGTGGAGAAGGGTTCAGTAAGAGGAATGTTTTTCAATCATTGCATAAAAAGGAAAGGTATGGACACATTACTGTTAGCCTTCTGTTCACTAGCAGTTTGCCCATTATAATCAATGCAGTTGATAAGAATTTAACCACTGTTTTATTTTATTTTCATTTTTTTTTTGTGAGTTTCTGAGTTTTCTTCTCAAAAACTTCGTTGGCCTTCTTAATTGGAATGTACTAAGAACCTAATAAATTTCTAAAAATAGAGTTGCACAACATAATAACATACTACTCCCTCCGTCCCTAAATTATTGTCTTCCTTTCCTTTTTCGTCCGTCCCAAAATAATTGTCTTGTTTGAAACTTTCCTTTTTAGAACATCACTTTTACTATTTTACCCTTACTTTTTCTTCTTACTTTAATTATGGGTCACATATACATGGGCATTAAAGGAAACAACACACTTTTTCAATACTATTCCAATATTAATAATCAAGTCAATTGAGTTTTCTTAATCTGTGTGCCGGGTCAACCCAGACAATAATTTAGGGACGAAGGGAGTATGAAGTTAGGTTGAGTCATTATTCCAATGTGGGTCCCATCGAGATTTCAAACTTTATTTAGCCTTTATTGCACCCATAAAATTATTTTCATTAGTTTGTTAGCCAACTTTATATATACACACTCACTTAGAAGTCATTCAATCATTAAGGCTATTAATCTATGGAAAGTGGAATTCTACTCCTCTGTTCACATATATACATTTCTAAAGCCTTTTTTGAGATTGGAAAAGTTCATTAGTTCTCAAGCACTCCACAATTCAGTACAATAATTATCGGATACAAGTAAAATTAGGTATTATGGAGTGAGTGCCTTGATTGAAAATAGAGTGTTAATAGCATTTTTCTTAGATTACTCTAACCATAAATAATTGTCATTTTTGTACTTTCGCACTTGACGAGTATTACTTGTAGACTAAATTATTTCATATAATTTGATTTACAAGACTAAAATTTAAGAATTTTAAAATATATTCTTCTATCAAAAGTGTCACTTATTAAGAGTCGGAAGTAGTATTATTTTGAAAGCTCAACTTGAACTAGTGACTCCGAGGGCATGTGGTCAAAAGCATCGTGTATATGCAAATATTAAATGCATATGCTGGGGATAAAAAAAAATAAAAATACTAAAAGCATGCTAAAAAACCATTTATAGATTCCCCATATTTTTAAAAGCATTTTCCTTTTTTTAAACCTATTTGATCATTATAGCTAGGTAGCCAAGTCGAAATGAGTTAAAACGAGGCTATATTCCACATCTCCTTTTTTCTTGTTGGATGGATCACATGGCCTCATCAGAGCCTTTGAAAAATAAATGGTAAAAACAATATGAAAATATATAATTATAGAGGAAAAAATCTGAACAAATCTATATGGCACATTCGAACCTTTGAAAGATTTCAAAGATCCTTAAATCAAAATCTCCATATATTGCGTAATCTAATGTGATTCATTCGTTCTATCATTTAATTTATTTAACACAATATATATATATATATATATATATGTATATATATATATATATACACACACACACACACACACACAATATAGTTGTATTATATGCTCATATGTTTATAAATAGAACAATGTATGTTCTCACATATCATCACTTGTAGAACTTGATGTAGTCTATGGTTAAAACATTGATTCATACATACGTGTCTTTCTTTTTGTAATACCATTGACGTAGATCAGTTAACTTTGAAATGTATAAATTTGTGAGATGGTAAAAGTTGCATCTATAAGAGATAAAATGAGAGAAATTTGATGGTTTGGATGCATGCAACGTATACCATTAGGTGCAGTGTGATAGTATCAATATCAAACAACCAGGCTAGAGTAAGGAAAATTTGAAAACTAACATGGACTACAATACGATAATAAATAATGATACGAATGGGTAATTTTCGTGATGACCTTGCATAGGAGCGAATTAAATGTCAAACGAAGATTCATGTACACCTCATGTCATTGGGACAATGGTTGACGTCATATAAATCTTTATTGTGCAGGTATGCAATGTATATACCCACTTTCAACTTTGGAGGCATGAGCTTTAGACAAAAAGGAGAAAAAAGGATTTATATAGCCGACCTAAAAATGGGACAGAGCGTGAACTAGGGAACGAGGTAAGATCTATGGTAAAAGAAATGCATACGTATGAGACTATTTTTTTTTCGGACAAATTAAAAAGGAAAGAGGATCTAACTTTTTGTTGGGACGGAGGAAGTAGCAAGGTATGCATGTTTTTACTAAATCGGTATTCTCACACACACACACACACACACACACACACACATATATATATATATATGTATATATGTATATATGTATATATTTATATATATACATACATATACATATATACATACATATATACATACATATATATATATATATATACATATACGGGGAAGTATTTAATGGTTACTTTTTTATTTAACCATCAATGGTTACTCTCATTATCAACCATTGGATTAAAAATTAAAGGTTAAGATTTAATGCATTAAATGACTCACCTACTTGCATTAATTGCATTTTTCAACTAACCATTAAATATATATATATATATATATATATAATATGTATTTATGCAGTTATGTAGGTGGGGTTGGAATATTTGCTTGAACTAGTTTGATTTGTTTCTGATAAGAAAACAAAAAAATCTCATCAATTATGATTAGGAGTACCACTCAAGAATATTTTCTATTTCTATGGAATTAAGACTATATATTTAGGGTCTTTTTTCATATTATTAAAGACCCTTTTAGTTGTCATAATGCTATTCTTTAGTATTTCCCAATATGATTAAGTGCACTTTCCATCATTAGCTCCTCTCTTTCTTTATTTTTTTATTCTTATTTAGTTGGCCAGTTTAGCATCATTCCATGTTTTTTTTTGGTAGAATAGCACTATTCCATTACGTGAGACATGCATCCAACTAACAGTATAGATGTATATCACTATACTATTTTCATAAAAAAAAAAAATCATCTTCTAAACTGCCTCCGAGAAAGAAAAAAAAAAATAGTACGTCCTCCGTTTCTAAATTATTGTTCTGTTCGACTTTTTTGAGTTAAAATGACTGTTTTTCAAAATTTGATGTATATATATATATATTATGTTTTTCAACGAATTACGTATTTTATAATTTAAAAAAATAAAAAATAAAGGTTAAATTTATTACATTTAGTCCGTTTAACTCAAAAAATCAAACAGCTCAATAAATTAAGAAAAAAGGAAGTACATAATTCAAAGAATCAAGACTGAATATAGTAAGTAGAAATTTTCAACCTAAAAAAAAAAAAAAAAAAAAGGAGAAGAGAAACTACGAGGTTAAACAAAAATAACACATTACCCCCAATTTGAAAAAAACAAAACTCTACTTAATTTTTGGTTGCAATACATGCCGTTCAACATTTTAAAATTAACGTTGCTGACTCAAAAGAAGGGATTACATTGGAGATGTTGGTGGTATTGGTATTAAATTAAGATTCCACTACATATGTTGTTGATCACATACGTGATTGAGAACTTGAACTGGTTTTAAAACAATATACTACTAAAATTAGAAGGGTATTAAATTCCAATAACTCATTAATAAGGGGGTTAATTGAAGCTGACTTTATTCCCTTGAGACTACTTACCCAAATTTAGAAATGAACATATTAAAAAATGTTCTGAGGAAATTGCTGCTAAACATATTTATAGACATTTCTTTCTAGCTTTCTCCTTTTTTTTTTTTTCCCGCTTTTGTTCATTCATTCATTCTTGTATATTGTTTCGTCGAACGGCTTGTTTGTTGTTTCATATTTTCTTTGCTTGATTTAATAAATTCTATAAATATAAAATAAATAAAATAAAAAGAGAAAGAAAACGGAACTCCTACAGCATTGATGCGCATTTCCAATATAAACTATTTTCATTAAAAACTTTAACGAGTGTATTAAGTATCCACCTTAGCATGAGCATGACCACTTTGAAATTGAAAATCTATATATATATATATATATATTTAAAGTTGGTGAGGATGCCTCTAAGTGTGCTACCTCATCCAACTTTTGGTTCTTTTGATTCTTAAGCCTCCAAGTAAGCATGACCTTTGGAGTGAAATGATTTTTCATTTCTAAGTCATTAGCTAATAACAATACCTAATAATAATATGTTTTACAATATGTATTACTATTAGGTAATACTAATAGGAGAAGGACTTTAGGAAATAAAATAATGTTGTCATTGAGATTTGAACCAACACCCTTTTAAATATGATTATACACCTTAAACCAACTCAACCAATTATATTATATGTAAAGATTTTAAAAATATATTATATTATTCTATAAATTATTTTATAATATAAACCAACTAGATTTTATTTTTATATATGATACTCTCTCCATGTCAAATTGAGTCTCATATTTTTATTTAAAATGTCCTAAAATAATGTATATAATATGTGATCCATATTAACAAAACTTTAAATTATTTATTCAAAATTGATGCTTATGTTTTATTGATATTTGTGTAAATTTCTTTTTCAAACTGATAGTGTATAAAAATATGTAAATATATATAGTATCCAATTAAACATTTTTAATCATTGAATGATCTCCAAAAATTATTTCAATAATATAATTATATTCAATTCTTAAAAATTCTCATTTGTTCAAAAAATGTTATATTTCTTCAATATGTCCCAAAGTAAATATTTTATTTTTAATTTTGTAAATTTTTTCAAATATTTGTCTAAAATATCTTTACTAAGTGCAAGATGAAAAAAGAGATAAAAAACCCAATAATATGATATCATTAAAGGGTACTAAAAATTTAAAAATGTATAGAAACAAAAATATATGTATTGACCACCAATAAAAATACTTATTTTGAAACGAAAATATTATAATAAACAACTATCAATTTACATATATTGACAACACTTAACTTTTGTCAGACATGAAGTAAACAAACTTCTATATTTAATTATGATAATTTTTTTTAAAAATATTTTTAAAATGTATCAATTAAATACAAAAATTAAATTGCACCTGTGCAATGCACAGTGCTCTATAACTAGTAATAATAATAATAATAATGAAAAACTCAAAACACAATTCCCAAGACAATAATAATATAAAGTTGATGAGGTCGGTAAATCGGTTTGAGGGATGAAGTGTGAAGTCATTCATCCACACAGATACCATGTTAGAAGCATTGCACTTGGAGTAGCCGTGGCCTTGCATGTGGCAAATATATAATGCTCTCCAATTTTATTTATTTATTTTTAATTAAGTGGCCCTTAATTTCTCTTAAACCTAGGTGCCGCCCCCTTCCCCCTTCTCATGGTTTTAGCTCACTAAAATATCAATTTTAGTCTCCCCAAGTATTTTATATATATATATATATATATATATATATATATATATATACTCCCTTTGTTTAAAAAAAATTGTCGTTTTAGAGTTGTGCACACGTATTAAGAAATTTTGTTAGTTGACAAATAGACCTTTATTAAATATCTTTAATTTTTGTGCTAGGAGTAGTTGAAAAGACAAATTAGAAGAAAATAACTATTGGGAGAAGATTAAGTATTTAATGAAGAGATGATTAATTGTTGAGAATTGAGAGAAGACAAGGGCAAATTAAGCAAAACATGCATTACAAACCTAAAACGACAATCATTTTGGAACAAATTTTTAGAATTAAAACGACAAATATTTTGAAACAGAGGGAATATTATATGCACGTGTCTCAATATTTATTGGTAAGTAACTAAAAATTAAAATTCGGTATGAACATGTGGTTGTGCTTTGTGAGATGTGGTAATAAGAAGAGAATTTCCCATTCTCCCAGACATTTACTTTTTTCTTTTTTTTCTGTAAATAATTGAAGTATATTTAAGCTTTATTGGTATTGTTGTCAACAACAACAACAATTATTAATTTAACTATATTAAAACTTTATTGCTACTATATATAGTTTTTGTTATCAATAATAATTGAAGTATAAGTACTATAGTAGTTATTATAAGTGACGTATATTGTTAGTATTACTTACCATTCTCTAAATAATTGATGCTTTATTGGAATTTTTATCAACAATATATATTTATATTATATATAATGATAATAGTAATATTTATTTGTATTGATACTGGGTTGACCTGGTTGCGAAGAGTTCTACAAAAAAAAAAAAAAAAAAAAGAAGCTAAAAAGTATAATAGTAATACTGCATTTACAATCAAAAGTTCAGAAAACGACTCCAGCTTTTAAATTCACCAATCAAGAATATTATATCTTTTTGAATTGACATATCGAAATGGATAGATTTCATTTTTCTTGTTTGAGCATCGCATACCGTTACTTATAAATTGTTCTTGTCGAGCATCTCAGTAATTACTTGTAAATCATTAGCACGAATATAGATAACAAAATTTATACTTGATGATTTTTATTAACATTTATTTTCAAGAATCAAATTTATATAAAGCATGTAATTATGTTAGACCGAATGACTGGAGTTTTTGATCGAGGCCCCAATGATTCTTTTGTTCAATGTTTCTCGCCTACCTTCCCTTTTGGGTAAACTCTCCTCTCACACACTCTCTCTTTATTAAATACTCTAATTATTGTTTGGGAATCAGGGTTCTTGCACTATTCTCGAAATGAATATACATTGAAGAATAATTCAGTTTCTCCCTCAAATAAGTTTTTGCTAGAGAAAGTGGGAACACAAAAAGAAATTTTAAAATCGATAGCTCTACTGTCTAGACGAGCGTGGCTTTTGCCAAAGCAAGAACATTTATGAATGTGTGTTTTTTCTGTAGTATAGATGCATACGGTGTAGTTATTGATTGTATACTGCTTTGATCAAACTTCAAGACTCAGAGGCGTTACATGTCATAATTCGCAAGTTAGCTTTGGTGTAGGTTTATTCAGGTTTGATTTCACGATGACAGTTTCTAAGTTTCGTTTTGTTTTGGTTTCGGATGCCATTTTGTTAGTTTTGACACTTGCTGAAACACTTAACCTTTCACCTAAACATTGAGAACCGGATGCTACTAGGTTTCAAATTTTACAGTTTGTTTCGTTCAGTCATATTTGCTTTGGCAATAACATTAAGCATTGCGAATTGGATGCTACTAGGTCTCAAATTCTCTTCCCAAGTTTGTTATGTCCGGTTATAATGGCTTTGTCAATAACATCAATATTTGCGGCCAAAATATAAGTTGGCGTCCATAAGTAAACACTAAATCCTGCATTATTATCAATTTTCAATTTGTTTCAACTAAAGTCCACTTATTTATTTTTGTCTTAAAAGAGTACCCAATCCAAACCTCCATCCAAAAACATAGTGTTTTTTGACATGTATTGCGCACAGGCCAAAAAATCAGGGCTAAAAGTCTTTTCTCATCCTTCTCTCATTATTTTGACCACAAAATGAGTCCCGCTAACACTTCAATTTAATCGTTCAATGTCCCATCAACTCTAGAACGTCAAGAAAAAAACTATTTTGGCCTTGATATTTGGGCGTGAGAGCGACACATGTCCAAAAAAGGTTAAACTTTTGGATTGAAGTTAGAGTTGGGTACTTCTTTAAGTCAAAAAGACTTTAGTTGGTACAAACAAAAAATTAGGCACTAATGTAAAATTTGGTGTATACTTATGGACACCAATTTATATTTTAGCCTCAATACATTGTCCTTCAAAAAAAATTTGTGATTGCTTTTAGGTGCAGATGGAAAGGATACATGCATGCCGCGTCGATCAAAGACCTCCTTTCCTGTGCTTTTATCCCTCCAAGAGGTAAGACTTTTTTAACCTAATTTTCTATTTATCCTTTTAATTCTCTTAGTTTCCTCGAAGAAATAAACTTCAATATTAATTTCTTGACTAGTATTAGTATTTGAAAAAGAATAATTCATTAAAATATCGTCCGAGTCTATAGAGAATTTGCGCATTAATGGAAGCGCTTAGCCGCGCCGTGCACATGGCACTCTGTGGCCTGTAACAATAAATAGGTAAAATTATATGAGTTAAAATATGCATTACTTATTCCTTGCTTAAAACATTATGTGGAACCGTCCATGATTCGCTTCCCATTTTCTAGGCTCAGTCGATTTGAAGTAATCCCTTCCCGCCATGTGCCCCAGTGACTCACTTTATGCTTTGCCATAATCCGTTCAGTTTCCAAATGTAGATAGTCAACCCTCACTAAATCGTTACGCAAGTTATCTCTTCAATTTCATTTATAGCAAGTTTGTTGAGTCACTTAGACGAGTTAAATAGTCAACCATTTGCCCACCCTGCCCTTAACCCCATGTAATAAGATTACCATAAGAGAGTTAATGAGGTAGACTTGACTAATTATCCCCATTGACCTTGGCTCTTGTTGGGTTACGTTCTTATAGATGAGAGCTCGACTGTTGTGCATTTAATTTGCACTTCCTTCCTCAGTTACGAGCAGCACATACATTAGTTCGTAACGGGTTGTTTTACTTTAACTATAAGCCTCAAGTTCGAGTTATGTGAATTAATGCTGTTGCGTTAAACTTGATAGAGAGGATTTTACCGCCTCTGTGGTGGTCCTACCCAACTCGAAGATTTGTCTTAACGCACCAAGTTGAGTTCTCATGGCTAAGATGTCATCTCGTCAAGTTTTTGTGATTCTAAAAGTTATGAGCCATTTGAAAATGGCTTAAATAGTAAACTGGTCACCCTATTTTACTTTTATTTATTAACGTCACACTATTATATTTTTAGTCAATTTCATCGACGTACTTTAACTTTGCAGTCGCGTCATGCTAGTCACTCCGTCCACTTTTGTTAAGAATTTTGGATGCAAAATGTTTTAAAAAATAATGCTATTGATTACATGAAACACCGTTACATGGTAATAATTTGGTAAATAATTAATTAATTAACTTAATATTTCACAAATTTCATATATATACTTATATTTGATTATAAATTATGAACCCTAAGTTGAGGTTTTTAAGTTGTTCATGATTGACTATGTTTATCTAAAGTATCTGCAAGTTCAATTCAAAATTTTTTGCTGAGCCTGAGCTAAGAAGTTTCTAAACAACTCAATTCTTTTTATAGCTTAATGTTTTACCTATGCTATTTTTCAAGCAGTAATAACTTTTATCAAAACAATGCATACTAAGAATATCAAACAACATGTAACCAATAGTTTTGTAGAGTGATTTCATGATTATGCACAGAGTAGCATCATCCGTTCCTAGTAAGTTTAATGAAGTCATTAATTAGCATATAGAATAATATTAAGTGTTAGCAATTGGAAAAACTGGATGTTGGATTATTTGATCTCAGTCGTCCCAAATCTGAACCCATTTAATTCGGTCAAATCTTCGGAACAATTAAAATACCCTAACAACACTATCATGCATGCTATGTGCTAAATGTTCAATAATCCTTAAATGTATTCTTAAACAATAGAAGGCTCTAACGAACTCCTCAACTATAATAACTGTATTAGTATTTCCTTAAAACTAATTCAATATGCGAAGAACATGACTAGGTTTAGATTCTCTCTCTCTCTCTCTCTCTCTGACCAGAGATGGGAAACACATGAGACCACATGAAATAGCCGTTTGGATTAAAATTAATAAAAATAAAATCAAAATTAATAGAGACCGTTAACTAAGAGAGAGAGAGAGAATTAATTAAATAAATTGGGTCAAATAGGAGTTTTGAAAAATAAAAATTCACCAAACTAACATGTGCACCAGATCATGTATCTCAATTTATTTTGACCTACTAACCTACTGATATATAGAGAGAATATTTATTTGTGTCATTTTCTCTCTCTTGTTTTGTTTTGTTTTCTTCTCTTCCTAATACCACCAGATTTCTGACCAAAAGGTTCAATTTGGATAATTGCACCTACTCATTGTTTGTTAATCATATCATAATCTACAATTTTGAAACCCTAGTTGGTCAAAATGATTGGAGATTAGACAAGTAGATTCATGCATTTCTATTCTACACCACATGAACACTAATTATATAGTTTGGTCATCTTGCTTCTTCAAAAATTACTCAAGAACCTTTACAATATATTTTGTTCCTGGAAACATCTATTTGTCACCCCCTAATATGCTTCTCCACTCTCTTCACTAATTTGATAATTAAATTATACAGTGTTTAGACAATGTTACCCCCATTCATCATGTCTTTCTTTAATATAAACTCCTTCCGTTACTTATCAAAAAAAAACTCTTCCTCTGTTCCGGACAAAGAGGTCACTATTCTATTTTGGTATGTTTTACATCAAAAGTCAACTTTTAAAATTATGCCTATAATTTTCATAATTTTATAACTTTACCCTTTCCATGTGGTATAGACATATTAACTATATATGTTCAAACATTTTTGTAATTATGACTAATTCTAATGATATTTATCTATCCCATAATTATTAGACTTTTTAAATGTGAACTCTTTGGGTGGAACAGATGAGTAGTATTTAAATTATTCATAATCTATCTCCTTGTATGTGCAATTTACAATTAATTAATCCAATAATTTCTTGTGAAAGGTAATAAAACTTCTTTGGTATGTAATATATATATATATATATATTACCATCAAGTATTTTAACAGCAAAGAAGATGCTCCCTTACTTATTTTTTTAATAATGATATTGATTTAAAATATGAATATCAATGACACAAACTATTTTTAAGGCTTGATTAGAAGAATTTTTATTTTTTTCAAAGACAAGGACTAAACACAGTAACCTACAAACGAATAATACAAAAAAAAAAAAAAACTCATCTATGCGATGCAACGAGAATCTTTTGGGAATCGATATAAGCACTTTCAAGTTTTAATCACGACACTTTAATGATGCTTTATTTTATTTGTACAAAATGTCGTATATATCTGGAGTCCCATTGTTAAATTTTAGAGTGCCGATAGCAATTCTTGAAGGGGGGAAAAAAAAAAAAATCTTTCTTGAAATCTCACTTTAAATTGCACAAATTGAATTTCACGCTCATTTGGTTGGTCAAGAACTAACTGCACTCACCAACTTACATGCAAGTTCCATCAACTTAATCAAGAAAAGATCTATGTTGAGATTTGACATTTAGAGTGAGCCCTAACAACTAGCATTTCTATTTTCCAGCTGGCGGCAAAAGATGACCGAAAAAGAATTCTTCATAAGGGAAAAAAAGGGAAATTTTTTAGAAGGATGAAATTTTGGACATAAAATCAAAATTACTCTTTGACATTTTCTTTTTCTGCAAATGACCATTTTATTTTATACTAGTGAAAAATATAAGCTATAGAAATTTGGCTCGAGTGATGTGAGTCTCAATATAAATTTGCTTGGATTTTTTCTTTCCATAAGGGGGCATGGAAATGGAAAAAAATTGCCCTAAACTTTATGTAAAGTAGTTCATTATATCCCACGGGTAACAAGTAGAAGCGATAAACGGGCGAACTGGATGAGTATGATTGCAGATTCAAATGGACAAGTAAGTGAATGCTTTATTGATAACACAGGCATAAACGGACGAGCCGTAAATGGCTGTCCATTTACTCATTAATGTAAAATTATCAAGTAGGACAAACATTATAAGAATTTATTTCAACTAAACTTTCCATTTTTGTTCACTAATTTATTAGTAGGCTAAAAGGGTCTTGCCCATTATAGTCTGTTACTAAAAGATGTGTGTCTAACCCACTTGTGTATAGGCAGTCTAGGCGAGTAAATAAACTGTGTATAGGTAGCCTAGGCGAGTAAATGAGTATGAACAGTAATTGTCACCTCTAATGACATTATACTTAAAATTAAGCATGGTTGCGGTATAAAGTCGATAAGATTTAAACATAATTTGACATCATTAATGGCATTTTGTTTTCTTGATCTAAAATGATGATGTGGTGGATAATAAGGGTGGCCTTAGGCTGCTCATGAAAGTCAAAACTTGATGTAATTGGGCTGGCAGCTTAGATAGGGATTGTCTTTTCTTTTCTCCACATTGATTGGGTCAAGAGTACGTACATAGTAGTATTATGGTCCATACTCCATTGGCTTTTATGAATAATTTTCATGACCAGAAACCTTCATCCACGCGGACACGGGCGGGCAAACTTGCCCAAATAAGGAGGAAGAGGAATAACTATAACTATATTTCTGCTTGCACACCTGTCTAATATTAGCCAACTAGGATGACTGTGACTAACTTGGACATCCCTTATTGTCTTCTGCCTCTAACTATGACAAATTCATATACTCCTATATTTTACTTACATTAGGAAATAACTTTGAAGCAGAAAGAAGTCGGCAACCCTACTTTTGTCTAATTTTTCTTTTGAGATGATTTCTTGGGGTTCTATTTCTATAGATCAAATTTAAACAATTGAACGTGTTGACCATTTTAACGGCCATGGAAGGGGGTGTTTTATTTAACGAAGGAGAGGAGTGCAATACAGTAAGCAAATTCTGTTTAACAAACGGTTGAGGGTAAAGTTCGTTCTAAATAGTATCATTATCACGACGTACAATATCTGACCGTAAAAGAGTTGAACATATCTAATAGTCAGTCGATCTCGACTAACTAGCTGAAAAGTGGGCACAACAATGCCCATACATACTTAACAATTAACACGGGTGACGACATGGTTTTTATTTGACCTATGTATAAACAAAGAGAGTCACGTTTTTCAGCAAATGGAACTATGGTATGCTATGCTATGCTGTACAACTGTTGATAGATAGATAGATAGATAGATAGATAGGGGACCTCTAACCCATGGACCAAAAACATGCTGTTTCAAGAATAACCCACCCACGGGCCGGACCACTTTTGGGCCCAGTAAACATAGTCTCATTTTTTACTTACTTATCCACTAGGGCATTTTATGGGGATTAATTATTAGGCAAAATTCGGGCCGGCACTTTTTAGACAATGTTTAATCGCTTAAGTTTATTACAATTGTTTCAAATCAGAATTTTTTTTTTTGCAAAATGTCATCTATGCCCTTAAAAACACGAAACGATGCACTATGTATTGCAAAACAAAAAATGATGCTTCGCAACTTAACACGATGCATAAATTACCTTTTTCACTTTGTGCATTGCGATGCACAAAAATTACATTACAACGTACTGTTTTTGTACATCACGATGCACAAATTACCTTTTCACTTGTGAAATGCCGTCTATACTCTTCTTTCTAACACGTACGTATTGCATCAGCTTTCACACTACCAAAACAAACCCTCTTTACTTTAAACACAAAACAAAAAAACCCTCTTAACTTCGAACAGAGCAAAAAATCTTAAAATCTTTCAGCGATTTTGCAAAACTTTTGAAAACATCATCGTGAGATATTATCAAATAGAGCAAAAAATGTCTTCTCAACTATAAAAGAGCATTGGGAAGAAAGCAACAACTACCAGAATCAATAAAAATGAAGTATTAGTTCAGTATTGCTGAATACATTTTAGGGTTTCAAAAACAGAGCAAAAATGTCCTGAATAGTGTTTGTAGAGTTTCAAATTTTATGCATCGTATTGCTAACTTTTGTTATTTTTGATGCATCGTGATGCATTATTTGATAAATCGTGTTCACTGAAAACATTAATACACTGTTTTGTTTGGATTCAAAATTTGTGCGTCGCGATGAAAAATGTTGTGCATCCCGATGCACTAAAGTAGTGTATCCCGATAAACAATTGATGTATCGCAATGAATGCGATATGCATCGTGTTTTACTTCACAAAAAGTTGATGATGCAAATCTTTGCAAGCTTCTCATGACATAATAAAGATGGTTCAACAAAATTATAGTTGACGATGCAATTATTATAGTTATTACAGTTGACGATGCATAAAATTATATTTCACGATGCACAAGTTATACTAAAATAGTACTGTTATAATTGACGATGAGCAAAATTATACTTGACGATGTACAGTTCTTAACACATATTATACTGAAATAGTATTGTTATACTTAGCGATGCATAAAATTATACTTGACGATGCATATTTCTTAACACAAATTCTCAAATTACATTGACGATGCACATTTTATATTTGATGATGCACATTTTTTAAAACAAAATCACAAATTACATTGATGATACTATACTTCACAATGCACATTTCTTAACACAAATTCACAAATTACATTGACGATGCACACTTTATACTTTACGATGCACATTTCTTAGAAAAAATTCACAAATTATATTGACGATGCACATTTCGCAGACATGACAATGCACAAATTACACTTAAAAACGTCATATGTTGTTACGGGGGCAGTTTTTGGAATAAATATCCAATTTATCACTTAAAATGAACTTTAGAGGTTGAAAACAATTATAGTGCACTTTAGCGGTTGAAAATTTCATAAAGGGGACCGGTCCAAAATTTTTCCTAATTATTTAACTCATCTTCCCGGGAAAGTTCTCTGAAATGTGTAATAAATATTCCTTACCTTTCCTCCTTCTTAAATGATTTTTCCTGTTTTATTTTTTTAGTCAAACAAGATGTTTTTCAAATACGAATTTGACGTATATTTTTTAAAATTATAAAAAAACATAATTTGTAGTACTTTTGAAATATTACGAATTATATATTTTATAATTTTGACAAAAATAAAATAATATACGTCAAATTTGCATTTGAAGAACGTTATATTTGATCAAAAAAAATCAAACAAGACGATAATTTAGGAACGGAGGGTAACTTAAATGCCCTTTTTATATAACCTTCCTAATAAATCCAACTTAATTAAGAATATAATTTCCACCATGATTGTTTATAATTATTTATTTTGCATAATCAATATTTCAAAATATTAATTTGATAATATAAAAAAGAGTTTATTTAATTTTGAATTATATAATTATTTAGTCTCTCGGCTTTATCAAATTTATTCGTTTGGTCCCTCTGCTAAAAAAAATGCAATCTGGTCACTCGACTTGTATTTCTTTAAGAGATTCCCCCTTTCCTACGTTAACGTCTATTTTTTCGTTTGTTTTTTTAAAAAAATACCCAAACTACCCTTACCTTTATTAAATACCCTTATGCTTCTCTCTGTGTACTGTGCGTGTGTGTGTGTGTGAACGGAAAACACACAATCCCAAGATTAAGAACCCCAAGATTAAGAATCTCAATTTATAACAAACTAAAAGCCCATAATAAATCTGAAGCATAAATCGATCCCAACCCCTATTCTTCAAGAAATTGAACCCTAAGTGAGTTCTTGCTTTCTTTCTTTCTCCCCTCTGCCCTTGCTTTTCACAGTCTCGGGTTCCCCATGAAAGCCCAGCTCAATACACCCACAGCCTAACTTCATTCCATTCTCTAGCTCCACATTGTAATGACCCTCCTCCAAAGCGCCCATTGAATCAAAATCACAAACCCTTGAACCAAAATCACAAACACAACACAAACCCTTGAACCAAAATCACAACAGCAAACTAATTGGATCTAACAAAGACTACAACTTTCATGTGAAAAAAACCCCAATTCAATTTGAAACCAATAACTAGAAATGACCGATCAATAAGAAAAAACGTAAGAAGAAAAAACCCCTAATTTAATCGAACAAGAACAACACTAAACCCATAAGAAATGGGTTTAAAATCCTTCTTCAACTGTAAGAAGAAACATCTCCCCCTCCTCGTAGTTGCAGATATCTCGGCCAACCCGACGTCAATTCTGTCTCGTGCGTCTTCCCTCAACTCGCGTGCCCAGATCGAGGAGGAGCTTGAACAGGTGTTCAAGATATTCGACGTCAATGCGAGGGCAAGATCTTTTCGTCCAAGCTTGGGTCCATCATGGGTAGCCTCGGTCACCCTCCGACTGAGGAAGAGCCAGAGAACATGATCAAGGAAGTCGACTCTGACGGCGATGGGTTCATCGATCTGACCAAGTTTATCGAGCTCAACACAAAGGACATCGACTCGATCGAGGTATTGGAGAATCTCAATGACGCGTTCTCAGTGTTTGATATCGACGAGAATGGATCGATTTCGGCCGAGGAATCGTAGAACGTGCTGGGGAGTTTGGGCGAGGAATGTTTGATCGTCTGTGTGCAAAAAGATGATTAGTGGGGTCGATCGAGATGGGGATAGGATGATCAGTTTCAATGAGTTTTGGATGTTGAATTTTGGACTTTTTAGGGTTAATGGAATAGAATGATCCATATTCATTTTACTCAATTATAGAAGACAAGGGTAGTTTGGGCATTTTTTTTAAACAGACAGAAATTATAACGGTAACGGCTTGAAGGGGGAATCTCACAAAGAAATGAAAATTGAGTGACCAGAATGAATTATTTTGATGAGGAGGGACCAAACGTATAGATTTCATAAAGCAGAGGGACCAAATAATTATATAATTCTTTAATTTTTGTGTCACTAACACAATTTTTTATTTTTACCCAACCACCCTATAAACCTCTAATGATGCTTGAAATAATTTAAAATTTTAGTTACATTATGGAATGATATATTTTTCTTTTAAGATAAATATAAAGTTTTTTTTTTTTTGAGTTTGTCTATATTTCATTTTGGTATAAACCAATCAAATGTCTTAAAATAAAAGTGTTATTAACAATAAAAATTAAATTTGTTTCTATAAACTCTTGGTACATGTATGGGATTATATAAATAATAATATATGTGAACAAATACTCCCTCCGTTCTACCCAAGAGTCTACGTTTGAAAAGTCTAATAATTAAGAGATATATAAATAGTATTGCAGTTGGTTATAATTACCAAAATATTTTAGCATAGTTAATATGTTTGTATCACATGTGGAGGATAAAGTTGAAAATTTTATGAAGATAATAAGCATATTTTTTTAAAAGTGGACTCTTTGAGTAGAACATCCCAAAATAGTATAGTAGACTCTTTACCTGGAACGGAGGGAGTACATATTAGAGCCTTGTATATTTATTTGGTCTTTTACTCTTTTATACCCCCTCCGTCTCTAAATTATTGTCTTACTTTTCTTTTTTGTCCGTCTTTAAATAAATATCTTGTTTGAAACTTTCCATTTTTAGGACATCATTTTTACTATTTTACACTTACTTTTTCTTCCTACTTTAATTATGGATCACATACACATGGACATTAACATAAACTAC
The DNA here is from genome assembly GCA_016624345.1 of Platycodon grandiflorus. Classification (NCBI taxonomy): domain Eukaryota; kingdom Viridiplantae; phylum Streptophyta; class Magnoliopsida; order Asterales; family Campanulaceae; genus Platycodon; species Platycodon grandiflorus. Next base: position 9,828,908 of record CM028366.1, on the reverse strand, counting down.
ACATTATACCAATATTAAAAATCAAGTCAATTTTTTTTTTTAATCCGTGTGTCGAGTCAAACAAAGTAATAATTTAGGGATAGAGGGAGTATATACAAAGAGGAGGAATGGAATGTATTTAAGAAGTAGAGTAATTTTCTAAAATAAGGAAGGGTGTTAAAGTCATTTGCTGATGCTTAATACTCAAGTATTTAAGGGATTGATGAAAATGAAAGAAATGTGGTCCCATAGCCGTAGGCATAGCGGTCCATTATGGTCCCAAATATTACCCGTGAAGACCTAATGAAATGGGATGGCTCATGTGAAATTCCCATGGCCTGGCCTGGCCCAAACCCAATTTACGTTCATCTTCTAAACTAATCTTGAAAATTTTCGAATTCTCGTCGGTCACAGTTTCAAAAAGTGTTATCACCAAAACTCAATCTTAGCTACTGACTAAAATTTTCAACTTGTTTGCTTTTGAATGCTGCTTAGATATTTTGTTTTCTAGAATTCTTTTTCTTGTTTTTTCTTATTATATTGTTTCTATGATCCTTTATAAGAAAGAATTATTGGGTGGGGTGCGTTTGGGTAGAAGATTGAATTTTATTTTTGAATTTTAATTTTTTTTTTCTCTTATTGATTTCACCATCTTTTTCTCTCTTACTTTTTCTTTTCAATCGTTACAAATTGAAAAACCTAAAGAAAATATCTTAAAGCCAAACACAAGGTCTACATTACTACTTCATTCTCAAGAGAACACATCCCCCAACTCAAGATTTTAATAAAGAGTTGAAACATTATTGCTCCTGTTTGATGGCACTCACTAATACTCTTTCCGTCTCCAAAAAATAGTCTCACTTTTCTTCCAGTCTCATTTTTTAAATATAATTTAAATGTAATTTAATGAAAGTACAAACACGAAAAATTACAATTTTTAAAAAATTGACGAGAAATGGGATAACTTTTTTAGGTACAGGGAGTACTTTCTTTATCAGCAAGAGATAGGGAGAGTTGAGAAACTGGATCGGTTACTTATCTGCAATGGTGCTATTATGGCTAAGCGTATAACGTAAACTTACAACAGAAGGATGATAAGAATAGAGTGGAGATAAATATCAAAAAAATTCAAATAAAAAGAAAAAGAAAAAGATTGAAAAAATATAAATATTTGATGCCTGAATTTTATAAATGCGAATTTTTTTTTGACATACCAATTAAGTGTGACTCTTTTTAATTTATTATTTTTTTAAGGAGAGGGAGGGGAGGGGGTGAATGAAGTATTTGAATATGATATTATACAAAATGTTGCGGGCAGGAACTCTTTGAGATTCTCTTGAATATATGGATATATGGGCTTTTGCTAAGAACCTCAAATAGACAAAAACACACACGCTTGGGTGAATGAAGGGGCTTGCCCTGCTAAAACATTCCGGCATGAGAGTAATAACTTGCTTGCTAATTTGATAGAGTTTTAGCTTGGTTAATAGTGAACGTACCTTTGGCCAAGGGCTTGCTTGGCTTTTATAATAGAGCGAAGTGATTAGTGGGCTGATTCCGTGGGATATCAATCCCTTTAATTAAAGGAGAGTAACCGCCGGGCTTAATTGGAACCAATCCCTGATTTTTAGCCTGAGATCTCGGACACGACCAGACGTGGTCCCGAGATTCTGGACAGCTCTGACTAATCTCAGTGCTTGCGGCGAGTAACTCTGCCCATGGTGATCCTTTCTTTACTCGCTTGTCACTGCTCTGCCCATGTTATCAATACCGGGCTAGGTTCCAGACTTGTGTCATCAGTGGCCCCCTGCTCCTTGTCCGGAGAGTATTCATGCTCGAGGCAAGAAGCAATTGACTCTTGGCATATGCTCTACCGTCACTGAAGAGTCGCGCTTGTGAGATGCCATTTGGCTTCGAGGTGACTTACTTGTTTGCTTCAATTCTTCATCAACTCCAACCGTTTACCTGTGCTCAAGTATTTATTTAACTTTTCCCTCTTTTCAATTTTGTTTCTCCTTCTGGGTTTCGTCAAGTGAGCATCTACATAGCCCATCTGTTCGAAAACAGTTGTAGCAGAGGACATCCCGAGTTGCACCCGTGTCTAACAATGCCCGCTCTACATCCCCTAAATCTATACTCGCCTAGATAGCTAGAACTTGCCCAGGTGCCAGCGGGTTGGTTGCCAACTCGCTTTGGCTAAAACTAATTGCTTCTTCGTGACTCCCGAGCACCGTTGGCAGAGTGGGTGCTTTAGCTATTGTGTGGATATGGCTTTTTAGCTTAGTGAGGCTTGATCTTGCGAGCGTAAGATACATCTCGCTCCTTAACATAACATCGAACATAAGTAGCTAACTCGATCTTGCGAGCATGTTCATAATTCAAATTTTAACAAGCCATTAACTCGAACTTGCGAGCACAAACGTAACTTGAATTCTAATTAGCAAATGAACCCGATCTGGCGAGCATAAATATAACCCGAATTTTAATAAGTAATTTAGCTCAATCTTGCAAGCACAAACATAACTTGAATTTTAACAAGTTATCTAGCTCGATCTTGCGAGCGAAAACACAACTTGAATTTTAACAAGTTATTTAGCTCGATCTTGCGAGCATAAACATAACTTGAATTTTAACAAATAATTTAGCTCGATCTTGCGATTATTCCATTTCATCCAATTTATCAAGACTGTCATTCAATTACAAGCCATACCAAAGTACCAATAATAAAAAGGAAACCCAACAAAGAAGAAGAAAAATAAATAAATGGATCATTTGTGTACCCAATAACCCAATCTCAAAGAACTTGTCATATAACTTCTCAACTGTTTCATTTCATTACATAGGCTATTATATAATAATAGGGTGGGATAAACACAAAACTTGACCACCAATCACTATAACAATTTTCTTGTCTCCTAATAATTTCCCTATAAAGAATGCTGCCCGTACTGACAGAATAACACCTCTCCCCCCCCCCCCCACAAAAAAAAAAAAAAAAAATAATAAGATATAACCCCTGACCCATACACGAAAGAAGCTTTACAGACACGATTTCAAAGAATAATTTTACAGAATGGGTATCAATGTACCCATGAAACCCTGTGAAAAAAAAAATGAATGAATTTCTGCAACATATGAACTTATGCTGTACTTTGGCAAACTTTAAGAACAACGTGATCAAGATTCCTTGGCCTTAATCGTGCAAAAAATGAAAGGCTGGATTCTCGACAAGTTCTGCTGCAGGCTGAACATCCATGAAATCCTTTACTTGCAATGAATTGGAAAGTTCATCAACAGAGAAGGGTATGCTGCATTCAGAACAATGGATTATTACAATTACGAGGGAACAGATAGCAATCAACAAACATGATCAAATGTTCATGATGATTCAGGGCAGTAAACTGGCTGAGCTTCAAGTTTTAAAGCTCGACCTCACCTATTTTTAGTTGAGCTCGAGCTTGACTCGAGCCCACGTCAAACACACAAAATATACATAAATGGTATATATTTTGGGATTACTGAGCTTAATCGAGCTGAGCACAACTGGGTTCATTTACACCTCGAACCTAAAATCATGTTCAACCTAAACTCAACCCAACACAAGTCGGCTGAGCCCGGTCCAAACTCACAGCAGTCAACTTATTAAACAGCCTAAATGACATTTCCAAAATTAATCAATATTTACTAAACCTACTTTAGACCAAAACTACAGTATGAAAAGAGATAAAGGGTCTACCTGGAATTGTCATCTAGGAGGAAGGAATTGCTGACGGCATTGTTGGAGTCCTCTGTCATTAGTACCCTCATGCTCGAAATAACCTGTATACGAAATGAATTCTCTAGCTAAGAATTGACTTCTAACCAGGAATGCAGTACTGTTTATTTGAGCTTTTAGTAAAGAGGATTTTTTGACATTTAACACTTACATCCGGAGATACGCTTCGTGTATTGTAGTTGTCATCCCAGTAAAGAGTGCATATTCTGTACAGCTGCTGGACGCTTAGAATCTGGGGAAACGACAGTTACAAATGAGATAGAAAGCTCACATTTCGTCAACATCATGTTACTTACAATTGAACTTGAAACTAAGATTTTCAAAACATCCACTCCATGATTAGTCCTTCAAAGAAGCCATGTGCACATCAATAAAACCTTGTCAAACATGCACGTGTGTGTGTGTTTGTGTCTACACACACACACACACACACACACACACACACACACACTTTATCTGGAAAAGCTTAGTATGCCGATTCAGAACATTCAGAACCTTCACAAGGCCGATAACAAAAATGTAAAACGTTTCACTAGTTATTCCCGAGTCTACCTAGGGAAATTTCCTCCAAGGGCATACTCAAAAATCTTTTTTTTCTGGAGAGAGAGAGAGAGTTACCGGGCATAGATCATTGATTATCTCATCATACGAGATTCTGTACTTCTGATGTATAACCTGTGGGTAAAAAAATGCATTAATGAAGCTAATTTTGAAAATTTTATATTGCCTAATTTATAACCTATGAACACGTGATGAAAAGCTGTAATGTCTTTGAGAGGAAAACAATTGTGTCCATTATGCACCAACAAATAGCCAATTGTCACATAAAAACACTTGTGAAGTCACGGAATCACTGGCCAACATGCTAATAACTAACAAGTGAATACTAAGAGTTAGAAGTTAGACGGTATAAAACCAAAACAAGAGATCTGAAAACCAAATAGCCATATAACCAGGATCTCAATGAAGCATACCCGAAAAAACAAGTTTGCTAAGGGACATTTTGACAAATGGAATAAACTAGCCTAAATACTCCCAGCATTAGCATGACCAACTCATGATCAGTTTTTCATCATCACGACACATCCTTTTTTATATACTCCCTCCGTTCTTAAATAATCATCATGTTTGACCGGGCACACGGATTAAGAAAAACTAATTGACTATTATAAATATTGGTATAATATGTACTTTCCTTTAAAGCTCTTGTGCATGTCGTCATAACTAAAGTAGGGAGAAAAAGTAAGGGTAAAGTGGTAAAAGTGTTTTCTTAAAAAGTAAGGTTTAGAAACAAGACAATTTTTTTGGAACGGACAAAAAAGGAAAGGAAGACAATTATTTAGGAACGGAGGGAGTATATAATATCTTTCTCCATCTGGATAACCAAGTATAATGTCTGAAAACCTTATCAAGCAACAACATCACTGTCAGCAACTTACCTAAGTACCTGCAAAGAATTAGCCCCTCCGAATTTTCTAGTAAGAGTGCTTCTATATGTGGCTTAGCCTGCCTCTGATAGGCTTCTCACCGCATTTTCACATATGCAACATACACAAAGAGACTTGAGAGGATGTTATAAGGTAGAACGTCAGTTTCGAACTACCAAAATGGTCCATGAGCAACATGCCAGCTCATGGGTTTATTTGGGTACTTTAACCTATAAACTTTTAATGCTCTAAGCATATCCTTGTCTTAGTGGCTATTTAGCCCAACAACCATGGGTTGCAGGCTTCAGGAAATAGGCTTTGTGAAAGAAAATCAAGATTAAGCCTCTACAAGCTCCTTGCCAGTCCTATTGACTAACAAACACAAACCAATGTCTTCAGCATCTAATCAAAATAATCAGTTGTCCTCTGAACAGGCCATCAAAATCGTGCATGAAGACTAATTACAACTAAATTGACCTCATTGTAAATAGAAGATACATACCAAGAACCCAACGGCTTGTCTGATATGCTTAAGTTCGTCCCAAGCTGAGCCAGCATACTGCAATTCAAAGAAATGATTAGCATGAAAGTTTAAAAAACTAGCTTATAGCCGATTTCTAACATGAAATACGTTATATTGCTTACTTGACTTAATTACGTTGGGGGAACAATAACCGCCATAGCAATTTAGTAAACAATGTTACTACCTCAAGATTAATAACTTCTGAGAAAAACTTTTTCTACTATTAATTATTGGGATAAATATAGAACTTTGTATTCTCACTTTTTATTGCTATATATTAGTGACTAACTATTTGATAGGTTGTTGGCGCCTAAATTTGTACATAAATTTAGAGTTTAATGGAAAACAAGGTAGAGTACTTAAGGAGCATGGCTGCATAGAATCAAAACATGCCGCTTTAATAATTTGAATAGGCCGTACCTCTTTATTGACAACTACCAGTTGGAAGGGGGTCTTTCAACTAATGATTACTTGTACAGAAAACTACAAGGAGATGCTTAAACTATAACAATGAATCCAACCTAAGCTTACTTAAAAGCATGCTAAGACCTTTCTTATGCATAGGATAAAGAAGACAGAGATATCACAGAAAGATATTCTTCTTCGTAGAATTATAGATAAACAAAAGCATGTAAGAAAGGTTTCTTGATCAGTGCAATTACGAGCACACTAAATAATTTAATATGTCTACTAGTTAACAAAATTTTCATCCTATCAAAAATCACATCTCTCATGATTATTAATTTTCAGAGTGCAGATGGAGATGATGCCAGGTCCAATAAAATTCTTTTTGGAGTTTCTGTACAGCTTTGGATTAACGTAGTTTCACTTTTGTCTGAGTATACCCATTGTACACAGGATGCGTCAGTTAATTTGACAATTTGTTTGTAATACACCTATATTACTTGTCAAAATAAAAATAAAAATGAAAATTTAGAGTGCAAACAGAATGCAGCGGCGGTCGAGCATAGAAATGTGGCAAACAATACTAATTTGTTAACTGATCATCAATAGGGTTCCCAGAAAAGAATTACCTCTTCTTTTGCCTGGCAGCACCATAGCTCCAACTCTGCTAATCCAGATTTTACATATTCTCCATTGCTAAATGTGCAACACTCACGACGCAGAAGAAGACTGCAGAATGAACACCACATGCACATAGAGTCGATGAATCTCTTCATGTAATAGCGAAGTAAAAAAGAGAAGAAATAGAAAAAAACAAAAGAAAAGGGGAAAAGGTTGATACCTGTTAAAGAGTTGTACGTTGACATACGAGAAAATTTGAGTAAATATCTTCTGAACAATGATGGGAGGCACCTGAAATGCAACTACGATAAGGATCTGCATATTGATGAAGAGACAGATTAAGTAATGAACAAGATCCATACAAAGTTCTCTTTCAATGTGCTGAGTAGAGAGTTGAGACATTCAATAATCCCCTGCCAGTGATTATTTGCAGAATCTTTGCCAAAGGACCGTCCAGATCTTAGCACTCCCTTGGATGTTCTTGGTGCCTGAATTATAAGAAATCAGTTTTTAAATCACATTAATAACATGCTTGGCCAATACTTTCCAATCATTAGAATTCACCTAGAGAAACATGATACTAGGGGACTGGAATTATGTTTACATAAGCGAATAGACTTTACAAGTAGTGGTAGAAAGCCTGAAGGATAAGGAAGTAATAAAGAATCAACGAATAAGCACATGACAGAAACAAGGTTATCTCAACTGCCATGAAAGAAAGCAATTAGAGAAGGATAAATCACTCGGAGACATTTTTCACCACATCAAAGTGCCATGGTTCAATTCACATAAAATCATACGAATTTTTAGGCAAAATGGATTCCTTATCAAGAAAATAAGCAAGATTGCATAAGGGTGATGGTGTTAATATCAATAACCAGGCTAAAAGTACAGGAAGACCAAAACTAACATGGACAACCATAATAAAGAAGGATAGGAGTGTGGCTTCTATGATGACCTTGCATTGGCCCGAACCGAATGGCAAAAGAGGATTCACGTAGCCGGCCCCAAGTAATTGGGACGAGGGCTGAGTTGAGTTGAGAAAAAGAAAAGAAAAGAAAGACATGCATCTCTTATTCAAGGTAAAATCACATAGAGAGGAATAATAGGATGACCATAAGATTTCCTCCCCAATCCCTCCTTTCAATCTAATGAATCAAAGTCTGAGAGTTGGAATTATGTAACCAATTGAGTGTTTATGTTCTTTTCCAAAAAAGAAAACTCACATAGACAATTCCTAAAACTTCAAGAGAAGTTGTTACTTGTTAGAACGTAAGTGCAGGGCCGGCCCTGAACTTTTGAAGGCCCGTGGCCAAAAGAAAAAATGAGGCCCTCATAAAAATAAGAATTTTACACAAATAATTTTTCACTTTTCATCCATCAATGTATTAAAAAAAAATGTGAAAGCTATAAACATACAAGAAAAAATAAGTATCAAATAATTATTAAGAAAATCTAGATCTTCTTGTATTTTGAGAAGCAAAATCATCAATAGGGTCTTCAAAATTAAGTTTTTTTTTCTTCAAAATCTCATTTTCAATGTATATGTATTAAATCTTTCTTGGAACACATAATTGAACGCAAGTATGATTTTATTAATTTTAGTTTTAAAAAATTAATATTATATAGGCTTCGATCTAAACAATTTTTTTATGACCCAACTAATTTTTTTTAATGACCCAACTAATATATACTCCCCCCATCCCTTAATTATAAATTTTTTTGACCCGGCATACGGATTAAAAAAAATAATTGACTTAATTATTAATATTGGTATTGTGTGTCGTTTCCTTTAATACCCATTTGTATGTGGTCCATAATTAAAGTATAGAAAAAAAATAAGGGTAATATAGTAAAAGTGATGTTATTAAAAGGAAAGTTTCAAGACAATTATTTTGAGACGGACAAAAAAGAAAAGAAAGACAATAATTTAAGAAGAGATGGAGTATATATATGTAAAAAATACATTACAAATATAATACATTATATATATATATATATATATATATATATAGTGTATATATAAATATATTGTGCATATAAATTTGGGGCCCCAAAAATAAGGGGCCCATGGCCATTGCCCATTTTGACACCCCTCAGGGCCGGGCCTGCGTAAGTGTACCTGGATACATAATGACAGCAATGATCCCAACTCTTTCTTCAAGTTATCACGGATAATGCCATAGATTTTCTCCACATATGCCGTTAGTTGCTGCTTGAAAAGTAAAGCTGGGTATTTCGCTTCAACTGGGCGCACTACCTCAAGTGCAGCCGTAGCTGCAGCAAGGTTGACCGAAGAAGGGGAAGAGCGAAATCCCTAAACATGAATACCAAATTATATCAAATAACATGAGAATAACATTTCTGAAACCAATAATAAGAGCAAATATCAATACCATTGTCATTCTTCCGAATAGAGACGTGGGAGCAGGTGGTTTCCGAACTGGAGCTGAACCAGGCGCACCAGCAGGTTTTAAACTTCTTTGTAATAAGAACAACAACGTAGATGTATTTGAGAGCCAATAAGCCATATGCTCGTTGTTATCTTGATTCTGCAATCAGAAAAGAAATTATTATGCTCCAAATTATGCAGTGTCAGATGCTACTAAAATATCAAGAACAAGATACCAAGATTACGTATGTTGAAATGTGACATTCACGAGGAACCTCAATGCATAAGTGGGGTAAATATCCTTCTATGGTACTTAATCCGCTCTCCATCCCATAAATAAATAAATAAAAAGGCCCTCTTTTCTTTTTCAAATGGCCCAAAAAAACTGTTCACCAAATTAAGCAGTTAAAGTGATTAAAGGGACAGCCAAGCGCATGAGGCTCGTGTCATTACAGAGTTGCGGAAGGGTCTAATCTCCGCACATTACACCCGCAAGAGGAAAGACTATTTACAGAGTTCGAATCTGTGATGCCATGGAAACCACGCACCAAGGCTTGAAAGTGTTATAATAACGAAAACTTATTCACTAAAAAAGGAGAAAAACGGCAGTGGTTATGTCCATGGAAGTTCAAACATACATATATAGTTTACAAAGCATTAATTGGTTAACATAGTCAGAATAGTATAACACGAACTTGGACTGAAAGCAACCACCAAATTATACTGAAAGAATGGTCAAGCTTCAAGCAATTAACAGAACAACTGTCTCCTAATGTGACTTAAAAAGATTCTTATATTGCAGCAAAAGTCAGAAGGCAAAAGAGCTGCTCAAGACTTGAGCCAACTCCACGGTTCTTGCAGCACTAGAGATATCAGCAGTCCACTACTCCTTCCATTACCCGAATTTTGTATTCTTAAGAACGAAATCAAAGAGAAAGCATGCCAATAACACCCTTGCCACCAGGGACATTGGCCACTAAATTTTCAAAGCCACTCTATCTAATTCAGTAATAGTATCTGACTAATACCATTCTCAGCACAATTTTCCATAATCCAACCACTCAGTTGATTCAGTATGATTAAATAACCTATAAATTTTGTACAGTTCATCGGATAAAGATCTGCTAAAGCTTCACCAACATTCTAGATTAATAGTACGCTGTAACCATCCAAAGTTTGTGATGTCCATTTGCTTCCATGTGCATCAGCAATAATTCTGTAATCGACTGGTCAAATCAGTTGCAGGTGAACATCAGAAAATTGGGAGCAGCTCCCCTAAAGTAAATCCCAGAAGTAACGATGTGATTGCCACCTCAGCACAGAGAAGAAAAAATGTGAGGAAATTTTTAGAACTTTCTCTCTGCGGAGGTGCACCAATCAGATTGTTACTTTTGTGATTACTTCAGGGGAGCTGCTCTAAAAAAATGATGGTAGGGGTAGATGCTACAAAAGTATTTTGGTGAGCTTGTCTCCATGATAATGGAAGTTGGCAGATTGAGAGTGAAAATTGAAAGGTGGTGCATAGCATGTTCTCTGCTTTAAGTAATTTAGTTGCCAAGTCACATAGCAAACTGATCAGTGATCATAGATACCCTCTCCACTAGGAAAGCAAATTTATGACAAACTAAAGCCTTCACAAAAATTAGTAAAAGCTTGATCCAGCATTGTTCAAAGGATTTACAGAAGTTAATGGGTCATTACGGTCCAAGAAGAATCATTAACTTCCACAAAATTATTAACTGGTGAAACTTTAAGAAAATTGAGCTTTTCTTAGGAAAAAGGAATAGCCAGCTTAGCATGCATCACCAACTTGCTTATATTCAAACATTAACACTCTTAAATACAGTAGTCTGTAGCAATACGGTTCCCTTTTAATGTTGAATCACAACTGCAATCATCTACAGAGGCCGTATGTCATATTAGGAACCAAAAGAGCATCATGAACTACATAATGCCCTCATGTCAAAAATATTAAGTGCACTTGGGTACTTTTGCAAGTTAGAAAGGGCCAATAACTAGCTCTTTGGCAATCGCGTGTATCAAATTAGAAGAAATCCATTGCCAATTTCATGTAGTTGACAACAGGAGACTAAAGGCAAAAGGAAGATCCTCGTCTTGAACAGTCAAGAAGAAAATACGAATACCAAGTATAACATCCTTACTTTGGTTATCCGAAACATGCAAGTACTGAATTCAAATAATATCAGCTAATTACCTCTATTGCTGAACCAATCATCTGAATGAGACGATCAAACACACTAGTCCTTTCAGCTTCAAAAGATTTCCAATGGAGAAGGCATTTATATATTGTAAATGCTGCAACTGGTTTGCCTTGACTGAATCCAATGTCTTTCATAACACAGTCAATAAGAGCATCAACATTCTCCTACAGCAATGTTGAAACACAAAGATATTAGAACCAATCGTCCAAAATCCAGATCTAATAAGGGGAAGATAACAGATGAATCTTTCCAATCTATGTTTCACATACATGTTGACGATCAATAGGGGGCCTCTTAGGCTTGCTATCAGACTCAGCCACGGAGTTCCTTGGAGGTGTTTGTGGTTCCTACAAAAGCAAACAATTCCCTTTAAAATTGGCAGGAATGTAGTCTGACAATCCAAGTAAATGTGTGCTTAAAATAGTATATGACATTGGGTATACTTGCCTCATTCATATGGTGACCATTCTCCAAAACCTGCATGAAAGTCGATTACGAGATCAGATCACAGGTTATAGTGAGGGAGAAAGGAAAGGATCTACATTGGTTTTTGGCATTTTGCAACGAATGTTCACCTTAGTTACTGGAGTTTGTGGATATTCTGACACATTTACAGTTGAAGGCAACAATGCTTTTTGTCGAAGAATTTGTGTCTCAGATGCCATGTCAGAAACCTTTTCTTGAAGACTGTAAATAAAGAAACACAGCAAGTCAATAAACAAAAGAAAATCATGTATAGCATCACAGGTACTAAATAAAGAAAAACACAGCAAGTCAATAAACCTAAAAAGATATCAGGTATAGTAGCATCACACGTACTAAATTACCAGTAAGCATCATCTCTAACACAAGTTTAACTTGATTGTGTACAAACCTCTGCATAGCAGTCTTCAACTGAATTATCTTGGACTCTGCCTCCAAAGCTTGCTTCAACCTCTCCTCGCTAAGTTTGTTTGTTTCTTCATATTTTTTCTCCGTTTCGTCAATTTTCTTTTCAAGAGAACTAACTAAAGCCTGTAATTGTGTACAAGATAAAATAGTGTTGTCGAGACAAGTGATATCTGGAGGGACATACTCAGAATGCAAATTCAAGACTGAACCATGCAGAAAAGATAAATCCTTAAATCAAAGCCCCCATACCTTGAGTTTCTCATTTTCAGCAGAAAGCTTGTCCGTGAGCCCATGGTCAATAACTGAGACTTCCTGGATGACAGGGATTTGCTCTGCAGCCTTTTTGGCATTCTCACGTTCCTTCAAGAGCAAGTCTTTAGTTTCTTTAAATTGAAGTTGCATCTCTTGTAAAGCAGATTGTAATTTGGCATTTTCTTGTGTTTTTGCTTCTTCGACGTCAGCCTGCAAGCAGATAATGAGGTTGCATAGCCATTAAACCAAGGGATGAGAAACAATCTCAAAAGGTAACCGAGCCTTAAAAAAGCATATAAAATATACGCGCTATCATGATCTGTCTTCTATAGATCCATCTTTGTATGGCGTATGACGGATAACAAGCAACCTGGCAAAAAGCTGTGTTTCCGGTCCAGTATAGGAATTAGTTAGTCAATCCGAATGCACACAAGATTCTCACAATTAGAATAAACTAACGCAACTAGAGATAACTTCTTCATCAAGTTGTAGCTTCACTCAATCAGCCAATGATTAGTTGCCTGAAATCACGGGTTGTGATCTAGAAACCTCCAAGTTTCCTTCAGGCAAGCAAGCTTTTGCTTCTATCAAAACGCAGAGTTGTATATTCAATTGCAAGCACCTCTTTGACTCGATTATCCATCTTCATGTAAATTGTAATGATGTTATTAAAATCTGTTCTACTTCATATGCATAGGAGTAAGCAATATTGGTTCTCCAGCAGTCCCTGAAAAGTGCCAACTTTGACTCCTCACAAAGCTATATGTGAGTTGTAAGAATGCCTTGATATTGATGAGATTTAACAGTTTCCAATTTACCCTCCTTAATGATGGCTTTTAAACTTTGAGTAAAGTGCATAAAGAAAACAAAAATATAAAAGTGAACATTAGCATTGAGCTTTCCTGAATATGAAAAATAAACACTTCTTTAAGGACAGAGGGAGTAGAAGTTAAGTCCCAACTTACAACCAGGAAAAAATGTATGCAAAAGAATCTCAAATTAGTAGAGAATAGCTGGCCTATTGAGGAGAATCTTTTCTACGCTCAGAACCAAATCATTTCATACAAGAGCAGGCGCCATAGGATCTACTTCACTTAAGATTCAAAACTTAGGAATTTCATAACCACACAGTCTATGTGACTATCAGAGTGAAACAAAGGATTTAAAGTAGAACAGAGGTTGGAAGAGTTCATTATGTAAACCTACCCTCATCCGTTTCTCCAGCTGCAGCCGCCAAGTTAGTTCTTCAACTTGCTTCTCTAATTTATTCTTAGCAGCTTGGAGAGCTCCAGTTTCCCTTGCAGCCTACAAATGAAGAACAAGAAGTACCCCAAGAAACATCCGTAAGAAACATACTTACTTTGTACGTTTAGAGGGCAAAAGAAATTTGAAAAATACGAGCAATATATGAGATCGAACATATTTTCACTAAGCAGGAAGTTCTTAACTATGCTTCCATTACAGATACTCCTCAGTTATATTCAAAGAGTCAACGTTTGAAAGTTAAGTATTTTAAGTATGAAAATAAATTTTCCCAAATATTAAAAATTAAAATAATTTCCTACTAATAATCTAATATAGTGAGGAGAAATTTGGAAAGTCACATATTAAGCTAGCTTAATTTTTCAAATAGGACTGCTTGGATGCAACGATCCAAAGGAGAAATAGTTGGACTCTGAGTGGAACAGGGGAAGTATTTCATATTTTTAAACATTCAAATTAGAGTCTCATGACTTCTTTAGCATTAAAATTTATGCCTCCCAGAGAATGTAAAAATAAATAAACAAAATTGTATAAGTATCTCAAAGGCTTCAAAGGGAGACGAAAACAAAAGAGAAAAAACTCAGCCTTCACTAGAATCATAATCAGATACTGATTAGAGGTATCCTAGCAAATTAAGTAGGTGGAAGACGGTTTCCATTTTCTCTTAATTCTTGTGTTCACCTAATAGATCCTTCTTCCAGATCTTTCCATAAGGTGTCAAGATTTTTGGGTACGAGTGTTTAGTGTAAATGTAGCCCGACACCTTTTGAGATGTAAAAATAAAATTTTGATTTTAGAATATTCACTGATTCCTTCCTTTCTGCTTTTCCAACTTTGAAAGATGGGTATTGCCCAGTGATTCTGTATGTAGCTCATTGCCCGACTTGTCAGTCAAATACACAAAAATAAAATTGGGTACTAAAATCTCACTTGATCACAACAGTTATAAACTCAGCAACATCAAGAGAAAAAAATTTAATAATAATAATAATAACAATTCTTAATAAGCAGTTTGTAAGGTTGCAAGATCTTCAAAATGGCATAGAGGGCTTGTGCTAGCTATTCACAAACAGGGTTGCATGATAAATGCTGGAGGCACAGTGAAGGGTAAGAAAGAATAACTGAACAAGTGAAGCTGAAAGTTAAAAAGACAAGACACCAAACAACAATCAAGGAAGGACAAAGTATACTCACCATCTTAAGCTTTTTCAGTTCCTTACGAGCAACTTTTCCTCTCCAAGCACATTGTATGGTAATGGCAGCTTTCTTTATCTTCGAAAAGTGCAAGCGAGCTAAGAACTTTCGACAATGGCTCTGGCATAAGGAAATAAAGTGGGTCAAAATTCCAGTACCAATTAAAACAGAAATTTGGCAATGACAAGCCATGTCAGGCATGCAATTTTCTTCTTAGAAGTATTGAACATGTATGAGTAAGGATTAGCAGTGTCAAATATTTCAACTTCCTTCACACCAAGCAGGGGGAAAGAAGGAGAAATGAATATGCCAAATTCTGTTTCGAATGTTAGAGGCTATTTTTGCTTATAACAATAAATATTATGAGAGCCAATATAGCCATACCTGAATAATAATTGCTGCTCTAGTCTGCCTTCTAAAGCGAAGCTCATCACGGGCAGCCATCCCTCTTATACCTGTCTGAATAGATACAGCAGAGGTGCACAATTGTTTAAAAGCTTTCCTAGCCAGGTGCATCCGTAAATCTCTCTGAATTCGCAGACAGGCAGCTTCTCTCCGCATGCTCTCATAAACTTGCCGAGCAAGTTGTCCTAAAACAGGAAAGGAGAAGAAAGACTGAGTTTTGTGTGTTGGGAGCTGCCTGAGAAGATAGAAAAACTCAGCACAATTCTTACCTCTGCAAATGGATTGAATTTGCAGGACAGACCGGCGCAGCACAACAAAACTTTTTCGAGCCACATAAGAACGGATTTTCCTTTGGATAATGCTGGCTGATCTTCCTAAGACCTCAGTCCTGCGAGCATCCAGCTCCGCCATCTGCCCAGCCCTCAGAAATACCTTTGTTTTACCAATCTGCATGCGAACATACCGGATAAGTATAATGTGGCTTAGTAAAAATGACCAGTGAAATAGATATGTTGAGTCAGTAGCTCAAACAAGCAAGATCAGCATTTGGTGAGCAAGTTCAAGCATATAAAATCACTGCTCAAGGTCAGTTAACCAAATAAGGAAATGAGCGTCCATTTATTCTATAATCCCTCAGTCCCAAAAAATATAGTCCCATTTTGACTTGTCAAAGTGAACTTGACTTCTTTTGATGAATATTTGATGTGGACTTGTTCTTCCATAAGTTACACAAAATGTGATTTGTGGTACTTTTAGAGTAGTTTCCCAAGGTTATAGTTTTATTTTCTATAACTAAGTGGAAATATGGTAAATATCAATTCTAAAATTGGTTAAATTGACTTTGAAAATCAAAATGCGATTGTACCCAAAAAAAAAAAGTCAACATGGGACTATTTTTTGGTATGAAGGGAGTATATTTTAGTTCAAAGGAGGCGTCATAGCACCACTGGGATGTTCTCATCACAAACAATGCCGTCATCATAAACTAACATGCGCATATGGTACCCGATTTTCAAACACTCCTAATTACCGTGAAAAAGATAAAATAGCTTCTCCAGTCCAGGAACATAATGCTCAAAATAGAATCAGATCTCTAGAATGAAGCAAATGTTTACCTGATAGCCTTGCAGTCCCACCTTTTCTAGAAGCCTCTTGCAAGCAGTAACCTCATCCGTACTATCAAAATTTTCCGTAATAAGAACAAAGGCAGGATTAGAAACATGCATAGAACATTTATAAGCCAACAAGATTAATTCAGGCTACCTGCCATCCAACACTTCAGGTGCAAGGATACCAAATCGATCCAAAAATTCAAAGAATAATTTTCTGGTAGGATATCCTGCACAACTAATCCTGATTGCCTCCAAGACTCCCTGAAAGGCGCCATATCAATATGTGGACTGTCAGTAGATGCAGACACCAATATTTTACTATAATAGAAACGAAAGGAAGAAGAATGTACACCCTTACCCCACATCGCAGTTGTTGTAGCACATTCTCATTCTCAAAAATAGCAGGCTTAAGAAGATTATTGGGCTTTACACAGCGAATGTAATGAGGCTCAGTGGAACTTAGAGTTTCGAGCAATGATTGCAGTTGTTGCTGAGAAAGTAAAATAAAGAACATTTAAACTCCAGATACTTTGGGAGGAAGCCAATTATCCCAGAGAGAGAGAGAGAAAGTCGTACCTTAAATCGTGTACCAATTGAAGAGAACTTTGATGATTTGGAGGACTCCTCAGACGAAGGTGCAAACAAACTAGACACAAAGGAACATCCAGAAGCACTCAAGAGTGCTTGATGTTCAGCAATGACATAATCTTTGTTTTTGTCCAAAAACAACTCAGTCTGATAAGTGACCTGATGCATGAATCAAATGACCAATTAGCAATTATCATACAATTTTAGTCATTCAATATAGATGAGAATATCATGTAGAAAGAGGAACACAATAAAGAGAAACTTACATCACCAGCATAATGACAAATGGTGAAGTCAGAACGCGACAATTTTGGCTTAGTGAACCGTTTGTGGTTCTTGAAAGTTTGATAAAGCTTTTGAGCAAATGTTTCATGGGTTGACCTCGGAAACATGCTACAAAACACAGGTAGCAATTATTTCAATATTAAAAAAATCATATCTCCCATAAAAACTACTAAAGCTGAATCGTTACTATTGGTCTATCTTGAAAAGAGAAAAGGGTTAAAGTAGACTAGTTTGCAGTTTTGTACTTACCAAGCTTCATCAAGAAGAGCTATAATGCCACCGGGTTTCTAAGCAATGAAAATAGGATAAGTTAGAAAGGAGAAGACAACATTCAGAGAAGAACAGCATTGATATGCACTCATTGATTGCGCCTCCTTATCTACCCCCCATGAAAAACAAAAAAAGTCAAAAATGTTTTTCTGGCATTCTTTGTGGGATAGAATAAGAGATGAAAAATACAGACCACCAAATGTTACTACAGATATTGGGCAGGGAGAAAAGAAATTTTGCAATGAAAAATTAGATACTATTAGCGAGTTTACTATATATTTGCATTAATCAAGAGAAGAGGTCAACAAAGGAATTACATTTTTCAACCGGAGGAGGGAGGGGGGATAGGCGCAGAGACGGAGAAGGCAGGAGATGTGCCCAATAAAGTTTTTTAAAGGAAAAGTAAGGTTTGGGGTCCCCAAACTGAAGTTTAGAAATTGACACCTATGAATAGAAAATACATGCATCAATTTACACACAACCCCCCTCCAGTCGAAAGCTGCCTTGAAAATAAATTCGAGCATGCAAAAATTATGTGCTGAACACAGATTAAGGACTATAAGACAGGTCAAACTAACTTTGAGAGAACCTTGTCTTCCACATACCGGCAATATATGGTGAACAACCAAAAATGCTGTAAAGTTAATTAAAACCCTTTCCAATACATATGTTTGCACTTGTTTTACCCAATTTTGCCTCTGTTCTACTCAACAATAAGTAGTCTCCCCTAAAATGTATTCCATTACAATTTTTCCAACAGCCTTTCCCTCTGATAGCATTTTCTGAGTTACACTTGAATTTAGTTCATTATGGGTGTTATAGTGGACAATATCCCAAACATTCACACCAAATAATCATGTCTTCTTCCAACTCTGCTATAACCTTCTACAAAACATCTGCCTATCCCTCCACCTTTATTTACATTATCTCTGGATGTCTACCATCTACTTCTTCCTCCTTATATTATTGAGCAAGTCACTCTCATCCCTCTTCACTCCCTCTCTTATTTCCACAGTTTTTCTCTAAATTTCTCTCCACTTATTTCAACTTTGCCACTAATGATAGCAACCAAAAGGTGAAGCAACCTCTGCACGTGATTGAAAATGGAATCAATTGGAGTAATCCTTGCATTGAAATTGGCAAGGAATTGATGGTAGCTAGAGCCAGTGAGGGTAGGTTTGTTGAAGACACGATAAACAACTGTACCGCACACACTAGCCCAGATAATTTGCTTTAAAACAATATCTGATTCATCCTATAGTAGATTATACTGAGCCTTGTGGCAATTGTCTAGTAATTGCTACATAAATCTTCTTCACCTTTACTACCTTTGATCTATGGCTGCATCTTTTATCCACAAACCGATTGATGGTCCGACGGATATATATGTAATCATAGTCTCTTATATAAGTTAAGGCATGGGTATATTCAAAGTTTAGTGTTCAACATATCCCATTATTGACGCAACCTGGCTCACAATAAGAAAATTATATTAAAGTATGTTAGGTTTAGATTTGAGCAGTTGCAGATATTATTGCCATTGATACCTCCCATCATCCAAACATAGATGCTATAGGATAGGGATACGTATCGACATGAAAATAAGGGGTTATAAATAGGAGATGGCCCAGATGGGCTACTAGAGATCCACAAGTCCTGATTGATAGTACTGTGAACTACTCTTTAAAATTTCTGTAAGGGAAAATGAAACCAGGAGTTGCAAAATATTGATTATATAATAGAAGAGTAAGCAATGATTGATTAGCTAAAAGACCAATATAAAAACACCAACATCTGCACAGTGCAAATGATTATGTGGATAGGTTCTATAGGAAAAGCTTTCAGCACAAACCTTTTCAATGAGATCTAAGATATCTTGATTATCGACGAATTCAATGTAGCTCCAGTTTATCTCCTCTTTTGTATATTCTTCTTGCTCCATTTTAAATACATGCTGCAAAACAAGAAGATATCATAAAGTTGCATCAACTATATCGACTAAAGGAGCAGCGCGACTGACATAGAGAGAAAACTCCTTCCATGCAAACCTGATTGAAGTGCTGCTGAAGTTTCTCATTGGTCAAATTGATGCAAAATTGCTCAAAGCTGCATATATTATGCAACACTTAGTATAATAATAAACATCTAGAATTCAGCTATCTTAAACTGGTTATTTCTAGTGGGACCAAAAGTTTTAATAGAAAGTTAGTTGCTATCTAAAACAGCAATGATGCCCAATGTGATGGAAAAATCATGGTGGCGGAACAACGCAACTTATCCATCAATATTAAATGAGTGTCATAACGACATTGATAAAAGACATTAGTCAAACCTCACTCACAAACGAGGACAGAATGATGGCCTTAATACATCTAAACCCAGTATGAACAGATTCACTTCTGCTCATGCTAATGTGAGCAACTCCCTCATAAAAGAATAAAATAAAACTTGGAGTTCCCTACTAAAGTTGATAATACATATTCTACTGAAAGCCACTTGTGAGAATTTTAGTGTGATATCAGTATAAACAATGAACTCCACCGATGTCTCCACACATAAATCCACATCAGAAACCAAACGCTTGATAAACAAGGTGAATGACTAGAATTCTGCAAAGGAAAAGAAAGTATTGGGCCTTTACCAATTAGGAAGAAGATGAAAGATGTCAGTTTTCCTAGCAAATGCAGACAGACCAAAGCTACAACAGATTGATTGTTGAAAAAAAGAATTTGAAATGATAGAGTGCCTACAGAAATAACTTGGTGAATATAAGAGAAGAAACAAGTTAAACTGGAATATTTTGGCAATCAAGATACGTGTGAGGGATCAAGGATACAATACATGGAACAGTGACTATTACTAGTGTGATATCCCACATCGGGTAGATGTGGGACTTGTGTGTGCTTTATAAGTGGCCACCCATTACCACTGGGCACCAACCTATCCATGGACTTTTGGGTGGCTTGTGGTGGGCCAGTTGACCAAGGTGCTTAGTGGGCTAATGCGTGGGCTATGCGTGGCGGACCGGGCTTCGGGCTCGGGTCGCTACAAATGGTATCAGAGAGGGTCCCGGTCGGAAATGTGTAGGAACACATCGCCCGGGGTGCCGATCCTTTGGACCTCCTTTGGCTCTTAACGAGGACGTCAAGGATTCAAGTGGAGGAGATTGTGATATCCCACATCGGGTAGATGTGGGACTTGTATGTGCTTTATAAGTGGCCACCCACTACCACTGGGCACCAACCTATCCATGAACTTTTGGGTGGCTTGTGGTAGGCCAATTGACCCAGGTGCTTAGTGGGCCAGTGCGTGGACTATGCGTGGCGGACCGGGCTTCGGGCTCGGGTCGTTACAACTAGAACTACAGTAAGAGAAACTTGCTAGTCCAATTTCAGGGGGACAACATCAAGATAGATCAGACGCTTTTATCTTTTCGCCTTAGGATTGATTAAACATGTACAATATGACTTGCATTGGTGCATGTTATAAGCTGATGACATTTTCCTCATTGACATGAAAGTAAATCTAAACTAGATGTGTGAAGAGAAGCTTCAAAATTAAGAGGATTCCAAATAAGCAGGAACAAAACCAAGTACATGAAATGGCATTGCAGTTAAGTTAGACAGCCTAGAGAGGTGTTTAGTCATAATATCACATCAGCTTGGGTGATGCAGCCTTCTATAATACAAATTGTTGGACAACAAAGATACACACACACATAAAATGTGTAGCTGAAATGAGAATGTTAAGATGGATGTGGTGTAAATACGTACATTTCAAAAATAAACACAGGTCAGATAATGAAAGTAGCTACTATAAGAGATCAAATGGAGAAAACCAGAGAAGGTCTATGACACATACAATGTAGACCAATAGCAATAAGTGTTTCAGTTAAGAAGAGTGACAATATCAGTATATATATATATTTTTTTGGTAGACGAGTGACAATATCAATATCAAAAGCAATGCCACAGGTAGGGGAAGACCAAGATTAACATGGACAGAAATAAATGTAAGGATATTGCTGCCAGTGTTTACTATTTGCAGTTGACTATTAGAACTTCCCTGGACCTATACTGTAAATCAAGCACTTAGGCATTGGCTTAAGGCATAGACCTCGGAATATAGGCCTTCTTGTAAAGAAAAAAGATTGAGTTCTGTTTATTAAAAAAATTTGCTTCGGATAAAAAAAGGAGTGAGGAAAAGGATTCATGTAACCAACCCCAAGTAGTTGACACAAAGGTTAGGTAGACTTGAGTACAAATTAACAATAGGAGATTAAAACTAGAGTCGCAAATTCATGTAAACGCTTAAGCTTCAGAGAAGGGGCAACAGTAAAGAAGCAAATAGAACCTAGGAGTTCAAGCCCTGAAAACCAGGACCACTACATACAGAGGCGAAGCCATAAATTAGTTTAAAGGGGGTCAAGATTATTTTAGGAGTGGACAATTACATGGTAGTGTATGAACTTGGCTCCAATGGTGGTCAATTTTATAACATAGTACAGTTTTTTCCTTGAAGAAAGGGGGTCAAAATGATGAAATTGTTATTTTATAGTAAAATGTCATTTCTTCTAACTTTAAAGGTGGTAAAGTGACAACTTTTTGAAACTAAAGGGGTCAAGTAACCCCTTATTGTTGAACGTGGCTTCGCCACTGACTACATAGTTCCCAAGTGAAAAGGATTTACAGCCTCACTTCAAAGAAGCAAGCTCAGCGATGTATATCATGCCTTACAGTTCCCCTCATATTTGACCCCGTTTAGACTTTAGACTTAAATATGAAACATAGGTACAACTTTTGGACCCCTTACATGAATACACTCTTTCTGCAGCTCACTTCGACAAATCAGATCTCATCAAAATGAAAACAAAAGGCGTACCAGTTAAGCACCTGTTTGTCTTGAAACTCTCAAATCCATAAATATCCAGCACTCCAATTAAGTATTTTGAATCTGGGTCTTGACCTATCGAGTTATTGATCTTATCTACGAGCCTGCATAGATAGGTACAAGAACTTAATTAAAACTGTAAAACCCAATTCACAGAAGTAAAAATAATAAAGTTAACAAATAGGCAAACAGCATTAGCAAAATCTAGGTTTTAGTCAGTATGGCACAACTTTTCACAGCATTTAAGTGAAGCTTACCAATCAAATAACCTTGAGTAGACAACTTTTGCCAAAGCATCTCTGCTGACGGCAGCAGATTCTGGATCCAGCCATTTTGTGATGGTTTCATCCCGGGTCACGATCACACGTTTGCAGAGAGAATCCTCTAAAGCTTTCACGTCACACCTGAACAACACGTTCTCTTAAGGATGTTTACTTGTGCCTCCTTTTTCTCAATGAAGCATTGTTATATTGTGATCACTTACAAGTCTGCATGCACAAATGAAATTTGACCACTTACATGAATAGCTCAGCAGCGGTTCTGAGATGGAACCAAGATTTTTCATCTTTGGGAACAGATGAGTCCATTTCCTTTCCCTTTGCAAATTCAATGTTTCCAAGATGGAGGATTGCAGCCACAACTCGGAAGATTGCATCCTGAGAAAGAAAACAGAGATTAGCAACAAGAAATAAGAGATTTCATTACTTAAAAATTTGCTTCAGTTATGCATTCTTTCCTCATTATACCTGCTCCTCAGAATTGATTCCAACAACATCCATTGCCGTCCTTGTAGCAATGTACTCTTTTGATTCATCCAAACCATCTATCCCATAGCAATTTGATTGATTTAGATAATGGAATGTCCTTGGATCTCCCACTTTGTACCTTTCACGATCCTACAAACATAAATTGTAAAAATAAAATTCGACAAAGACAACAAAAATATGGGGATTTGAGTCAACAATTAAGAATTCATTTCTCAGACTGGCAGAGCACTTCCAGGAAAACTCTTGCACCTATATAAAATACAAGCTGGATTACAACCACGAAACATACAGTGAAGTTTCAAACTTCAGTTTAGGTGCAAAAATATGGTGCTCATTATGAGTTAAAAACCAACTAAGAACACGTCGAATGAAAAATGGAGATCTGGTAACCTTCATAATCAGGTACTTCACCCCTTCACAAAGATATACATAAATAGTAAGTAGATCATTCAGTGAATATATTACCATTAAGTTTATAAATTCAAGATTCTCTGAACATGGATCAATGAATCTTATCCCAACTCCAGTTGAAAATTTAGGTCGTCATGTTTGGCTTCTAATCAGATTGAATGGAGATTAGAGTCAAAAACTGAGGCTTGCTCATTCTAACATGATGCATTCTTTCTGCTCGTAGAGCATTCTTCAGAGACTCCAAAAGTCAAAAGTTTTTTCTCGGAAAATCAACACCTTGACAGACCTAGCAAACTGGAATCTGATGACCAGCGTATGAGTGTTCCGTCAATTACGGGGATCTAAGAAGAGCTGAATGTACATAGCCTTCCCTCGTAATTAGGAAAGCTGTTTCCCTAATTTGAATCCATGACCTACAGGTTTCACAGGAACAACCTTGAACTCCTTTCTAACAGGCCTAATACTCTTTCCACAAGCCAAAAGCCTTAACCCATAGAAGTTATTGAAGAAAACCCCTCATAAGTCAGGAGACACATTGCAATAATAGGTCAAGGATATGATTATAGCGAAATAAACAGATCAAGCATGCATGCATTCTGACCAGCAGAGATTTCCATGCTTGAACTTGGAAGTCCATGTCCAGGAAGGACAGCAAGATTTCACAAAAATAAATGGTGAAATAACAGGACAAGAGGTAATGCCCTAATAAAAAACTCTTCCGAACTTGAATTGACTCTTCAAAAATACAAGACAAGATTCCCATGACTCAGCTCAGAAATTTAGTGATAGTAACCTAATACAATAAACAGGTTAAATCCAAAAAACAGAACTACACCAGGTGGACCATTCATGGATTCGCAGCTATTATCACATTGGGTAGCACAAAATCATGTAAAGTTAGAGCACACTGAGAGGACATTGTTATACGCTCTCTTATATCATTTTATAAGGTGAAAGATAAAGTAAAGATCAATCTGCAGGCTCAGCACTGGAGATGGCTATGAAAAATATTTTCTTGGCCACCTGACTAAAGATACAATGAAGCCCAAGCATTAAATTATATTCAACAACAAATAAGCATTGAAGAAGTTAAACCGAAACAAATATATGCCGATATATGTAATTTTACTTCTTCTCATATAGAATATCTTGCTTAAGTATACCGAGACTCATTACCTCCAGTGGTGCAGCACAAAGCATGTAGAAGCAATGATAGTTCCTTTCAGGATCTGACAGCTGACAAACACGAGACCTTTCCAATAAATAAGTTCTGATAGCAGCCCCAGAAATCCTCCCTTTGTGATCGAACTGAATCTCCACAAACTTGCCAAAACGACTGCAACAGTACAAACATACATGCATGTAACGAAACCATTCAAACATGCACTACAATATGAAAATAGTATAAAACATTTGCAAGAGTTAAATAGCAACTGCAAAATTTTCACACCTTGAGTTATTGTTTCTGACAGTCTTTGCATTGCCAAAAGCTTCTAATACAGGATTTGACTGTAAAATAGGGTAATCAGGAAATGGATGAATCAAGATAATAAGATTCAGAATCAAGACAAGTAACAAGAATCAGAATCCAGCATCAAAATCACTCATTCTCTAATCAGAACCCTAAAAGGACTAGACACGACTGTTACCTCTAGGACTTTCTGCTCCACACTCCTCCCCTCTGCTGCAGCTCTCCCTCCCATGTAAGCTAGATAGCGCATAAGCTGTTTTGTGCTTTCAGTTTTACCAGCTCCACTCTCTCCGCTAACCAAAATTGACTGACTAATTCCTTCATTTATCATAACTCTGCATCCGAAAAATGGCTTTGTTTATTTTGCAGAAAAAGTGAAATAACCAAGTCAACACCTTATCATAGTGTCACAAGTACCTGTATGCTGCATCTGCAACAGCAAAAGGGTGGGGACTCAGTTCACCGAATGCGGCCTCTTTATATTGTGCCATCATATGGCTGTCATATAAATGAGGTAATCTTCTGAAAGGGTTCACAGCAATTAAAATGCTCCCTGTATACGTCTGTAGGAAGCATTGAGTTCATTAGCTTAAATAAAGAGCTTGATCTTGCAGGAACACATCCGAACAGATGTTCTCTAGACCAGTTGCAATCGAGAGGGAAATAGATTGAACTCACATATATCTCGTTGATATCATATCTAGATCTTAAATTATTCAGAACTCCTGGTTCATGCAAATAAGCCAGCTTTGTCATATCATCCACTCCACATGGCGGTGCTTCAGCATCTTTAGGGTATACATTTGAAGACTTGGCAACGACCTAATCAATTTCAAAATGAAAAAAATTAAGGAATCAACATTAGCATATTTGTTGATAAAAGAATAAAAAGGATATCTACAACCAAGCATTGGAGTGGCTATAAAGAAAGAGAGAGAGCTCTCCTTGTTTGTAGTGGAATTATTTTGTATCAAATGCGAAATAACAAAAGATTTAGATAGCAAGTTACTACTGATCAGTTTGACGGTGATAATAAGGTAACACGGATATTTACATCAGCTTCCAATGAATAAATGTGAAAGGAATACTCACCGTCTTCCCTGAAGTAGTAAGAATCTTAATGTCATCCCCATTGACACCAACAACTTCCCCATCTATCCAAGCCTCGTCAAGATCCTCCACCCAAACAAGTGATCCAACCCCTAAGCTGACTGAAGCAGCCTGCAAAGGAACAGGGCATTTTGAATTAATCATCTTTACAAGCACCGACAACAAGAAAGATAAACACTATTCCAACAAGTATAATGTTTAAACAAAGACAAGACAGATGTGTATATGTTGGCATAGTGGTACGTGGATAAGTATTATGCACACTCCTCCTTCCTCTTACTTGTATTCTATTATTTTAATGCTTAAAATTTTGTAATGCTTATGCATACTAGAAAAATACTCCCTCAATGTGGGTCTCTTTTTGAAATTTTTGTCCCAAACTGTGGGCCTTTTTCTATGAAGATACTAAATTCACATTTGCTAATCCGACTACATGTCACAATGTGCACTTCAATACTATGGTATGGACACTAAGGGCATTCTACTAGTAAAATTGTCTAAAAGTCAACTTCCTTAATTTTTATGAAAAACTAAAAAAGGGCACTCATTTTCGAACGAAGGGAGTAAATTTTTTCCAGTATCCGAACGTTTGTTAGTCACGTGTAGCGAGTATCAAATAAGTGCTAAAAGAACTCATTAAAATTTTGTGCATGTCGAACAAGTCTTGATTTAGTAATGAGGGTGACAATGTGCATCAGCCACGTGCATGATACATAGGCTTCTAGAGATTTTCGTGCTACCGTGAGTTTCAAATCAAGCCTTCCATCAAAGTAAGGACTAAATAGCTTTGCTGAAATATAATTTTTTGTGCTACGGGTATCAAGTCAAGCTTTCCATGAAAGTAGGATTAAATGGCTCAGTTCTCTAACTTGAAGCACAAACTCGAGATATAAGACAGCAGGCAATAAATCAGTTTCTAGGTCCCAACCCAATGAAATCTTTTTGAATTTTATTTTTATCAAAGTGCAAGCAAAACAATTAGAATTTTAAACAGAGAGTTGTTACTTATGCAAGATCAAATGCAAAAAGATATAAGAAGTGTCTAAGAACAGAAAATGAATACCCTTGATGGATTTTGTTAAGTCAAGATCCTCTAAAATCTTCACTCAGACAATAATGTATATCATACTCTAACACTCCCCATCACGTGCAACCCCAACATGCACGTTGAGAGGCATACAAAATAAAATGAACTTATTGCATGAACCAAACAAAAAGTAAATGCAAATTGCACTATCATAATTCATAACTCATCAATTAGGTCAAGTTGGTAAAGAGAACGCCTAATAATATGTATAACTTATACAATATGTTTCCTATGTCTATGGAATACCTAAGGGCTATTACATATTTATCCTCGACAATGGCATTCATGATAAAGAATGCTAGTATCTTTGATAGCCACATAGAAGAGAAATAATCTATGTATTGCCGAAAGAATATCAACCTCACACAAATTACAAAACAGCACAAACAAATAAAACTATAATGATTTCCTGCACCCAAAATTCAAATAATTGAATATCAAATGGTACACTAATCAGCAAAGCCTAACAAAATTTCCCCCCGGAAATTAGCTTCGACTTGGTTTCCAACTAACATTTCCATAAGAAAACACACATACTAATCAGACAATTCAAGTGGCTCTTTATGAGCTTTTTCAGCTAAACTGTCGAAAAAGGTTATTTCAATTCAACTCCTTTATACAAAATATTAAAAACAACTTAAATAGCAATCTAAAAACCAATAACAAATACAATCATTTCGACAAACTATCAACAACAATTCATTCCATAATACAATATCACAAATGGAGATCAATCAGAATCAATTCTCAGGACAACTGAAATTAAACACTAAACAACAACATCAATACATACCATTTTTTAATAACTCTGACCAGATCGGAAACCGGCAATGCTCCAATCGGCGACTGAATCCTCAACAACAAATCAATCCAAACAACAGATCAAACAACAACTAGCTATTCCAGTAAATGCAAACTCAAATCCAAATTCAATCCCCTTCCTTTTGCTTCGATTACTCCTCACTTGAATCAAATCAATACATCAATAGCTATAATGAACTGATCTTCGTTATGCTTTATTCGAGCTTGATAAATCGAAAAAAATTTGATTAAACAAAAGAGCAAAAAAGCGAAGATCAGGAAGTAAACAATGAGCTTAGTATTGATTGAAAATGACTTAAACCCCTTTGCGCTTTGCTTCGCTAAGCAAAATCCGTATTTCGTGCTCCTCTTGGATTTTCCTTTTTCTTTTCTTTTCTTCGTTGAGTTCCCTCCCACGTTGTTCGGATTTGGTCTTTAGTCTATAATACGGGGCAGGTGTAATTAATTAAAGAATTAAAAATAAAGCGTTTATTTATTGGGAGTGACTTTCCTAAATGCCCTCCGAGATTCGTGTTATTACAACGAGTGGCACTGTGAACACGAATTGCGGACGCGGACAAGTTTTTGTCTGGGTCCATTTCCCATTTTTAAAGTGCTGCGGCGGCAAGGTTTAGTACAGTTACTTTAGGCGTTGTGCTGCTTAACGACGTCGTTATAGAGACAGTGTCTTTTTACTGCTTTATTATGGCCAACAAAAAGTTTTCAACTGGGCCAGGAAAGTAAAAAATCTTTTGGACTTTTGTTGGCTGTTGAAAGGATATCTCAAGTTCATTTTTACCACAATTCTTTCTTTCCACTAAAACTTGTACGAGACTATCTTACGATAAGATAATGTCACTTTTAGTTTTAAAAATGTTACTTTGTATTTTTAAAAAAAAATCGAAAATTGTCACTATTTGCTTTAAAATGTCACTTTGTAAGCCAACAGTGACACTTTTTAAGAAAAAATAATAATATTTAAGATACAAAGTAACACTTTTAAAGTTAAAAAGTAAAGTTATCCTATGGTAAACCGGTTTTATGGAAAACTTCTCTTTTCTTTTTTGGTCAAATTGTACAACATCTCATTGATCAAGAATAACACAAGATAACTCGCTCTCCCGCAGCCTATGTTTATGGGCTTTGTCTGGTTAGTAAGAACTGATTGGTGGGTTTTTTTTGTAATAAGTTTAGTCTCCCATATGAAATCAATCACTCAGACTCAACTCAACACTTGTCCTGATTATTAGAGATTACCTTAATTAATTCAAACATTAAGAAAATTCATTCTAATTATTTTAATTTGTGTAAAACGAAGATACATTACATCATACGAGTCATGATTCCACAATTCCTTTTGATCGTCCTGCTCTTTTGGTTCCATGCTCTTTGATGATTTAGTGACTTGGTTTGTAGTTTTGGTTTGGTTTTTCTCTCGTTGATTTTACTAACTTTTTTTCCATCTCTTTTTTTTTTTCAATCATTACATAATAAAATTTTAAAATCAAAGTCAAACTACAAAACTACCAAGTCAAAGGCACCCTTTAAATTTCTTTATACATTAGGAAAATCAACTTTGCAATTTGTGATAGATTACTTTCTATACAAATTGACTCGGTTGATTTTTTTCTAAAATAAAATGTTTGATCATGGTTGATGCCTCTTAACTCTTACTCTCTCTGTCATAAAAAAAAAGAGTCACATTTTTCATTTGGGTTTGATAAAAAGGTTTATATTTTGAACATTCGAGCTTCAAATCTACACTTTTTTTTCAATTCTTTTTGAATATATATATATATATATATATATATATATATATATATATATAACGGGTCATACAAAGAATATAGAGATAATTGCAAAATAAACCCTGTACTAGTTTCGAGATTTCAAATTAAACCGTGTGTTTGTTTTTTTTCAAATTAAACCTTAACCTATTATTTTTTTTTTTGTAATCGAACCTTAGTCAGTGGTACATTAAGCAACTAACGAAAGGCGAGTTGAGATGACGTGGATCCTACGTGCTTTAGGCGGGGAAATAAGAATTCTATCCCGCCAAAGTATTTCAAAATAAACCCTATAATATTTTTAAATTTCAAAATAAACCCAGTACTATTTTTAAATTTTAAAAAAAACCTTACAGTTGACAAATTTTCAAACCAAACTATTTTAAAAAGAACCCTGGCTGAGATTAAAGGTATTTATATACCTTTCAAGACAGAACAAAAACATTAAACCTCACAATCCATTCAATTCTAATTTTGTTGTCATTGGAATAATCATGAATAGAGCAGTTCGCCATTGTGGAAGGATGACGTGATGCGGACATCCTGGACCGAGCAAGAAGGAGGTTCTTAGGCTGCGAAAGATATGGGGTAAGTTATATTATATTTAAAGTTTTCGTTTGTAATTATTTGTGATTATTAATTTTCTAGAAAACTAATTAAGTTTTTGTTTGTTCTTGCGTAGTCAGAACATAGTTGTGGATTTTTCCTCTGGTATGATCCTCCTCAGAGAACCGTGGAAGTAGTTCAAAGTAACAGTAACAATTGCCTTTGGATCAGTTTGGTGATATCAATTTTGTTCAACCTGCTCTTCATCTTAATCATACTTGGTCAGGACTAAGCTATTGTAACTTTAAATATTAATGAAATGGGGTTAATTTTGTGGTGTTGTTAACATCTTATGTACATTATTTTGATGTGTGTAACGAACCCCTTATGTATGTTATTTTGTCTAGTGGAAATGAATGAAATGTTTCTTATGTTGATTATGTAATCATGTTTAACTTATCAACAAACACAAAGAGTATGTCTCTCTTTGACATATTAGTGGTGGAATATATTGAGTGTTTGTCTGTGTGTAATTAACATTCTCTTAGTGTTTGTTGATGATTATTATACGCGGATTGCATATATCAAAGAGAGACATACTCTTTGTGTTTGTTGATAAGTTAAACATGATTACATAATCAACATAAGAAACATTCCATTCATTTCCACTAGACAAAATAACATACATAAGGGGTTCGTTACACACATCAAAATAATGTACATAAGATGTTAACAACACCACAAAATTAACCCCATTTCATTAATATTTAAAGTTACAATAGCTTAGTCCCGACA
Source organism: Platycodon grandiflorus (assembly GCA_016624345.1). Taxonomy (NCBI): domain Eukaryota; kingdom Viridiplantae; phylum Streptophyta; class Magnoliopsida; order Asterales; family Campanulaceae; genus Platycodon; species Platycodon grandiflorus. The sequence goes on along the minus strand of CM028366.1, from coordinate 9,797,639 downwards.
AGTATGATTAAGATGCGAGGTGAACAAAATTGATATCACCAAACGATCCAAAGGCAATTGTTATTACTTTGAACTACTTCCACGGTTCTCGGGAGGATCATACCGAAGGAAAAATCCACAACTATGTTCGACTACGCAAGAACAAACAAAACTTAATTAGTTTTCTAGAAAATTAATAATCACAAATAATTACAAACGAAAACTTTAAATATAATATAACTTACCCCATATCTTTCACAACCTAAGAACCTCCTTCTGGATTTTGCTCGGTCCAGATGTCCGCATCACATCCTTCCACAATGGCGGCTATTCATGATTATTCCAATGACAACAAAATTAGAATTGAATGGATTGTGAGGTTTAATGTTTTTGTTCTGTCTTGAAAGGTATATAAATACCTTTAATCTCAGCCAGGGTTCTTTTTAAAATAGTTTGGTTTGAAAATTCAAATGTAAGGTTTTTGAAATTTAAAAATAGTTGGTTTATTTTGAAATTTAAAAATATTATAGGGTTTATTTTGAAATACTTTGGCGGATAAATTCTTATTTCCCCGAAACCACGTAGGATCCACGTTATCCCAACTTTTCAGTTAGTTAATACAGACTAAGGTTCGACAAAAAAAAAAATAGGTTAAGGTTTAATTTGAAAAAAAAACAAACACATGATTTAATTTGAAATCTCAAAACTAGTACAGGGTTTATTTTACAATTATCTCAAAGAATATACATATATATACCTATATATTTATTAGGGTAAACTTCAAAAACACCCCCTAAACTATGTACGAACAAAAAATACCCCCTTGAACTCTTAACTCGAGTGAGTTAGTCCACTTGACTCACTCATTGTAACGGAGCTAACGGAACGTGCTAAAAGTCATTATTGCCCTCCTCTCTCTTCCACAAACAAATAACCTAAAAATTCTAATTAAAACACAACGCAGTCAATCTTCACACGCACAGACACCTCTCCCTCTCTCTTGCAAGCCACACCCTCTCCGCCGGTGCTTGTCACCCTTAGGTCCGACGGGCACGCAGTGTTCACGTCCACAACGTACTCGTGTTGGTGCAGTTGGGCCCACTACCGCCTGTGGACCACTACTTGGGGGATTATAGCTGTCAACCAAGCTGACGTCAAAGAAATCCATCCCATCGGAGCCGTTAAGGGTGAACTCAGCCAGCGTAGAAAAGAGCAGCGCCACCGCAGGCACATTCTAGCTTCCCGAAGCCATAATCGTCAGTGACACAGGTGAATTTCCTAGTGGAGTCGTCACCGCAGTGGGTCCTACCCCAAGACCGGCCTCCCCAAGAAGACGACACGTTAATTTCCTTCGATTCGCCTTTCTGGAGAGCGAAACTGGTTCTGGAAAGACGTGCAATACCAACATTCGATAAAATGCCTGGCCAAACCTTTCCTCTGAAATTATGTTTTGTTCCAAAATCGTGGATATGGTTGATTCATTTTTTGAATGAAAAAAGCACGAATCATACTATCTATTTTCTAAAAGTTAGTCAATTAGATTTTATTCTACTTAATTTATTTTTTCAACGTTCATATCAAGAGAAAATTTTTTCCAGATTTTTAGATTTTGTTAAGAGGTTTAGTTGAGAGTAGACAAGTTGCAAGCAGACTTCCTTTTTTTTTTTTTTTTCCTTTTCCTGGGTGTTTTTCTTGGCTCATAGATGGCAAAATTGTCTTGAGCAGCTTGTCTTGATTTCCTATTAAAACTTATTATTATTTTGTTAAGATGTGGGGTTTGTAGCTTTTGTTGTTTGAATAAGCTTTTGAATATTGACAGAGAGAGAGGTTGAAGATGAAGTTGACCAATTAACTTAAGGGCATTTTGGTCATGGAAGATAACAATGTAGAGCCATTTGATATGCACATGGGTTTTCTGTTAATTCGACTAACGGACAACTAACTGAAGGATTTATTTACCCGGGTACCACCCAGGTCAATAGTTAAGGGTACTGAGTTAAAATTGAGTTATAGTTGAGGGGAGGTTTTCAAAATTTACCCTATTTATTAAGAGCCCGTTTGGTGTAGCGTTTTGAAAACGCAGTGTTTTAAAAACGCAGCGTTTTAAAAACGCAGCGTTTTTAAAACGCAGATTATTTAAAACGCGGCTTTTTTCTTTATAAATGCGTTTGGGATATTATGTCAAAACGCTGCTTTTTATTCCCTACTGCGTTTTAAAATCTGCGTTTTGAGAAAAAGCTAGAATTCCAGCGTTTTAAAACGCAGCTACGTTTTGAAAACGCTGCGTTTTCTACCGCAGCATTGAAACGCTAAGTTAAGGAATAAGCTGCGTTTTAACCCTGCGTTTTGTCAAACCAAATTCCAAATGTTGAATTTAGAATTGAAATTATAAAATTTAAATCCGTTTCTGATTTCAAATCCAAAACTTGGAATTGAGTTGCAAACATAGATTAAGTGCGAGACGCAAAAGTACTAAGGCTATGTTTGGCTACTCAATGTCATGCTTTGGAATTGGAATTGGATGAACAATTTGAGCTCCACGAAATTCAAATTGTGCTTTCAATTCCAATTCTAAGCTATGGCATTAGGGTTCCCAAACATACCCTAAATAAAAAATTTTAATTTGGCAAATTTAACTTTTTCCTTTTTGAACGGATGGTATTACACAAATCTGATTTGGATACTATAAATATATTGATTTCAATTGTCATGATAAGTAATAATTACTACTCCTACCTTGCATCACGTGTCTTATTTTAGTCTTATACATTATTCCTTTTTTTCACAATTAAATAAGATCATTTCAAAAAAAAATTTAATTAAATAAGATGAAACAACTCCAATTAAGTTTAGGTTATTTCTGGTTAGCTTCCAAACAATGACGTTTTAAACCTGCAACTATGTTGTAATCATCTAGCTTACGGATTAGACCGAAAGTAGTTAATTGTATTATCATATTTCATTGATTTATTGAGCTCTCTTCGTTTTTTTATTTTTTAGTTTATCTTTTTCTGATCTCATCAAGTTCTCTCTATTTTGTTTTTACTTCTTTTTCGATCATATCTTATCTTAACTTCGACCTTCATAGATTATGAGAACGACTCAGTCTCATGCAACATTTTTGAAAGATTACCTCTCTGATTAGTATCATTAACTTGCAAACAAAATATTTAAGCTCTAATATCAAATGAAAGTTCCTGATAAAGTTAAAAACTCAATAAAAATAATTAGGTTTCTATTAAAAGAGGGCAGTTTCCAATTCAATGTTAAAGCTATTATGACACTTATTGGTATAGCTCTTATACCAAATGAAAAAATGAAAGTGCAGTGTTACGAATGGATATTACTAAATTTTGGTATAGAATAGCTAAGTTCTAATATTAATTGAAAGTTTCTTATAAATCTATCCTCAATACAACACACTTTACTATGATCATTGAGATTAATCAACTCTCAAAATATCGTTTGTAGTAAAATAATAAAGAGTTAAGATTTGCCAAAATATTTAAAATGATTAAATAGAGTTGTGCACAATAGAATTAGATTGAAACAATGATCTCAAGACAAGTTATGATTTTATCTTGTATGTGTGAAGTACTATGATGATTGATTGCAGCAAGTAAACAGATTGATGATTGTTTGATCTATGAAATAGCCCTTTAGCTTTATAAGGCAACAATCTACTATATTTCTCTCAAGTATACAGATTATTGATAAAAAGTCCTTGACTTTTCTCTACTAGTTGTCAACCCCACTAGAACACTTTACACAATACACAAAGGGGTTTTGTTTCTTAAGAAATAACTCTAACTAGTCTAATGAAGTTGTTTGTGTGGCTCTATGTCATTGTGTAACTACTGCTTGTAAGAACAGTTGAGTTGATGATTGATTGACCTCACAATTTGTTGATGAGTGATCTTAATCTTGGTATGGTAAAGACTTTAACAACTTAGATATCAAAATATCTCAAGTTATTCTGAACAATGATAACTGTTTCTTTTGCAGAAATCTTGAAATCAATAATATCACTTGTCTCTGTATCCTGCTCTATAATTTGTGATCACTCTTGATATATCTAAGCTATCTCTCTAAAATCATCATATATTTGATCTGTGGAGAGAATTTTCTTTACTATGGAATTCATTGGAATTTTTTTTTATTCACTGTTTTTTTCTTGTAGATGCATAAATTTAATCCGAATATTTGCTAACAATAACAATTTGTTGGCTTCAAATATTCTATCACACTCCGTGTCACACTTAATCCTAGTTTTACACGTGTACTTGTTATTTTAGTTTGTCTCTTTTTACAAGAAAACATGTAGTGTTGAGATTTAATGAAATAGAGAGTGTGATAGGGGGTAGGATAGAAGATTAGAAGCCCAATTTTGTTACCGTTATATTAAAAATATGTTTAGTATTTTTAGTAACGGTTCATTTTTATCTGGGCTTCTAATTAATGAGCTCTTTGTTTTATATTTTGGTCCATAACCTAAATTCTAAAAATACCTCAAATTTTTGGAGGTAAATGATATTTTTCATTTTTCCCTAATTTGGTTCACTTCAATTTTTTTATTACTTCCGAATTTGATCCTTTGGTTTCATCCAATGCTCACTTCTCTTCTGTAAATAGCAATAAGCTGCCATATTTCTCTGCCAAGTTCTTTTTGAAATTTATTTTGTGAGGAGGCTCTTCTAAGGAACTTACTAGTACTTTAATTTTTAACATATAAATATATATACATATATATGAAAAAATAAAAGGGGAACAAGTTGGGCTATTTTGGTCCAAGCGACACAACCTAGCTTTTAGGTTCCTTGTTTCCGTGAAAAATCTACAAAATATAAGTTGTGTTTGGCATAAAAATTTTGGATTCTAAATCATGGTTTTATAATGATTGAATAAAACGTAAAAGAGAGATAAAAGAAGCTGGTGGATCCAAATAAAGAGAAATTTTAAAACTAAAATTTTTAAATCTTTTATGGAGAACACACCCATAATATTTTAAAATAAAGTGTGTTATAAAGACGGTGCATTTAAAAACAATGAGTTGATACACTAGTTTAATTAAAACGATGAGTTTTTTTTTTACCAAAATACGGCTGCAGACAAGCCCCGAGACATTATCCTCAATTTAAAAAAAAAATTATTTTTAAGCCACATTATCCTCAAGTTAGAGCTACTAGAATGAGTTCCATACAGATTCAAGGTGGGAATTATATGTTTAGAAAATTAATAGTTATCTCCAATTACATAGTCTATAATTCTTATTTATTTATCTTTTTTTGCACACAAAAGTCAAAACACACCACAATATATTAAGCTATACATGATTACACAGAGTTGGAGAATTCAAGTTTCTACGTCTACAAACCCGGGAAAGATCAAAAACTAAAAGCAGGGGTTAAAAAGGATGGGGGAATGGTAAAACATATTCCTTCAAGTTTCAAGAGCCTAGCCCAAGGGGCAAGGAAATGCTGGTATTTTCGTAGTTTTATCTCAAAACCATGGGCATATAAAGGAATACTCATTTTTATTGTCCTATTTTCTTTTTTTAGTTGTTTCATAATTTAATTATGACCACTTAAAATTTCAATACATTTTTACTAACTAAATTTATTAACTTGCAAAAGTTTGCCTGAGAAATTCCTTAGTGGGACGCGCCTAGACATGACAGTACTGCACACTCGGGAGTGGCACAGCTACTACTGTAATTGCCTATTTCCCGGCGCGTTCAGACCAAATTCAACGGCTTGATCAATTCTTCTTCTTCTTTTTTTTTTTTTTTCTTTTGGAAAAGGTATATCTAAATACGTAGTTTTCCAACAAACATTTGCATTTTTCGATAAACAACATAGGTAGTAAATATGTATATAGGACACATATACACAAATAATTGAAAAAAAAAACTCTTGTTTATCGTATTTAAACCAAATTTAATTTAAAATATTCATAATTTTGGATCAAAACATATATTACACGCAAAGAACTTTAAATATATTGTAATTTACATATAAAATTGGAATATATACAAAATTTTGATATAATTTTATAATTTTAAGGGTAATGATACACATAGTAAAAAATTGATCATGAATTTTAAAGCCCACACATGTGGCACAAGGAGATCCAAGTGTTTTGGTTAGAGAGAGAAAGAGAGAGGGAGATGAAGTGGATCTCCTTGTGCCACATGTGTGTGCTTTAAAATTTATGATTAATTTTTCACTATGTGTATCATTACCATATTTGTTATTGCGTCTAAGAAACATTATTTGTTATTGCACTACTAACCCATAGTTATTTTATAATAAATAGGAAATATGAAAATAATACTTAAGAGTGTATAGATGTGAAAACATTTTGATATTAAAACTTCAATTTGATGAAGATATTAAGATATTCATACAAAATATGACGTATTTTCGGTCTCGTATATTTCGATCATATTCTTATTATACTCGCACAAACATATAGAAATATTTTTTTAGTTTATGTATTTTTATGTCGAACTTTTCAGCATAACTTTTGAAAAAGAATTCATATTATACTTGTACGGTTTCTTCAAGGTAATATATCCGTCCAGTACATATTTTACTAACTATGATAAATAGTACTCTTTCCTTTTTATAAAGGAGTCTTTTATAGTTCGGCGCACACATAAAATAAGCTAATTATATTGACTTTATTATTGGTATCACGTAATATGTATTGTACGGAGTATTTTTAAAATGATATTCATGTGAGAGTAAGACTCATCAAATAAAATGACAACCAAATCAAAGATAGAATTTGTTAAAGTAACATCCGAAAATGAATGATTACGCACAGAACATTTTATTTGAATTGATGTAAAAAAAAAAGAGAGAATAAACTACTCTCTCCGTCCCAAAATAAATATGCATTAAAAATTTTATCTCAAAATGAGTGTCTATTTTGCAATGAAGTTATCAGATTTACCTTTGCCAACTATCAATGCTCTAAGGTGAACAACATGGGTGTTTATGTGCTACTAAAATGGTTTAAAAATTAATTTTTTAATTTTTAAAAAAATCAAAATTAGGCATTAATTTTAGGACAGAGAGAGCTTTATCTTTTAGGAAAAGGAGAAAGTTTTTACTTTATACATATAAGTTATCGTGACACGCACATTATGTATCTTTTAGGAAAGTAAGAAAGTATTTACTTTATACATATAAATTATTGTTTTTCATTTTTTTTAATTATGTCTTAAGGGGACATGAGAAGAGATCGAACCTGTAACCTCAAATTTTGTGAAGTCTCAGCTCTACCACTAAACCACCCCTCTTACATATAAGTTATCTTGACACACTTAAAGATTCTAAAAGTAGTGACAATAATGAGCAAATACATCAAATGTACCTAATAGTATATAATTACATAAATAAAATGTTACTTATGTGAATAAAAGGAGGAACCCTACCCTTTGATTATAGATCAATAGTAGTTCTTCATTTTCAAGTTAAAACAATTTGACTTTGTGTCGGACTACTGGGATAGATGATCTCCAAATTAGTGGGGGTTAATTCATCGCATTTGTCACGAGAAAATATCACTACTGGAAAACACGTATTTACTGTCGGAGAATTCGGCGAATTCAAAATTCCGACGGAATACGTATTTTACGTGGACGAGTCCGGCAGTTTCGACGGTAAATCTTCGACGGTAATTATATTCGACGATGTCTGACGGATCGACGGTAATTACGTCGGAGGATCCGACAATTCCGTCGAAATTCTTGTTGGATAGTCCGCGATAATCGCGGATCCGCGATAATCGTCGAAATTCTTGTTGGATATTCGAAGTAATTACTGTCGGATCATTCGACGATGTCGACACTTGAACAGTGGCAAATGTCTTCGGAAATTCAACGATAATTCTTGTCGGATATTCCGTCGATAAATAATTATTAAAATAATATATTAATTACGTCGGAACTTCCAACGTAATTTTAATTAAAATAAAAAAATAAAATTTGAAATTTAAAAATTTGTTATTTTTGCACGATATAACAATTATATATATACACAAATCACACACACACCACACAACAAAACTAATTCAACAACTAAAAACATAAACTAAATTAAAATTAATATATATACAAATTAAAATATTAATACAATACTAAAATAAATGTGTCTCTTGTGGAGGGGGTCAAATATATTACGCCTAGTAGGCTGCTGCCCATAACCGGTCGTCGCAGGCTCTAGCGCTCGGCTCGCCGCGCGTCGCTCGCGTCTGCTGCGCCTCGTGCTCCCTTCTTTGCATCCGGTCGCGTCTGCGCCTCCTCCTCCTCTTCTTGCTGCCATCGCGTCTGCTGCGCCTCTCCGACTTTCTTCTTGCCGCTTCGGCCTCTGCTGCCAACTCGAGAGTCTGCGTCTTCTCGGCGGGGCACGCTCGTAGGCGGTTCCGAGCACCGAGACGTGGTCGCCGAGGAAGAAGTCGATCCGCTGGTCTAAAGCGGCGGCGCGTGGTCACCAAAGCCGTAGAGGCGATCTCCCTCTTCTTCCTTGACTCCGGTGACCGAATGCCAAATGTCGGAGACAAATGGCGTCTGCGCCTCGGGGTCGTGCGGACAAGCCCTCGGCGACTGCGTGGACATAGAGTCCTTATAGGCTCTCGTGTCACAAAAACATAAAAACATTAATATTAACATTTACCATTAACTAATAAACAAAATAGAATTAAAATATTTTAAGTAATACTTACAAATGCTCTCTCTGTAGTCTCATCGACAAAGACAATCGGCGAATCGGCACCGGGAGGAGCGGGAGTGGTGTGGGTCGCGGCAAATAAATCGGTCATCGGTACCTCGGTACCGTAGTATTGATTCTACAAATATAATGAATTAAAATTAGGAAAGAACACATATTAAGCTATAACACGATCAACTTATAAGAAAACAATAAAAACAGCCTATATATACACTCAAACCCTACTAAGACAGCCTATTTGAACTCAATTCATTCTCATAACAACCTATTAAGACTCAAATCGTTATAAAATAGTCTATTGACCCTCAAACCCCTTCTAAAACAACTTATTTACACTCAGAACCTTCAAAAACAATCTATTTGCACTCAAACCCTTCTAAAGCAACCTATTTAAACTGAAAAACCCTTTCATAAAGGCTTTTGTACACTCAAACCCTTCTAAAACAACCTATTTACACTTAAACCCTTCTAAAACAACCTAATTGTTACCGATTCTGCTTTGACCATGGATTTCATAGCATCCACATGGCTACCCAACAAATCAATTTAAATCATAAGTAAAACAATAACATATAATATGTATGTTTTGAGGAATTCATAAAGGCCTATTGACATTCAAACCCTTCTCAAACAGCCTATTGACACTCAAACCCTTCTAAAACTACTCATTTACACCCAATCCCCTTCTAAAACAACCTAATTGTTACCGGTGCCCTGCTTTCAGCCATGGATTTCATAGCATCCACATGGCTACCCAACAAATCAATTTAAATCATAAGTAAAACAATAACATATAATATGTATGTTTTGAGGAATTCATAAAGGCCTATTTACACTCAAACCCTTATAAAACAGCCTATTGACACTCAAACCCTTCTAAAACAACCTAATTGTTACCAGTGCCCTGCTTTCAGCCATGGATTTCATAGCATCCACATGGCTACCCAACAAATCAATTTAAATTATAAGTAAAACAATAACATATAATATGTATGTTCTGAGGAATTCATAAAGGCCTATTTACACTCAAACCCTTCTAAAACGGCCTATTGACATTCAAACCCTTCTAAAACAGCCTATTGACATTCAAACCCTTCTAAAATAGTACATTTACACCCAATCCCTTCTAAAACAACCTAATTGTTACTGGTGCCTGCTTTCCCATGGATTTCATAGCATCCACATGGCTACCCAACAAATTAATTTAAAGCATAAGTAAAACAATAACATATAATATGTATGTTTTGATGAATTCATAAAGGCCTAATTTCACTCAAACCCTTCTAAAACTCTACATTTACACTCAAACCCCTTATAAAACAACATATTTGCACTGATCAGTGCCTGCTTTCGACCATGGATTTCATAGCATCCACATGGCTACCCAACAAAACAATTTAAAGCACCGCTAAAACAATTAAAGCATGTATTAATTAATTACAATACAACACATTAAAGTCCTTACCATGCGCAAGTGGTGCTCGGAGGTGTTGATCGACCCCGAGGTGTGCTTCCCCTCCCCGTGCCGCTCGGCCTATTACTGTTGCGATCGGCGGCTCTCTAGCGTCATCGGAATCCCAACCCTCGGTATACGTGAAAATGTTAAAATTGTTATAGAGATACAATATATAAAAAATCTCATCTATTTAAGGAATGAAATTAAATCAAGTATATTATTATAATGTACTTACGGCGCCGAGACATCATCGATGAAATTTGGAGCCCTCACCCTCCTCTCGGTCACGCCTTCATGCCGTAAATCCGGTCGCGGAACTTCTTCGCGCACGAACCTAAACGCCTCGTGCGCCTCGGCGTCGAGTGCGCGAGCCAACAATAATGAAGCCGCAAGTTTAACCAATTTAAACATATTAATTATAAACTTTGATAAAAATTATTAAATTATTAAACATTAACATATTTTATATATCCTTAGAATCCTTACCCTAAAATCATCCCACCATGGTCTCGGGTCGCCGTAGGCACGCTAGTAATGTGGCGGTACTCCTCGTGCCTCATCCGAGAATACGTCCAGGAAGCGGGTCGGATCGGGATACCCGCATGAACGACAAATATTAAACAAATATATTATACAAATATGCAATTAACATGTAACCAATGTCGTACAAGCATTAAAATTTTAAAACGAAATATTATTACTTACGCTTAAGGTGGAGATGGTAACGATAATCCGACCATCTTCTGCGTGTCCATGATCCGGAGTCGATGAGGACCCGGCCCGCTCATCGGCTCGTGGGGAGAGTCGGGTGCATCCTCGGGCCGATCCAAGTCGGGATCGGCTCCTCCTGCAGTACGGTAGGCTGTGTACCGTAATGCATGTAGGTAGAAGTCGGACCTTAGGTGTCCGACTCCTACCTCTACCGCTCGTCCGACATGTCTATATATAAATTAGTATATTAATGTTGACAATTAACGCTAAGTTTAGATGACAATTAAGTTAAAATACATAACATAAATTAAAATCTCTCATCTTCATGATAACAAGTAACATACAAATAGCGTTCTACACATGACATTTACTTTCTAACAAAAATAAAAGAGCCTAAACGGTACATATTGCAAGACTACTCGAGTCTTCATTCTCGTGTTTGCATTTTCTTCATTCTCGATTCTCCGGTCTCGGCGTTTGAGTCGCTACTACAAAACTCAAATTCTTCTTCGGTCTCATCCTCGGACATCCAATCCTCTTCACCTTCATTACCTCGTCTTCTTCGCATCACCTTCAATAATCGGGATTTCGTCTTCGGACGGGGAAGGAGGTGGCAAATCAACGGGCAATACTATCTCCAGGCCCAAGGGAGGCACGAGCATTTCATCCATTGGATGACTATCGAAGATACAACGGGAGGTATGGGCATTTCATCCTCTTGATAACATCCTTCTAGTGACGATTCGTAGTTATGTCGTCGACCGATATGCTATATAAATAGTGCTTCGGCCTTGGTCTTCCAAACGACCCACCATCCCCTCATCGGCTCGCCGATAAGGGTATGGTGTCATGTAGACTTGTTGTGCTTGTGATGCTAAGATAAACACATCATCACCCGCATGTCTAGACGTGTGCTTCACATCGATTAGGTCAAACAAGTCGTGCTTTTTATACCTCGCACGCGTCTCGCCGATCACAATTGAATAGGACTATATTTTTCCTCCCGAGATATCGTAACTCGATGACTTCTTTAAGGACACCATAATAGTCAAGGTTGCCTTTAAGATTGACACCATTGTTATCTTTGTTTTCCCTCCCGTATTCCTTTGTATGGAAGACATAGCCATTCACATAATATCCGTTGTATATAGTAACTCTCATCAACGGATTTGCGGATATGTGAGATAATCTCGCGACTCGCGGGTCATTAGGATGCTCCAAAACCTGAAAAGTATTGCATAATAGACATTTTTAATGGTGAGCCATTAATAAGAGGTCTACATATAAATCGAGCCAGGAAATGATATTTACATATTTGCGTAACCACGACGGAAACTCTTTCTGTCCGATATCTCGCAATTCGTCGGATATATCATCTCCGGCTTGATCTTCGAACATACCGCATTAGGTTTAGAGTTTATACGAGTTATTTGTGCATCTTGCAACTTTAATTTGAATCGGACGACTATCTAAAATTAAATGAAATTGATAATTAACTTACTTGAGATATTCCTCAACCTCGGGACAATTAAGGAGTATATAGAGTCTCGCCTTCATACTCCTTATTGCTTAGCATTCGAGTCTTAACCGGTTTACCGAGTGGCCGACCCGGAGCATTAAATACGAGATGTCCTCATTGACATCGGGCTCTCCACCATCGTAATTGCGCCCACCCGAGTCAATCTCGTTTCAATATCGGGATGAAAATATTGCGCGGCAAAGGCAACAATTTCCTCTATAATAATAGCCTCGCATATTGAGGCCTCAACCTTTGCCTGTTTCTCATCTTCCTTTTCAAATGACCGAGATACCTAATTCATTAATGAATGACGGATTAAAAAATGTTACTCAATCTATAACCGACTTTTAAATATGTTATAGATCATGAAAACGATTATTATGAGACGAGTTATTACCTCTCAAATGGATACATCCATACGTATTGAACTGGACCCCCACCACTTCATATGCCAAGTGGACCGGTAAATGCTTTAGACGCGTAGAGCGTTGCAATCTCGGAGTCAACGGCAAGTAACATAGCCGCTTATAAGGTTCATTCTTCTTGCGTTTGAGCCCCTCCGTTTCGGCTTATATCGATCATGGCCACACACGGAACATTCTTTCGGGTTTGAATCTTCCTTGTAGAAAAGCATGCAATCATTCTTGCACGCATCAATCTTCTCATATTTCAACCCAATATGCCCAACCATCTTCTTTGTCTGATAGAAGTTCTCTGGCATCTTATTCCCTTTCGGCAAAGCTTTTTTCAGTGCTTTCATAAGACGACGTACACAAATTTTATCTAGTAATTGCTCCACGGCGAATGAAAGAGATACTTCAATTGAAGGATCTCCCATCTTGAATCCAATAAACCTACATTGATGTGGGAAATTTGGGACGATCGCTTTAGATCAGGAATGACGAGAATATAATGATAGATACGATTTAGATAATATTTAGGGTTTAGGCATGGTTTAGGGTTTATATAGAGTTTTGGGGTTTAGATAGAGTGAGTGTTTAGGGTTTAGATATGATTTAGAATTTAGGGTTTAGATCGGGTTTAGGGGTTTAGATAGGGTTTAGTGTTTATAGGGTAAAGAAACAAGCGAAATTCATTAATGAAAAATAATATCCTTTTGTTCTACCCGTCCATTCTTAAAGTTTGATAACTCTAAGAACCACCGAAGTGCGGGTGTCCGGATATTATAATTTATTAATGAATGATCATCGATGAAATATATGTTTAATTGATTTAAGTCAAAGTTGATTTCTTATATAGCTTACATCCTAATTTTCTAAAAACTTGATTTTTTTTAAAGATAAATATATTTGATTAATTTTAACTGGATACGGTTTAGATATGGTTTAGGGTTGTTTAAGGGTCCAATTTAGGGTTTAGGTTGGGGTTTAGAATTTAAGGTTGTGATTAAGGGAAATTTCGAAACTTTATAGGGTAAAGAAACAAGCGAAATTCATTAATGAAAAATAATATCCTTTTGTTCTACCCGTCCATTCTTAAAGTTTGATAACTTTAAGAACCACCGAAGTGCGATGGTGTCCAGATATTATAATTTATTAATGAATGATCATCGATGAAATATATGTTTAATTGATTTAAGTCAAAGTTGATTTCTTAGCTTACATCCCATCATCGGTAGACAATATAAAAAGCTAACGGAATCCCAAGTTAACATGCTCGTGATGCACTATTCACGTCAATAAGTCACAAGGTCAACATAAATAATAATAAGAGTTTCGAACTCTAAATACATTCAACGGAACGGATCGGTATCATTGGATACCAATACCACATACTACACATGCTAGTTGAAACATAGAGTGTAACACACTCTCAATGATTACATTCCCTATTGGAGTCTTGGGTAGGTGCGGGGAGGGTTCGGTGGGGTCACTTGCTCCACTCGGGGTGTCTCACCTAGGGCCACATTCGGTTGGTCCTCAAGTTCTCTCGGTTCTCGTAGTGCGTGTCGAGTTGAAATAAGATCGGATGCATAAGCGACATCTGGCGGTCTTCTAGTTCGTGCCATCCTGCTACGGGCATACAATAGAGACATTAAATCTCTAAAGGGAAGTGAAACACATTAAGTGGTTCAACTAATGCATGAATATCAACATAATACTCTCAATGGAGAATATGTAATATCATCATATTAAACTTGAACAACCTAAGAAGTCTAAGAAGGAATTAGTTAAAAGTCTACTAGCATTTTAAATGAGTTTAAATTAGTTAAAAGTCTACTAGCATTATAAAAAAAAACATACTACTACTACTACTACAAGTATGAAACACAAACACAAACACAATGATTAATCAATTCACTTAATGAGGTTTGGTTTTGAATATTGAACCCACCACACCACAAGAATGAACCTAGCTAGCTCACAATCAAATTAAAAAAACCAACTGCATGTTGTTGATATGAGGAGTGTGTATTTTAATTCGAGCTGATCTTGAGCTTTGATAAGGATCTCAAATATCAAATGATCCAAGCATTGAACAAGCCTAGGCTTGACATAGGCGAGATGAGAGGTACAAGTGTTACTTATGTGATTTCTCGAGCATTTGTACCTTTCTACTGTACTTGTGAGCTAACTTTTGCAATCAAATATAAATTAGACAAGTAATAAAGAAGAATCAATGCTTGCACTCGCCTATGAAAAGATCAGATGCAATAAGCTTCCGTCATTCTATAAGCTATTTATGTTAAGCTTACAAAGTTAAAAGTTATCGGTTTTCACATTATCCTTGTGGACGCATCAAGTTTTGTTAGCCGGATGCTTCAAGAGGTAAAAAAGAGGTCAACGAAGCGGTGTAGATCTAAGTTGCCCAGGCGGGCGGTTTTAGGGTCCAAGTGTCTCATAATCTAAAATCCCCAATATAGTGACATGATGACATAGTATACTCGTCATACAATCCATACATTATTTCGTATCTCTAAGGATAAACTGCTTAACATGAGATATGCGGTTAAAAAAAACAGTAATTTGATAGTAGTAGTTAGAAGACACCAACATGTGTCTAAACATAGGTAGAACATCAATTTTGGTCTTTCTAACATTTGCTAACAAGTAATAACTACTACTATCAATTTATAATATCCTTAAAAAAACTACTATCAATTTATGCTATTAATTTATAATATCAAAACATATAGTATTATGTAATAGCACGACATTAACAAATGCTAAAATTTATCACTTCTTAAATTTATACTATCAAAAATTTATACTATAAGCAAGACATGTGAAAATAATTAACATATTTATAACTTAAATTTAAGCTTCACTAAATATAAAATAAACAAAGGCGACATATAAGCAAAACTCAAAACTCAATATCAAACGGTGATTTTAAATTCCAACGGTGATTTTAAGCCTTCAAAACTCAATATCAAACGCCCCATTAATTAGTAATTACGAAAAACAAATCGTTCAAGTTAAACAAAATGAATTAAAGAATATGAGTTGCTATTATTTGATTTTAAATCCAAAATGGAAATGTTCGTCTTTCTCTTTCTCACGAGATAATAATGTACAACAACAACTCTACCAAATAAGCTGCCTTCACCACAATAGAGAACACAACATAACATTGAATTAAAGAATATGAGTTGCTATTATTTGACTCCCAAGGCCATATTTTATGTCCATATTCGTCTCCGAAAAAAATATAAAGAAAGGCATCACAACCCGTGTTCGATCGAGAGAGATGGCCGGAGAGAAGAGCAAGAGGGGCAAAAGGATCTTTCTCCACCATCGTATATTTTTCGGCAAAAACAAACATAAATACAACAAAAAATCATATGTAATTACAGTATTTATAACCAAAAAAAAAAATCAAAGCAAATCGTTCAAGTTAAACAAAATAAATTTTACTCCTTTCGTCCCTAATTGAATGTTCCTTGTTAAGATTAGAAATTACCTAGGGAGAGAGAGAGAGAGGTGGCGGTGGCGGTGGCACAAGGAGAGCGAGAGGGTGGCGGTGGCGCGGCGGTGGTGGCGCGGCGGAGGTGGCACGGCGGACTCAAAAAAAAAAAAACATAAAAATATAAACAACAAATACCCAACATACAATTTTTTTACAAAATTTAAAACAAAACATAAATTAAATACAAAAAATTAAAAATTAAAAAAATATATATACCTAGGGTTTGAGAGAGGGGCGGTGGCGCAGGGGAGAGAGAGACGGAACGGAGGGATGGTGGTGCGGCGGGGTGAAGCGGTGGAGGGCGGTGGCGAGTGAACCGAGAGAGAGAGAGGAGGGAGGCGGTGGCGGCAGGGGAGGCGGTGGCGGCAGTGGAGGGCGGTTGGGAGGCAGTGGAGGGCGGTGGTGACGGTGGGGGACGGCGGAGGCGGAGATCGGCGAAGGAAGAGAGAGGAGTGTGCGAGAGAGAGAGAGAGTGGAGAGAGAGAGAGGAGTATGTCGATTTGGGGAGGGTGTTCGATTTAGGGTTTTAATTTCAATTTCGTCGGAGAACTCCGACAGAAATTCTCCGTCAGAAATACTGTCGGAATTTTACTGTCGGAATCCGACAGTAATTTTAATCTCCAAAATTCTGACGATGCAAAAACGAATATTCGAAGAATATTCCCTTAATTACTGTCGGAAAATTACTGTCGGACTAGGCCGACAGTAATTACTGTCGGACGAAAAGGTATATTCTGAGAATATACCTGTATTACTGTCGGATATTTACTGTCGGATTATTTCCGACAGTAATATTTATCCCGCCAAAAAATTAGCATTACTGTCGGAAATCCCGACAGTAATTTCCACATATCCGACAGTAATTACTGTCGGAAAATTCCGACAGTAAATATTCCGACAGTAATTAGCGTGTTTCCAGTAGTGTATTTAAGACGGTTCCTGATCACGCAGAAAAGGTTGAAGGTGACCGCGTCTGGTCCACGTGTGTAGTCTAGTAGGATTCCGATTTACGTTGCAGGGATTGCCTTTGAAGTCTATGTAGCTTGAAACCCTGTGATCAACAAAGAACACCGTAAGGGGGGCTGGGTTGTCTCAGCGATAACCCTCAGGCGTGAGAATTAGCAATATTTCGTGAGAGAAGTCAAGCTAAGAAAGTATATAGTAAGCAAGTGATTTGCATGTACCTTATGATGCCTATGAGGGTGCTTATTTATAAGGAGATAAGTCATAATCCTAGAAGGTTTCGAAATGGGAGAGATATGATCAATTCCCATGCTTTCGGATTATGTTTCCTTGTCTACTTAGGACTAATGTATATTAGAGTTGTACCAGGACTCTTTCCAGGCGAGAGGTATTTTCGCAAAGGACTCTGTTTTGCCGAGCTGAGAGGGGTTACATCGAGGTCGGCCTGATATGTACCCAGGTCGCTCAATGTTAATGCGGCGAGGTCGGCCTAGCATGTATCCAGGTCGCTCGATGCTGTCGTGGTCGGCCTGGGATGTCCCCAAGTCACACTGTGGGTCCCTGTGATCAGCGCGTTGGGAGAGTATACTAGTGAGGTAAGCGACCTGTCGTGGCATGATTGCCAGATCGTCATGTTGTCAGAAGAGTATGCTACCTCGGCTCATGTCACTGGAGCCTACGGAGTCGCGATGTCTGCCACGTGCCCAGTTGAAAGCTAATTAAGGTCGTTCAGTTCCCACTGTGGTCAAGATCCTCAACTCTCATCATTGAGTCTATTTTCTCAAGTTCGCATCACATTGGTCAATAACCCTAATCTGTATTCCTCAAAAGGTTTGTATTACTTTGGTCAATAACCCTAGTTTGTCTTTTGTACAAAGCTGTACATAGCTCTACTGCTCTAGTCTTATAAGTACCTTGGTGGTATCAAATTAAAACCACAGAAACTAAAATGGTCGGACAATATGTATTTTCTAAAATAAATCGGGAAATATACACACTCCCCCATATACAATTACTTGTAATCTTATCCTATCTAGCAACCAATTAATAGATTTAAAAAACTATATACGAAATAGCAGATGACAAAGACAATTTTTGCAATAATAAAAAAGAAAAAGAAAAGAAAACCATATAGTAATGAGCATTAAAATTTATGCTCATAATGAAAATAATGTAGTAATAATAAAGATTACTATAAGGATTGGGGGAAGGGGCAGATGATGGAGTAATTGAGAGATGCGTCTAAGTAATCTACATTGAGAAAGAAGTGGCACTGTGGCAGCCGTCGAGGAGTGATTAGCGGTAGCCCTAGAAATTTCGGGAGTAAATTTAGGAATAATAAGTCTGGAAATATGGAAAGGGCTATAACTATATTTAAAGTTTAAAACATAAAAAAAAAAACTATCTTAACCAATGTTGTTTTAACACATAATTTTTATCAATTTAATAGTTCAGAATTCTTTTTTTTTTGGAGAAATAGCTCAGAATTCTAAAAAATTAGAATGATGTTATAATATACTCTCTTTGGCAAATAATTCACTTTTTTATTTTGATAAGTTTCACATAAATAGTCAACTTAAAAAAATTATACATACAACCTTCATAATTTTATAACTTTACCCTCTACATGTGATATAAACATATTAACTATGCTCAAACATTTTTGTAATTATAATTAATTTTAATAATACTTATATATCTTTTAATTATTACACTTTTAAAACGTAAATTTTTTAGGTGGAACGAAAAGAATATATAATAATAATATTTTTACGTATCCTTATACTTGTTCTCTCTCTTTATCCCCCTTTTTTTTTTGTGCTTTTTGGTTTTTTTTTCTTCTTGTTTCCTTCTTTTATCGGCGTCTTTTTCTTTATGTTTGGTTATAAGATCTTTTATCCTAATTTTCTCCCAAGTTTTTCATGTTGAACATGGCATCATTGGAACTTGGAAGAGTATTGGTCAGTAACAAAACCATTTATCTATCTCCGGCTATCATTAAATCGTTTCACTTAAAGAGTCTATATTCGAAAAGTCTAATAATTAAGAGATACTTTCTCCGTTTCAGGCAAAGCGTTCACTATACTATTTTGAAATGTTTCACTTAAATAGTCAACTTTCAAAAAATTATGCTTACAATTTTTATAATCTTTCATCTTTACCCTCCACTTAGGTTGTAATCATCTTTGTCGTGCTTAATTATTTTTGTAATTATGAGTTACTCAAATACTATTTATATATCCCTTAATAATTAGACTTTTCAAACTTAGACTCTGGAACGGAGAGATTATAAAACTAGCATTAGAATTTTCCATAATTACAAAAGTGCTTGAACATAATCAATACATTAATATCAAATGTGGAGGGTAAAATTGAAATGTTATAGAGATTATATACATAATTTTAGAAAGTGTACTCTTTGAATGAAACATCTTAAAATAGTATAGTGAACTATTTGCCTGAGATGAAGGGAGTAAGTGTCTATTTTTAAAATTTATTTATCTTAAATGAGTGTCTATTTTTATATAAGCTTACTAATTTTACCTTTGACACATATCATGTCTTAGTGTGGACTTCTAATGTTATATATGATCATTAAGGATATTAAATGTACATGTGTTACTAAAATGTTTCAAAATTTAACTTTCTTAATTTTAATAAAAAATAAAAATAAACACTCATTTAGAAACATGTGTTAGTAATAAATAGTACACCCTCCGTTTAGGCCAAAAAGTCCACATTATATTTTTAAAAGTCAAACATGTGATTATATTAAATCAAAATTTGGCATACTTTAATTATGTTTTGAAAAATAAAATCCAATTTGCTAAAAACATATAAAAAATAAAAAATAGACTCTAACCTAAAAAAATAAAAAATATAAATTTATGAATTTATGAAAATTGTCCATCAAATTTTAATTAATCTAACCTAAAAAAATAAAAAATAGACTCTTTAATTACTCTCTCCGTTCCACTCAAAGAGTCCACGTTTGAAAATTATAATAATTAAAGGATATGTAAGTAGTATTTAAGTTAGTCATAATTATAAAAATATTTAAGAATAGTCAAAATATTTATAGTATATATAGAAGGTAAAGTTGAAGATTAATGGAGATTATATATATAATTTTTTTGAAGTAAACTCTTTACAACAAAACATTCTTAAATAAAATAGTAAATTTTTTTGCTTGAAATGAACCGAATAAACGAAAGAAATAGATACACGTAAATTATTATCATGTTTTAGAAATTTGAGGCTACTCTACCGTTTGATCCACCAAAGGTGAATGTATGTCTCTTGCCGGACTCAAACAGACCCTCTGTGAGATGGCGGGTGAAGCAAACGAGCGTGAGATTGCTTTTCATTTAGTTGGGCCACGTTCTTGCGCGTCTTTGACACCTAGGTTTGAGCTACACACACGAGGACGTGCAAGAAAATACTGATAAATTGTAATGACGGCCGTGATTTCGGGAGATTGTCTGCGGTGCTATCTCGACCGTTGAATTAAAGAATTAGTTCGAGCACGAATTCACCATCTCCATGTCACGCCGGAACAAGCGGAATAATAATCAGTTTAGGTTCACGTGGGAAATTGTTCGGTAACATTTCTATTTCTTTATTCTATTTTATATATTTTTATTTTACTTTATTTCTATTTTAATTTATTTTTTGAAATATATCGTGTTTAATAAACATTTTTATTCTTTTCACAAAGTTAAACTCTTTTTTTAAAACTATTAACACATTACAACTTCATCGTATATTATATCCAACTTAAAAAGTGTAGAATAATAATTCACATTTTATCTATTATTAAAAAAATTGTGAATAAAAAATAAAAAATAATATTCATATATACATACATACATAGACTCGAGGCGATTTGATTTCCAAAAATAAATTAATTAATTCATAGCAACAATATTTAGAGGAAGAATTATAGGTTAACCGTTAATTGATTCCATGACTCTTGTATTGACTTTGAAATGGAGACCCACGACCATTAGCTGCTTGCCTATCATAAATTCATCATCATCATCCTCTTCAAAATCATCTCTTATTACTGTGAGTATAATATTTTCATAGTGCGCAGCACCGACCACCAACAAAAACAAGCACTATAGGTGGCTGCCGGTGCTACTGTTTGATGTCATGGACACCACTGTTCGAGACCCTTTTTGCCACGATATCCCTCACTTCTTCGGGTCTATATTTTCCATTTGTCCAACTCTATTTTATTATTGTTCAAGTACCCATCATCTTTCAATTACTGTTTCTATTTTCTTATTATTTAATTTCAGTATTAAACTTTTTATTTATTTTTCTAGTTGATAAATATTTTTAGTTGATAAAATACAGAAATTAAAAAATATAATTAATAATGTGCTGTAAAATGTGTTCTCACAATAATACTCATAAATATTAATTGAGTTCAATTATTCTAAATAATTAGGTTTCTTTAGAATGTGTTATATTAAATGAAATTTTAAGGGTATATTAAGAAGAATAGTAAATAATAAGTAGATCAAAAGTCTTTACGAACATTAGTTGAGATATCTCAAAATAAAAAGTAGGAACATTTATCCGGGACATAGGAAATATTAGAAAAGAGTAACGTTAGAATAATAAAATTGATTTAGAAATTTGATTTATAGATTTAATTTATATTTAGCATTAAAATGTTGTATTGTACGATTATTGATACATCGATAGGTTATACTCTCTCCGTCCCTAAATTATTGTCTTACTTTTCTTTTTTCTCCGTCCCTAAATAATTGTCATATTTGAAACTTTTCTTTGTAGAACATCACTTTTACCATTTTAGCTTTATTTTTTCTTCCTACTTTAATTATAAATCACATGTACATGGGCATTAAAGAAAATTACACATTACACCAATATTAATAATCAAGTCAATTGTTTTTTCTTAATCTGTGTGCCGGGTCAAACAGTCCGTCCCTAAATTATTGTCTTTCTTTCTTTTTTTGTCCATACCTAAATAATCATCTTATTTAAAACCTTTTTTTTAGGACATCACTTTTACCAATTTACACTTATGTTTTCTTTCTACTTTAATTATGAGTCACATGTACATGTGGATTAAAAAGAAACAACACACTATACCAATATTAATAATTAAGTTAATTTTTTTTTAATTTGTATGCCGAATCAAACAAGATAATAATTTAGGGAGCGAGAGAGTACTGTGAAAGTTTGGTTACTTTTTTAAAACATGCTTATTTTCTAATTATAATTTACCTCATTAATTTGATTTGGAAACCCTCCACTATTAATAAAAGAAGAAAGGATTCGAAATCACAAATTCCAATATATATATATATATATATATTTAAAAAAAAAATTTTTGAATGAGTCATCAACCTATCCAGCTCTGATTGTACTCCCTCGTCCCAAGAAAATTGATACGCTTTTTTCTTTAGTTTGTCCTAAAAAAATCATTTTATTTATAAAATAAAGAAATATATTTTATAGTACAATTTAAAGAAGGTATAAATAAATAATTTAAGCACAAATTATAAAAAAAAAAAATTGACTTGTTATTAAATGAAACAGGGAGGGAGTACAAAACATACAGGAACACCAACAAAGATCCAATCTACACTTTCATAGGTTTTCGAGCATATAGCTGGTTGTCATTGTCAATTTGCATATAATATAGCGCAATTTGATGACGAGTTGAGTTGTGGCCTAGGATAATATATGGTCTGATTCATGATGTTATTGTATGAACCTTTGAAAAGAAGACAGAACTTTGGAGGAATTTTGAGAGGAATTATTATTGATAATTGTGTTGGAGTTATTACACACATCCTGCCTCTATATATATATAAAGAAGACAAAAACCAACTAGGCAAAGGAATCCGAAATAAGACAGGAAAAGAAGAAACCAAACTAAAACAGGATTTGACTAACTCAACTATAACTAACATAACTAATCCTAAATTGAGATGGACAAGACTATTCTGAAGAGTTAAAACCAAGTGTCACCAGAATTCAAAGCAGTAATATTATAGAATTTCTGCAAGTCCTCCTTGATCTCCCCTTGCTTGATCACGGCAATATTCAGCTTTTCTTCTTGAGCATGAACTCCTGATTGATCTCTACAATGATATTCCTTTGTATCTTTAATACCCTCCCCACAAGTTATGGGTGTGTAAATGCTTAACACTCCCAACTTGGATAGAAAATGCCAATGAAGATGTTTTCCCAAAAACTTTGTAAAAATATCTGCTAACTGGGCTTTAGTAGAAATCTGTTGAGGGCAAATCAATCCTTGATTGATCTTTTCTCGAATGAAATGACAATCTAATTCAATGTGTTTGGTACGCGCATGGAAGACAGGATTAGTAGTGATGGCTATGGCCGATGAACTATCACAGTGCAAAGGGACTGGTGTATGGAGATCAATCTGAAAATCTTTAAGCAAACTCTGTAGCCACATTATTTCGCAACTTGCTGTGGCCATTGCCCTGTACTCTGATTCTGCAGAAGATCTGGAAACAACTGACTGCTTCTTGGAGTGCTAGGAGATGAGAGAATCTCCCAAAAGCATACAAAATCCTGTAATAGACTTCCTGTCATTTGGATTACCTGCCCAGTCACTATCACAATATCCTTTCAAGTGAAGTGAGGTAGCTGATGAAAGGTATAAGCCTTGTCTTGGTGAAGCTTTTACATATCTAAGGACTCTGTAAAGAGCTTGAAGATGAGAACTCCTAGGAGACTGAACAAATTGGCTGAGACATTATGCTGCAAATGCTAGATCAGGCCTTGTCACTGTTAAATATAACAACTTCCCAACAAGTTGTCTGTACTGTGAAGGATCTTCTAAAAGAGTTCCATCAGCTAACAAGAGTTTTGCATTGGGATCAAAGGGAATGGTTAAAGGCTTGGCTTCTGTCAAGTGAGCTGATTCCAAGAGATCTAAAGCATATTTTCTTTGGCTAAGATGAAATCCAGAACAAGACCTAACTATCTCAATGCCCAAGTAATATTTAATTGCACCAAGATCCTTGATGCTGAACTTATCATGAAGAAATTTCTTGAGAATGTTGATTGAGGCCAAATTATTCCCTGCAATGATGACATCATCAACATATACCAAAACAGAAGTAAAACCTTCATTATTACTTGAAGTGAAGAGAGAATAATCTGCATGTGACTGGGAGAATCCAAGCTGCAATAATGCCTCAGTGAGTTTAGCAAACCATTGTCTTGAGGCTTGCTTTAATCCATATAAAGACTTGGTTAATTTGCATACTTGATCTGTTCCTGTGCTTGTTTTATAACCAGGGGGTAATGCCATATACACTTCTTCTTCCAAATCCCCATGTAGAAAAGCATTATTGACATCTAATTGATGGACTTCCCAGCCCTTAATAGCAGCTATTGCAAGCATGGTCCTCATTGTGACCATTTTAGCCACAGGAGCAAAAGTTTCTAAATAATCAATTCCTTCTGTCTAAGTGTAACCTTTTGCTACAAGTCTTGCTTTAAACCTCTCAATACTTCCATCAAAATTATATTTAACTCTGTAGACCCATTTGCATCCCACAGCTCTTTTACCTTGAGGTAGTTTCATAACTTGCCAAGTGTTATTTTCTTCAAGGGCAGCAAGTTCTTTATTCATAGAATCTACCCATTTGGGATCATGTGCAGCTTGAGAATAGGACTGTGGTTCTATAACATGAGACAAAGCATTGACAAAAGACTGATGTAGTGAAGAAAATGAGGTATTGCAGGACTTGGGAGTCACAGAAGACATTATATAGTCTTTGAGTCTCACTGAAGAGTACTTGATTCTGGTAGAAGTCCTATGAGGTTGTGAGTTGGTGTTATCAGTAGCTACAAGTTCAATTTCATTGACACCATCATTGCATGGTGTTGGAACATCAGTTTTAGTCTGAAATATGGGAGTATCATCATGAGACATGTTAAGGTCAACACTGGGATGGCAAGAGTTTATGGAATCTGGATCCAAAAAAGGAAAAATGGATTCATGGAAGACAACATGTCTATTGACAAAGATTTGTTTAGTACTGAGATTGTACAAAATGTAACCTTTCTGATCTGTAGGGTATCCAAGAAAGATACTTTTGATGGCCCTAGGGGCAAACTTGTCTGGTGTATGAATAGAAGCAAAGCAAAGACAACCAATGGCCTTTAAGTGATCATAGGAGGGTGGAACTTTGAAAAGCAATTCATGGGGTGTTTTAAATTTTGTAGCTGATGTAGGGATTCTGTTTATGATGTATGTAGCAGCCAAGAGGCAGTATCCCCAAAAATGGATAGGAAGTCCTGCTTAGAATCTCAAGGCTCTGGCCATGTCAAGCAAGTGTTGGTGTTTCCTTTCTACCACCCCATTTTGCTGAGGGGTGATGACACAAGAGCTTTGGTGAACAATACCAAGGTTTGCAAGAAAAGGGATCACTTCTGAGTTGTAAAATTCTGTCCCATGGTCAGTTCTACAAAATTTGATAGAAGTGTGGAAATGATTTTGTACATAAGAATGAAAATATTTGAGAAAGGAAAACACATGTGTTTTGGTTGACATTAGATAAGTCCATACACTTCTGGAGTAGTCATCCACAATAGTAAGAAAATACTTGCAACCATTCATAGTGGAGACTCTATATGGTTCCCATAGATCACAATGTATAAGTTCAAAACAAGAAGTGGTTTTAATAGAACTAAGCTGAAATGGAAGTTTATGTTGTTTAGCTAAAGGACAAATCTCACAGAGAGTAACAGAATTAGTGTCAACATGTTTTGACTTAAAAATAGAAGATAAAGGAACAATTTTCTGTAGAGTACTAAGAGAGCTATGTCCTAGTCTAAGATGCCAAGAAGATAAGCTGTTGTCCTTTGTGGTTGCAGAGAAGGCTTGAGAACAAGGAGTGCCATCAGTAGGGGACTCAGCATGAAGGAGGAAGAGACCTTTGTGCTTCTCACCAATGGCTATGTCTTTCATCAGGTGCTAGTCCTGAAAGGAACATTTGGTTTTGGTAAAGTAAGCATGGCAGGGAATTTGAAGAACAAGTCTAGAAACAGACAGGAGATTGAAATAGAAATTGGGAACATATAAAACTTTGTCTAGGGTCAGAACAGAATTAATGTAGACACAACCAACATGTGTGACTTTGACATCATGGCCATTGGGTAGCGAAAGAATAACTGGTTTATCAAGCTGCTTCACATTATGCATGCAATCAAGAGAAATGCATATATGGTCTGTTGCTCCTGAATTAATTACCCAAGTGTATGAAGAATAGGCAGACACAGGACAGAGTTGTCAAGGGCAATACCTACAAGGTGTGTTGTCATGCCACAGAACTTTTGGTCTTCTGGGCTATCTTTTCCTTTCAACATTTGCAACACTTGATTTAGTTGTGTCTGTAGATGTTCAATGCTAACTTGGTCTGAGTTTCCTTTGCCCATTTCATCAGAATTGTGACTCTGCACCATTTGAACTTGCATTGCTTTGCCATTTTGGTCTTGGTGATTATGGTTCCTTGAATTCCCTGTAGTGTTGCCATGATAAGTACCCTTTGCAAACTTCCCTTTGTTTGCTGGATGGCCAGGATGCCCTATTGAAAACCCATGTAATTTATAACATTCATCCTTCACATGGCCTTCTTTGCTGCAATGGTTACAGAAAATTCCCTTTTTGAAAGGACTCCTTGTGTACCCTATTTTCATCTGGTGGTTTGCTGTAATACTTCTTTCTGTGCTGAGCTGTGACTGTCCTGAGTGTGTGATGTTGGCCACTAGGATATTATTTTCAGGAACATAACCTTGTCTTTAAGATTCTTCTTGTCTGTCATGTAATAAGCTTCACTAATACTGGGCAAAGGTTTCATCCTAAAAATTTGTCCATTTGTGTTAATGTAACTGTCATGAAGGCCCATTAAAAATTGCATGAGTTGTCTTCTCTGTTCCCTTTGATCTTGTGAGTTGTTAGAACCACAAGTACAAGTGCACTTGCAAGCAGTTATGGGATCCAGTACAACACTCTCATCCCAAATACCTTTCATCTTATGATAGTAATGCTCAATAGAACTTCCTCCTTGCTCTAATCTGTGTAGGTCCTTTTCTAACTGAAAAACTCTATATCCATCAATGTTGGAAAATCTTTCACCTAATTCTTTCCAAATAGCATGGGCATTAACTGTGTATTTTAGGCTGTTACTGATATCATCAGTAACAACATTGAATATCCAAGAGATCACCATATCATTAGCCCTAGCCCATAATGCATATAAAGAGTCTTCTTTTTCAGGTATTTTGAAGCTTCCATTAATGATGCAAAGTTTATTTTTCGCAGACAAGGCAATTTCCAAGGAACGTTTCCAAGAATTGTAATTATCACTACCGGTTAGCTTAGTAGAAATAAGGATCAAACCTGGATGATCATTGTTGTGAAGAAACAAAGGGTGCATGTTGGAATCGATGGATATCTCCATTGTTTCTGGTTTACTTTTCGAAATTGAAGGTTCTTCTCCCAAGGAAAAGCTGTTGGAATTGAGATGACAATCCTGTCGAAAGGTTGAGGCTGAAACAAAAGGTAATTAACCAATTGATCTTTGCTCTGATACCATGAAAAGAAGACAGAACTTTGGAGGAATTTTGAGAGGAATTATTATTGATAATTGTGTTGGAGTTATTACACACATCCTGCCTATATATATATAATGAAGACAAAAACCAACTAGGCAAAGGAATCCGAAATAAGGCAGGGAAAGAAGAAACCAAACTAAAACAGGATTTGACTAACTCAACTATAACTAACATAGCTAATCCTAAACTGAGATGGACAAGACTATTCTGAAGAGTTAAAACCAAGTGTCACCAGAATTCAAAGCAGTAATATTATAGAATTTCTGCAAGTCCTCCTTGATCTCCCCTTGCTTGATCACGGCAATATTCAGCTTTCCTTCTTGAGCATGAACTCCTGATTGATCTCTACAATGATGTTCCTTTGTATCTTTAATAACCTTGAATCTAGCTATCAAGATTATTGTTATTATGGAAACGACATGGTTGCCTTCTCTACCATGGAAGGAAGACTAGAGGCATACCTGCATGTACTTTCATTTTTATTTTGCAAACGCAGCACTTCTTTCTAGAATTCACTCTCATCAAGCTCTCTTATTAAGCTTTGGAAAATTATGATAGGATAGGCGGAAGATTTATTTATATACGGTGGGAGGGGAGGTCCGGGGCGGATGGACTCCAATACAGTAAGTACAATACAAGGAATAAGAAGCCAATACACACACACACACACACAAAAGATTAAATGGCACCAAATAAAATGCAACACAGCGCGTACTGCACCCATACTTGATTTATTCGTTCGTGCTTATCATCAAACTGCTTAAGATTTCCAAAATTAAATGACTTGAGTCTTCTTCATCGTTGTAGAGGTACCACTCACTATCTTTGATTCATTCGTCTCAAACTGCGAGCATTATTCACAAGAAAACAGGGGCAAAGCAAGAATACTACTAAGATGAAGAATCTTAAAGAAGATCTTCTCAAATAGGGGAAGAAAGATAACACATACTAGAATCTTTCTTCCATCCGTTTGAGTGTTATATCGAGCAAATATCTGTTCGTACGTTAATACGAATAAGAATCTATCTTCCCTTCCACTTTCGTTTGTTAACTTTTGTAGATATGTGAAGGGTGCCGGATCACCACCATTAACGGTGGTGGCCGGAGGCATGAGAACCGAAGAAGTCACAAGAGAAGTAGGGAGAGAGTCACGGCAAGTCTGGGAGAAAGAGAGTTACAGGAAAAGAGTAAATTGTTGTGTTTTAAGTATTAATAATGCTGAGATATATATACAATACACATTGAGAGATACATGGAGTCCAGTCCAATGTATATGAGAATATATAGAGTCTAGGGTGGGCTGTAGAGAGTCCAATGAGATTATATCTTTAACACTCCCCCTCAACTCGTACACGGAAGAGTAATGAAGTGAGCGAGTTGAAGAGAAGAACCAATTGCTTCTCACAATCAGCAGCTTAGCAACAGCAGCAACTTAGTATCACCTGCTTTGCAACATCAGCAGCTTCACTACAGCAGTTTAGCAACATTAGCAGGGTTGGCCTAGCAGCAGCTTAGCCATCAGCAGGTTTGGAAAATGAAAATGCAAATTGGGCCTCTTGGGCAAATGGGCCTCTAGGGCCTAATACATACAAACTTTAACACCGTTCTGCGTCACCCAGTCTCGTCAAATGCCCCACTCTCACTTAGTCCACCAAAGTACAAAAGGTTACTCTTAATTTTGCTTCAAATCTCTGTGGTTGTGCTGTTTGGAGAACAATCAACAACTATTTTAGCACTTCCATCGACAACTCGTTCGTTGGTTGCTAGTTTGACCATAGTCACTCTATCGAAGAGAAGAGTAAAAACTCCAAGTACCTCTGGTTTCCAACGTAAAACCTCACCGATTTTTTATGCTTTTGGGTACAGAAGAAGACTTTGGAGGGAGAGACTTGAGAGTGTGGTGTCTCGGTCAATGCTGAGCCCATGATAAGTTTGACTAAACTACAACGACAACATTGCCATTTGCTCTGGACAATGGCAAAGAGCAAAGGGGGAGCTTAGCCAACATTTTTTATCAAATTACTAAAATATCCTTAAGCTACCAATAAGCTACTCAAACAAAAACTCTCTTCCAATTTCAATGGTGACACAAACTCCAATAAGTTTAAAATTTAATAAGTTTAAAAAGTGAGAAAAAAGAAAATAGAGAAAAATTTAACAAATTTGTAGAAAATTCATTTGATGTCCAAATGAAACAAATCAAGTTTCCATTTGTAGAGAAAAATATGTACTTTAATAAAAAAAAAAGAAAAAAACAATTTTTTTTTGGTGAAAAATGGCCAAAATCAGACGAGGGGAAAATAAAGTGGCTGCCGCTCACAGTGCGCCACGTGGAAAGGGAATGTTAGACGGCTTGTTAGCGAACTTTTTTTTCTTAATTATTTTTTCTCGCTTCAAAAAGACGTTTTGTTCCGTGTTTGGTTGATAAGCTTCGGTAGCTTATTTTGTTACCCAAAGACCTTTTTACTTAATAGGCAACCCTCATGCTACTCCGTTGGATGGAAGAATCTCACCAAGCTCCCCTTAAGCTACTCCATTAAACGTGCTCTTATATGTTATACTCCTTCTGTTCCAGGTAAAGAGTCTACTTTTGACTTTTTTGAGTCAACTTAGTTAAAGTTTGACCAATAATTTATGTAGATTTATTTATTTTTACAAAGTTATGAAAGTTGTAATTTATAGTTTTGTTAATGTAGTTTTTAATTAATGAAATTTTATTTTCTAAAACATATATAAAGTATGTAAAATTTTAATTTAATTTAGTCAAAAGTGAACTCTTTGACTGAAACAGAGGGAGTAACTAACACTAAGCTACGAAGGACTAATTCTCTGGTGCAAGCTCAGCGAGTTTTTCGACTGTGAGTTTAGAAGTGGAGGCCTTTGAATATTGGTTAAACTCGTGACAGAACATGTGCCTCTTTGAACAACCAATTGCCATTTTTCGGCCCTTCATCGGGTTTTGCTAATTTTCAGTTCTAATTTTTATGTTTGTGTTTATTATTAACCTTTTGAGTAATATATTATGAAAATACATTCAACTTCCTTTCTTACATACATATATAATTGATTTAGGCTCCTTTTTTTAATTGATTTAAACCTTACATGTATATATATACTTGGCTCTTTTGTACACTGCCATGGCATTGGTACCTCAGGTGCTTAATATACCATTGCTGTAGAGCAACTAGGTGTCCCTTTGGGGATATCCGATAAAATTGGAATGACACAGAGAAGATTAGCATGGTCCATGCGCAAGGATGACACGCACAAATCGTGAAATGGTCCAAATTTTTTTCTTCCCCTTTTTTACTGAAATGTAACCTACTAAATTCATACCAGTGTGTTAACCTCCCCTTCTCAAATTTTTTGCTCTCCAATCTGTCTATAGTTTGAGAAAAGATCACTCAAGTCTTCCTCTCTTACATACTTTCAGTGTGTGTTCTTGTGTGTAAATTTCATTGAACACCACAAGAAATACACAAGAGGACACCCCCAACCCAACGCCTCCTGCCAGATCAACCACACACTATTCCAGTGCGTTCCATGAAGGAACCTGCCACTGATCCACCGAATTTTTCTTTTGTCTTGATCATTTTCCAGTCTAGTTGTAAAATATCCATGGATCTATTTATCTATATATCATGTTTTTGAATAGACACAAATATGCCAAAGCTCTCTATCTTCCTCTTGCCATTCTAGGATTAACTCAAATGCGCAGTCAGGCATGGAATTGCTGAGGCAGCTACCGTTCAAACCTATTTTGGATGACATTCCCCTTGATAAAGTAGAAATCATAACATTTAATTTTTTTGGGTGGGGTATGCCAAGCCCTTGCTGCAGTGTAAATATATTCTCAAAATAGATTAATACCCTCATAATTCGCATGTAACAAATCATTCAGTCCATTAGGGGCCTTGTTTCAAATTACTTGACTGATCTTTACTTAGAGCAACTTGTAGATGGTGGTTCCTTCCTACCATTGCATCATATGGAGCCTGAAGAAACCGTAGCATCGAGGATTGATTCTGTATTATCACTAGAACCCCTCCTCTGGATCCATCTCACATCAATAACTACCACCTAGCTTCTTTTGATATGGAGCTTTCCCCGGATTCTCTTGAAGTCGGGGTTGAAGAATCTGGGTACTCTGGCTTAAGCCTTTAGCTACGGCTGTTGGGGCAAGTCAGTCTTTATCAGCCGAAAGAAAAAGTAAAGAAAGCTTAATGCCTCCGGGCAGGAGTCTTCCCCATGATTCTCGGAAGGAGGGAAATGAGATAAGAGGGGATTCCCACTCTCTTCTCTGGTATTGATGCCACCTCAAAACCTATATTCTCAGAAGCTTTCCTCCTGTTGAAGTTTTTTCCGACGATTGATTGAAGTTCAGTCTTTGTCTTCCATTTCTTTGTCACAAAAGAAGATAAAGTATGAATGTAGATCACGCACTTCTTTGCCTAATAAGGGCCTTGACGTAGTGAGAATTCCTGTCGGATCTGTCGCAGCCCTACTAGAATTGATAGAATCCGTAAAGAAAAGTAAAAAAGAGCGCTTAAAAGACTAATGACGAAAAGAATGCTATAGGTTACCATCTTTTCAGCAATCTATCTTTTGTGGATCAAATAGCGGCCCCATCTATTTTGACTTTCTCATCGTCAACCGATCACTCGTACCAAGCTTCTATTTCTCGTAGCCTCTTGAACATTCACCACAGACTTTTACTCCATTCCCGCTGCTAAGACTAAGTTAAGTAATAGTCTGACGAGGCCTTCACTCTAGATTGATGGTCGACCCGTCTTCTAGCAAGGAGAAAGCTACTATAGACCCCCGGGAGGCGGGCTAGAGAGAGCCATAAGTACGTAGGATCTGCGGCCAAGGTTTCAGCTCACCCGCGTCCTACTATAGGTAGTTTTAGACAAGTTTCTTTTGAAGTAGATAGATCAATGCCAAGTATACATACGTCTGCAGTTTATGATCAGTCATGTTCTTTCCTTATCAAAAGGGGAATCAGGAATGTAACTCTGGCCTTTTATTCATTCACCTAGTTCCTTAATTTTGTGGGGTTTTTCTAGACATTCTATAAACAGACAAATGATGTTCCTTTACTAAAAACCTAACTATAAATTTTGGTTATAGAATTGGTGAGGTGAGCTAGGCCCTTGCAATAGTGTAAGGCATTGGCGACTCGTGAAGGCCCCAGTAGCAAAAGCTGCTGTGATGGGTCTTCCCCCTCAAAAAATAAGATTAATATCCTGTGAGCCAATGGCTCACAGGTATGCTTGATACATAATAGCTAGGCCCTGTATTTTATACATCTGCAGTTGCTATTCATCCGCTGAGTAGTGCACAATCAGTATAACTCAATTCTATGCTAGCTGTTGTTCTTTGCTTATTGATGGAAATCAGGTATGCACTTCTAGACTTACTTTTGTGGGGTTTTGCCAAACAAGGTTCAAAATTTGATCTTAGAATTGGTGGGGTGAGCCAGGCCCTTGTAGAAGTGTAAGGCATAGGCGACTTATAAAGGCCCCAGTAGCTTAGCAAGCTACTGTTATGGATCTTTCCCCTCAAAAAATAAGATTAATATCGTGTGAGCCAATGGCTCACATATCAGATATTAAACTGATAAGAACAGATACTACACTTGATCTTAGCCAAAAGGCCGAGAAAGGTATACTTAAAACTTATCTAGGCCTTGTCTTTTATACAAACTTCTCTCTCATGTTTCCTCCCGAAGCGTATGTGGGAACTGTGTACCTTTAGTCGAAAGCCTTCTCCACATGTTTCCTCAAGCTCTCAGATCAAAGATATTTTACTCATCTCTGTTGCAAAACTTGTGAAAAGAATCACCCATTCTTTTATAATAATGTATGAAATATGAACATAGACCAATTTTTCATGTCCTTGACATTCGAAGAGTTTATTAAAGAAAAAGTGTACACCATGGTACAATTTGTCTCTCTTTCTTTTTTCATTAATCCAGCTCTAGAATTGATCAGATTGATTTTCTGTAGTTAAGAGTAAGAGATCAACAAATCTGTGGAAAATTAGTAGTTGGGCTACCTTACTTAAGATAGATGGAATAGGAGATAATACATATAGATTCTTTTGAGTTTCAACACAAAATGGATCATCCAAAGTTGGAATGGTTATGAGTGCCTGCTTTCCTAAGGAACTACTCTAGTAAGATATAAACATAAATGATCATATGATAAAAAGCTCACTTTTTTTCTGAATTTATAACCCTTGCATTCTGATCTATGTCCAAATCCAGAACACCATAAAGGCTGATGCAGATATGAGATATCCCGCATGATGCATGTATTCAAAGAATGCACACAGCTTAGGCGCAATAATTGCCAGCCATCTCGTAGTAGTTTGCTGGAAGGCATTAGTAAATCCATTTTCAATAATTTGTATCCTTGTAACAGATCATTCAGTCCGTTATGCGTTTTGTTCAACAATAGAACAGCTATATAACGCGGGTCATTTCATCATGTCATACATTGCTTCTCCCATTGCTATTCTGGCTCAAACTTGCACATTTTTTATGATTTTTGGTGTTTAATTTTGTTACGACAAGCTAAGTGGAGGAAAGGAATGAAGTGGTTCATCGGTTTGAGAGAACCTACTTGAATCTATCTGTTTTTTGCCTACAGCGCTAGCTGAAGTTGATCACAAAGTTCAACGAAGCAAAACAGGCTTGTCTCATTTCTGCTTTATAACTTGTTCGCTGTATGGTGGGGGAGCAGACCAACAAGTGTTCATGCATTGATCACTGTAACAACTTTTTATTTTTATTTTCCAATATGTTTATAAATATCTGCCGTACTCCCTTTGGCTATGAATTTGAAGAATGCATGGTAATTGCATTACAGAATTAAGGACGTACAGACATGGTATAGCCCTTTAGATGTCTCAGCAGGGGCCACAATAGTACCCATCTTTCGCTCCAAATGTTCCCAACACTTGGCAAATTATACACAGCATCATCACGTATAGCCAGAGCATACCATGCTGCAGATTAATCTTGGCCCTCTTTGTATTAGCAGGCATGTAATAATAGGCTTTATGATGGCCATTATTTTCATCCGA
The DNA here is from genome assembly GCA_016624345.1 of Platycodon grandiflorus. Lineage (NCBI taxonomy): Eukaryota > Viridiplantae > Streptophyta > Magnoliopsida > Asterales > Campanulaceae > Platycodon > Platycodon grandiflorus. Next base: position 9,762,616 of record CM028366.1, on the reverse strand, counting down.
AGTACCTTAAGGTTATCCAGCAAACACCCAATCATTGTTCCAAATGTTGTCAATACTAGGCAAAGATGTGCAGCCTCGCGTTACCATGCTGCAGTATGCTATGTGTTGCCTGCCTCTTGGATGATGTCAAAATTATCGACAGTCATGGAAAAATAAAATAGCAAATGGCGATCCACCTGAAAGAATTAGATGCATGATTTAGGTTTACTAGTCACTCTTGATTGTGGTTTTCTCCATTTTGCCTACAGTTTGAGACATGATCCCTCGAGTTACTTGATTTAACTGTGTGAGAGTAATTAACTGTGAGAGTAAATTTCATTGAATAGCACACAGCACACACAGCACAGGGGCATCATCCTAAATCTACAGTCCATTCCAATTTCCATCCACTAAAGGACCTCACAGTTTTACATAATTTTTTTGTGTGAGTAAATTTCATTGAGCACCACACCGAACATGGCATCACCCTACATTTACAGTCCATTCCATCAATGAAAGGACCTCACAACTGACCCATTGGTCCACGGAGTTGCCAAGGTGATTGGTCCACGGAATTGCCAAGGTGACTACCAAGCTGTGGAAATCATGGCATTTAAGTTGTTTTGGTAGGGTGTCCGAGACCCTTGCGAGCAATAGTACCAAGGATGAGCAACGCTTGAAGACCCCAATAACAAGCTAACTTTTATCTCATCTGTTGTGTAGTATAACAAATCAATTGAAGCATACTCTGCCTTGTCTGAAGAAACGAAGTTCCTGATTAGGACTTCTTGAACCGTTGTTTTATTATGCAATACACATACAGCCATTTTCTTCTTCTTTGTTAATAAAGTCCACCTTTGCCTTGCTTGTACTATAATCATGCGTTGAGAATTGTTAAATCAAAATTTGATCTGAGAATTGGTGGGGTGAGCCAGGCCCTTGCAATAGTGTAAGGCATGGGAGACTCGTGAAGGCCCCAGTAGCAAGCTACTGTGATGGGTCTTCCCCTCAAAAAATAAGATTAATATCGTGTGAGCCGATGGCTCACATATCAGATATTAAACTGATAAGAACAGATACTACACTTGATCTTAGCGAAAAGGCCGAGAAAGGTATGATTAAAACTAATCTAGGCCTTGTCTTTTATACAAACTTCTCTCTCATGTTTCCTCCCGAGCGTATGCGGGAACTGTGTACCTTTAGCCTAAAGAAAGCCTTCACCACCTATTTTCCCAAGCTCTCAGATCCAATATGTTTATATATATCTGGTACCGTATTCCCTTCGGCTATAAATTTGAAGAATACCTCATAGTTGCATTCCAGAACTAAGGATGTACTAGATGATTACTGTTTGATACTTCAATAGCTAGTACCCTGGGCCACCTCTAAATTAAGTTGGGATGCTCACAGACATGGTATAGCTCTTTAGATGTCTCGGAAGGGGCAACAAAAGTACCCATCTTTCGCTCCAAATATTCCCAACACTGAGCAAATTATACACAACATCCTCATGTAGACTAGCAAGAGCATAGCATACTGCAGATTAGTCTTGGCCCTTATTGTATTTGCAGGCATGTAATAATAGGCTTTATGATGGCCATTATTTTCATTCGATAGTTATTTTAGGCTGAGCGTGAAGCATGCATAGTCATAGACATAATCCCATTTAGACTGCAGATGGATTTGATGAAATCAATAAAGCATAATGATGTAATTAAAGAAAGCAATAAAGCATCAAACTACTACGTAAAGCCTTGATGAAATCATCTGAATGGAAATAGGCTTCAAGCTTTCATTTGCTGATAGCAGTTCGATGAAGTTGAGGCAATTTCCTTGGAAGCCTTAATTTGTAAATATACTTTCAAAATTGAGTAGTACCCTTGTTTGCCCTGTCAGTGTAACAAGTCATTAAATCCATTATGTGCCTTGTTTCAACAGACGAAGTTGGGATAGAACAACAATTGAAACAGATGATTTATCATTCGCCAATGGACCTAAAGAAATCATATTGTACCTCCCAATCATATATATCAGTAAAGACATAATTAAGCTCCAAACTAAAGTGCCGCTCAGATTGAACTACATATTTGGAAGTTCAGACTTGTCAATTGCCCTTCCCCGACCTCTCTCATTTGGTTATGCACTCAGTTGAAGAAACGCCGGTTCTTGGGAGAGTAGGTAGATCATCTTTTCGATAAGGAGGTCCAGGTCAAGTCTATGTGATCAATGCAGGAAGAAATCAGTCTTAAATAAGCCCAATGGCTAGCGACATTGGACTTGTTCTACTGTACATCTTAAAAAACATTTCGGGCAAAGCTAATAGGAACAAAGATAACTTGTACACAATCTTAGTACAACAACAGTTTTGTTACCCCTTCCCCTTGTCTAGTGACGAAAGCATACGTGCTCGGTTTCCTACACTGAAAATTTCAGAGAATCAGGCTTCAAGGAGTATTGTATGGAAGTTGGGCTGAACTGAAAGCAATGCTCATTTTTGCATGGAACCAATTTGCTTCACCATCTTGAATTGCAGAGAGATTACAGAAAACTTGCAAAAAGAGTGGGGGGTATTTGGTCTGTCAGACAGCCTAGTGACCATGCCACACCCATTCAAGAGGTGGCAACGATCATCTACTACACTGCAACCCAAGGGCAACATGTGCTGTTAATCACGCTCTGATCACTGGGCCATGGTTCATCAACCAGACTTGGGTCACTGTCTCCTTAGGAATCAAGGATACAGAGGTACGATCCTATAGAACAGATCCTGTTCAAGTAAGGTCGTGCTGTGTGCTCTCGTTTGCCAACTATATACACCGCTTTTTCTTTCCCTTATCTGGTCATGTGGGATAGAATATGCTATATTTGGGAACTTCCGACAAAACTGGAATGATATAGAGAAGATTAGCATGCCCCTGCGCAAGGATGACATGCGCAAATCAAGAAAAGGTTGAGAAAAGATCACTCAAGTCTTGGTGAACACCACAGGAAACACACAAAAGGACACCCCCACCCCCTCCCAGCAGATCAATCACACACTATTCCAGTGCTCGTCAACCTACCCACTGATCCACCGATTTATTTTCTTTTGTCTTGATCCATGGATCTATGTGTCTATATATCATGTTTGTGAATAAACACAAAAATGTCCAAAAGCTCTCTATTTGCCTCTGTCATTCTAGGATTAACTTGAATGCGCAAAAACTTAAGTCAGACATGGAATTGCCGAGGCGACTACCGTTCAAAACTGTTTTGGATGACATTCCCCTTGATAAACTATTTTTTTGGGTAGGGTGTGCCAAGCGCCCAAGCCCTTGCTGCAGTGTAAAATCAATTATACTTTAAAAAGTAGACCTTAACTTTTTTTTTTCCTTCCTATAGCAATTCGAAGAGTGTATTAAAGAAAACAGTAAATTAACAAGGTATAAAGCGTTTGTAAATATATTCTCAAAATAGATTAATACCCTCATAATTCGCGTGTAACTAATCATTCAGTCCATTAGGGGCCTTGTTTCAAATGACTGACTGATCTTTACATAGAACAACTTGAAGCTGGTGGATCCTTCCAACCATTGCATCATATGGAGCCTGAAGAAACTGTAGCATGCCTAGCAATTATAATCTCAAGGATTGACTACATACATCTGAAGTTGCTATTCATTGAAGAAACCGTAGCATGCGGATTGATTACATACATCTGTAGTTGCTATTCATTGAAGAAACCGTAGCATTCCTACCAATTATTGCAATCGAGGATTGATTACTACATACATCTGCAGTCGCATCCGCTGAGTAGTGCACAATCAGTATAACTCAATTCTATGCTTGCTGTTGTTCTTTGCTTTTTGATGGGAATCAGGTATGCACTTCTAGACTTAATTTTGTTGGGTTTTGCCAAACAAGGTTCAAAATTTGATCTTAGAATTGGTGGGGTGAGCCAGGCCCTTGCAGAAGTGTAAGGCATGGGCGACTTATAAAGGCCCCAGTAGCAAGCTACTGTTATGGATCTTTCCCCTCAAAAAATAAGATTAATATCGTGTGAGCCAATGGCTCACATATCAGATATTAAACTGATAAGAACAGATACTACACTTGATCTTAGCCAAAAGGCCGAGAAAGGTATACTTAAAACTTATCTAGGCCTTGTCTTTTATACAAACTTCTCTCTCATGTTTCCTCTTGACGATGCTGATGTGGTAAGAAACTTAACGTTTGTGTTGTTCTATGCTATCAACCTCCATCTCTTCACCAGTTTTTACAATCCTCCGTTTTAAAAAGTGATGAAAAGAATTACCCATTCTTTAATTATACTGTATACGAATATAAACCAATTATTTTATGTCCCTGCCATTCAACTATTTTTAAAGCTGAGTGCTTAATGGGGTTTTTATTTTATTCTCATGACAACTCCACAATACTCAAATTCCTAAAAGTAATGCAATTTTCATGAAATAAATAGATTCTCCAAATCAAGTAGTATACGTGTAACAGACCATTCTATTTATGTGCGTTGTCTCAGGAGTGCAACAATTTGAAGCAGAATTCATCATTTCATACGTTGTTTCTGCCATTGCTGTTCTTTGGCTTTAACTTGCAGTCCTCGTCGATGATTTTTGGTGTTCATATTTTGTTATGACATAGTGGAGGAGACAATGAAGTAGTTCACGGGATTGAGAGAACTTACTTATGGAGCTTTGGCTTTTTTCCTATACGGCCAGAGCTGAAGTTGCTTACTTGTGCTTCAAAACTTTTTGGGTGCGCTGTATACAATCAAGAAGTCTCTTGAAGGTGTCCTCCTACGTGTCTGTCGCTGCACATGTTCATGTGTATGTTGTTTTTATCGATAGCTAGCAATGTAAAAGAGTAACATACAAGTTTGGGAAGAATGGATATATGGAACGAGATCAGTGAATACCGGTCAGAGCAAAGCCAGTCTACTCAATGTCAAGGAGTGCAACTCTACTGCCTCTATCTTCATACTTATATTCTCATAACAGTTATTGGTTTTGCTTTCTGTACATATTTTATTTAACCTCTGATTAATATTATATTATGGAAGAACATTTGATTTCCTTTCTGCCTTTTGATTTTGTGGAATAGATGACTATATGATGGCTTTCTCCATTTTTCTTACAGTTTAAGATATGATCCCTCAAGTTTGACTTGATTTAACAGTGTGAGTGTAAATTTCATTGAACAGCACACAGAGCACAGGGGCATCACGCTAAATCTACAGTCCATTCCAATTTAAATCAAGTAAAACTTGATTTAACTGTGTGGAAGTTGAGACTTGTCAATTCCCCTTCCCCGACCTCTCTCATTTGGTTATGCACTCAGTTGAAGAAACGCCGGTTCTTGGGAGAGTAGGTAGATCATCTTTTCGATAAGGAGGTCCAGGTCAAGTCTATGTGATCAATGTAGGAAGAAATCAGTCTTAAATAAGCCCAATGGCTAGTGACATTGGACTTGTTCCAACGTTCATTTTTAAATAGGAATGGGAATCATAGTTTATCCTATACAAATCACATTACGGGCAAAGATAATAGGAACAAAGACAACACCATTTTCAATCAAGCTCCTAACTGACGTTATTACATCACCTGTTTACAGTAAGCAAAATTGCATTCTTGTATAACTAATTTATCAGTCATTAAAAATTTCAGAGATCAGGCTTCAAGGAGTATTATACGGAAGTTGGGCTGAACTGTAAGCAATGCTTATTTATCATGGAACCAATTTGCTTCATCATCTTGAATTGCAGAGACAAAAGATTGCAGAATACTGCAAAAATAAAGGGGTGTATATTTGGTCTGTCAGACAGCCGAGTGACCATGCCACACCCATTTAAGAGGTGGCAACGATCATCTACTACACTGCAGCCCAAGGGCAACATGTGCTGTTAATCACGCTCTGATCACAGGGCCATGGTTCATCAACCAGACATGGGTCACTGTCTCCTTAGGAATCAAGGATACAGAGGTACGTTCCTATAGAACAGATCCTGTTCAAGTAAGGTCGTGCTGTATGCTCTCGTTTGCCAGCTATATACACCACTTTCTCTTTCCCTTATCTGGTCATGTGGGAAAGATTAAGAAAAAGATTAATGCATTTTGTGGTTCGTGGTAGAAAATGAAAGGAAGAGTTATTGTTTAAAAGTTTTTTTAATTAGTGTTAAGAAACACAAAAAGGATAAGAAATTGACTGGCAAACAGTGCTCTGAGCAGAGAGAGCTTGATGGAATTAGAAAATTGCTCGCTGCATAGACATAGAATTTGATATATTTAAAATCTCATCTCGATTCTACTGGAAAACATGTATAATTTTCCGGAAAATATTTTTCGTCAATCGTTTCTTTTCTTCCACACGCTGACAGTGTTTAAAACACCGGAACTTTCCAAGATAATTTGATTTATTGTTCCCGGTTTCCCCTTACATTAACATACAATAACCATAATCCATTGTCTTTTCACTTCCTCTTTCAGTTTGAAATACCTCTATGGATTTGTGAATATTTCTTCAACAAAAAATTAACAGCAAGTCAATATCTAGTTAGAAGAGGAAATTTGTCGAACAAAACAGTAAAAGATCAACCATTGACAACCAAAACCATGCCAGAATTAGATACTGTCTTTCATATACTAAGCCAGCAAGAGGATTTTACCCAAAAGTGAATAACTAATACTCCCTCCGTCCCAAATTGGATGTCCCTTTTTAGTATTTTGTACAAATTAAGAAAAGTGTGACTTAAAGGCCATTTTAGTATACATTTATATGAATGCCCTTACTCTCCACACCATAGTGTCTAAGTCCACATTAGGACATGAACTCCATAGAAAAAGGGACACTCATTTTGGGACTTTTTTTTTTATTTCAAAATGGGATACGCAGTTTGGGACTGAGCAAGTACTGGTACTTGCTACAATTCTCATAAGCAATCTATTCATTTTTCTATTGCAGTTTTTTAAGAATTCAGTGATAACATCCTAATCAAAACATGTATAATTTGGCATACTTACATTTGTATGATTCTTGAATTGCTACGTCATTCAACGCAGCAAGCTCTATCCAGATCGTGATCATCTATAAGTCCATATCATTAGATCCCTTATTGCTATAGGGAAATTTGCTTTAGCTTCTTCGTGGCCCTCAGTGATACTGCCTTTTGTGTGAAAAGAATTACAATAATCTTTGAACTAAAGCATATAATTAGGATGGATATGAAAGAGAGAAAAACTTGTTTGGCTTTTGGGGATTTATATGCCTCCCTTATTTTGTAAATCCTTAATGCTTGTTTTTACAGGGCTTAACACAATTCAGAACTTCAAATCATTACATACATTCTGGTACCATCACTAAACGAAACAAAAGCTGTTGCTATTGTATTAGTTGCTAAAGGGTTGATGATCATTTGTTACTGATAAACAAAATTTCATTGTCTTTACAAAATTTGATTGTAGGTTTTGAGCTAAGCCCTTGCAGTAATGTAAGGCATGGGTAACTTCATGAAGAAATAAGATTTAAATCTTGTGAACCGATGATATTAAACTGATAACAACAGATACTACACTTGATTATATCCAAAAGACAAGAAAAGTATGCTTAATACCTAGTTAGACCTCATCTTCCGTAATCAGCTTCTTTATTCTGTTTCCCTCCGGAAGTTGATGTGGGAGGAATCTCGAAGAGGAATTGCGAAAACGAGGGAATGAAAAGAATTACTCAATTTTTTTATTTAAAGTATGAGTATACTAGAGCCATTTCCTTGTGTCCCAGCCATTCAAAGAGATTATTGAAGAAAAAAGTACACCATCTTGGTGCCAGTAAGTCTTTCTGCTTCATTTTGTTTCCATTAGTCAATTCTGATGATGATTCGATTCAATATCCTGTAGTTAATAGTTCAGATTCTAGAGATCTGTGGGAAACTAATAGTTGGGCTGCCTCTCTTAGGTATATCAGTAGATGGAATACGAGATACTAAAATATATGCTTTTTTTTCTTTTTTGGTGTTTTCGACACAAAATGGATCATCCAAAATTTGAACAGTTATGGGGAGCTCTTTTGTCTATGGAACTAAGCTGCAACTATAAGAACTAATTTGCACTCTACTTCCAAGACTGTAAACAGCTTTGGTACAAATATTTTCAATGAAATTAGAGTTGAAGCTCTCATTTGCCAGTTAATTCATCATGCCATATACATTACCTCTACCCTATTTATTGGCTTTAGCTTGCAGCATCTTATTGATGATTTTTGGTGTTCAACAGTAAAGGAGAGGAATTAAAAACTGTAATTCTATAATTAAAGCGTCCCATATGCATTGCTGGTGATTTTAACACAGATGGTTTTGGAATGGATAAACTCATGCAAACCCAAGGGAGGAGTATATCATTTAACATGTTGTGGGAAGAGCCTTACAGATGCTTTGAGTGATTTTGTGTTTTAGCGATATTGATAAAGCAAGGTTTTGGTTTCTCATATTCTGGAAGTCATTTTTTGAAAGTCATTTTCCTTCAAACAAACGGAGCCTTATTGAAGATTGCAAGGAAATGATCTACAAGTCAGTGAGTGAGTATGATCAAATTTTACAGAAGGGAGGCAAAGTGAAAACTTGGGGTGCATGGCGAGAAAAGAGCTAAAAGTGTTGAATGAGCCAATTGTGGATTAAAAAAAACGTTTTAAGTTTTATGTTATTTCCTTTTCACCAAAAAAAAAAAAAAAATGGTTGGAACAAATGGCTCGATATGAATTAATCTGCACTCTACTTCCAAGAGTGCAAACAAATTTGATACAATTATTTTCAGCTGCAAGCTCAGCGAGTTTTTCAACTGTGCTAGTTTAGAAGTGAAGAAGGCCTTTGAATATTGGTTAAATTTGTGCCAGAACGTCTGACTCTTTGAACAACCAATTGCCATTTTTTGACCCCTCTCATTGCGTTTTGCTAATTTTCAGTTCAATCTTTATGTTTTTATTTTTTATTTTTTTATTATTATTATTATTTTTTATGTCCTAAGGGGGCGTGGGAAGGGATCAAACCTGAGACCTCACACTCTGTGAAGCCCCAGCTCTCCCACTGGGCCACCCCTAAGGACCTATTTCTTTATGTTACTGTTTATTATTTAACCTTTGATTAATAATAATAATCTATTATGAAAATACATTCAACTTCCTTTCTGCCTTACATATATAATTGATTTAGGCTTTTTTTTGTTTTTTTGTTTTTAAATTGATTTAAGCCTTACATGTATACTTTGCTCTTTTGTACACTGCCATGGCATTGGTGCTCATGTCTGCCGCACCTTTCGACACCTATACCACATCGAAACATTTGAAGTAAAATAGCGCTTAATATACCATTGCTGCAGAGCTTTAGGTTGTCCCTTCGGGGACATCCGATAAAATTGGAACGATACAGAGAAGATTAGCATGGCCCCTGCGCAAGGATGACACGCACAAATCGAGAAATGGTCCAAATTTTTTTGCTCCAAACACACAAGAGGACACCCCCTCCCGCCAGGATGAGGATTGCCCCCAAGATTTCAGCCTTCATTTCTCCATCGTTTTCACAAATCCTAAAACAGATTATTAGTACACAATCTTAGTACAACAACAGTGTTGTTACCCCTGCCCCTTGTCTAGTGACGAAAGCATACGTGCTTGATTTCCTGCACTGAAATTTTGCTTCACCATCTTGAATTGCAGAGAGAAAAAGATTGCGGAATATACTTGCAAAAAGAAAGGGGGTATTTGGTCTGTCAGACAACCAAGTGACCGTGCTCGATTTCCTGCACTGAAATTTTGCTTCACCATCTTGAATTGCAGAGAGAAAAAGATTGCGGAATATACTTGCAAAAAGAAAGGGGGTATTTGGTCTGTCAGACAACCTAGTGACCATGCCACACCCATACAAGAGGTGGCAACGATCATCTACTACACTGAAACCCAACCAAGGGGCAACATGTGCTGTTAATCACGCTCTGATCACAAGGCCTTAGTTCATCAACCAGACTTGGGTCACTGTCTCCTTAGGAATCAAGGATACAGAGGTACGATCCTATAGAACAGATCCTGTTCAAGTAAGGTCGTGTTGTCTGCTTTCATTTGCCAGCTATATACACCGCTTTCTCTTTTCCTTATCTCATAATGTGGGATACGATATGCTATCTTCACCACTCTGTTTTTTTGTTTCTTTCCGTTTTTTCTGATTTTTAACAGTCTATAACATAATCAAACTTGACTATCTTTTAAGTAAGAAAAAGATTAATGCATTTTGTCAAACGCTTATAATCACTTAGTACATTGCTCCCTTTAGCTACAAAGTCAAAGATTGAAGGTAATCAATCTCTTACAGAAACTAAAGACCAATAAATCAATATTTACTGTTTGATACAATTTCATTTTTCAGATAGCGCCCTGGCCTACCTCTAAAGTCGGCAGGGGGATGCCCTTTAGGTGTCTTCGCAAGGGTAAGATAAGTACCTGACGTTATCCAGCAAACACCCAATCTTTGTTCCAAATGTTGTCAATACTAAGTAATGATGTGCAGCCTCGCGTTGCCATGCTGCATTATGCTATGTGTTGCCTGCCTCTTGGATGATGTCGAAATTATCTGACAGTCATGGAAAATAAAAAAGCAAATGGCGATCCACCTGAAAGAATTAGATGCATGATTTTGGTTTACTAGTCACTCTTGATGGTGGCTTTCTCCATTTTGTCTACAGTTTGAGAAATGATCCCTCAAGTTACTTGATTTAACTGTGTGAGAGTAAATTTCATTGAACAGCACACAGAGCATAGGGGCATAACCCTAAATCTACAGTCCATTCCAATTTCCATCCACTAAAGGACCTCACAGTTCTACATAATTTTTATGTGTGAGTAAATTTCATTGAGCACCACACCGGACATGGCATCACCCTACATTTACAGTCCATTCCTGTACAACCGATCCATTGGTCCACGGAGTTGCCAAGGTGCCTACCAAGCTGGAAATCGTGGCATTTAAGTTGTTTTGGCAGGGTGTCCGAGACCCTTGCGAGCGATAGTGCCAGCGATAAGCGACGCTTAGTTAGCTCCACTGTTGTGTAGTATAACAACAATCCATCGAAGCATTCTCCGCCTTATATGAAGAAACGAAGTTGCAGAATAGGACTTCTCGAAGCGTTGATTCATTATGCAGAAACCATACATCTATTTCTTCTTCGTTAATGAAGTCGGCCTTTTCCCTGTAATAGTACACCTATTAAACCAAACTTGATCATAGAATTGGTGGGGTGAGCCAGGCCCATGCAATAGTGTAAGGCATGGGCGACTCATGAAGGCCCCAGCAGCAAGCTACTGTGATGGGTCTTCCCCCTCAAAAAATAAGATTAATATCGTGTGAGCCAATGGCTCACATATCAGATATTAAACTGATAAGAACAGATACTACACTTGATCTTAGCCAAAAGGCCGAGAAAGGTATGCTTAAAACTAACTTAGGCCTTGTATTTTATACAAACTTCTCTTTCATATTTTCCTCCCGAAGCGGATGTGGGAACTGTGTACCTTTAGCTGAAAGCCTTCTCCACCAGTTTCCCCAAGCTCTCATATCCAAGATAATTCACTTATCTCTGTTGAAAAGCTTTGTGAAAAGAATCGCTCATTCTTTTATAATGATGTATGAAATATGAACATAGAGCAATTTTTCATGTTCCTGACGTTTGAAGAGTTTATTAAAGAAAAAGTGTACACCATATATAGTACAATTAGTCTCTCTTTCTTTTTTCATTAATCTAGCGCTAGAATTGATCAGATCGATTTTCTGTAGTTAAGAGTAATGGGCTAACCTCACTTAAGGTAGATGGAATAGGAGATAATACATATAGAACACAAAATGGATCATCCAAAGTTGGAATTGTTATGAGCGCACGCTTTCCTAAGGAACTACTCTGGTAAGATATAAACAGAAATGATCATATGATAAAAAGCTCACCTTCTTTCTGAATTTGTTTGAAGAATGCACACATCTTAGGCGCATTAATTGCCAGCCATTTCGTAATAGTTTGCTGGAAGGCATTAGTTATCCTTGCAACAGATCATTCAGTCTGTTGTGTGTCTTGTTCAGCAATAGAACAGCTATATGACGCGGGTCATTTCATCATGTCATACATTGCCTCTCCCGTTGCGTGTTCAATTTTGTTACGACAAGCTAAGTGGAGGAGAGGAATGAAGTGGATCATCGGTTTGAGAGAATCTACCCCCTTTTTTGCCTCAAGCGCTAGCTGAAGTTGATCACAAAGTTCTACGAGATGTAAAACTAGCTTGTCTCATTTCTGCTTCATAACTTGTTGGCTGTAGGGTGGGGGGCAGACCAACAAGTCTTCATGGATTGATCACATGCTACTACTTTTTAGTTTTTATTTTTCTTTTCCAGTATGTTTATAAATATCTGGTACCGTACTCCCTTTGGCTATAAATTTGAAGAATACATGGTAATTGCATTACAGAACTAAGGACGTACAGGTGATTACTGTTTGATTCTTCACTAGATAGTGCCCAGGGCGACTTCTAAATTAAGTCGGGATGCTCACAGACATTGTATATAACCCTTTAGATGTCTCAGCAGGGGCAGCAAAAGTAGCCATCTTTCGCTCCAAATGTTCACAACACTGAGCAAATTATACTGATCAAATTTACAGTCAGAATCCATTTAGACTCCAGATGGATTTTATGTAGGACAACTTGAAGCTTTCTGGTGCAGCATGATGTTAAACACCCATTAAAAAAATGTCAAGTAACTGAACAAAAGAAACAAGGAAAGGATTTTTATGCATGTAATGTAGGACACTTATGAAGATTTCAGAGGTTTATTAGCTTATTGAACAGGAAAAAACTACTGCTCCTAGCTACAACAGTTGGTAATTTGGTATCTAATAAGTAATTAATAAACTTGTTCCCAAATGAGAACATATGCTTCATGTATTTCATGCTGTCCCCGAGAACACCAACTGTTGTTGTCAAGTGCTATATCCTACCTGCAGTTTAACCATGTAAAAAAAAATTAAAAAATTAAAAAGAAAAACCAAAGAAGATAAAATGATCAAGTTTATACCATAAATTAAAGTAGTGCATATTTCATGGCTTAAAATATGAAAAGATGGAGGGTAGAAAAACTGTCAATTGAAGAAGCATTAATTCTTAGGTTGCATAGTCAATGAGAGTTGCTAAACAGAAGAAGCAATAAAAATCCAGTCTTAGTAACCTAGCTAACTGAGCCTTACACCTTAAAGACTATAGGGGCCGCCGGGGTATTAGTCCTTGTTCCATTGATTTTCTCATGCACCATGGCAGATTGCACTAAGCATTAGCTAGCTACAGGGAGACAAACTGTATGTGTTATGATCGATCACTTAAACCAGATACTTCAATGTATTGAGCTAGCTAGCTAGCTTCCATGGCCGGCCCAAGGGTGAAGCTAGGGAACCAAGGGCTTTAGGCCTCAAGACAATTTAGGCCCTAAAAAAAAAATTTTAATATTTATTTTAATTTTTTTAAAATGTTAAAAGTAATTCTTAATTTTTTTCACTCACTCATTAATAGTCAACGTTACTAACTTAATATTTCTCAATATAACAATTTGACAAAATTCTTGGCAATGAAGTTATAAAATCTCTTCAAGAATCATTTAAAGTTGATCATTTCTTGTACATACTACATCCGTTCTAAAATAATTGTTATTTTAGTAAAGTTTTTGTCTCAAAATAATTATTGTTATAAGATTTCAAGAAACATTTGCCCATATTTTATGACAATTGCTCTTAATTATTACTCTCATTAAAGAGAGGTTGGTAAGAATAAATAGAAAAAGTACTCCTATAACTTACCTATAATAATTGAACTTAAATATGAGTATATCAGTCTTTTTGAAAGCTTCTTTAATCTGTGTGCAAATTGCTAAAACGATAATTATTTTGGGACGGAGATAGTAATAAATTAGACAATAACTTCATTTCAAAGTAGATTTGAACAATTTAAAAAATATCAAAATATTTTTAGTTTTCTATTTAGCATTAAGAAATTAAGGTCTTTGGATAATGACAAATTTAAGAGAAAATTTTCTTCACCTTGAAAGTTTATTAAAACATAATGACAATTCTAATATTGATGGATTAGAGTTATTTACTGAACTAAATTTTTTAAAAGAAATTATAAAAGTGAAAAATGATACACCAATTGACATACTTAATCATATACTTAAACTTAATCATATACTTAATAAGGCTTGATTCTTTTCCAAATGCGAATATCACTTATAAGATAATGTTAACGATTCTCGTAACTGTTGCTTCGGTAGAAAAAAGTTTTTCAAAACTAAAATTAATAAAATCTTGTCTAAGGTCAACGATGTATCAACAATAATTAAATAGAGTTTTATTATCGATTGAAAAAAAATTGTTAAATGAAATCGATTATAATAATTTAATAAATGATTTTGCATCCCAAAAAATAAGAAAATAAACTTTAAAAATAAAAATTTAATATTTTATTTTCAACTTTAAAAAGGCCTCAACTTAGAATTTGCTTTAGGCCTCTATAAGTATTGGGCCGGCCCTGCTAGCTTCCTTCTCAATCTTGGGTCAATATATGATTAAACAAACCTGTACAACGGAACAATGCATGTATGTCTAGACACAAATAATAATGATATTGGCAACTGGCAATAAAACTAGCGAACAAATTACAATATAAAGAAAGAATGACTACATGAATTTTGTTTTTTTGACCTATTAAGAGATACACCCCATTACGTACAACACGGCGACACATAGCCCCACTTGATACAAAACAACTTCTTACACAAACACGACAACAACGAAGTGAAAACAGAGTCATTAAGACACTCATAAGACCGGCTTCCTCGACAAAAAAATTATTAAATAAAGCATCATTGGTAGCTAAATATTAATAGTGGTGTTCTTGCATCACTTGGGATAAAAATTTGGGTGAATTACAGATTGGTCCCTTTTTGATATTTGTAATCACTTCAGTCCACTATACTGTTTTTAAAATCGAAAAAAGACATTTTTAGGGCGAAAAGACTACAATTCCCTTAATGAAACCAAAACACGCGTGCATCATGCATCAGAATGCAACAAATTGGGCATCGAGATTCAATTTGAGATGCAAACAATTGGTTATCGGGATGTAACAATTGGACATCGAGATGCAATGCCACTTTTTCAAATTAATTTGGGTATCAGGATATAAGAATTGGGCATCGGAATTCAATCATATTGGCATCTCAATGCCCAAGTAAAATTTTATCAGGCATCGGTATGCATAATCAAAGCATCGCGATGCCTAAGTCGCAATACCCAAATATTTCTTACAATTCAAAAAGCTGTTGTCCTCATTCACCAAAAGCCCTAATGCAACAATTCTTACAATTCAAAAAAAGTTGGACTCAATCATCTATCGCATGCGATTAAATTCCGTCAACTCATACCACTTTTTGAAAAGAAAAAAGTTTTTTTTCTTCAAACAAAGACATCATTACACCTTTTAGGTGATAAATTTTGTGTACTCTACTCTGTCCCTGCTATGGTAACTCTGTAAATCGATTGCGGGAAGAAATAATACTCATTCATTGCCAAAACAATTGGTGTATAATTGAAAGTATTCAAGTAATAGGGTTGAGCGTTGGTAAGAGAAAGACAAAACAGTTATAGAAGAAATATGGGTATTTTAGAAACAATTTTATAAAAGTGTCTTTTTTCGGTTAAGAAAAAAAAATGTGGACTGGAGAGAATACAAACTTTTCAAAGTGGACCAGCTAGTAATTTTCTATAAAAAATTAGCCCCATTTAACTCTAGACAACATTAGTGAGCCCAAATCAAACAGGGCCTCAAATACACTATCCGCCAGGATTATTCTAAACCAACCCACTAGACACGGCCCGAAATTTTAACCCCCACCAAAAAGATGCAATTAAGAATACAAAAGAGACGCCCCACAGCCCACTTTTATGTAAGAGCTTCTTCGTGCTATATCATGACGGTCTTCCCTCATTGGGGAAGGGGATCAAATACAGTTATGAGCGAAATTTGGGCAGAAAAATAACACTTTTGTTGTAAAATATTATTTATATTCTTAAAAAATATATAACAGATACGCTATACATTACAAAAGAAAATTGATTCATTGTAGTTCAAAGTGTGCATCGCGATGCATAAAATTGTACTAAAAAGTATTATTTTGTTGCGTCACGCCCATAATTTTGGCCTTCACGCCCGTTTCAAAATTGATGCATCGCGATACACATCATTACACTTGTAATGCATTAAAAGTGCATCGCGATGCACAAAACATTACTAATGCACAACATTATACTTGCGATGCATCAAAATGTGCATCGTGATGTATAAAATTGTACTAAAAAGTATTGTCTGCATGCTTCGTAATGAACAACTTTTATTTCTGATGCACAATATATTGTGAATATTAGGGAATTAAAAATCGAATGAACTCTCCAAGACATTTCTAAAAAGGTAGTCACTTTCTTTTGAATCGCGACTAGTCTTGTTTTTTTATGATGAATTAGGCATAAAAAAAACTGAGAGAAAGAGAGAAATGAAGGCTGTAGTAAAGTAAACAATAATTGAAATGGAAGTAAAAAATTTACAAGAAAAAATTAAAAGAAAATAATGTTCAAAAAGTTATTTAAATTGTTATAAAGACAGTTTTGAAATAATTAACTAATTTTATCGCTTAAAATAAATTTAAACGGAACTATAAGAATTTAAAGCCGTTAAAAATATGTAAAATGGGACCGACCAACAATTATTCTTACAATTATAATAGAGCAACCACTTTAGTTTGTAGACTTGTGACTTGATTTACATCCAGGAGATGGGTGTAAAGAAGTAAAATCCCGAGCCACATCTTTATTTGCTTAGATGGATGGCTTGTGGGTGTACGATTATTAAACAATCTATTTTTTTATTTTTTTTTAATCTTAATCTAAACAATCAAAGTTGAAAATTACTTAATTGATTCCAATAATTCCTTTGTTTTATTTGATCAATTCTTTATTTATAAATTTAAATAAAGAACTCTTCAAATAAGACAAGGAAATTATTAAAATTATGAAATCATGTAACGTGATGTTTCAGCATAATTGAATATTTCTTTGTATGTAGGAATTTTTGCAAATTTTAGGAAATTGATTTTAGGCTATTTTAGTATTGCATATAGATAAATACCGTTAGTGTCCACACTATTATAATACAAGTACACACTAAGACATGATAGATGTTAAAGATGAATTTAGTAAGTTTATAGAAAAAGAATACTCATTTTGAGTCGATTTTATTAATAGTAGAGACTCAATTTAGGACGGAAAACATTTATAATAGAGTTGATCACTCCTTTCGTCTCAATTAAATAAGTATTTGACTTTACACGAGCTTTAAGACTTTATACGAGCTTTAAGAAAATAATTATTTTTATGCTTTTTGTAATATTCTCAAAGTAGTAATGGCCTGAACGGATAGAATATAATATTTGAGTTATCCCATCGGCAAGACATGTATTTTGCTAATTACAAAACATAATGTGTACAAATAGAAATTTTCAATAAGGAAAAGAGATAATAATATTTATAAAAAAGTTAATTAGTACTTTCCGTATTGAAATAAATGTTTCATATAAGTTTTACACGAATTTTAATAAAATAATAAATGCAATTTTTTCTTAATATTTTCAAAATATTTCTTAATAGTGCCTCAAATCAATGTATCCTTTTTATTTTTTATATCAAACTCAGTAAAGGTATTATAAATAATGCACTTAATAATTTTTTTTGAAAACAAATTACTACTTACTTAAAACATTACAAAATATAATAACATTAATTACATAACAGAGAAGTGTTTTTTTTACTTGAGTAGGTGAGACCGTTTTACGGATCTTAATTACAAAACAAAAATTCATTATCTCACAGTTCAGTCCTCTAACACACAGTGAGTCGAGTAAAAAAAATTCGTCTTCTAAAATTATCTATAAAACAATCATTTTAAATTTTTTTATCTTTTTACCTTATGTGACTAGTAGAGACGGGGGTGTATAGCAAATCAGAGAAATAGAAAGAGTGAGAGAGAGGGGCTACAATAGAACCGAAGAAAGCAAACAAAATCAGTAGTTCACCATCAAGATCCTCTATTTTAAAAAAGTGTTTTATTTTTTATTTTAATTATTGAATCTTTGCTACATATGTATAAAAATAAATAATATTAATTATTTCATAATTTTTTATGTATATATAATAAAGATTCAACAATTAAAATAAAAAATAAAACACCTTTCTAAAATAAAGGATCCTATCCGATAGTTCACTGCTTCTCTTTTGAATGAAAAATCTCCACTTTTTGCTTCTTTTAATATAATACTCCATACGTCTCCAACTCCCAACTAAGTATAAAGTTGACTTCATGAAAAAAGATAACGGCCACAAATATTTATAATTTTTATCTTAAAATAATTATTATTTTAATAATTTGTACATAAATTAATAAATTTTTTAAAAAAATTAATGTATAATTATTTAAGTTTAATTATTATTGATAAATTGTAAAAGAAAAATTTTTTTTACTAACTCTTTTTAGTGAGAATAATAAATAAAGATAATTTTAATAAAATAAAAACAAATATTTTTTAAAAATTTTATAATCACAATTATTTTAAGACAAAAAAATTACTTAAATGATAATTATTTTAAAATGGAGGTAGTATTTATTGTTGCTTCTTTCCAGTTTGTTTCAGATTTGGCCAAATTGCAGTGCCTTTCTCAACCTTTTGATTAGGCAGAGAGACCCCATGAATAGGCAATAGTTAGAGCAATGGTGATGTTCGTCGGATTTATGGGAGAAGATTCACTAATTGTTAAGGGAGATCGCCGGCGCTGTGAAGAAATTGGAACTCCAATTCCAAGCCCTAGGCTCGGGTTTCTAGTTCGTAGAGGAGAGAGAGACAGGCGGAGGAGTGCACGGGATTGACTGCCAGATTGGGTGTTGCTGCTGCGAGGTCGTCGTCGGATGCAATGGGCAGATGCCGACGCTGAGTGAGATAACGAGACTGGAGATGGAGGAGGGTCAGAGTTGACGGCGATGATAGCAGTAGTGGATGTTGAACAAGCTTCATGGTTTCTTTTACCTGGTGATAGCAGCATTAGAAATCATAGTACCAGTAAAAGTATGATTTTGGGAGAAAGGTTCGAAGAGAGGAGAGAGAGTGTGTGTGTGTGTTACAAATTTTTTTTTTAAATTATTTTTGTTTTCAATTTTTTATCTAAACAATTTTAAAAAATAAATTTTTAGTCCAGACAAAGGGGATGACAAAAATACCTTGCTAAAAGTGTTATGTTTTGTATGTTAGATAGCAACTAAGGGTAATTTTGATAATTTTTTTGCCCTTAAACCTATTATTGACAAGTCAAGACAAGGTACTGTTGTCAACATTTTAAAAAAATTTAGACGGAAAGATTAACGATAACGGCTTCAGAAAAAATCTAACCAAGAAATGATATACTTCTTCCGTTCCGAATAAATGTTCTTAGTGGATAAAATATAGAAATTAAAAAATATAATTAATGATGTGCTGTAAAATTTATTTTGACAATAATACTCATAAATATTAATTGAGTTTAACTATTTTAAATAATTTAATTTTTTTGAGATGTGTTATATACTTATATTAATGAACCTGATATATAAGGAAAAATGATAAAAAAATAGATAAATTAAAAGTTTTTAAGAATATTAATTAAAAAATTTTAAAATAAAAAATAAAAATATTTATCTGAGATAGAATATATATATAATACCATATAAATAGATTTTATAGAGGTAAGATCAAACTAGTAGTTGCGCCAAAGTCAAAGAACTAAAAAATATTTTAATTCTATTCTAATCTATCTTCACACTCTCTCTTTTACCTTGGCAAGCGGCAACCTTCTCCTTTTTTTAAAAACTCTTCTTTTATTTGTATTATATTTTTATTTTATTTTCAATTATTAATTTTCTTTTAAAATTTATGTCAATTATTTTAAATACAATAGTCTTAACTAACCAAACTAAAAATTAGAAAAGAAATTATAAATAAAAAATTACAAATTTAGGATATGGTTTAATTCAAATCCTTTTCTTGTAAAAATATTTTACAATTTTTTTTTACAGATTTATGATATAATTTTACAAATTATTCGTGTATAAGAACCCAGTACATCATACGGGGTAATAAACTAATTTTAATTACAAGTAAAATCCCAAGACGCATACTAACTTTTACATTTACAATATCCTTATACTCTCTCCGTTCCTAAATTATCGTTTTATTTAACTTTTTTAGTTAAATAAAATATTACTCAAATATAAATTTAACGTATATTTTATAATTTTTTTTTAAATTATAAAATACGTAATTCGTAAAATATTTAAAGTATTACAGATTACGTGTTTTATAATATTAAAAAAATTATATATATGTCAAATTTATATTTAAAAAGAAATTTGACAAAAACAAAATCAAACAATTTAGTAGGAAAATACTACTCCTACATTTTTGCTTGAACAATTAAAAAGTGAACATCTTATAAAAAAAATAAAAAATAAAGATAAAAAAGTGAACATATTGCCGGTTGTTTTATATTGTGTACGAAGGAGAGTAGTTGCTTTATACAGATGGGGTGGGTGGCGGGGGGAGAGAGAGAGAATAGAAGAGGAAATTGAGAGGACACAAGGAAGGAAGGCTATCCTTTCAAGACGTTTACTACTACACGGTAACCGCTCCCTGCCACTCCCTAGCTAGACCTAGCTAGCTAGGCCCCCTATTACTTTACTTACTAGACTCCGAGGAGGACTGGGTTTGTGACTAGGACTAGCCTCTCTCCTCTCTGCCCTCTCTATTCCATATTTAGGCGGTTTGCTTTCACTCTTCCCCCCATCCAAAGTTCCTTGTCCCATTACTAAACTACAGTGAAAGTTCGTAAATAGCAGCAGCGACTGTCATCCACTCCTCCTTTCAAATACCGATAATTCCATCGTTTTATTTATTTATTATTTTTTAATTCTTCAAACAAATTAACTTATTAAATATTAAAAATTCTAAAAAGAAATCTAATATTGAATTGATACTGTTACAAAATACTTTAAAATTACATAAAATTAATTCTTTTTTATAAATCCATATAAAACTATAATAATGTTAGAGCAACATAATCGATGGACAAAAAGCTTAAATATTATACATATCAACTTATCAATGTATCAGTAATTATACTATACAATATTACAATATTTGCTATAAACAAAAATTATGTATACATTCTGTTATTCTATTATTTATATTAATTTAATACTTCATATGTTCTTAAATTATGGTGTTATTTGACTTTTTTTTATTAAATAAATAATTTTTAAAGTTAAATTTAATATATATTATTTTATTTTTTTCAAAGTCAAACTCCCCCATTTCAAAATAAGTGTCCCTGTTGACTTTAAAGGATTAATACACAATTTGATCCCTGAACTTGCAACATTTTTCTGATTAGGTTCCAGTACTATGATATTTCCTATTGTG
Source organism: Platycodon grandiflorus (assembly GCA_016624345.1). Classification (NCBI taxonomy): domain Eukaryota; kingdom Viridiplantae; phylum Streptophyta; class Magnoliopsida; order Asterales; family Campanulaceae; genus Platycodon; species Platycodon grandiflorus. The sequence goes on along the minus strand of CM028366.1, from coordinate 9,741,024 downwards.
GCACTTAATTGAACATTTGAGCATACGGTTAGTCCCTCATCTGACAGCTGTTAAAAAAACCGTTAAATTTTAACTCAAAAGACCAAATTACCCTTTTGCATTGATGACTGAATCCACGTGGATAATAATGGTGTGAGGGAATTTTTTATTTCTTTTATAATAGTCTTCTCTCTCTCTCTCTCTCTCTCTCTCTCTCTCTCCCCCTCTCTCTCCGTCTCCACATCTTTGGCAACGGAGGAACAATGTTGCAGGATGCCGGAGCAACTGTTGCTGCAATGGCCGGCGCATATGGTCTGTCACCATTTTATATTCCAGTTCAAGGGTATTAGGATAATTTTCCATTCTCCTTGCATAATTCGTCTTTGGCACCCCTAACAATCTCTCCCTCTCAACCCAACCACCCATATTAGCTTCATAACTGCAAAATTTTCCAGAATTTTCCCTCAAATGAACAATCCCAAAAATTAAAACCCATTTAGCACAAACTTTCTCAACACAAAAAGGTAACATCTCATTAAATATTTCTCTCATGACCAACGAAGAAAAAAAAAAAAAACTGAACTGAAAGTTATGATCCATTCCTCAACATTCAACAACAGCTATCACCAACAACCAAATCTTCATTCATGGTGATCTAATTACCCTCTACTCCGAAAATAGATTAAATCACCACGTACATTTGTTATTCTACAAACAAAATGCCCAAACAAATGGAAAATTTACCATACTTAGCAATAGCTACTCAACCTTCAACGGCCACAACCCAATTCCATTGAAACCCAATTTAAAAAATTGGGTAAGAAAGAGATGTATATAAAAATTGAAAATTAAAGGAACACATTTACCCTTAATGTAATATTGAATCGGTGGAGTACCACTTCTAGCCATAGACCTTGCTGACCTGAACTAAAGAAGAAGATTCATTCACTTCCAGCCATAGCCTTAATGTAATTGAAGAAATGCCCTGAATTTTATTTCAATTCTCAGTATTTTGTATCAAAACAGAGACCAAGATAAAAATCTGGTGTTATGACTCAATCCCGCACCCCTCTCTCTCTCTCTCTCTCTCTCTCTCTCTCTCTCTCTCTTGGCAACAACAACTTCATCACTGGCTGGATCGCGAATAACAAGGCCGAAATTGAAGATTTTATCGCTGTATTGTCCGATTATTATGGAATTCGATGCTGGAAATGAAGAATTAAATAGAAGCCGAAAGGGTTTAATGTCAACCATTGGAGGTGATACCAAATAATAGAAACAAAACCCTATCGCATTGGAGAAGAAAGAGGCTGGAACGACGTCGAGTTTTTGCTTTGTGGCTGTCGTCGTTTCTTCTTTTCCAAACCCAGATCTGAAATCGTTGATGAAAAAAGATTGAGAAAGAGAGAGTGACTTGGGGAGATTTGAAGAGATCGAGCTTCCAACCCCAACCTAATCCAATCACAAATTGATGAAATCCAATTGAACACTAAAGCATGTCGGAGCCCTGAGCATCGTGTGGACTTGTTGGGTTTGTGATGGGGAAGGGGCTCCTTGGATAAGGTGTAGGTAGATAGGTAGGGAGAGAGAGAGAGAGATAGTGAGGCTGCAAATTTTTCTCCTTCCAAGTGGATACACAATCATCAAGAAATAGGGCATTTTAGTCTTTTAAAATAAAACATAACATTTATGTTAACTCCAGTCAGCTGGGGGACTAAACGTAAGCCCGAATGTTCAGTTCAAGTGCCATAATAGAAAATATCATAGTACTAGAACTTAATCAGAAAAATGTTATAAGTTCAGGGATCAAATTTTATATTAATCCGACTTTAAACGAGTTTTTAAAAAGGAAATTTTTTTATGTAATTTTTTTTGTTCAAAATATCCCTCGGTGTCAAATCAATAGGTCTCTCCTTTTTTTTTTTTTTTCATCTCATAAGAATAGTACTAAACTGAGAAGTCCTATTCCTTAACAATTACTAATATGTATAATTAGGAATTTATGCGCAACGGAATTAAGAGTCAATTAGTAGTGTAAAAATGCTCTAAATAAATTTAGATATGCAAGGCAGTAGGCAACAAATATGCATGGCGATAAGTAATTAAGAAGTTTGAGGGTTAGAGAAATTGACACAAGAATTTTTAGGTGGTTCGAATCTTCAATCCTATATCCACCCCTCACAGCCCTCTGGCTCTATGAACAATAATCTTCTATATTTCTCTCAAATATATAGATTATTGAAAGAAAACTTACGTTTTCCTCTACTAGTTGGCAACCCAACTAGGACTCTTAGAAGGTCTATTTTTCCTCTACTAGTTGGCAACTAGGACACTTTACAAAGCTCACAAAGATGATGATTTTGCATCCTTAAGATGAGTCTTAGTAGTCGAATGAAAGCTCTATTGAAGATCTCTGATGCTGGAATTTTTCAGTGTTAAAGTGACTATTAATTCTTTGTATAAATTATCATTGATGTGATCCTTCAATGTTGAAAGTGACAATTATTTTCTATTCTTTGTTGCTGCTACTCTTTTGTATTTCTCAACTATATTTTCCATCTTATAAGAGCTATATTTTTCTATGTGAGAGCTACTTAAAAGCTTCCTTTTAGAGAGCTTCAGAACTAGTAAAGCTTGTTTTTCTTCGTAGAAAGGAATCCTTTTAAAGAGCTTCAGAACTTGTTTTTCTTCGTAGAGAGGAATCCTTTTTAAAGGCACTCAATGAGAGAAAGAGCTGTTGTGGAACGACTCTAATTTGTAACTTAAAAATACCCCCTGATCATCTTGTTCAATGACAATCTGTTTGGGTTATTTTATTCCTTGTCTCACAAAATCTTTTGTCTCTCACAGTCTTGGTGTTGCCCTAATTAAGGTTTTTCTTTGTAATATCATCTTGAAATGACTTTATTGTCCTTAATAAATATTTTGGATAACTAACACTTATTTTTGTCATAATTGTTAATTTCTGCTTTTAGTTGTTTGCTATTTTTGCTTCGCTGATGTTAGCCATTTTGTTGTTTGTTAAACATAGTTGTTTGTAGTTTGAATATAGTTGTTTAATGTTTGCTGATGTTAACTGTTTGCTATTTACTGACCTCACCTATTTTGTTGTTTTCTGATGATACTGTTTATATACATAGTTTGTTTTCCAGCACTTACTTGTTTTAAAACATCTAACAATTCATGGTGACAAAGATTGAAAAACTCTTATACATAAAAATTCTAATTTTATGTAGATAATTCTAACCTAAATATACTCCTTCCGTCCCTTAATTATTGTCTTGTTTGACCCGGCACATGGATTAAGAAAAAATAATTGACTTGATTATTAATATTGGTATAATGTGTAATTTTCTTTAATGCCCATGTGTATAATGTGTAATTTTCTTTTTCCATATAATATGACGCATAATTAAAATATGAGAAAAAGTAAGAGTAAAATGGTAAAAATAATGTCCTAAAAGGAAAAATTTTCAAATAAGATAATAATTTTGGAATAGATAAAAAAAAATAATTTATGGACAGAGGAGTATTATCAAAATTAATCTATACAATAGGTCCTAACATAAATGCAGCACCGGCGTTTAGTATCACTCTCTCATGATTAGTAAGGGTGATATAGATAATTTGGTTAAGGAATCTGTTTAAAAATAGAGAGAACACTTATTCCCGATCAAAATAAGGGACACTTATTTTAGAGGATTAAATAATTTTTTGGATTCTCAATTTATCATTTTTTTATTCATTTGGTCCTTATTTATTTATTTTATTTGTTATGCGGTTATGCCCCACTTATTCTCTTAATCATTTTGCTCTTTTATATCGTTACCGTTAGTTTTTTTATTAACTCGTTATAATACTTCATTTGTTTCTAAATTATCGTCTTATTTGACTTTCTTAAGCCAAATAAGAACAAAAGCAAAACAAAAAAAACAAAAAAATCACCAACGTATCCTTCTCTCTCATCCTTGTCAAAAAATATCACGCTGCATCACTACGGCTTCACCTCATTGAGTGCAACCTGAGTACGGCACGCGATATGGTTGTTTGTGAGGTTATTAAGTGAAAAGCGCAACCTAGGTAAATCCTAGGACGACCGCTCAAGCAACCACGACGTTAAGACTTCACTCGGTATCCATTCAGACGAGCTTGCCTGAAACCGCTTCTCACACATTGATCTCCCCTATTAGACACTCAGGAGTTTGCTCCACTCTTCCACTTACTGACAAGAAAGTACCAGGACCACTGTACGGCTGGGTGACCACGATCTCTTGAACCTGCCACTGCCACCTAACAGAGCAATGAGACAACGGAGTTGTACGGATTGGTCTCCCGTATCCAACCTTCAACCTATAAATACTGAGGTATCACCCTCTACTTCTCTCTATGCTATCTTAACCCCAGAATTGCTCTCTTTTGGCTCACAGTCTGCGAGAGGGTAATCCCGCTTCATTCACAGACCAAGCTCTGTGAATCAAGCTTCTGTTATAACTTGCAAACTTATTTTCACACCGGATGATTATAGCCGGTACACTCCCGGCTCCCCTAACAGTGTTCTCTTGGATGATCACAGGCTGCTCCACCATCTCAGCCTAAGAACATTGAAAGAACAGTCCAAGCAACATTGAGCTGACATTCTACTAGACTACACTTGGCATCTACGTAGAATCGACGTGGTCACCACTCACCTTTGGCGCAATGAGTAACAAATTTAATTTATAAGATGTTGTAATGTACTACTATGATTAAAGTAAAGGATAAATCTATATGTCCCGAATCGAGAAATCCCAAATGCAATTAATAATAGTATTTGAGTGATTTATAATTACTCTTTTGTCCCTTACAACTGTCCCTTGCAAATTGCAACGATACATCCAAATTGATGTCCTTAATAATGATAGCCGCCTAAATCCCTAAATTCTTGTGATTAATTAATGGGAAATCTGGTATTCCCAAAACCTCTCCCCCTTAGAAAACGGCAGTAACAACAATATCATTATTCGATCTTTTTTTTTCTTTTCTTATTTTTCATTATTCATCTTCTTGGGAATACCCTTAAACGTTAAATCCCTAAATTCTTGTGATTTAAGACTGTCCTCCTTCTTCAAGTCCTTTTGGCAGCTGATTTGCCTACATTTGAAAAAGTTCTTGAAAGGAAATATCCAAAGAAGGCCTTTTTTTTTTTTACTGCTACATTTCAAATATCAATGTAAACTGGTAGCTTTAAGTTTTTCTCAGGAGTATTCTTATACTATAAGTTTTTTAAACTAGACCCACAAAAATGTAATTGAAAGTAAACAATCCTAGATGTTCCAAGCCTGGATTCAAACAGTAATCTGCCCCCAATTGTAGCCTAAACCTTGATCGCATACTTCCTCATCGGGAAGTGCTTCTCTTTCTCCTTCTCCCACTCATCAAGGATAACTGGTGCTTGGTAAGCCTTCTGCAGATGGCTCTGGTCTTCTTGGAAATACTTCTTGTTCTTGTAGGCTTCCCCGCGAGCTGCTTTTTGATCTTAGAAAGCTTGTTGGGGGTGCCACCAGTGACCTTGGCGACACTGAGAAGGGCGAGCTCAGCCTTGAGATCGGCTAAACAAATCCCCCTTTGCTTTGCTCCTCAGCTCATGTACCTTGATCCTCACCATGGTGCCTGTCTAACTAACAATGGAGGTGGAGGAGGTTGGTCTTCGGAACCCTAGACGAAAATGTGGGAGGTTTTTTAAAGAAGTGAAACCGAGTTTGGTTAAATACTGAATTAAGATTAGGGGTAGTTTGGTAAAATAAATTATTTTTATTGCCCTTGATATTAATACCGAATTTTACATGAATACCCTTTTGGATGTCCCAATCTATTATACAATACAGGATGACTCTCACGTGTGCAATTGTGAGAGACAACTACTGGCCAAGATTTTCCCAAATTACTGACATCCCACGGCTAAGATTTAATGGGGAAAGCGTAAGCGTGTGAACGGCAGTTATTTTTCTCCCCCAAGCCCCCCACACACACACAACACACAAATCCACGAAGCGACTGAAATCCTCTCCAAACCCTCGTCTCTCCTCAGTTTTCTTCGTCTTTTAAGAAAACCCAGCACCTCCGACTCTACCCTGCCCCGCTCCACGGCTACACCCTCCTTACGGATTTCTGTCTATCTCTTCGCCAAACTGTAAGTGCTCGATTTCTCCACTATGTCTGATTTTGCTATGAATTGATTTTGAAAAAGAGAAATTTGAAAAAAAATAAAAATTTGAGTGATCTGATTCTGTTCAATCCCTTAATAAACTAACGGAACGTTCTTAATTTTTTTCACATGGGATGGGTATCAAGCCTTATATACAAGAAAATCCAAATCGCTGAAATAACGTGCCAAACACAATTTAATTTTACAATCTACACCAAATTTTCTAGCAATATTTACATTTGCTTAGTTATTGACAAAAAAATTTAGCTCTGTTGCTTTAGTTGCATTGCTTCAATTCATTAACCTTTTGAGAATGTTAACAACACATGGACTCAATTTTGAATTTGAAGTTTAAATGTTTAAAGTAGAGAAGAAACTTCACCTCATGCCAGGGATTCCGGTGGACAAAGCAGTCTTAGCGGCAGCAACTTAGAGAGCTCTAAGCTTCAAAAATATTTCTTCTCCCTTGGAAAAGTTGCTACCAAAACAAGCTCTTGATATCACATCTCCAGAGAAGCTTCTCATGTGTGGGTCAATTTCAATATCAGCCACTCCTCTCTCAGCCTCAATTAGCCTCTTCCAAGAATTTACCACTAAAGTAGTTGATTCTGTAATCAAGTTGAACATTCCCATTAAGGGTACAAATCACATGCATGGGTTAGCAAGAAGATTAACACTTAATTGCTCCATATCACTCAAAATATTCATCTTTGAAAGTCAAAACATTTTCACGATTTAAGTTTACTTCTCCTTGAATGTCCATAATTCTAAGAATTGGAAGCACTTTTTTTTTTTTTGTTTTAATTCTATTCGTGAACATGTCACCCTAAAAGTCCGGTTTGAAAAACTAAGCTAATCAATCCAAGGTTACCCTGTTACATTAGATCTTTAAAATTAAGAGTATTACGTAGATTTATTTTGATCCGTAAACTGTTTGACTTTAAAATGTGAACTCTTTAATTAATATTCTTTAGTTTGAAAATAAAAAGGTAAGACTCTTTATGTGGGCCAATTGAAAATGTTGCAATAAAGAATAAGAGAAAGAAAATAAACTCTATGCATCTGTTGTTCCTTACATTGATTCTCTGCAGTCCTTTCATCTTCCAACTAAATGTTAGTAATGCAGTATGTTGTTTGTTTGGTGATGAGGAGTTGCATATTTCTGAAGATCCTTCAGACTTAGTTGAATGTGTAGTGATAGTTGTGATTGGTAATTGAAATTTGTGTTTTCTTTTGAACATTAATTTGAACTGTAGCGACAATTTGAGTCATTTCATTTCTGCTTTTAACCTAATTATAATCTCTTTTAGTGTTGGGCCATATGTGATTAGTTGAATTTATTCCAGTTTTATTAAGTGTATATGTGCTGGTGTGTGTGTGTGTGTGGTGTTGTTGTGTGTGCTGGTGTGTGTGCTGGTGTGTGTGCTGGTGCGTGTGTTTTATGTGCTGGTGTGTATGTGCTTGTTGTGTGTGCTGGTGTGTGTGCTGTGTGTGTGGCTGCTGTGTGCGTGTGTGTGTGTGCTGTTGTGTGTTTATGTTAATGAATTTCAATTGTCACGTGTGAACCTAAGCCCAACATGAGTGATATATATATATATATATATATATATATTTATTTATTCCTAATCACTCTTTTAGTGTAGGCCTAAAGTTAGGCCAAGGTTGAACACCTTATAAATTTTGAAAGTGAGTTGGAAAATTTGTATTATAATGATTATATTTTTTGTAAGGGAGGTAAGCAGCTTTTTATTAATTATCGCAATGATGGTCTTCGAAGCCTGAAAATTTTGTGCAAAATACTAGCCATTATAGTCCCAGCTTTTTTCCTTTCCACTTATATAAGTGTAGTGGGGTATTGTTTTCCGAAACCTGTCTTACTTGAATGAGATTGATATTGTATCGGCTGTATCAGTTAACACCTCCGTTTGCTTTAACGAGATTGGAATCTGCTTTCGACACCGAATTTTACTTAGAGATTGGAGTCTACAACTACCTGCAAGTGTGATGTCATTATGTCTTACAAGATTTTGATTTTGGGTTGCATATTTTAGCAAGTAGCTACTAAGCTTTGAATGTTTCTTCCCAAACTGAATATGAATTTGGGGGAAGCTAGAACTAAAACTTCTCCAAAATGGTGGGGAAATTCTCTTTGAAAACACTCATGACTTTTGTATATAAAATTGTGAAAGTGTATCTTAGAAAGATTGCATGTGGTGACGTGGGGATACACTAATGCACCTACTAAGCTTTGAATGTTTTTTCATATGATTATTGTTGTCTTTGGCCTTTTTTAATGTCCTTTGTTATTCTAAAGTAGAATTGTACAGTACAATTTGGTAGCCATGAACAGAGCAAAGGTATTAATATTGTTGCCATGGATGGATTCTACTTTTTTTAGGAGTACCAACCAGGCATGGTGTTTGTCTGCCATTCAATTGGGCATCTAACTAATGATTATTCTGTCAAGGGATCTTTTTAATTTTCTTTGCTGGAGAAATGGAGGCATGGAAGAGGTGAATGAAACTTGGATGAAATTGGGTCGATCAAGGGGGAAGGTGAGTGATGATAATATTTAATCAATATGAGAGGGTGGATCATATATGGAAAAGCGTGACTGAGTGAAAACCTCAAGGTACCAAGCTGATTACACCCTCTTATAACTCAAACTCTTGATCTATTTTTAGATAGTTTGGGAGAATGGTATCTTATGTCAAGAAGTGTGATATGCATATGAACAACCACACTTGAGGCAGGGGAAGATAAATGTAATGTGGACGACAATTATTAAGAAGAATATCAGTGAGTGAGTTTTGTATATGATATTACATTGGAACGAGCAATGTCTTAAAAAATTGTCAATTAAGTATGGGACTGTAGCGAGTTTATGACTTAGGTATACTTGAAACATGTGTCACTTTGATTTTTCAAGGTCTTCAATATTTGAAACATTTGTCTCTTTCTCTTCTTCCCTTACATTCCTCCTCTGCAAACTTGAAGTTCACACTGTGGGTTGTGGACCGATTTTCCGTTTTCCTTTCTTCTTCATCTTTTATTCTTAAACTTTTGGTTGAATTGTTGTTGTTTTCTTTTAATTTTTTTTTAGAGATCTTAATTACTGTTTTATTTTCTCACATTCCCTGTTTGTAGCTCCCTTGGATTCCATAGTGACTAAGAATATAAATCTAAATCGAAAATTTTTAAGTCAAAACTGTAGCTAGCGCAGCCACAGAAATGTGCCCAAGAATGATGAAAACCAAATCATAACAAGTAAAAGAGTGATAGTGACTTATATGTCCAGTACTACTTATAGTTACTTATAAAAATTAAAAAAAAATCCATTAATTAGTATTTGTGGGGAGAGGGGAGGGGGATGGATGTAATGTGTTGGGTTTTACATGTGCCTTCTTTCGTGGTGAGAAGTGGGATGTGTGGTGTGGTGGGGGGTAGGGGGTGTTAAGTCTTGGGATGTATCATTTAAGAGTTATGCGTTAACCTCGAGTGTATAATAATCTAATCTCTACTGTCACCGTGCCATAGGCACGGACACAAAATCTAGTTAGCATCCACTCGTAAAGAATAACTAAGTACTCCATCTGTCTCGGATAAATGTTTCTACTTTTTATTTTAAGATGTTTCAACTAATATTCCTAAAGACTTTTAATCTACCTATTCTTTATCATTCTTCGTAATATACTCTTAAAGTTTCATTTAATATAATACATAAAAAAAAAACTCAATTATTTAGAATACTTGAACTCAATTAATATTTATGGGTATTATTGTTAGAACACATTTTACAGCACATCATTAATTATTTTTCTTAATCCTTATATTTTATCAATTAAAAATATTTATTCGGGATAGAGTGAGTAATTAGGATTGCTTAGATTTATTTATAAAATAAATTTAGTACTCTTTAAATATGCAATTAGTCATGTTTATAATATGTCATATCATCACAGCATTCATTGCTTAAACTCCCGAGTAAAAATGCTTTTGTATCCGCACACTTTTTAGCAGGTGATCATTGGCAAAGTCAAGTAATAATTGTACTTTGATCATAAGTACTCAGATTTCTTAACTTCAGATTCTTAAAATATGTATTTATCTTATCAATGTATCAACTAGAGTATATGTATATTTAAAATGTGTAATTCTTTTATTTTTATTGAAGACAAAGAAATAATTTTATTACCACACAAATTTATACTATACATATATATATATATATATATAAATGTTTTTGCTGTCTACACTATAACATATAAATATCCATTGAAACATGATAATTTTTGTTAGATTTTCTAATACTCCGTCAATGTCAAAGTTTTATGTGGAATGAGTCCAACTTTGAGATATATAAGTGGAACGAATTTCGATCAAGGAGGTGAAGTGTAATTTGTCAAATAGTTTGAGGGTAATTTAATATTTGTGAGCAACTATCGCCACACGTTAATATAATCCCATTTGACATGTTAATTTTTTTTAAAATTATAATTTTATTTATTTGTAAATTCTTTAAATTGTGTTAAAATTATATATTTTTTCTAAAAATAAGCCTAATTTTTGGTCAAATCAAAGTGAGAAGTTAGACTATTTTTTTGGGAGTACGGGAGTACTAAAAAAACCAAAATATGCAAATATTAAAGTAAAAAATTAAACCCTTGTAAATAAAGCGGCATCCTTCAGTTTGAAATGATAATCTTAATTTTGTTATTTTCAACTTACCATTACATTGAAGGTGATAGAAGTCAGAACTGTTTATTTAATTTGTTGTAATCCTTTCTTCTTCTTCTTAGTCATTGGCTCATTGCCTTTGGGAAAATAAAATTTCTTTTGATTAAGCCTTAAAACAGTTTGTATATCATTGATAGCTATATTTTAAATCAATTTCATCATTTATAAAAATTATTTGTAAAGGAATTTTGTTCTTCTTTTACAACACTTCATGGTAAAATACATAATACTCTCTCCGTTTCAGGCAAAGAGTCAACTTTTTATTTTTAAAATTCAATATGTGACTAAATCAAATCAAAATTTTACATACTTAACTTATGTTTTAGGAAATAAAATTTTATTATTTAAAAACTATATTAAGAATACTATAGATCACAACTTTAATAACTTTGTAAAAATAAATAAATTTATGTAAATTATCGGTCAATCTTTAATTAAGTTGACCAAAAAAAAATTAAAAGTTGACTTTTTGCCTAGAACGGAGGGAATAAGTATCAAAGAAGTTTTATTAGGTTTCGCAAGAAATTATTAGATTAATTGTGAAATTGCACATACTAAAAGGTAGATTATAACTAAATTTAACATATATGAAAAAAGCATACGATAAATTTGAGTAATTTTGTCTAAATACCCGATAATTTAATTTTTAAGTTAATGAAAGAGGTCAATAATAATACTAGAAGGTAATAGACGCTTCCTTTATATTTTAGCCAAATTTTTAATATTGAAAAAGAATATCCTATCCAGTATTCTAATTAATAAAAATGTTTACTTTGTCTACATACCATAAGTTGATTTCTAATGCAAAACCATTTAGGTAAAAACTTAAAAAATATCATCTTACGGGTATTTACTGTAAGACGGATCACTATGACGGAACCCACCGTGTATTGGTGGTCTAAGCTGTAAGAGTGTTGAGTTTCGTCTTACGAATTATGATCCGGCAGACAATCTCATACGAGACCTACTCAAACATTATATGTTATTGCCATTTTTATTGTCTTAAATCACAAAGACTTGTTCCCAGTATCCTATGAACACTGGTACACGAACAATGCATATCAATTGTGTCATTTGGTTTTCTCAAAACGATTACTTAAAAATTTATCGTCCTTATAGAATTATACTACGTCTTAGTAAAACTTATTCTTCCTTCGACAAAGTTCGTTTCATTTAACTTTTCAGACAGATTAAGAATGATCATGATCCAATTAGTATTGATTTTTCCTATACTACCCCTATTAACCATAACAAAATATAGTTGTTACACCAATTTAGGTTCTTTGTGGGTATGGGTGTCTGTGCGTGTGTGTGTGTGTGAGAGAGAGAGAGAGAAGGACGACACTTGAACGAAATTACATTTATATTCAAGGAATTTAATGGCGGCGGCCAAAGATCTTATGGAGGAGAGAGTTAAAGTTAGAGATAGATTCATAGAGAGAGGTAGAGAGTGTGCCGTGCACATATTATTGGTGGTGATAGTGGCAACTTAGAAGAATGGATGGGAAAAGAGGTTGGGGAGGATATGGTGTGATTTATCTGACAAGATGCACATAGTAAAACTAACGTGTATTTAACTGAAAAATTTGATGGAAAACTGCTCGAGGACAGTTGAAATTATTCAGGGACAATATAATTCATTAACAAAGTATAAGGACAAAAATTATAAATGAAACATAGCACAGGAACACGGGTGCATTTTATCCTATTTTATTCTTTCAAATTTCCCACCTCTTTATTCATCGACCAATACTTACACCACGCACGCGCCGTAAGAATGTATGTTTACGTTAAAAATTACAGTGACCCCCCACGTATGTAAACAGAGCGTGATTCTCAAATCCCAGTTGAAAGACAAAGTAGGACCCGCACGACAGCTATAATTCATGACAAGCTGCTTGTTTCATTCTAGTTGGTCCGTGTTTCACGCGCCTCGATTGTGCGAATGTCCAACATTCTTGAAACAATAGAATGGAGAACACAAAAAGGCGGAGCTGCTCTCTTCAACCTCGGACGACGAGAATTTGCACTTCGATCTTTTAAAAGATTCGTCGGGTTCTCTGCAGATTCTATCACGCGCTTCTTCCAAAGTCACTATCTGAAGCTTTGCAGCGCCGTTCTTTGGTGCGTGCTTCAGACCTGCTAGTATTTGTGAGAACATCACACGAAAATAAGAGCATCACCAATGCAAAGCGAACGTGAATATGAAAAAATTAAGTGCTATTTAGAATTTACATATTTTTTTAAAAATTCTTTAATATAATTGTGGAGAAAGGATATGAATATAATGTGTTAACTAAATTATTTTCTATTAGTTATTAAATAATTTATTTTTTAACTCCCAATGCACATTGTAAAAAAGGATGTGAATTATTCACATCATATTCTATAATTGACAAATCATATTCTATAATTTAGTTGACAAATAGAAAACAATTTAGTTGACAAATCATATTCTATAATTGCAATTAAAAAAAAAATTCTTTAAAAAATGCGTAAATCTTAGGTGGCACCCAATTTTTTCACTTTCACATTTGCATTGGTGATGCTCTAACTCCCTATATTACATTCTAAACACTTCTTTTTTATTCTAATTTTATTTTTTTAATACTCTAAAAAAAATCACTCCAACAAGCACCCTATATACGACCCTCTAAAAAATTTAATCTTTCTCATCTCAACTAACAAACCTAAACTACTATTATATTTTTTCTCTTTTATTTACATTTTTTCACCACAATTAAAATAAAATATTTTAAAATTTAAATTTTATATACTATAAAAATATATTGTACTCTCTCCGTCCCTAAATTATTGTCTTATTTGACTCGGCACACAGATTAACAAAAAATTATTGACTTGATTATTAATATTGGTATAATGTGTAGTTTTTTTTAATACCCATGTATATATAGCGCATAATTAAAGTAGAGAGAAAAGTAAAGGCAAAATGGTAAAAATAATCTCTTAAAAAAGAAAGTTTTAAACAAGATAATTATTTAGGAACGAAAAAAATAATAATAATTTAGGAACGGAGAGAGTATATTTTAATAATTTTTATTTCAAAATATTAAATAAAAGTATATTGTGCTCAAATAAAGTAAAGAAAATGTAGAGGATTTGAGTTACTATTCATGTTAAAACTCACTCTATATTTAGAGGGTGATTTAATTGGTTTTAGAGATAGAGGGTGGAATAGAGGAACCACTGTAAGATCAAGGGATGATAAAAATCTCTAAAATTAATTATAGGTAGTGGATGGAGGGCGGATGGAGGGTGCCACTGTGGACGCCCTTATGCCCTGTTTGACTCATAGTTTAAAGCTTGATTTAAAATTTAATTTTAGTTATTTTAGACTTTCTATTTATTCATCTCATGTCTTTCTCTTCATTTCTCTTATTTTTTATTAATTTTAAAAAAATAAGAGTCAAAATCTAAAATCAAGCTTTAAATTATAAGACAAACATGCCTATACATTTATGTTCAATAATGAATTTAAGCCTTGTTTTGATATAAGATTCATTTTGTAGCTAGTTACTTTCTTTTGTAATTTTGTTTTGATGATTTTTTATTTTGTAATGATTGAATTAAAAAGTAAAAAATGTGTTTTAAAAAATATTATCAATTAAAAAGAAAGTGAAAATTATAAAAATTATGGTACTAAAAGTCCCTTCTCGAAGCATACAAAACACAAATTCAATCCCTACTATAATCGTAATATTTGAACAAAAAAGAAAAATAAACATAGAAAATGTCTATGCGAAGATGGCTTGATTTCCCAATGGCTAACGGAGTCTTGTTTATCATTTTAATTTAATTCTAAAATTAATTACCTTGTAACATTTTCCTTTTATTTAAAATAATACTTTGTCTGTTCCAACCAACGAGTCTATATTTAAAAATTTTAATTATTGAAAGATACATAAATATTATTTGAGTTAATCATAATTACAAAAGTACCCGAGTATAGTCAAAATGTTTATGTTATAAGTAGAGAGTAAATTTTAAAAATTATAAATATTGTAAATATAATTTTGAAAGTGAACTCTTTTAAATAAAATATTTCAAAATAGAATAGCGGACATTTAGCTTGGAATGGAGAAAGTATAAATTCACATTTTTGTTTAATTTTTTAAGAGATTCTTTTTTTTTTTTTAACAGTTTGAATTATAAATTTTAAGTTCACCATTGCGACCATAACTAACGAGGATAAAAAAAATATATATAGTTTCTAGAAATGCCAGTGAATATGGCCTTAACTAAGTAAACATGCTAGAGTAGATAGTCATGGTCTTAACTCTTAAATTAAATGCTCTTATGGATCTTTCAAATTTTGAAAAAAATAATGATAAGTAGATTCTATATTAAGATAATTGACGTTAAATTCTAGCCGTTGTATAAGATACATGTTTTTAAAAGGCTCCTAATTCTTAATGTAACGGGCGTTACGCAACGAGAATTAAACATTATTCGAAAAGATAGCGTCAAACTAGCTCAACCTGCATCTTATTGTAGTCAACACACTCTTAGGGGAGAAAAAAATGCAGAATTTATGTTAATTACAATCTAAAAACAATGTTGATCGCCTTGGTTATGAGATTTTAATGGTTATTGACATATTTTATTTAATTTTAAAATTATTCGTACCGATAAATAAATAATTCCTTGTTCCATTTGAACATTCTCTGTTTAAAAGGCAGTAATTTTAATGAGAGAGGTCAAATTAGTGTTTACTTAATTTCCTAACTTGTTTTCCTAATGAACAACTGTTTAAATTCAAATAAATATGAAACTATGGAATTTTAGAAATTAACTTTCCAAATAGAAAGAAAAAATCTCAAATGAGTCAAAAGACTCAAAACAGAGTATCTAAGAGACTCAAGTTCACTTCTGCATCCCTAATTTTAAATTTTATCCACAATTTTTTTATTTATATACTCTTTAATTATTAAATTTTTTAAAATAAATTTTTTGAATGAAACGGTAAGAGAAATACTTGTTACTATAGGAGTATTTTTTTGTTAAAAACTTTATTCCATTAAAATTTCAATTGTTTTTAATACATTGAATATAGTCTTTCAGTACAACTATTTTTATTAATAGAAGCTTATTAAGTACTAAGAGAACTTTGTTTTTTAATTTTGATTTTTTAAATGGACATTTATGTTGGGGAAATTTTTTGTACGATTAATTACGACTATCTAAATTTTCTGAGATAGATATTTAAAGGGCGCGTGTTGTTCACCCGAACGTCACTAAATTTATTGCCTCCTCCTTACAAATCAAAATCCATCCCCTGTTTTTTGTCTTGTCTTCTTCAAGTAAGTTACATCTCAATCTATTTTCTCTCTCCACTGTGTTCAATTCCTTCTTCGCGCGCACACACACACACACTCCTTTTGTCTGGCTTTCTCTACATAGACCTCTTAAAAATCCAATCTTTGCACCATTTTCACTCTGTAAATCAGCTCAAAAAAAGAAAAAGAGAAAATCCAGAAACCATGAACAATAGTAAAGAAAAGCTCGTGGTAGAGGTCGTTGGGGCCCACAACTTGATGCCCAAAGACGGGGAGGGTTCATCATCTGCATTTGTGGAAGTTGAATTCGAGAATCAAAGACAGAGAACCCAAGTCAAGTACAGAGACCTCAACCCTGTTTGGAACGAAAAGCTCGTTTTCCATGTTAACGACGTCGCCGACCTTCCTTACCGGACTATCGAAGTCAATGTCTTTAATGAGAAACGTTCAAACAACAGCCGCAACTTTCTCGGTAAAGTTCGGGTCTCCGGTACCACCATTGCTCGCCAAGGGGAAGAACTTGCTCAGCTCTACACGCTTGAAAAGAGAAGTCTCTTTTCCCATGTTAGAGGCGAGATCAGCTTGAAGTTTTATTTGTCTGTCACCGAGCAGGTCAAAGAGGTGGTCAACGGCAACGTCGACGGTGGTGGCGGGGTGGTGGTTGTGGCTCCCGGCTCGAATTCCAAGAAGGCCAAGAAGTTGCAGCAGCAGCAGCAGCAGCAAGGGGTGAACATGGCGGTGTTGCAAAACCAGATGGGTCAACAAGTCAACACCAACAATAAAAACAACAAGATGACCCACCCGACCCAGCAGCAGCACCACAAACCCGACCCGAACCAGGGTGACATCAAGCCGGTTGTGATTACTTCTGTACCCGGTCCGGGTATTCCTGCAGTCAACGGTGGCATGCCGGTGGGTCTTGGTGGTGGAGGTGGCGGTGGTGTTGGGTTGTTTGCTGGCGGTGGGCCCAACGAGTACTCTTTAAAAGAAACAAACCCTCACCTTGGTGGAGGTTTGTTGAATAAGGACAAAACAAGCTCAACTTATGACTTGGTGGAGCAAATGCAGTATCTGTATATAAGGGTGGTGAAAGCCAAAGAAATCACGGTGTTCGGCGGCGGAGAGGTGGTGGCGGAGGTGAAATTGGGGAACTACCGGGGAATCACAAAGAGGGTAGCTTTGAACAATGCTGAGTGGGACCAAGTCTTTGCTTTCTCCAAAGACACGATTCAGTCCTCTGTTGTGGAAATTTTTGTTAAAGAGAGGGACAAAGATGATTTCTTAGGGCGTGTTTGGTTTGATTTAAATGAAGTTCCCAAAAGGGTTCCACCAGATAGTCAGTTGGCCCCACAGTGGTATAGAATGGAGGACAAGAAAGGGGATAGAGGGAAAGGGGGTGAAGTTATGGTGGCAATTTGGTTTGGGACTCAAGCAGATGAAGCTTTTTCTGAGGCTTGGCATTCTAAGGCTGCAAATGTGCATTTGGATGGCTTGTGTTCAATCAAATCAAAGGTATATCTCTCTCCTAAGCTTTGGTATTTGAGGGTTTCTGTTATTGAAGCACAAGATGTTGTTATGGGGGAGAAAGGGTCCTCTTTGATGAGGTATCCTGAGCTTAATGTCAAAGTTCAAGTTGGTAATCAGGTTTTGAAAACTAGGGTTGCTCCGGCTACGGCAAACCGGAGCCTTTCGAACCCTTTTTGGAACGAGGATTTGATTTTTGTTGTGGCTGAACCGTTTGAGGATTATGTTTTGATTTCGGTTGAGGATCGGATTGCTCCGAATCGGGAGGAGGTTGTGGGTCGAGTTTTGCTTCCAGTAACTGCGGTTGAAAGGAGGTTGGATGCTAAAGAAGTGGCTTCTAGGTGGTACAATCTTGATGTCCATTTTAATAACCCAAATGAGCCAAAAGCGGTTGTGAGATTTGCATCTCGGATTCATATTCGGGCTACACTTGATGGCGGTTACCATGTGCTTGATGAGGCCACAATGTATAGTAGTGATGTTAGGCCAACGGCGAAACAGCTTTGGAAGCCTCACATTGGGGCTCTTGAGATGGGTATTTTGGGAGCTTCTAATCTTATGCCTATGAAGTTGAAAGAAGGGAAAGGAGGGTCAACCGATTGTTATTGTGTGGCAAAATATGGACAGAAATGGGTCAGGACACGAACCGTCGTTGATAGTTTATCGCCTAAATGGAATGAGCAGTACACATGGGAAGTTTTTGATCCTTGCACAGTGATCACGATTGGGGTCTTTGATAATTCCCGGGTGGATAAGAACTTGGCCCATGGAGCAGGAGCACGGGACACCCGGATTGGGAAAGTTAGGATCCGCTTATCGACACTTGAATCGGATCGGGTATACACGCACGCATACCCGCTCTTGATTCTGCATTCTTCCGGTGTGAAGAAAATGGGTGAGCTCCATTTGGCTGTTAGATTTTCTTGTGCTAATATGCTTAACATGCTTCATATGTACACAATGCCTTTACTGCCTAAAATGCACTATGTGCAACCATTGTCTGTGAACCAGTTAGAGAGTCTGAGGTACCAAGCCATGAATGTGGTGGCTTCCCGGCTCAACCGAGCTGAGCCACCTTTGGGGAGAGAAGTTGTGGAGTACATGCTTGATCATGATTCTCATATGTGGAGCATGAGAAAAAGTAAGGCTAATTTCTTCCGCCTCACGAATGTGTTAGCTTGGCTTATTGCGATAAACAGGCTGCTTGATTCTATGCGTAATTGGCATAAGCCTGTGTTCTCGAGCTTGTTTTTGATAGCGTTCATTGTGATTGTGCTTATGCCGGAGCTTATAGTGCCTTCAATATTATTGTCTTTGGCTGCTACGGGTCTTTGGAAATACCGGTTGCGGGCGCGACACCCTCCTCACATGGATACACGCCTTTCCTACGCGGAGAGTGTCCACCCTGATGAGTTGGACGAGGAATTTGATTCTTTCCCGACTAGTAGAAGTGCTGAGATAGTGAGAGTGAGGTATGACCGGCTTAGAAGCGTTGCAGGGAGAATTCAGACAGTGGTTGGGGATATGGCAACTCAAGGTGAGAGGTTTCAAGCGCTTCTAAGTTGGAGGGACCCGCGAGCGACGTTCTTGTTTGTGATCGTCTGCTTCTTTGCAGCATTTGGGTTTTACTTGGTGCCGATAAGGTGGGTGGTGGCTATATGGGGATTGTATTTTCTGAGGCCGCCGAGGTTCAGGAACAAGTTGCCTTCAGGAGCAGTGAGTTTCTTCAAGAGGCTGCCTACTAGGGCTGATAGCATGTTGTGAGTGTGTGAATGTGTGTTGTATCTAAAGGAGGAGGAGGGGCCGGGGTCGCTGGCTGGGATTAGGCTTTAGTTTAGTTAGTTGTTTTGGGTTTGTAGGATGATGATGTTTTTGGTGTTTGGTATTGTGACAGACGGACAGTCCCAGTCTTTTGTTGTAATGAAAAAGTTAGGATTAGGATATCTGGGAGGGAAGTCGCTTGTTTGTTTAACATTGTATCATTATTACGCTTTTGCATTAGGCATGAACATGTTATGGTATATGCTTCTCCTATATATTCTTAGTTAATACTACCTACTACTACTTTGTTCTTTTTTTCATTTACTTGGTTCATTTCAAACACATACTACTTACTGTACAAATACAAAATAAGAAAAAGAAATATTTTAGGGAATTGAGCCTTTGGGCTTGTTTATGTGTCTTTTTATTTATTTATTTATTTAAAGTTGTGCATTATGTTATGTGGGGAACGCAACCGAGTGCAAGTATCCACGATTCGAGGTGTCCAAGTATATATGGAGTGAGAATTCTTAAAGGGAACGTCTGAACAAAGGAAAGGTTTCCTGGTGTTTTTGGTATATAATAAGTAAAAAACAAAGGTTTCCTTCCTGGTATAAAAGTTTTGAGGTTGATTTTTGAGTTTTCGTGTTGCATTGCAGTGTTAAAGAGAGAAAATAAAAAATTGAAGACTAGAGTTCTAAAACATACCCCTAAAAATACTCGTGTTTATTTGAGTGATGATATACCAGTACTTTCGAACAAGAATAAGAATCCACTTAACTAGAATATTTGAGAAAGACAAGATGATGACTGTTCTTGCTTTCTACGTCTGAATTAAAAAAAATATTATTACCTATGTTCAAAATAAGTCTCTTTTATTTAATTTTAGAACATTTTAAAATAAGTTTTCTTTCACTATTTATTTAAAAAAATCCTTGTAAAAATTATCTATACTGTCCTTAATCATTGTGAGATGAAATAAGAAGAGGGATCCATTAATTTCAACACTACTAAAGATTACTTTGAGGATATTAAAAGAAAATCAACTATTTTCTTAAAACCCGACCACATGATTAAATCAATGGGAGACATTTATTTTAGAATGAAGGTAGTACAAGATTTTATAATCATTGTGCTATCATATGTGCATTTCAATTTACTTTTCTCCCTATCAAAATAAGTATTTATTTATGTTCATGATTGTAAATAAAAATAATACTATAGTACTTATTTTGAAACAAAAATAGTAAATATGTATGTATGTACGTATGTATGTATGTATGTATGTATGTACGTATGTATGTATGTATGTATATATGTATGTATGTATGTATGTATGTATGTATTATTTTCTATTTTAAGTTAGTTCTGATCATAGCTCTATCAGGAGTATTAACTTTTCTAATTTTGGTAGATTTAGGGAAGCCTCAGGTTAGTTCCGCTGCTCGCGCTTTTCATTTGGCCAAACCCCAGCGTCCTCCTTGTTGTTTGGATTCACTTCTAAGCCCCTCCTATTCCGTTAACGAATATTCAATACTCACTTCAAATTAGGTTTAATCCCAATCACTTTGGCTTAACTTCACAATAGTTTTCAATTCTTTTTTATTTATTATTATTTATTTTTTGGCCACTGAAAAAAAAAGAAGAAGCTATTTTGCTTGCCTCAAGGTCACAATAAGACCATTATGACATTTTAACAAAACGAATGACCGTTGTCGAGTGTTAACGAATGCCATGAATAATTCTACCTTCATCACTTTATAAATTGTAGTGGCTAGATTAAATTCTGCTATTCATTATTTTGGTCTACTCAATTTAACATGTACATTAATAATTTGGTATGTGATCACGCCAAAATTAATATGATTAGTAACCACGTCAGATCCACGCATGCAGTTAGTATATAGTCAGGATGCCTTGGCTCTCAAAAAGCTCTTCTTGTTGGGACTGAGCTGTCGCAAGGTGACTGAATCTACAACTGTTCGACAAAGAACACACTGTTAGGGGGTGTCGCGGGTTTGACCCAACTATTACCTTCAGGTGTAACAGTCAGTTTGAGTGCTAAATATAAGGAAGGAAGTTGGCAAACTGCCTTCTAATAATCACAAAAATGGTAATAAATGAGTGTGTTGAAGGCAAGCGAGTAAATGCAATTTGACAGCACTTGTATAAGTTTTTGAGAGTAAATGTAGCTTGTCTTTTAAATGAAGGTGATATCTTGCATTTATAGTTGAATGTGGCGTGTAGATGACATGAACTTAGCTTTGATTACTGAGAAGTAAATGCTCATTTAATGATCACATGTCCTCTGGATAAAGTAGATAGATAGAAGCTTCCTTCTTGGGAAGATAAGAAGCTCATAAATGCCGCCGTAACTTCTCCCCAGAAGAAATGTTTTCATCCAATGAAAATGTCTTGCTTCCTCCAGACTTAATGCTGGCATTTAAGTAGACATTTAATGCCTGATGTTGACACCTACAGAAGAGAAGAATGCTCGCTGCCGATGTCATTGACGAGGATGTTGGTGAGCGAGGTTGAGGTCTAGCTCTGGCCAAAGCAACTAATGACCTTGGTTGATGGCATTATCCAACCACCTCATCCAGGAAGCTCGGCTGTTCTGAGGTCTAGGTTGCAGCTGCCAACGTGGATCTTCGGACCTACTTGAGGCTGACGTAGAGAATACGTGGATAGGGTAATTGGGAGGATCCCATTTGTATGAATATGAATGAGGTTGCTTACTACCTCTACCTCCCATCATATAGAAATCCAATTTTCACACTTTTTCTCTTTTTTGAAAGACACAATTGGTTACCATTTTCAAAATATAGATATCAACATGTTACATGTACCCATCGAATTGAAACACCAAAGCCAGCAATGGAAATCATAAGTAGCAGAGTATGTTGGAAGAACGGGGCATCATCGAAACATGGAGTGCTATACCATGGATTGTATTCACTTCTTATCGAGTTTGTTGAAAATAATAAGATTTCTTGTATATAGTACAACTAACAATGAATATTCATAGTAATATAAAGTATTATTTGACGACATATAATATAAAGACTTGATGCATAGATAAAATTAAACAAGACGAAGGGAGCATATGTTTCATTTTCATGTCACATATATATATATATATATATATATATATATATATATATAGGGAGTATTTAATGGTTACTTTTTTATTTAACCATCAATGGTTACTCTCATTATCAACCATTGGATTAAAAATTAAAGGTTGAGATTTAATGCATTAAATGACTTACCTACTTGCCTTAATTGCATTTTCCAACTAACCATTAAATCTCAACCTTTAATTTTTGATCTAATGGTTGATAATGAGAGTAACCATTGATGGTTAAATAAAAAAGTAACCATTAAATACTCCCCATATATATATATATATATATATATATATATATTAATTCACCATTACGTACCAACTTGTAAACTATATATGGAACATCCTCCATTAGAATGGATTGGTGTTAACCACACCACGTTTGATGGCCATTCTCACCATAGGTTAGGTTAGGTAATTACCAATCAATCCATCTTAATTTTGCTTTTGCGAGTGTTACAGCAAATTAAGAAAATAGTCATTCCCAACCCAACCCAACCTAACAGACGCTACTAAAACCATGAAAAGGAAAAGCCCGAGTCGAAGGTCTGTACCATGGTTTGTCATGATTTGGAACACTTTTAACCTTTTAATAAGGTGCTAATAACGGATCTAACAGATGTGGAAGCCCAGTTCCAGCTAGCTCCCAAAGCTCGACAGCAGGCATGCAGCTGTCTGCATTCAGAAACCACCAAATAAAATTGCTTTTAGCATGTATATGTATGACATGATGAAATGACCCACGTCATATAGCTGTTCTATTGCTGAACAAGACACACAACAGACTGAATGATCTGTTGCAAGGATAACTAATGCCTTCCAGCAAACTATTACGAGATGGCTGGCAATTAATGCGCCTAAGATGTGTGCATTCTTCGAACAAATTCAGAAAGAAGGTGAGCTTTTTATCATATGATCATTTCTGTTTATATCTTACCAGAGTAGTTCCTTAGGAAAGCGTGCGCTCATAACAATTCCAACTTTGGATGATCCATTTTGTGTTCTATATATATTATCTCCTATTCCATCTACCTTAAGTGAGGTTAGCCCATTACTCTTAACTACAGAAAATGGATCTGATCAATTCTAGAGCTAGATTAATGAAAAAAGAAAGAGAGACTAATTGGACTATATATGGTGTACACTTTTTCTTTAATAAACTCTTCAAACGTCAGGAACATGAAAAATTGCTCTATGTTCTTATTTCATACATCATTATAAAAGAATGGGCGATTCTTTTCACAAGCTTTTCAACAGAGATAAGTGAATTATCTTGGATATGAGAGCTTGGGGAAACTGGTGGAGAAGGCTTTCGGCTAAAGGTACACAGTTCCCACATCCGCTGATCCGCTTCGGGAGGAAAATATGAAAGAGAAGTTTGTATAAAATACAAGGCCTAAGTTAGTTTTAAGCATACCTTTCTCGGCCTTTTGGCTAAGATCAAGTGTAGTATCTGTTCTTATCAGTTTAATATCTGATATGTGAGCCATTGGCTCACACGATATTAATCTTATTTTTTGAGGGAAGACCCATCACGGTAGCTTCTCTGGGGCCTTCATGAGTCGCCCATGCCTTACACTATTGCATGGGCCTGGCTCACCCCACCAATTCTATGATCAAGTTTGGTTTAATAGGTGTACTATTACAGGGAAAAGGCCGACTTCATTAACGAAGAAGAAATAGATGTATGGTTTCGCATAATGAATCAACGCTTCGAAGTCCTATTCGCAACTTCGTTTCTTCATATAAGGCGGAGAATGCTTCGATGGATTGTTGTTATACTACACAACAATGGAGCTAACTAAGCGCCGCTCATCGCCGGCACTATCGCCGCAGGGCTCGGACACCCGCCAAAACAACTTAAATGCCACGATTTCCACTTGGTAGGCACCTTGGCAACTCCGTGGACCAATGGGTCGGTTGTACAGAATGGATTTGTAAATGTAGGGTGATGCCATGTCCGGTGTGGTGCTCAATGAAATTTACTCACATAAAAATTATGTAGAACTGTGAGGTCCTTTAGTGGATGGAAATTGGAATGGACTGTAGATTTAGGGTTATGCCCCTATGCTCTGTGTGCTGTTCAATGAAATTTACTCTCACACAGTTAAATCAAGTAACTTGAGGGATCATTTCTCAAACTGTAAGACAAAATGGAGAAAGCCACCATCAAGAGTGACTAGTAAACCAAAATCATGCATCTAATTCTTTCAGGTGGATCGCCATTTGCTTTTTTATTTTCCATGACTGTCAGATAATTTCGACATCATCCAAGAGGCAGGCAACACATAGCATAATGCAGCATGGCAACGCGAGGCTGCACATCATTACTTAGTATTGACAACATTTGGAACAAAGATTGGGTGTTTTCTGGATAACGTCAGGTACTTATCTTACCCTTGCGAAGACACCTAATGGGCATCCCCCTGTCGACTTTAGAGGTAGGCCAGGGCGCTATCTGAAAAATGAAATTGTATCAAACAGTAAATATTGATTTATTGGTCTTTAGTTTCTGTAAGCGATTGATTACCTTCAATCTTTGACTTTGTAGCTAAAGGGAGCAATGTACTAAGTGATTATAAGCGTTTGACAAAATGCATTAATCTTTTTCTTACTTAAAAGATAGTAAAGTTTGATTATGTTATAGACTGTTAAAAATCAGAAAAAACGGAAAGA
Source organism: Platycodon grandiflorus (assembly GCA_016624345.1). Taxonomy (NCBI): domain Eukaryota; kingdom Viridiplantae; phylum Streptophyta; class Magnoliopsida; order Asterales; family Campanulaceae; genus Platycodon; species Platycodon grandiflorus. Next base: position 9,715,739 of record CM028366.1, on the reverse strand, counting down.
AACAAAAAACAGAGTGGTGAAGATAGCATATCATATCCCACATTATGAGATAAGAAAAAGAGAAAGCGGTGTATATAGCTGGCAAATGAAAGCAGACAGCACGACCTTACTTGAACAGGATCTGTTCTATAGGATCGTACCTCTGTGTCCTTGATTCCTAAGGAGACAGTGACCCAAGTCTGGTTGATGAACCAAGGCCTTGTGATCAGAACGTGATTAACAGCACATGTTGCCCTTGCGTGGGTTTCAGTGTAGTAGATTAACAGGATCTGTTCTATAGGATCGTACCTCTGTGTCCTTGATTCCTAAGGAGACAGTGACCCAAGTCTGGTTGATGAACCAAGGCCTTGTGATCAGAACGTGATTAACAGCACATGTTGCCCTTGCGTGGGTTTCAGTGTAGTAGATTAACAGGATCTGTTCTATAGGATCGTACCTCTGTGTCCTTGATTCCTAAGGAGACAGTGACCCAAGTCTGGTTGATGAACCAAGGCCTTGTGATCAGAACGTGATTAACAGCACATGTTGCCCTTGCGTGGGTTTCAGTGTAGTAGATGATCGTTGCCACCTCTTGTATGGGTGTGGCATGGTCACTAGGTTGTTTGACAGACCAAATACCCCCTTTCTTTTTGCAAGTATTCCGCGATCTTTTTCTCTCTGCAATTCAAGATGGTGAAGCAAAATTTCAGTGCAGGAAATCGAGCACGTATGCTTTCGGTCACTAGACAATGGGCAGGGGTAACAACACTGTTGTTGTACTAAGATTGTGTACTAATAATCTGTTTTAGGATTTTGAAAACGATGGAGAAATGAAGGCTGAAATCTTGGGGACAATCCTCTTCCTGGCGGGAGGTTAACACACTGGTATGAATTTAGTAGGTTTCATTTCAGAAAAAAAGGGGAAGAAAAAAATTTGGACCATTTCTCGATTTGTGCGTGTCATCCTTGCGCAGGGGCCATGCTAATCTTCTCTGTATCGTTCCAATTTTATCGGATGTCCCCGAAGGGACAACCTAAAGCTCTGCAGCAATGGTATATTAAGCGCTATTTTACTTCAAATGTTTCGATGTGGTATAGGTGTCGAAAGGTGTGGCAGACATGAGCACCAATGCCATGGCAGTGTACAAAATAACAAATTATACATGTAAGGCTTAAATCAATTTAAAAACAAAAAAACAAAAAAAAGCCTAAATCAATTATATATGTAAGGCAGAAAGGAAGTTGAATGTATTTTCATAATAGATTATTATTATTAATCAAAGGTTAAATAATAAACAGTAACATAAAGAAATGGAACTGAAAATTAGCAAAACGCAATGAGAGGGGTCAAAAAATGGCAATTGGTTGTTCAAAGAGTCAGACGTTCTGGCACAAATTTAACCAATATTCAAAGGCCTTCTTCACTTCTAAACTAGCACAGTTGAAAAACTCGCTGAGCCTGCGCTGAAAATAATTGTATCAAATTTGTTTGCACTCTTGGAAGTAGAGTGCAGATTAATTCATATCGAGCCATTTGTTCCAACCATTTTTTTTTTGGTGAAAAGGAAATAACATAAAACTTAAACGTTTTTTTTAATCCACAATTGGCTCATTCAACACTTTTAGCTCTTTTCTCGCCATGCACCCCAAGTTTTCACTTTGCCTCCCTTCTGTAAAATTTGATCATACTCACTCACTGATTTGAAAATATTTTGGAAGGGGAAACCACGAGGATTGGATCGAGAGGGATGGCTCAGTCGTCGACCACTGGTTTAACATATAATGCGAAAGTCTCAAGTTCGACACTTCACATGCTCCTCCGTGCACCAACACCAACCCTCTCCCCGCCTCTTAAATAACATTTTTTCTGTGGCTTCTTGGTGCAGAAAGCTACAGATAACATATGGAACAAGCCAACAAGGAGTTATACTAAATTACTAATAACCTACTCTGATTAATTATGTCAGTACTTACCAAAATGTACTTCATGAAAGATTAAATTAAAGAAAGACACAAGAAGGAAGAGAAGAAGAAAGAAAGAGACGTATTTAGAATGAAAACCCAACCTACCTTCTTCATTCATTCGATGCATTCTATATATACAAAAAACTATGCAAAAGAAGGAAGCTATATGATCACGCAAATTTGGATTTGGTGAACACGTCGGATTCACGTGTAGCTAGTCTTCAAGTCAAGATGCCTCGGCTCTCTAAATGCTTTCTTGGTTAGGACTTGATTCTTGGGCCTACAACAGTGTAACAAAGACAAGAACCGTTAGGGGTGTCGGGGGTTTGACCCGACTATTACCCTCCGGTGTGAGAATCAGTTTAGGGGTATTAAATGAGAAGGAAGCTAGTGGACAACCCTCTTTAATTCTCAGGCAATATGATAAATGTGTATGTTGTAGGTAAATAAGAGCAAGCTTTTAAGAACTTTGTCTTCTTGAGAGTAAATGTTACCTTAGTTATAAATGGAAGTGGCTCCTGGTATTTATAGCCAAAGGTGGCGTGCATGGTGATACAAATAGAGCCACCTGCTTGCTGGGGAATGAATTCACATTAAGGGGGGCCATGCTGTTGTCAGGGTTAAGTTGACAAATAGAAACTTCTTTCCTGGGGAAATGGGAAGCTAATAAATGCCGATATTCCTTCACGCTAAAGGAATTTCCACTTCAAATGAGAATGTCTAGACTCTGCTAGGTTAGGTACTGACAGACAGTAAGCATTTAATGCTTTGTTGTCGATCTGTGCCGAGGTCATGCCCTGCTCGCCCTAAAGCCGACCTTGTTGTCGGCGAGGACCGCGACGGGCGACCTTGTTTGTTTGGAGGGCTTGTGCCTTTGCCACAACCGACGACCTCGGCCTTGGGACCCAAGGCTCTACAGTGAGAGATTCTCACTCAATTTATATCTATAGTGTTGGATCATGCCGAGGTCTGGCTTAACCGATGACCTCGGCCTTGGGACCCAAGGCTCTGCAATGAGAGATTCTCAAACAATTCGTATCCTTAGTGTTGGATCATGCCGAGGTCTAGCTTAACCGACGACCTCGGCCTTGGGACCCAAGGCTCTGCAATGAGAGATTCTCAAACAATTCGTATCCTTAGTGTTGGATCATGTCAGGGTCTGGCTTAACCGACGACCTCGGCCTTGGGACCCAAGGCTCTGCAATGAGAGATTCTCACTCAATTTATATCTTTAGTGTTGGATCATGCCGAGGTCTGGCTTAACCGACGACCTTGGCCTTGGGACCCAAACCTCTACTGCCAACGTGGACCCTGGGGCCCACTTGAGGTTGACGTGGAGGACACGTATTATGAATATTTGGAAGGATCCTGTCACTATACAACGAGCTCTTATCCTAAAATACAAAAAGACTTTGACTAATTTTCATACACTGAATGTGGAATTATACAAACTAAGGAAAGGAGAAAAATAATGAGAAATAGAAAAATAGAAATATATTTATGTGTTCACACCCCCCCTTCCCCGCGGCAAGCCAAGAGGAGTAGAACGTATTTGCAGCTTGTCCGAAAGAAGTTGTAGCCGTGGTTGAGATAAGCTTTTAGTGAAGATGTCGGCAACTTGATCCCGTGTAGAAACATAATGGAAGTGAAGAAAACCCCGTTGTTGTAACTCACGCATAAAGTGGTAGTCGATTTCTGCGTGACGCATTCGAGCAAGGAAAAGAGGATTTCAGGATATGTGAATTGCCGAGATGTTATCACAATGAATGGTCGGGGCCTGTAAGTGTAGACCAAGTTCGCGATAAAGGAAGGAGAACCATCGCAACTCGGCGGCTGTAGTAGCCAAAGCGCGATATTCGGCTTCACTACTAGAGCGGGACATAGTGGATTTCTTTTTGACTGTCCATGATACCAGATTGGGACCAATAAACACAGGCACCGGTAGTGGATCTGCGATCATCCAAGGAACCTGTCCAATCTACGTCCGAAAAAGCTAACAATGTGATATCAAGGGAGGCTTGGAAGTGAAGACCTTGGGTGATTGTACCTTTAACGAAGCGAAGGATCCACTTGACTGGTTGTAAATGTGAGGTACGTGGAGCATGCATGTGTTGACAAGCCTGATTTACCGCAAAGGATATGTCGGGTCGAGTCAATATGAGATATTGCAAGCCGCCAACCATACTACGGTAGAGGGTGACTTCGGGCAAGGGGTCTCCGGTAGACAGTAGTAGAATCTAAGTGTGAACCTGCAATCATGGGAGTTTTAGTAGGCCGGCATCCTTTCATGTTGAATTTTTAGAGTAAATCTGAGGCATAGCGGGACTGATTTAGACTGAGGTGGGTGGTAATACGAGTACCTTCAATACCCAAAAAATATCCCAAAGGACCCAGACGATGACTTTCGAAGGTTGTAAAGATTTGATCAATAACCTTGTGAACCAAAGAAGAGGAGGAACCTGTCACAAAGATGTCATCTACATATACCAGAATAGCCACCATGTCGGACCCACTGTGTCGAATGAACAAGGAGTTGTCCAATTTGCTGTTAAAGAACCCCAGACTAACTAAGAATTTATGAAGACGCTGGAACCATGCTCGCGAAGATTGTTTAAGCATATAAATGACACGATGTAATTTATAAACATGAGTCGGGAAAGTATCGTCACTGAAGCCGGGAGGTTGAGCCATGTATACCTTTTCATTGAGTATACCATTGAGAAAGGCGTTACGGACATCTAGTTGTTCAATTGACCAACCTCGAGAATGAGTGGTTCTTGGGCCAGGGGACCAGTGTTACCAGTGGCTAGGATGGAGCGCACTAGTCCAACTGTTGGACAAGTGTGCGGAGATGTATGTGTCGTATGACGACTATGGTAAATCGGCTGGCTGGCCAGGAAAAAGGTCCTGTAAAGGAAAAAACTGCAGACGGAGGATATCTTGCAAATGAGAAATATGACTAGTCAAATAATACGAGTCGAGAAATATATAACCTGTTGGTTTGTAAGTCAAGACAATGATATCCTTTTCAAAAATTATCATAGCCGAGAAAAACACAAGGGGGAGACTTAGGTCTTGTTTGTTAAACTAATTAAGAGTTTAATTAGGAAAATTTTAAGTAAATTTAGAAATAAGGTTGTTTGATAATACAATACTACATCACTTAATAAATTAAGTATCTCTTAAAAATAGCCAAAATTTTAAGTCAAAATATGATGTCTTAATATTTTAAGCTCTACTTTTTCAGACATCAGTTTTTAGAGCTTAATTTTTAGTTTTAACAAACAGACCCTTAGGCATTAATTTATGTTTATTATAGGGAGCTAAATGGGGAAAACACAAACACCCGAAAGTCTTAAGGAACGGGTAATCTGGTACTCTCTTCAGTAATTTTTGATATGGGGAGATATAGTTCAACTGCGCATTGGCAGTTGATTAATGAGAAAAACGACAGTGAAGAAATTAAGCTTCAAGCCAGTATTTTTGTGGGACTGTCGATTGGGCCAGTAAACACAAACCCATTTCGACGATGTGTTTGTGCTTGCGCTCAACAACGCCATTTTGTTGAGGCATATAGGGACATGTTGATTGATGTCGAATTCCATGTTGCGAAAGAAATAAGAGAAAATGACGATTCATAAATTCACCCCCCCAATTGGTTTGGACTATTTTAACAGTATGAGCAGCCAAAATTTTCCTGGACAATTGATTTTCAATTTGGGTTTTAAAATTGGTGAAAAGCGATGTGACATCAGACTTATGAATCAAAGGAAAGAGCCACACGAAACGCGAAAAGTCATCAACAATACTAAAATAAAAACGATAACCAGAGTTGGAAACAATAGGGGAGGGCCCCCATATGTCCAAGTGCAACATGTCTAAAGGCTGTAAAGAATGAAAAGTACTGGAAAGAAATGGTAAGTTACACAACTTGCCCATTGGACAAACATAACACAAACCCTTATTTTTAACGGATCCACTAACTGGAATCCGAACTTGATTTACCAAAGACTGAAAGATTGGAAAAGACGGATGACCTAGGTGAGCATGCTAAGTAGATGACGAAGCACGTTCTCCGATAAGCGAAAGATGATTAAGCTTGGTGGTGGAGTCAAACGTAACTGGTAAAGGCCATCGGAACTATTGCCAAAAAGAATGGTCCGCTTCGTTTGATTGTCCTTCACACGAAAGCCAAAACCATCAAACTCAAAAAAATAATTGTTATCTAAAGAAATTTTACGAATTGAAATTAAAGATTTGTGCATGGTGGGAACACACAGAATGTTACGTAAATGGAAAACCCGATTACCACGAGAAAAGAAGACAAGATTTGGGCACACGATTTTCATTAGCCATGGTTACCGAATCAATACTTGAGTATGGCTCAAAATGAGAGATTTTCTGTGGTCGGGGACATATGGTTGGTGGCCCTAAATTCGAGGACGAACGATGGAGCCATGGAAGATGCACTGTTTGCTTGAGAAAAACCATGAGTGGGTGCTTAAGAGAAAGGATATGGTATAGGGTATGGTTGATGAGGGTGTGAATAGGAAACAAGATAGGACATGGGACTGGACTGGGCTATATAAGCGAAATTGGCACGATCATGACACTGAGGGGCTAGATGACCAGGTTTATGACATGGTGGACAGATGGATGAACTATCAGTGTAAACAAAAGGATTTGGTGGCATATACCGAGGATACGTCTGTTATGGGGGGGGGTTGGTAAGATGCCACGTCCTTGGCCACTCCAACCTTTATTTTTCCACCATGATCTCCCCCTCCTTCGGTTTCCACCATAACTCCCTCTGCCAGATTAATAAGGCTGTCCATTCCCGCGGTAAGAGTGGTGCTGGGAATGATTTTGTGATTGGTAAGAAGTGGTGGTATTCGGTTTTGGGTTGGTTGAGGATGAGGCTACTAGGGCCATGGTGGAATTGAGAGTAAGATTGGCAAATTTCTACTAAAGATCTTCTTCTTGGAAAAGTAGGTCTTGGAGTTCATTAATGGTTGCGGGTTTATTGTTTTGAGTGGTGATGAACTCCTTATAAGAAGGTCCTAAGCCATTCAAGATTTTACGCTGAACATCATCTTCTGATGCGATTTCTCCAGCCTTGGCTAGAGAGTCAATAAGGGTAGTAGCATGAAAAAGATAGTCGTCGATTGTCATGTCCGTACAACGAGAGAGTGAGTTTAGCTCATCCTGTAATTTCTGTATATGAACTCATGAGGTTCCACTGTCGTTTTGCAAAGATGTCCCATGCTTCGACTGCGGTTTCACAAGGATTAAACCGGGGTTGAATTTTGGACGTGACTGTGGCTTTAATCCAGTCTGCAACTAGCCTGGAGGCTTGGGCAAAGAGATCATGTTCTGGGTTTAAGGTTATACCGTCGTCTAGATGAGGAATATATGGGTTTTTCAGGAGATTGTATACATCAGTTTATGGGTTTGCAAAACTGACTTGAATGTGGAATTATACAAACTAAGGAAAGGAGAAAAATAATGAGAGATAGAAAATTAGAAATTTATTTATGTGTTCACACTTCAAAAGTAAAAAAATGCAACAAATGATCACATGACAAGTAAGTGCAGCTCAAGCGGTAAGACGCTTCACTTACAACCGATAGGTCGTAAGTTCGAGTAACCAAGGGGTAAGTGGAAAATCACTATTGATCCCAATTTAAAAAAGAAAAAAAAAAGAAAGTGATCCCATGTGTGTATAATCTCGATCGATGCAATTGAAATAACGTTAATTGTAACTTAATTATATACAGTAGATAACATTTATAAAACTATAATATTCCAAGCTTATTAACTTGTGATTTTTCAGATGCCGAAGGCAAGTTAACAACCACTTCTTCTAATATCTAACTCACCACACGTACAGCCTCTTTCCTAGATCACGGAGTAGGGGGGTATGTTGTTGAAGATTAGAGCTACTCCAACCCAAAACCCCCAATTTGGAGCAGTTTCAATACAATCCACTATTCCAACTCCAACCCTTCACACCCAATCTTACACCTAAAGGAATATTTCTTAGCATATTATATTTTGATTTTCTACTAACATTTTAAATTGTAATTATTAAAATTACACAATTAAAAATTTCATTATATTTAATAAGTTTATTTTTATAATATTATTTATATAATTAATAATATTTAAACATAAGTAATTTAATATATTTTAAATTACTAACCATTTGATAAATACAAACTCATACATCATGATAGAGCAAGCAATACATCTATTTAAAATCTTAAAAAACTACAAAGAAAGAAAAAAAATCAACATTATTAATATTTATTCAATTATTTATTTATATCTTTATTTATAATAAATACAAAATAATTTACATAATAGACCAATTTATTATAATTTATTGAATTTATAGTGTTTAATACTTTAAAATAAATTACATTATTAATATTTATTACATAGCTATAATATATATTATTTGTTATTAATCAATTAAAATATTTTTAAATTAATAATATTATATTATTAATAATTTTTTGTATTTAAAAACTAAATTTTTTTTTAAAAAAGGAGTGGGTCCCATTTGGGGTTAGATGAATAGTATTGCCCCAAATTTGGGTCGGTACTATTCATCACACCAAATTGGGGGGAAGTTTGGGGTACCGATTGGAGAACTTTGGGATGGTTTTTACCCCAAATTGATGTTTTGAGAGCTCGGTTAAAGATGATCTTAGAAATCTAAATCTTTTTGTATATTCTTAAAATTTGAAACTTTGCTAGACGTTTGAAGGAGCTAATATTTAAAAGTTGATCACACATATACAAGGAGCTAATATTTAAAGGTTGATCACACATATACGAGGTTTGAATTAAGGCTATACTATATATATATATATATATATATATATATATATATATATAAAATATGAAACTGCAAAGTGCAACGCACGCCTTAGTGTTGAAACTAAAAATAACAAGTGTCCACAATTCTAACAATCATTTCCCTAGCTAGTTATTTGGAGGAAACAAAAAGTAGGTGTAAGATGTGTTAACTACATTAATATCAAACTTTTCGCAACGGCAAACTTGATCCTGTATATGTCACAGTTATAGTGATTAGTTAAAGTTGACAATTATTCGCATTAATTCTTATCATATACTATATCACCAAATATTTAGTTACTCGATCGGCAACCTATGTGTCAAGACGGCATGCTGTTTCACCGACTCTAATATATATATATATATATATATATATATATATATATATATATATAGCATGTAGAGCAATTTCATTGATTTTCATTGGAAAAATTCACTTGTGAAACTATTATTATAATTTTCATAATCTTTCAACTTTATACTTTATCGTTTGCACACTTAAAAAAATATTTTTATAATTATGTCTATTCTATTTTGCATGCGTTCTTTAAGTAAATTGTCTATAATGCCCTTAGCATTTGTGAGATGAAAAAAGAAAGAGGAACCTACTGATTTGACAATACATCTATGGGGTTCTTCAAAGGAATTAAAATAAAATTACATTGAGTTAATTATGTCTTAATTAAAACATGTGTAAAGTCAATAAATAGAGGATACTTATTTTGGAATAGAGAGTATTAGTTGTTTTTTTTTTTTTTTTTCAGATGTGGAGTCTTTGAGTAAGGGAGCATGAAAAAATTAGAGAAAACAACATTTTAATTTTTGAAAATGTATTACCATCTCCTAACTCGAAAACATTTACTAAAAAAAAAAATACAGAAAAATAAACTTTTAATTGTTGAAACTTACAGAGACCTAGTAAATATTTTGAATGTCGTACGTCAACACCAAATAGTATTGAGGGAGTAGTTAATTAAAACAAAAAAGAAATTAAGAAAGTATCGGTTTCAAGTGAATGCAACTAACTGGAAACATGAGAAGGAAAAGCCCCAGTCAAAAAGCAGCTAGAGGTGTGCAATGCAAGTAAAACGAAGAATGAAAACCCAACAGCATAACCAAACCAAACCAAACCTTAGCAAAATAACATGGAATTACAGCAATTTAGTCAATTTCATGTGTACAACAACACATCTATGACTTTTATTTCTTTATTAAATATTTGTCAACGATCCATTGAATAATCTCATTTTTAGCTGACAATTTTGAAAGACCAAAAACCGTTGAAAAGAACGAAACCACAAACTAAAAACCCACCCACATCGAACCGTGTGGTTCAGTTTCCAATACGATAAAATAAGTGGGGTCTAGTTAGTTGCAGTTTTCGGCAACTGCACGGTGCACACCCCTAGACTCAAAGGCCTTTAACTCTAAACCACCGGCATGGTTATCATTTGGAATACTTAACCTAAAAAAGGTGCCAGTAGTGGATCAGAGAGATGTGGAAGACCAGTTCTAGCTCCCAAAGCTCGACAGCAGGCAGCTGCCTGCATTCAGTCAGATAGAAAACCAGAAACGAAATTGCTTATAGCTGCCTATAGGTTTGAAAATTTTGTTTAAAAGGAGAAGTTAAATGCCAGCGTAAACAAGTTTACTTACCACTTGAGCTGCAAAAACTAACATTTTTTCTGGTGGCTTTTTGGTGCAGATAGCTACAGATAACATATGGAACAAGGAGTTACATTAATCAATCTGATCAACTGTTTCAGTTACTAAACTGTACTACAGCAGTAAAGCGATGCACGAGATAACCATTTTGGAATCACATAGTGAATTATTTCACATACCATGTACGACTGCCCCAATAAATGCATCACCAGCACCAGTCGTATCAACAAGTTCAAAGGGTGGTATCTTCTCAGCTGTTCCCAGAAATAGCCTCCCACTCACCACCCCAACCCCGACCCCATTGGCTTGTAATCTCGTCACATTCTGGAGCATTGAAACATTATTTAGCAAAACATTGTACTTCCAAGTTTGAAAACTTAATTCAGTTTCAGGAAGTGAAAAGCCCACAAATAGAATGCTGCAGAGCAACAATTAAACATCCTTACAAGAGAAAAAAAATTTATCCAGATAATGCAAGTTTCATGGCCACGGTATGTTTTGGATACATAATGTTTATATGGTACAAATGAATAGTAAAAATGTGCAGTGATTTAGTCGTGAGACCTACAAACTATGTAAACTAAATACACGCATGCTGTTGATTTAATGTATCTAACATCACGTACCAGTAGCATTATTTCTTTCTCTATGTTTATGTACATAAGAGATACCATATTCAATTATCCATACAAGTAAGCTACAAATATGCAATTTCATAGAATAGAATATATCAGGACGAATGGGAATATTCAGGGGCAAAGAGAAGTACCGATGAAATGCATGTTGGGATAGTTGCGCTATTATCAATTTTCTTCTTCAGATGTTCCACTAAACTGTCCACATCCATTTCTTCAGATTGAACACCCTCAACTACAAAGGTGAAAAGTTCCAATCACAAGCTGCGGGCACTAATGCCTCAAAGGAAAAACAAATGAGGACTGGCTGCTGCAGCAGTTTTTAACTTTGGCAGTAAGAGAAAGCAGTACCATACGCACCAGCTTGACTTCTCTCAAGCATTATGCATCCATCTTCTCCTAAAGTCACAATGACAAATTTTAGTTTTGGCAACCTCAACAGCATGGAAACAAGAGCACTTGGAACTGTTGGGGCCTGAGTCCATTCCTGTAATTGAAGATACATAAGAGTGAATTCCATATAGTAAATAAAGCTCAGAACCAAGCAGTAATGCAGCCCTCGGAATCAAGGCCAACACTTGGGAAGGGACAATCTAAACTCATAAATTCTATAAATTAACGTCGTAATATTGGAGAGACAACTAATGATCAAAATTATTTGTTAAATTGACATAAAAACCAAGATGAATATTTGCATTTCCATCAAATAAACTGGAAATTTTGACGCCAAAAATTTGTAGACAAACCAATGAATAGAAAAACTTCGGCAATAGTATACGAGATGAATTACTTAGTGAAGGGGAAATAATCTCATATAATTGACCTGTATAATCCAGTGTTCGAAAAATCGTTCTAGGCGCCCGCTTAGGCCCCGCCTAGGCGCTAGGCCCCCCCCCAACCGCCGCGACTAGGCTCTAGGCGCCCGCCTAGGCACTAGGGCCCTCCCCAAACGCCACGACTAGGCTCTAGGCGCCCCCCAAACGCCGCAACTAGGGCCAAATTAGACAAAAAATTGCCACCATGAAAAATTGCCGCTTATTCAGCTTAGGCGCCCCTAACGTCCAGCAGATTTGAGCGATGTCGTACGCGTTTTGTCGAGGAGGGACCCAGTATGAGGAACCTCGGAGGAAGGGGAGTCAATCAGGGGCAGAGCGACGCACAACGATGCGATGAATGACGTCCTCAATCTTCTGAGAGGTAGGCTTAGATAAGTTCGGCGTCGGAGGAGGGGGAGTCAACGTGACTGAGATCCACAGGTTAGAAATAGTCAAAATGACTAGATTGATTACGGTGGGAAAGGAGGTGATATGCCGATGAAGAGGGGAAAGAGGGAGTGAGAGTGAGAGAAATTAAGAGAGAACGAGAGAGAAAGAGAGAGTGAGAGATTATTGTCGGCGTTAAAATCCAGTCATCTATCTCATAGTGATAGAGAGAGAGAGAGAAGCGTCTGTGAAAACTTTGTGAATTGTGAGAGAGAGACAGGCGGTTAGCTATTAGTTTTAGGGTTTTAATTCACTTTTCAAAATGACAACCTCCCCAAAATGACAACCTCCCCCCTCAAGTTATTAAAGTATTTTCCCTCGCCCCTCAAGTTATTAAAGTATTCCCTTCTTCCCTCCACTTTGAAATGATAGAGAATTTGATTTTAATTTTTAATCTTGTAATGTAATCGTTATTTTTAGTTTATTTGATCATATTTAGCTATTTACTATTGTTGCACCAGGTTTGGTATGGACCTAATGTGTAATTATGTCTCGATTTCTAGGCCCCGCCTAGACTCCGACTAGACCCCGACTAGGCCCCTAGGCGCTAGGCCCTGCTCTGGCGCCTAGCGCCCGCCTAGCGATTTTTAGAACATTGGTATAATCACGCGCTTTAAAAAAAAAGGTCTTCTGACAGACCTTTGCCAGTCAATAAAGGGGACAAATACAGCCAATTGCTAAAAGGAGGACATGTATCTATATATCAACAACCTATAATGATCAAAAGAAGTATAACAAGATTAGAAAATACTAGGATTACAACATGATTTGATTCGTAGAATTACATATACGTGTCTCAACAATTTTTGTTCTTCAAGGATACCATGATTCGTAACTAAGATCTTTAAGTCATTAGAGCAGCATTCAGAGCATGACCAAAACATCCTTCTGTTCCTTTGTTCATCTTAAGGTTCAATTGATTCAGATACGAGTAGATATATGCGTAGACAACTTTTAATCAAAATAATTTCAGTAGAATATGCTGTTCAAGATAAAAATAAAAAATAGTGCCTCATCCTTGGAGATTGTATTGCAAACACAGACAAAACATCCCAGGGCCAAATCACTTAGAAGTACAGTCAATTGATGAAAGGAGGGCATGTATCTATAAATCAACAACCTATAATGATCAAAAGAAGTACAACAAGATTAGAAATACTAGGATTATAACATGATTTGATTCGTAGAAGTACATATACGTGTGTCAACAATTTCTTTTATGTTCTTCAAGGATACCATGATTCGTAACTAATATCTTTTAAGTCATTAGAGCAGGATCATTCAGAACATGACCAAAACATCCTTCTGTTCCTTTGTTCATCTTAACGTTCAATTGATTCAGATACGAGTAGATATATGCGTAGACAACTTTTAATCAAAATAATTTCAGTAGAATATGCTGTTTAAGATAAAAATAAAAAATAGTGGCTCATCCTTGGAGATTGTATTGCAAACACAGACAAAACATCCCACCAAATCACTTGGAACTATCTTGCCTGTGGTAGTTTTGCTGAGCACACGACAAAGTCTGATAAATTTAGGAGATCATCCAAACCTTCGCCCATCCTTTCTGTATCAATTAGAACAGGTATACGCATGCGGTTTGCCTGCAGTAGTAGAATTGAAAAGGGCTGGTTTTCATCAAGTTTCAATAAGAACTTGTAATTGTTACGATCAAGAACAAAACAGAATGCATATATACACATTTTATTATGTTTGTGCTGAGAATGAAATAAATTGAAGAAGCAAGGAGAATCTAAAAGAAGAGGAAGGGCCCTGATTTTTGGTACCACGCTGTAACAGGGCTATAGATACACGAAGCCAAATTTGAAGAGTTACTATTAAAGCTAGATAGATCCCAAGAAGACGACCTGTTATATCCATCCATATTTCATGAGCATACACTTACGCACTTCCCCTTCCTGGTTCAATAGACGCCCTTTTGTAGGAAAATGGTCACATAACTTCACGCGAATGAAAGATATAATGTAAAGAAAATATCTTTTCGTAGGTCGACCTTGCCAGGAATCCAGTGAAATAATCACCCTTAGCAAGCAGCCTGGTGGACTACTATCAAGAAATAGAGCTCCAGACAGTCAAATTTATGCCAACTCTTAAAACTTAAAAAATATGAATCGGCCATATCTAGTCTCGCCAATTTTAGATCAGTGTATGCGAGGAGGCTGAGTCGGGAAAAAATCGGGATGACACAGTAAGACCAATGAGATTTGAGTTCCCAGGAATCAATTTTAGTGTATGCCAGGCACTATTTTTGCCTTCATATCACCAAAATTTTAGCATATTGAACAATCTATCAGCGTAAAGTAAATAGAGGTATGGGATTCCTCAGATCGACCAACATAAAGACTTTTCATTCGGGCATGTCCAGCTGATTCGGACATGTCCAGCTGATTTGGACACTAATATGACGTGTAGAAAATGTCGCAGAAAAATTACAACTCGTTAATTGTCTTATCTGCCAACAATCTTGTTGTGGGAAAAATAGGTATTTAATGGGAGGTTGACATGTAGCCTAAGGAAGGAGGTGGGATTCCATCCTCCAAGTTATAAAAGTAAATCGCCCAAAGTTGGTCAGTGTACCAGGACTCCATTACCTGAAAGGAGCCTACCTCTTGAAGAGATTGGTTCTAGTTAAGTGGTCCCACTACTAGGATACATGATAAGCAATCATAAACTCTCAGCTTCTAGTCCAGCTGAGGAAGTACCAACTAATCCAAATCCAGGACTCAAATGGAGCAGGGACGTCCACCTCGATATAAAGGGGGTGAAGACAGAAAGGTAAAGACGCGCTCTTTGACTCTTATGTAATCTTACTCTTTATTCTTGAACCTTCACATAAACTCTTGCCTGACTGAGCGTCGGAGAGTTCTTCGTCAAGACCACCTCTGGACTCTCAAGACATGCTTGTTCCACATGTGCAGGTCACCCAGGCTCGCAGACGGTTCACCTCACAGGTCATCAAATCCTCATCCACCTCACCAGGCTATCAGGATCACTTCGTGTTCCGACCCAAAAAATCCGATAATAATTCAAGCCTAAAAAAATTTGTTTACACGAAGAAGATATATATTCAAAAGTCAAACCATAGAAGTATGTACCTCACGAGCAACAAGAAGAGAAGTTTCGTGTAGTAGTGCATCAAGATAGACAAGTTTTGCTCCATTCAAAGCGGCCAGTAAACTTGAATTGGATAAATCATCAGGTATCATTGGGGGGTAGCCTTGAGTATGAACACATGTGCGAGTTTTCCTGAAAGCACAAGGAAATATCACTCCCTCCTAAATATGTAACTTCAAATACAAAGTTCAATGGCATTTTAAAACAGTTATGAGCATAGGCATCCATCAATGGTGAAGTTCTAAAATAAATCATGACAACATGCAGACAAGAACCACTGTGTTGAGCTAGAATAGTCACTAAGGTCCCACAAAGCCAACATGTAAATAAAACGGAAATTTGCAATAACTAAATATAATATCAAAAGTTTTGCAAGATGGAATAGGGATGTACAATCCCACAATTGCACAACGGAGTAGAAAAGTAGAAGATCGAAAAAGATGGTTTCCAATGCAAGGGATCTACTAGTCCATGGCCTATGAAGGCTTCACCCTCACTAGGATTCGGCAACACCCTTAGGCTTCAAAAGGCAAAGCTTCTCTTAATAATACTCTTAACTTTGATTAATGATGGGGAAATACATCAAAGTTAATAGTACCAAGTACAACCCAATGCGAGTACGACTATATTTCAAAGTACCAAATATCCTAATAAAGCTAACAGATAATTTATACCTAAACAGCAAATAATCTCGTAATAAACTAATTGAAACTCAAATTATCTTTAAATAATAGTAAAAAAATACCCTAATAACATTTGGATATCAATTTTTGGTCTTCCTTGTACGTTTCACATCAAGGATGCAACGTATATTTCAACAAACTAATACTAATAAGGCTGCTTTAACCCACAAATTAACCTTTCCTGGAGAATAACGCATAAGTGGATAATAGGCGAGGAAACACACACATACACTTGCATGCCCACACACACACACACACACACACACAGAGAAGACACTTGTTCTTCTCTCTTATAGCTTCAATTACAAGAATTCTGTATTTCATCACCCATCATCAGATTTTAAGAAATCATGGTGCATTTAACCCACAAAGAGTAAATCACATCTGGAGCCCCTGCTCCAATAAGCAAATGGAGAAGAAAGGAGGTTACGGGAATAAT
Source organism: Platycodon grandiflorus (assembly GCA_016624345.1). Lineage (NCBI taxonomy): Eukaryota > Viridiplantae > Streptophyta > Magnoliopsida > Asterales > Campanulaceae > Platycodon > Platycodon grandiflorus. Next base: position 9,699,109 of record CM028366.1, on the reverse strand, counting down.
AGGTGGCACTCACGTTTGTTTGTCAACAATGATATAGGTAAATGGAGTGTTTCCCTCTTCAGAAACCTGTAACCAGTATAACTGTGTCAAAATATGAATAAATGAGAAGATTGTAGAAGACATGATAGTGCATCATAGTCAATGTTCAATCACGGCGAAGACTTCTATTATAAACTAATAGATGTTTGTGTGTGCGTGTGTTACATGTGCAAGCCGTATAACTGATCATGAACTGAAAGAGAAATGAGATAAGACAGAGAACCATGCAAACAGAAAGAGATATAGTTTCCTAGCGATATGTCACAGGTTTCCTGTCATTTTCGTAAAAAATTGACATCTAGATTATAAACTGAATTCCTATAGTTTTAGGGGGAAAATGTAAAATGAAAATAAAATTCACATCTTTGAGGCAAACACTTCTGAAAATATGACGGAATTACCATCCATACAAAAGGCTCAGCCAATCAGTTGCATCCTTTAAAACATAAGTGCAATGCCTGACAGGATAACCTTCAAGAGAAAGAGCATAGATTTACACATATAAAACCAGTTCCTTTAACAAGTGCTTTCTTATTTTACCACAAAAAAAGAGGTATCCACACCATCAGCTTCTAGTTCCTCCAATATTTTCCTCCCGTGAGCATCATTTGCAACCTAATCAATAATTTATGAGGACATAGAAATCCCTTAAGAAAGTGTTATAACAAGAAAAGAAAAAAACCAAAGTCTAACCAGAATGAGTAACAAATATATGGGCAGATGAGTAACAAACCAGAATGAACAAAAAAAGGACGCAATTTACTATGAAGTATTCCCTCTCCAGACAACTACATTTCTGTTTCTTCCATTTATTCTTTCAAGTTGGGGATTACTCCCCTTCCCTGGGGCTCTCTCTCGTAGGAAGACTGCAATTTAGACACTTCCTACGAGCCCGCAATGGCTGCAGCATTGTGGACTGGGCCAAACTTTTTAAATTTAAATTTAAAATTTTTTATTCTCTATGATAGAACAAAAGTTGCTAATGTTTGTTGCATCATCTTGCTTAAACTTTTTGAACATTTTGTTGTATCCTAGTATGATGTATCTGTACCTAATCCAATCGGTACCCATGCTTTTATGGGTGACTTCATATTCTCGAACAATACATTCAAGCTGAAACAATTTTATCACTAAAATCGCCTTGGACATAAAATCCTTGAATTATACATAAAAATAGAAGAGTAGGCATAGATATGCATTGTCATTAGCATGTTGAATGGGCATATTACGCACCTTGGATATCTGCCTCGTCTTAACTCCCAAGCGTGCTGCACATGCTAAACCGTTTCCTACATTACCACCTGCTTGAACCTATGGAACAAAGATATGAGAACGGAAATCACAATATGGTCTCCTCAAGCTATACGAACACCATTTCTTTTTTCCGAATCATCCACATATATATACCGATTCCAAACTAAGAAATTATTTTCAGTTTTTCCCTTGAATCATGGATAATTAGCAAGCATAGCGAAATCATTTGGCACCATAGATGGTAGACAATAGGGGATTAGGGACACAATGTTTGATCTCTTTTATCAAGTTTCCAGTAATAAAACAATCTGCTTGCCAGCCTTAGCCAAAATGACGAGTTTGCTAGCGATAATTTAGATACTAATAACTAAAAGCTGCTCAACTGCAAAATAAAGAAATAATCTGTTCAGTTCAAAGAACAAGATTTATAAACAGAAGAGTGAGTGGAAACTGGAAAGTACTGTCAAGCTGGTGCTTCGGATCTTGTCGTCAGGCTCAGGAAAAGAATTCACCTCCGCCATGATATCCACCATCGAGCAACCAAACCCCAACTGCAAACACACCAAGCTTCCACCTCTTCAAGTATGCATATAGATTTTACATATACATGATTAATGTAATAAGTAGGAGTATACACATGAACACATTCACTAATGCAAATTGCGTCAGCGTGTACTCCATCATCGAATGTATACGTATGTGTCAGTGTGTGCAAGAGAGAGGACGTACCACAATGGGAATTTCAGGAGCAGGAGAAACAGCTAAGGGAGACGAAGTTGATGGAGGTGACATTTTCGTCCTGACTAAGCCAACAAGAATAATTCACAGATGAACACACACTATATATATTATATATATTCACTCCATCATATCAGTTGTCAATGGTGTATATCAAATCCAATACAACCTACATTTGACCCGTTTTAGGGAAAAAAAAACTTTCATTTATTCAAATCTGCATTAAAATGTTATGAATCGCAAGTCTTATAATTTTATAGATACAAAATAATTTAGTTAATCTTTGATTGAGGCTAGCTAAATCAATATATAGATTAAAGCCAATTAGCACATGTTAAGCACCTTTATTTTAAAAAAGATTCGTTTTTATTATTATTAAATTTACAATTTTCAAAGTCACTGATATGAATATCAACCAAAGATTTTTAAAAATATAAATAGTTATAATGTGTTCTTAGGAAGAAGTATGTTTATGTTTAGCAGACCTCATCTATATATGGCATGAAAAGGAGAGAGAATATTTGTTAGTTTAGGCAAAAAGTAACGGTGGAGGGAGGAGAGAGAAAGCGGACCGTGAAGAAGGAACAGAGGAGAATGGAGAAGCGACGGGGGCTAGTGTTGTATACCGTCGGCCGTCGTCATTTATTGACTATAATAAATGGCGGCGCTTGGCGATCAGTCTTAACTGCCAACTGCATTGGTAAGGGAAGAAACAGGGACTGATTCATTGATTGCATTGCAAGTGTTTGTGGATTTGAATCAGTGAAGCGAGTAGTGTTGCTACGGCTTGAAACTTGACAAACATCAGCTTGCCTGAGTCTGAGACAGAGTGTGGTCCGAGTACTGTAGGACCAGCCCCTCGCCACGAATCCGATTATTATTCCCCCTGCCCTGGTTGGCAGACATCACGCCACGCGGAAAGATATATAGCACGATCCCGCATTACTAGACAATATGGGTAATGATATACATCGTAAAAAATTGATCATAAATTTTAAAACTCACATATGTAGCACAAGGAGATTCAAGTATTTTGGTTAGAAAGAGAAAGAAAGAGAAAGAGGAAAGGAGGTGGATCTCTTTGTGCTACATGTAGACTTTAAAATTTATAATCAATTTTTTATTATGTGTATCTATCAATAATTACTTGTACTCCTCCTTCCTACTTTCTCCAAAGTCGAACGCAACTGTATTATAAATTAGTATTGGACTTTTTGGTCTTGAGATTGAGACACTTTTAAAAAATTATCTCTAGCTCGAAATCTGTTTCTATGATGACATTTTCAAATATCCTTTAGTGTTATTAAATCAGTGGAATTAATTTATTTATTTATTCATCTCACAATTAATAAAAAGAAAATAATACATTTACAAAATTTATCAATATAATGTATTTACAGCATACTTTAAAGTGTTATATATTGATTTTAAAGTATGGTATAAATAAAATATGTGGATAATTCTGTATACGTAGCAGCATTATTCTCTCGACAAACAAACTTATTACGAATTAAACTTTAAGAATCTATTCTTAAAAAAGAAAGCGAACACCTGTGCTGTGCGATGGAGAAACGGAGAAAGTAGAAAAAACAGTTATCAGAGCAAATGAAAGTTTAATATTTGAAAAGTGCACAAAGCTAGCTAGCTATTTAATCTTTTCGAAGCTTTAACCCAATATTTGAAGTTTAGATTAAGCGAAGGAATTTTGAAAACACAATTACAATTTTATTTTTTTATAGTTGAAAAATGAAGTACTACAAACGATTCCAAAGACTTTTTTAATCTCTTAAAATGCTTTGACTCTCCGATGGTTGTACTTTCCCCCTCCTCAATTCACTTTCCACGAAACCACCCCACCCACGACCCTATTTATTTATTAGTACTATTATAAAGTCGGAGAGCTCTATCACTCTCAAAATAAAGTCATGCTTTTCGTTTACCTCTCTCCTAAAAGTATAACTACGATTTTATATAGATTAGATTCAAAAACCTTGGTTTTTGATTTTTAATAATGTAATAGTAAGTCATTGTCGGTATTAGTTTTTCACATGTATAAAATTCACACTAATAATGGACATGATCTGAAGTCCACAATAAATGTTGATGAATTTCTTATGTATTTCTAATCGAGATACATGACACCCATGTATCTATTCTTCAACAAGCAAACGTCTTGAAATGAAATGAGAATAAGAATTCGATTACCATATTATACCTATATTTATTTGTGACCTAAGTTTGATGGGTAAGTGGATGTGCATACAGTGGCGAAGCTAGGTTTTGACCCTTAGGGGGGCTAGGTTAATTTCAAGAAAGTAATATGTAAAACTCAAAGAGGACCAAGATATAATAACAAAGGTTATATTCATAATATAGAGAGGGTAATATGCATATCACTAAAAGTCTAGGGGGCCATGGCCACCCTTGGTCTAGCTGTGGCATCGCCACTGTGTGCGTATTACTTTCTCATATTTAGGAACCCATGACAAGGGATGAGTTTCACATTCAAATTCCTGGATTTGTAATACCAGGCATTAAATTAAATATTCATTCTCATATGCCCTAAGGGTTATCAATTTCCTTAATAATTATACCTCTAAATTTGGTATGCTCAAGCTTATTAAAAAGAACAATACTATTTCGCAACAAACATGCCTGTTGTGGGTGTTACATTGGAGGTAGAAAATTGATGTTTGTGTTTGAATTTTGTATCAATTAGAGAATTTTTTTAATAAAATTTTTAAAATTCCATAAAAAGAGGGGCAAAATGAGAGAAACTGTAATTTTTAGCGTTGAAAATTTAATTTTCTAAAATTTAAAGTGGTAATTTGGCACTTTCTTGAGACTAAAGGGCGCAAGTACATGTAGCTCCGCCCCTGAATTCATCACACTATCAAATAATATGCTCATATAAATAGTAATTTCCAAACATTTAATTAAAATTTGAGATTTTTAAACTTTCTTATCTAATCTTTTGAATTAATTGGTGACATTATTTAATCTATATATATATATATATAATGACACAAGTGATTTTGGCACACTTACTAAAATAGGTAATTTGGCGCCAAAACTAAAAATCTATATTTAGAAACATAAATTTAAAGCTACTCCTCATTATCTTCAGTTAAAGATTTAATTTCTTTCTCACCTATATCAATACTTAAGTAATAATTGGGCTTATCAAACAATACCTGGATTATGACAACATTTATGGCAAATACATTTAATACATATTTCAGCAATTTCCTAGAAAATACCCATTGGAATATAGATAGTCATCCGAAATCAAAACTATTTAATGTCAAATAGTAATGGAAAAATAAAAAATTATTACAAACATTATACATAAATAAAATAAAAATACATATTATTTTATATCCGGCAAAAATCTTATTTCAGTCCTGTCGTCTTTCCCTTGTATCTTGTATCTGCACACTAAAAAATAAATAAATGTTTATAATATTGCTTTTATCAAACAAATAAATGAGAAAGACTATTTTTGGATAGGAACATTTATGGCAACTACATTTAATATATTTTTCAGCAATTTCCTAGAAAATACACCGTGGAATCTAGACAGTCATCCTGAAATCTGAAATTATTTAATGTCAAATAGTAAGATTATTTTCGGATTCCCCAATTTAGTAAATGAGAATATCAACAGGTTTATTTATCCAGTTTATAATACGGTTTTTCTTCAAAATCTGTTTTTTTTTTTTCATCCTATTCCAATCTTTTTCATATACTTTGCATTATTCTCAGCCAAAGAACATAAAATGACTTTTACTCTATTGAAAGATATTAAAAAAAGAAGATCAGATTGGTCGATTAAGGTAAGATTAGCACGAAAGTGGTCCTTAAGGGGTGGCCCAGTGGTAGAGTTGGGGCTTCACAGAGTGTGAGGTCTCAGGTTCGATCCCTTCCCACGCCCCCTTATGACATCAAAACAAAAAAATAATAATAATAATAGCACGAAAGTGAGAAGTAAAACCTGGAAATGATATGAAGATTCCTCCATCTCTTGAGCTGCTTCTGGTGGATGTTGAGGTTAGCCTTTCTTCTTCCTCCTACTTCTGTTTTTTCTATTTTGTTTCTATTTTGTTGGGACATCCTAAAAAGGAAAAGGGGATACTTATTTTGGACCAATGAGTATATATGTTTCCTATGATGGAGTCAATGAAAATAAGCTTGAACTCAGATCATAACCTTAGTATCCCGTATATTGCATAGGTACAAAAGTCAAGATCAACCAACGTGCACACGTACAAAAATGTCTACATTAGTTGGTATAATGAAAAGCTGAGCGATGGGGCTTCATCAAGAAGTATTATGAAAAGCTGTTCTTAACTACTTTTTTTTTTTTTTTCAGGGTGACAGGATTCATCTATATTTTTTAAATGTACAACTTTACATAAAATATTATCTTTTCATGAAATAGGATAGTATTTGGCCGTGCATTTAGCGCACGGGTGTAGCACTAGTTTGTTGGTAATTTTCCAACCATTCGAAGCTGAATGGGGGAGGTTTCTCTCTCTTGAGGAGCCATGAACAAATCCACTGTCTCCACTTGATTGAATCATAGAACTCCTCAACTCCACTTCTTTGATCCTTACTTTGACAACCGGGGGTTTGGTTTCTCATATATGTTCTTTTCCAATTATGGGTTTTTTTTTTTTTTAAAAAGATTGAAGCTATTTGCGTGGGGGTTCTCCATTTTTGTTTGTTGATTCAAACATTCTATCTCACTCTCTGTCACTTCCATCCCATCTCGTGTCACACTTTATAGTCCATTGAATTTCAAAATTCAATGGGATAGAAAGTATGGCAGGAGGTGAAATAGAAGATTTGAATCATGTTATTTACCCGTCATCAAGTTGAATTCGAGTAGGGACGAGAATGATAGGTCACTATCACCTTTTTAACAATTTGAACATAAAGTGAAAAACGTTCTCCTACTTTTAAAACTCATCTATACGGCGCAAGGAGATCACTCCCCTCTCTCCCCCTCTTTCTCTCTCTAACAAAAATATTTAGATCTTTTTGTCACATGAGTAGGCTTCAAAAAATAAGAGAACATTTTTCACTTTATGTACAATTATTCGATTAGAAAACCATGAACGACTCCCAAATAGTATCAGATTCCTTATCCCAACCATTCATGTAACTTACATACCTTAGCAGATATGGAAACTAGTGGGTGCTCTCCTTTTTCTTTTCTTTTTTTTTTATTTTTATAAATTTATAATATATAACAATTTATCGTTTGTTGGAATTGACCGGAATAAAATGACCAATTCCTAGTTACCGTTCATTTTATCATATTTAGTTGGTTTCTCATCATCTCAACAAAATGATATTGTTGAATATTCTCAGACTCTCATTTATATTTTTCACGGAATATCATTGCAAAGCATCCTCCTAAATGCTTTCGACATCCATTGTGTATTATCTATAACTTCATTTTGTACCCTTTTTTTAGATTTCTGACTTGTGTACATGGAGGAGTTTTAAAGTTCTTGATTAGGGGTGTATTAAAAAATTGGTTAATTAATGCGGGTTGGATTTGTAAGTCACCAAAAATAGTGAGACAGCCAAAATAAAAAATGGAGAATGCTAAACATTGCACCCAAAAGTGCTAAACAATGCACCCTCTTTTATAAAATTACTATACTACCCTTAAACTAAAAAAATTTAAAAAAACCAAAACTAACCTACCCCCTCCCCCACCCCCTAATCAACCATACCTCATTTTGAATTTCTTCACTTTCTCTCATTCTCTCAACATTTCTAACATATTTCTTACATTTCTTCACCATCTTACTCAAAGAAAAAAGGTATGTTTCTTTATAATTTTTGTAATCTTCTATTAATTGTTAATTGTTTTAACTAAATAAACTGAAGAAAAAAAATTCGATTTTCGAGAGGGCCGGACCGGCTATGCTGGAGAGGGACCGGGCCGGCTATAGATTAAAGGACCGGGCCGGCTATATTTCATTTGGGCCGGGCCGGCTATATTTAAATATAACCGGGCCGGCTTCCTTTTTTTTTTTTTTGAAATAGAAATGAAGTTCCTATTACATTATTTTTTGCTATATTTTTGTTAGATTAAATTGCTATATTATTAACTTTTTTAATTGCTATATTATTGTTAGATTAAACTTTATAAAACATAAATTTATTTAAACATAAATTGCTATATTACATTATTGATTATTTAAACATAAATTTAAACTTTTAAATTGCTAATTGTTTTACGTAAATTTTATAATTCTTCTAATTGTTATTGTCATTTATTTATTTATATTAATTGTAAACTTGTTCTTGTTAATTTTAGATGTCAGGAGTTGGTGGCAGTGGAGGTGGTGACCCCTCAGGGCAGAAAGCTTATAGCGGGAGGCTGAAGGATCGAATAGTAGTTGCATCCGCCCGAGCAAAAGCAAGTAAGAAGCAGAGGCAGGATAGTCAGCAGCCTATTCTCAGCAGTACTCGTCAGCAGACTCCACCGATAGTTCATCATCCAGCTAGTGTTACTCGTGAGCGGACTCCACCAGCCTTTTCGACTGGTCAGGGATCTTTTCATATAGGTGGTCCTTCGCCAATGGCTGAGAGTGATTTGGCGGCAGAACGGGAATTAGAGAAAATTGGAGGACATATGTTTCAGTCGGGTCCTTCTGCTAGTAGTCAGATGACAGGTTCGACCATGAGGCCTGGAAGGGGAAAGGGTGTGATATAACATCCCATGTGCACTCTCCACTCTGTTGTACGATATGACATAAAAAATAATTAAATCAATGTAATATTGGATTTCTTAAACCATTAAATTAAAGATAAATGTAAAACTAGTACCTGTTGGTAGTAGTAGTTCCAAAATGTACATAATTTTTTGTCCAAGCATGGACAAATCGATCTCTGTACGGCTCCAACCATTCCTTCTTCACGTAAGTGAGCTGAGGTGGGATCCATTTCCAAGCATCTTCCATCTGAGCCAACATAAGCTGATATTCCTCCTCAGTATTGGCGTGCACTATCCTTTGCCATCGTGAACTAAATGCTTTGGTAAATATTTTATTTTTATCAGCTGTACCAAATATTTTTCCACGTTCTTCGATATGTGTCGCCTACATAAAAAATGTTTTGACTCGGGAAAATGATGCTCAATAGCACTCATCAAAGACAGTTCTCGATCAGTAACTATCACATCAGGAGCTGCAGCTCTATAAAACATCATCCGCAGCTGCGACATTGCCCAATAGAAGCTTGTTTTCCTCTCATTTCTTAAGAAGGCGAATGCTACGTGATAATTTTTGCCCGTCGATCTAATCCCAATGATTTCCAACATAGGCATATCATATTTGTTTGTCCGATACGTACAATCCATACACAAAACATACGGATATAACGTGAGCAGCTCCTGCGCCTTCGGGTGAGCAAACATGACATCGCCCAGAACGTTTGTCCCCTCCACATGCCTAAACCATGTCTGGTATCCCAAATTCTTTAACAAATAAAAAAAATATTGCATCTTTGTCATGTTGCCCATTTTATTCATTCTTATCTTCTGCTGGCCATTTTGCACCTGCGAGCATTAAATAAAATTTACGTCAATAATGAATCTAAAAAAATGTTATCAATTATTTTAAACATATTTCTCACTTAACACATTGATTTCTGTACCTGTCTCAAACTGCTGCAATTTTCTGGATTTTCTTTTTTTATGGCGTTGAGTATTTGTTTCCCCTTTATGTTTGCATGACTTAATTCTTTGATCATACCGAATTCCTTCTCGGTAAACGCCGTTTCAGATCTATGCCACTGGTGATAATCCGACAATGGATGGTTGTGTTTGCCCTTCTCTTTCTTAATGATCACCTTCCACTTACCAAGGATATTTTCCACAGCTATTACTTCAAACGGGCATTCTATTTTCTTTGTGCCTCTCAAATTTTGATCCGCTTCGTCCAACTCTCCGCCATATTTGTAAACCCCACCCCTCTCACATCCAAACCACAACCTTTTACATCCGTTCGCTCTTGTTTTCTGCCTTGAATTCTTGAAGTACATATTCTGTTCTTTTCCTATTGCTCTAATCCAAGCTTCAACTTCTTCTCGACTGGCAAACACGTCATCAGTCGTAAAAAAATGTGACACATCAGGAAAATCTTCCGTATCATCATTAACGATGTGAATATCCTGCAAATAATAATGTAACATTAAAAAAAAAACAATTGTCCATGTATTGAATTAAAGTATATTACTTCATTTGTATATCACTTATTTGTATATAGTGTAATTATATTTAACATAAAAAATAAAAATAAAATAAAATAAAAATAACCAAGACTATTTAATTTACAAATAAAAAAAAAACAATACACTTTAATTAAAGTATGTTACTTTATTTGTATATATAGTGTAATTATATTTGGAGTTATATTTAACATATAAAACAAAAAAAAACAAAAAAACAAAACAACACAATTTTATTTACAAAAATAAATAAATAAACAAGGTGGGCCGGGCCGGCTTTATTCACTATGGCCGGACCGGCTATATAACAAATGGGCCGGGCCAGCTTATTTGTTATATAGCCGGGACGGCTATAATGAATAGTGTCGGGCCGGTTTTAATAAAATTGGGCCGGGCCGGCTGTGCATTTCCAAAAAAAAAAACCCTAAATTAAATAAAAAATATTAGAATAAATTGAAAAACGTACCGTAAAATAGCTATCTGCGATAAAATTGACATTATTGTTGTAATCCATATCTCCGTATATAAAGATTTAGATTGGAAAGAGGGAGAAAGTGAGAGATAAAGTGAGAGTGAGAGTGAGAGTGAGAGTGAGAGTGAATGTGAGAGTGTGAAAGTTAAAGTGAAAGTGAAAGTGAGAGTGAAAGCCTGAAAGGTGAGAAGAACTATTTATACTTGTTTTAGCTTAGTTTGTTTTTGTAAACAGTACATTAACAAACAGTACATTAGATAAATAGTTCGTTAAATTTGTCCGAACAAATAAACAGTACATTAAATCTAACTGCACCAATATATATTTATTAAGAACTCTAATCATTTTTATCTCTAATACTAATCAAGGGCACTTTTGTCATATTTTAAAAAATTCATTTAAAAAGGTGCGTTGCTTAGCATAATCGGGTGCGTCGTTTAGCGCCTATGTAAAAAATTTGTCGAATGAGACTGACAGAACAATTAAACTTCATGAAAACTTTCATCTTCTCTCACCACTAGCAATAGGATTTAGTAAGCAACTCAGACATTGATAGTTTGATAATATAAATATATATATATATATATATATGTGTGTGTGTGTGTGAAAAAATATAACATATTTAGTACTTGGTACATGTTACACATTTTATTTACGTTGGGGTTTTTGAGACTCTCAACCATCAATTATATCCTCGTCCATTTCACTTTATTTGTGTCACACTTGTCTCTGGCTCTACTCTTCCAACCTAACCCACATACAATAAATAGCCTTTTATATAGTACATGGATTAGATCTAGGCTTGAATTGCGGAAAATTGTGAACCGGTATGCTTTGGAAAATTTTTAACCGCTTTAGTCCCCACTTTTTTTTTTTTAACCGAAAAAAGGCACTTTTGTAGTATCGTTCCTGGAATCCCCCCCCCCCCCGACAATCGAACTGGTTTCTTCCGCCAAGTTTCTGCAATTTTTTCCTTTCCTTCAAATTTGATCTAATTTTCAAACGATGTCATCATGTTATTCGATCGATTGATTCTATTTTTGTAAAACGTTACCCCCAATCAATAACAGGTGAATATTGCAATGTTGAATCTGATAACTTAGCTTTGAAATATTTTATAAACATGGTGTTGTTGGGTAATTTTTAATTATTTAACATAATATCCGTAAATATTTTTGAAATTCTCAATTATTTAAGGTACGTATTTAACAGAGGAGTCGTATATGAAGATGGTATTTCTTATGAACACACACTATGCATCTTTTGATTCAGGTGATGCACAAAATTCATCAGTCGATGCAGAATATTTTACATCGCGATGCACAGATTTGGAGTAGACAAGTAAATCCGATGCATAGGCTGTTTAACACGATGCACAAATTGTAAAACCCGATGCATAGGTTATGTACGCGATGCACAAACTGTATAACACATCCATAAAAACCGAAGTACAAATCATATCGCAATTAGAATCATTCAGCTGCAGAATGCAATTCAAAAAGTAAACCACTGTGCATTTAGCACAATCGTGATACACAAACCCTAGAATCTCGATTCAACAAATTCTAATCGTGATGCACAAATACTACAATCGCGTTGCATAAATCGTATAACGAATTCGAGAAAAGTACAAACCAAATCACATGCATAACACATTTTTTCAAATAATTCATTTCTATGCAAATCGTATAACGAACTCGCGAAAACTTTATTTCTATTCAAAGTTTTTCAGATTTCACTCCATTATTGAAGTTTTAAGAAGATAGTTGAACTATAAAATGTATTTCAACTAGTAACAGAAGAAATACACACTTGACTTGATTTGAGGTTCAATTTCTTCTTGATGTCGTGTTTTGCTTCTTCTTTTAGTAGTTTGTTTCGTTGCTTTCGTTGATGTTGTCATATCAGTACTCTCTAGCAGTGTCAATGATTGTTCAATACTAATTTTTCTGTAGTATTGAAGTTGAAGTTCACTTTCTCTCATATTCGTCGAAGGATTCTTGTGTAGAAATAGCAGGAGGATAGTTTTGGAAGTGGAAATGAAAGTAATAACCCGTAAGTGAATATAAAAGGTTTGTGAACAATCGATTATAACGTGCCTGTTCTTTAATCAGGAAATTGCTGGTTGGTACACTTTGAAAAGTTTTTATTCTCTCCAGTCCACCCTTTTTTTTAAACCAGAAAAAGGCAGTTTGAGAATTTTTTTTCCTAAAATGCCCCGTCTCTTTGATGATGAAGATTGACTTTCACAACCCAGCTCCCCCGCTTGAAAGTTTCATAGCATTTAAATCGGAAAAATATAAATTCACAAAACAAACATGGAAACGAAAAAAAAAATTTAATTTGAATGCGTATTAATCATTCCAGATTTGCAGAGCTGGGTTCATGTTAGTATTTCGAGTTATAATTATTTAGTAAATGGGCATCGGGATGCATAATTTGGGTATCGGGATGCTTGAGTATTAGAGGGCCAAAATTTTAGACATCGGAATGCATAATTTTGGGCATCGGATGCCTGGATGTTGTCTCTCTTCTCAACTTGCCTTGTTGCAGGGTAAAGCTACGGATTCAATTTTGGACAAAAGCATCCGATTGGACCCACAATTAACATCAAGCCTCCCAAAGTCTTTCTTCCTTGGAAAACACTCCAATTGTTAATATTCAAATGTGAATTAGAGTCCAGTCATGCATGAAAGTGAAAGATATACAATATAAAGGAAAATGAGTTGGGTTTTTTTTCTTATTTGGTTCGCCTTAACGAGCAACGGCAATCTCAATTTTTCAGTTGTCCCCTACTCCCTAAGGCGCCAAGCGGGAAGACTCACCCCAGCGAGGTGCGGCAGCTCAATTTTTTCATTTTGTTCCCTGCTCGTTAAGGCGTGCACCGATTGGTTTTTGCGATGCCCAATTGTTGCATTGCAATGCCCCAATTGTTGCATCCCGATGCCCCAATTATTGCATCCCGATGCAACAATTTCAAATTAAATCTTAATGCCCAAATTTTACATTTCGATGCCTAAATTAATACGAGATAGTGGCACTGAAGAGAGGTTGGTGAGAGAAAATAAATAAGAGAGAATCTGGAAGTAGTACGACAATAGCTACTATCCATGACATTTGGGATGAAATCCAACCAGCAAAAACTCCAGCCTTTTGTTACTCATTGCGATGCCTTTTTGTTACTCATCACGATGCTTTGTGTTACTTATCGCGAAGACTTGTGTTACTCATCGCGATGCCTTGGGTTATTGATGCGCGCGTATTTTTCTTTCATTAATGGCATAATCGTCTTTTTGCCCCAAAAGTACCTTTTTCTGGTTTTAAAAAAAGTTGAGTGGACTGGAGCGATTACAAATGTTCAAAAAGGGACCGGCATCTAATTCACCCTTCTTTAATTTGCATAAACGACTGGATGCATCGTGATGCCAAAATTGATCCATAGCAATGCTCAATCGTTGCATTGCGTTGATAAGCTTGTGCATCGCAATGCCTTGTGTAACCGGTGTTTAGCGCGCTCCCCTTCATTAATGACATTTACGTCATTTCGCCAGAAAAATATCTTTTGCCGGTTAAAAAAAACAAGTATTAGGGTATAAAGCAATTGAAAATAGGATAAATTGCTGGCCGGTCCACTTTTTCAAACTTTTTTTCTCTCCAGTCCACCCTTTTTTTTTTAGCAGCTAAAAGACACTTTGAGAATTTTCTTCCTAAAATGCCCTCAACAACATCGTTGCTTCAGATTTGAGATTCGAATTGATGTATAAATGATTTCATGTTGTTAATATAGTCTTTCCTCATGTTTGGGTATCAATTTCCATGTATAAAACACGAATTTGATCAAATTCAAATTTGTTGAGTTCATCTCGTTTTTCTTTGTTCTTGGACTGTTTTAGGCACTTTAATCTTTGTTTTAAGCTTCAAATTTGTTTAAAATCAATTTCATATTGTTATCCTAACTTAGTACTACATTTGTGCACAATTTTTCTACCAAAAAACACTATTTTTGAGCTCCAAATCGAGCTTGACAGTGTGATGTCCGAAAACAGAGGGAGATGTTCTTGGACTGATTTAATTCGCCAATAGCAGTATGCTGGGTAACGCAACGGAGATAGACCTACCCCGTTAGGTCGCAGGGGTTGAGGGGATAGCGTCCCTCGTGGGGGGTTGGGGGCAACGCCCCCGAAAGGTAAACGAAAATCAAATTTCCTCCAGCGGTTGAAATTCAAACGGTGTCTTGGTTACTCATCGCGATGCCTTGGTTGCTCATCGCGATGCCTTTGTTACTCATCGCGATGCCTTGGTTGCTCATTGCGATGCCTTGAATTACTCATCGCGATGCCTTGTGTTACTGATGCGCGCATGTTTTTCTTTCATTAATGGCATAATTGTCTTTTCGTCCCAAAAATACATTTTTCCGGTTTTAAAAAAGATGACTGGACTGGAGCGATTACAAATGTTTAAAAAATGACCGGCCGGTAATTCACCCTTGAAAATATCCAGAGTAGACCGGTCCAAATTTCTCTAATTAAATTGGTTAATGAAACATACAAGCTAATTACTATTATAGGATTAGCATACAAGTCAATTGCTATCCAAAAACCGCCCATACGAAAATCAATTTAAACTATTAAACCTAGTTAAATTTGAGACATTCTTTCAACACCCGCAATTTGTACATATCTCATATATGTGAGAAACTAATACACACGTTTATCTACTCATTTATCTAGGTACCAAAAACTTATGAATAATACAGTAATCAAACACGACCATTCTCAACCCCCCCCCACCCCCACTTTCGAAACATGTCCTAAAAATCATGTGGTCGACAGTTAATTAGTTATAATGGATGACAGAAAATTTACATGTGGGGATTTGGATTAATTAAGAGGTTTGAGTTTATATCAATTTTGTTAATCATTTTAAATTAAATTCTATGAAATGAAAGAAGACCGGAATTGATAAATCATTTATACTACTCCACATTGTTATCTATATAGAAATAGATGATAGATTAACATCACTGTTTTTTATCAAAAATTATCAAACAGCTTTTCAGGAAAATGTTTTCCGAAAACCATTCTTGACAGAACAATTGTAACCGTATTTGGGTTAGTTAATAGTAATTGCGGAAACCCTTTCGGATGGCCAGCCAAAGTTGTGAAATCACCATACTATCTTCAGAATTTGTGAAATTCCAAATTCTGCCATAATCCCAGGTACATGTTTTATCATTTACATTCGCACCTCTTCCCCCCCCCCCCGCTTTTTTGTTGTTCTCTCTGCTAACAAGGAAGTGTCATAAGAAGAGGATTAAAATATCAGTCCAAAAGAACATAATCAGAAATACCAGAAGGAAAGTCCCAAGTCGATAGCACTTCTGTGCACCACCTGCAATGTTCTCGTTTGGGACCTCTAGTCTAAAAAAGGTGCCAATAGCGGATTCGAAAGATTCGGAAGACCCGATCTAGCTCCCAGAGCTCGACAGCAGGTAGCTGCCTGCATTCAGTAATACAAAGCAAATCACAAGAAATACTTTTTTGGCTCACGAGTGTCTGAAATTTTCAAGAAAAGAAACAAAACGAGAAGTTAAATACTTCAATAGGCACAAGAAAGTTCACTAACCACTTGGGCTGCAAATGGCAACATCTTCTCTGGCGGCATGTTGGTGCAGAGAGCTGCAGATAACATAAGCAACAAAAAAGGAGAAGAGTCAATCCTCGAGTACGTTTATAATATTTACAGGAAAATAAGATTAACAACACCATTATTATAATATAATTCCAGATGTGGTAGAAATGCAAAAGAAATAGAACCATGAATACAAAGACGGGCAACAGAGCTGTATGATATGATGAGTTCTTTTATGTACCAT
Organism: Platycodon grandiflorus; assembly: GCA_016624345.1. Classification (NCBI taxonomy): domain Eukaryota; kingdom Viridiplantae; phylum Streptophyta; class Magnoliopsida; order Asterales; family Campanulaceae; genus Platycodon; species Platycodon grandiflorus. Next base: position 9,682,481 of record CM028366.1, on the reverse strand, counting down.
AGAGAACTGCCCCAATAAATGCATCTCCAGCACCAGTTGTATCAACAAGTTCTGAGGGCGGTATCTTCTCAGCTGTTCCCACAAATAACCTCCCACTCACCACCCCCACCCCCTTGGCTTGTAAGCTCATCACCTTCTGAGAATTGGAACATAATGTAGCAAGTCATCATACTTAAAACACTAAACTCAATTTCAGTTAGGTGGCCCACATATTGAAAGCTGTAGGGCTACAATCAAGAATTCTATGTAGCACAGGAGAGAGTTTCTTGGCCATGTTGTTTACATGTACCTTTTAAAATCTGGTAGTCCTATTGGCATGGGGATATGCCGATATAGACTACGTAAACCAATTATGTGCCCGCAGCATAACTCTTCTTTCTCTATGTTTATGTACGTATGACATATTGTATTTCATTATACAAAAGTTGCTAATAATTGAAATTGAACAAGACATTGTCTCAGTATATAGATTGGCCCAAGCTTGGAAACAGCAGCTAAGCACTGTCAGCAGTCTTCAAGACATCTATCTGCCTCCTAGCAAACTTTTATTGCCCTGAATTTTATATACCAGAAGAAGAGAGGAATGCCGTAAACCTATGCAAGATTTCCTGTGCATATAAATAGGAATGTCAAATGGCATTCTATGAATAAGAGGTTTCCTTCCAAGGTTGTCTGCTTCAAAAGTTCAGCCAGACATCAGCATCAACGTGGAACTATTGCATCTACACTATACCATTACGAGTTTACTGTAGTGAGCAAAAGATCTTGGAAACAATATGATCATATTAGATCTGTATTTCCTAAACAATTTTGCAGTATTGCTGTGAAAGTTGCAAGAGAGAAGTTCCGTTCACCTTGGCAGATAGCTGGAGGGTACAGAAACAATATAGATTGCCAACAAGAACATGCATGAGAAAGCATATGGATACATCAACAATACGCTTACCAGATTCCCATCAACTGTGACAAGAACTCAACCTTTAAATACTGAAAGATATTTAGCTAACATTCAAATCATCCTGGATATGTAAATCATGCAAAAAGAGGATTACCGATGAAATGCATGTTGGGATAGATTTGTTATTATCAATTTTCTCCTTCAATTCTTCTACTACACTGTCCACGTCCATTTCTTCAGATTGAATACCCTCAACTAGAACAAAAGTTCCAATCAGAAGCTGCGAGTACTTGAGTCCAAAAGAAAAAAACATGGCCTGGCTGTCTGCAGATTTTCAGTGTCAACAGTAAGAGAATGAGAATCATTTACGCACCAGCTACACTTCTCTCAAGCATTATGCATCCATCTTCGCCTAAAGTGACAATGACAAATTTGACATTTGGCAACCTCAAAAGCATAGAAACGAGGGCGCTTGGAACAGTCGAGGCCTCAGTCCATGCCTACCACATAAAGTACATAGAAGTGAATTCATGTAAATCCGAAACCTAGAATCGAGCAGCAATGCAGCCATATATAAATCAAGGCCAAAACATGAGAAGGACCAATCTGGCCTCATAACTCTATCCCCTCTGTCCAAAATGAGTGTCTACTTTCAACTTTTCAAGAAAACTAAGTTGACCTTTAATTACTTTTAGTAGCACATATACGTAAATACCCAAGTGTTGATATTAATATAATTGAAAGTGCAAATTAGGACATGATAGTTGGCAAATGTGAATTTAGTAACTTCAATGGAAAATAGGCAACCATTTTGGGACGGATGGAGTAGATATTAACTTCTTAATATTAGAGAGAGATCTAATGATCAAATTATTTGTCAAATTAAACACAAAATCCAAAGATACATTTACATTTCAATCAAATAAACTAGGTTTAATCTAATCTGGAAATTTAGATACCAAAAGTTTTCAGTCAGACAGTTCATAATAAGCTACAAGAAGTTTCGGTAAACTAGAGACACACACAGATAGAGAGAGAGAGAGAGAGAGAAAGTAATACGATGAATATAATATGAAGTCTTCAACAGTATATTAAGGAAGATGAATTACTTGGAGAAGATCAAAATGGTTAAACATCCTATCCTGTGACGTCCTTATCCATGTACTACAATTTAAAATATTTGACGTGTATAGTAAGTTTGCTTCTTTAAAATCTGGCCTTTTTATGATTCCAGAACTTCCAAAGAGACCTTTGTCACTCTATCCAGGACACTAACGAGACAGCAGTCAGTTAACGGAAAGAGGCACGTATCTAGGAGGAAAACATCGATGACCAATATAATAGAATAAGAAAAATTCAAGGATTACAGAAAATGGGTAAACTCATGGCGGTAAATCCATGTGTCTCAACCATTTCTCTTATCTTCTTCAACAATCCAATGATATCAAGACCTGTATTATGTTTTGATGTTATAAGAGGAGATTCGTTGAGAACATTACAAAGTCATGTATCTGCGTTGTAATCATCTTGATCCTAGTAAATATGTTATATACATCTTATGCCAGTAAAATATGATGGTTGATTAAAACAGAGAAAAAATTTAGCACTTCATTCTTGCAAAGTATATTGAAAACAAGGAAATAATTTGAGTTGCATAATTACAAATTTACAAGTATGTATAGAAAGGAGACTATCAACAGTGGTTTGCAAAAAAGGAGCCATCTTGCCTGAGGAAATTTTGCTGAGCATACTACATAGTCTGACAAATTTAGAAGATCGTCTAACCCTTCTCTTTTCCTTTCTGCATCGATTAGAATAGGTATACTCTTGCGAGTTGCCTGCACTGGTAGCACCGAAAAGAGGAAGGTTTACTTCCATTTCAATTAGGATTGAATTTAATAACCGAGAAGACAAGACAAAACAAACTGCGTACACATTTTATCAAGTTTATGCAGCAAATTTGGACAACCCAGGAGAATCCAGACCAAGAGGGAGTGCTTTGATTTTCAGCAACACACTAACATGCTACGAATACATGATGCTAAGCTTGATGATCAATTTCATTGTAGACCTAGATAGATTTCAACAAAACAAATGCTTCTCTCCACTTATCTTTCACTGTATATTTATGCAATTGCTAATGATCATGGGTATCCATTTCGTGGGGAAATGGTCTCATTACTTCATCTGAAGTAAAAGATCAAATGTAAACATAATCATCTTTCCTCCACTCCATCTATTACTCCCTCCATTCTAACCAAAAGCTCCTACTTTCTATTTTCGGATGTTCCACTTAAAGAGTCTTATTTTCCATATTTACGTTTATACATTATTTAATTTTTAAATTATGAATATCAATATAAATTTATTTTAATCCTTAAATTGCTCGACTTTCAAACATGTACTCTTAAAGGAACTGACGGGGTGTTATTATATCAAAATTCCAAACATAATTTGGCCAGATCTAACTTTTCCTCTTTTCTCAATTGGAGTTATTTCTAATATTGAACTATTATCTTGGGTAAAGCTAACCTCCCATGTCCAGAGACACTTGTTATAGCTTTTACCAGGTCTCAAATATCTCTATTGCTTGATAGGCAGGAAATTTCGGCATGAAAGCATTCTAGTAATTATTGTCAATGGCAAATGAAAAATATTGCATTCTCCATTCAAAGGTTAGACTGCACATTCAAGCTTGGAATATAATTTTATTTTGTAAAGGAGCTTCCTCGACAAAAGACAAAGAGGTTAGTTAATATAAGGTGATAAACCTTGTTAATGGTGCTCATGGTCGGGATGAGCTAGGATCATAGAGCTACATCTCGGTGATTTCAAGATCTCGAAAAGGCAAGAACTAGCCTTCTGCTTAATCAAGGTTGGAGTTGCTGAATCAAGGTTGGACTGATGTTTTCCAATCATTGATTAATGTGGATCATTCATTAAAAAAAAAAAGTTGTATTCGATTTAACGCAATATTGATCAAAGACAAGGAAGGGAACATATCCAAAATTGTTCAACACAAGGAATATGATCAAATAGATCAAAGAAAGCTAATTAGGGAACATTTAAAACCCTTATTATGGTAAACAAGCAAAGGAAAGGAGCATTTATTCATTAAAAGCAGACTCGCAAATCATGACCAACTGCAATCACAGTAATTGGGGGTTATTTCTAAACATGCATTTTCTCCTTGCCCTTCGCAGATCCATGCTTAGTCTTCACTGCTGGCACAGCAAGCGTAGAATCAATCTGCATTGCAGTTTGATTCTTCTCATCGATCAGAGCAATCCCCTTCTCCAAGGCAACACACAAATCTCTAGGATCCCCCAAATCGTCAACATCCCCATCAAACAAACAATTCAGTATGAGCAGTTCGATCTCACACTGTTTGTTCTTCTTTTGTTCTTTCTCAACATCCTTACTCAATTTCTCAATGCTGTGCCCAAGAAGCCCTTCCTGGTCCAACTTGGTTCTGCTTGAAAACATAGTGGTTGAGCAATTGAACCTCTCAAGCACAGCACTTGTTTCAGGTAAAGAGGGCCAAACATCTAGTTCAGACCTTTCATCATTGTAGATTATTGCACATACATCAGTATCACAGAGGATTTGTAGTTGACTAGCCTTTTTGAACAGACCTGCTTTCCTTTTTCTTAATGTCTGCTTCCGAGTGCGTGCCTCAGCCACCAATTCGTAAGTAACCTTAGATCTAACCATTGTAAATGGTACTGAGAATGACTGATAAGAAGATTGAATTGAGGTTCTCTTTGGTTTCCTCTCCTGTGCCTCCTCACATGGTAATATGTGTATATATAGGAAATGGTGTAGAGATTTGGTAATGAGGTCAGAGTATTCCAATAAAGTCAATATGTCATTTAAGTATTGACTTTATAGATTTGGTTTCATTCAGCAATAAATAGAAAGGGATAGACTTTTTATTGAAGATTTGCTAGCTTTTGGTGCCCCATTAGACTAATTTCAAAGATTTACTTTGAGACTGTTATCAACAAAATCACATCTTATGTGCACCGAATTTGAATCAGATTTGATGTATACTTTCACATTAAGTACATTAACATATAGAAGGCAGTTATAACTCTCCTAAGTAAAAGAAGAGTTTCTGCTTCAGCCAAACTTTTACATTTTTATAAAGCTGTAGCAGTGGCTACAATTACCAAGTAACTCTACCTTTTTACTAACTTCCATGCACTTGCTTTGACTTCAATACCTTGATTATGTAATAGGACTAAAATGTGGCAATGTGTCATTAGTTCGTATATATATATATATATATATATATATATATATTAAATGAAAGGATAATAATACCATGAACATAGGAATTAAGAAACATAATTAATGATGTGCTGTAAATGTGTTCTGACGATAATACCATGAACATTAAATGACTTCAACTATTCTAAATAATTGAGTTTTTTTGGGATGTGTTATATTAAATGAAACTTTAAGGGTATATTAGGAAAAATGGTAGAGAATAGGCAGATTAAAAGTCTTTAGGAACATTAGTTGGGACATCCCAAAATAGAAAGTAGGAACATTTATCCGGAACGGAGGTAGTAATAGTAACCATCAATGGTTACTATTGAAAGTAACCATATTATGGTTACTTTCAATAGTAACCATTGATAGTTACTATTATTATTATCCATTGGATCAAGATTAATTGCATTAAATGACTCACCTACTTAACCATTAATTGCATTTTTCAACTACTCAATAAATCTTAGCCTATGATTTTTGATCCAATAGATAATAATAATAGTAACCATCAATTTATTATCAATTACTAAAGCAAAAACCACTGTTGTCACGTGGCAGCATTAGGTTATTTTTTTTTCCGCCTAAACAAACACTGTTCATTTCTTACCTGATTCTTACTCTCTCACTCCATTAATTTTGCTCTTTTCTCTCATTATTTTTTAAGCTCTCTATTAATTCCTATTTTTTCAACATTTTGACCTTTCGCTTCCAATCCACAAAGGTTGAGATTAATTGCATTACACTCACCTACTTAACCATTAATTGCATTATTCAACTACTCAATAAATCTTAGCCTTTGATTTTTGATCCAATGGATAATAATAATAGTAACCATCAATGGTTACTATTGAAAATAACCATTGAAACATTCCCTATATATATATATATTACATAATTAACCCCCAACCCTAACTATCTGGTTTCTTTCCCTCCCGAATCTCAATATAGATTATGCAAATTAGTGGCCAAAAGCTGACCATCAATCAGATTACCTCATAGGAGTAAACCTTGGGAAAGTCTCAACTTTTAAAGATTAAAATTTAAGTACCGACCCCTGTAGGAACTATAGAGATCTTTTGCTCATTAAAGCTCAAAATCTCTTTACTCTCCAAGGTTACTTTCAAACGTCACCAACAATTAAAGACGACAAATTTTCCTTAGGTAGACTCTCCTTAAAAGTCCTTAAGGCTTTAAAAAATTAAAAAAAAAAAAGAAGAAGAAAGAAAGAAAGAAAAAGAACAACAATGTATATTAAACAAATTTGATTTTGTAAATTTTGCAAGGAAAATATGAATGGACCTCAATCAGATCTTACTCTGACCATTTTCTATTCAAAAAAGTTGATGGAAAAGTTGTGCCGTGACATCAAAATCACGCAAAAGATTGTTCCCCATGATATCTTGCAAAAAGGAAAACTCCAACTAATGTCTCAACTCTGCCTTAGTGCTAATCACTTGGGGTCGACTACATGAATGATTTTCCGCCATTGAACTCGGTCTAAATCAAAGTCATCGCACAAGACACATTTCTTTATTCCATGTTATGTTGGTCTTTCCCTATTTCTAACCTGGATGATATTGATACCATCACACTTCCTAATGGGTGCACTAAGCTGTCTACATTGTATGTTACAAACCATCTCGAGTGATTTTCTCTATTTTATTTGCTATTTGGGCAACTTTTACTGTCTAACAAATTTGTTCATTACGAATTTTAACTTTCCTACTTTTACTGCATGTTCATCTTAACATTCGTATTTCAACTAAACACATCTTGTTAACATGTTCTCTCTTAGTTTCCCAATATTCAGTTCCATAAAGGCGTGGGTCTAATAGTTATCCTATAAAACTTTCCTTTCAACTTATTTGGTATACGTTAATTACATAACACTCCGGATGCATTTTTCTATTTCACCCGGCCTGATTTTATTCAATGACTAACATCATCTCTTACCTCCCATCTTGAAAATTAATTGATCCTAAATATCAAAATTGTTTCCTTTGTGGTATTTCTTTCCCATCTAACTTAACTAGTCTCCACTAGTTCTCCTTCAACCACTAAAGTTGCATTCTATGTATTCCGTTTTACTCCTACTTAGTTTAAACTCTTTGACTTCTAAAGTTTCTCTCCACTTTTCTAGCTTATGATTGACCTCATTCTTCGTCTCATCGATCACCTTGTAAATGTTCAATTAATTCATCTATCACTAATGCAAAAAAGATGAGCAATCAAGGTCGATCGTTAATGTAATCCTATACTAATTGACAACTCACAAGTTGTCCTGCTCTAGTTCTAACTAATGTCGCACCTCCATCATAGTATTTTTTATCACATCAATATATTTCACTTTGATCACTTTCTTCTCTAACACCAACCAAATTAACTCTCTAGTAACTTTATCATGCGCCTTTTTCTAAGTCAACGAAAACTCCCACAAATGTATCTACAAAATTTCACCACTTCTTTTCTTTCCTTTCTTTCTGTCACTTCCTTATTTTCCCCATTGACTCATTGGTCTATGACATATTCTCAAAATCTGGTAAGTAACACCTGTCTTTGTCTCTCTATTTTCCCCTTTTAACCCAATGTATATGTCAATATGATCACAAGGATTTGTTAAGTAACACATTGCACACTATTATTATTTGAGTAACCTCTTAGTGTTCATATTCTAACAGGTTCACATCTTTTTCTAAAGCCACTCATACCTATGTAAATTTAAAAAGGAAAAAAAAAAAAAACAAAGAATAACAAATTGAACTTCAAATAAAATCAAGAACATAAATGTAGCTTCTACATATACATCTTGTCTGATGTTTTTGAAGATTTCCATGTATTGAGTAATAATGTAACATACATAAGATTATTATGTTTGGAATGTGAAGTTCTTAGATTTGGTTTCAATGATCTGGTGCTTTGAAGATTTCCATATATTGAGTAATAATGTAGTATTCATAAGGAGAGTAACATTTCGAGCCGATTTACTTACTAGCATGGGAGGACCAGTATCACCAAAATTCAAACAAATGAAGGTAATCTATCAGCATAGGTAACGCTAAGCTTGATATACGCTTAAGCTTTTAGGTGAGTTGGTAACTTAACATGGTATCTGGCAAGGTCTTTGGTTCTAGTAATCTCACTTGCATTTGTTACCCCTAATATTGTGAGTGCACATTTTGGCCTGCTGTTTGGTTCGTGATGCCCCGGGTGAGGTATCTTTGTTTATCTCTAGATGTGTGAGTCGGTCACACGTGAAGGGGAGTATTAAGCTTGACATACATTGTTAGGCCTTCATCTAATTGATTATGCTTTTCGATAAGTTGATAAGTTAAAAAGCATAAAGTAAATACGTGAGCGGTATGGTGTTGCACTCCTAGCTTGAGCCACATATTAAAAAAATGAAATATAAAAAAATCAATTTTCGGCTTGGGCAGCTAATGTTGGACAATAATGTGTTGCAAAAAATGTAGTAGACGGATTAGAACTCATGATTGTCTCATCAACTAAATATCAGATGATAATTCAAGGTCAAGAAGATTGTTAACACAAAAGATATAAAATAGAAAATATAAAGAAATCTAAATTAAGTAGTACACTTATTACCTCATGTGCAACAACTAAAGCAGTTTCATGCAATCTTACATCAAAATAGACAAGCCCTGCTCCATCTAATGCGGATAACAAACTGGATTTGGAAAGGTCATCAGGGATCATTGGGGGAGACCCTGGAGTATGAATGCATGTGCGAGTTTTGCTGAAAACACCAAACCAAAATCAGTCACCTGGTCACCTTAATATGCAAAACTTCCTGGACGTTTTCAGATAGTTTATATCCGTTGGTTTCCATCAATGATACGTCAATGGCAGCAAACCAAGTAATATTCTAAACCAAATGATGATTACATGCATACAAGAATTCAATGTGTTAAGCTAGAATAGAGTAACAAAGTTCGCAGAGAAGCATCACGTAATTAACTTGATGATTATATATATATATATATATATATATATATATATATATATATATGTTAGGATGCCCTCTTCAAGGGTAGTCTAACAATGTGCCCAATTTTATTTACCAAAATGAACCCTTTTCTCGACTATGAAACAAAAAATAACATTGGACTCCACTGTAATTCCCATATTCGGGAATGCCCAGCACGTGATTGCTTCCCCCTCTTCTCTCGGTCCCTCCATTTCCGGTCAACTAACTTCGCTGAGAAATCAGGATGGCAATAAGCAATAAATCCTCTCTCTCCACCATGAATGGCGACACCGCCTAATGGCGAGTGCGCGATCAGTCTCTTATTACTTTACTAGAAAACCATCTACCCCGAAGAAAAGCTGCAGTAGTTTGGACTGTGAACAGGGGTTGCAAAAAGAAGAAGTTCAAAGGCAAAAGAAATTCCAGCGACTCAAGAAATTAAAGCCTCCGTGGAATCTAATGTCAATAGATGCAAGTTTTTGAAGAAGAGGATAATTGTGAAGGTTAGTTCCTAAATTAGTTTAAAGGGTAACGTACCCCAAATGATTCAAATTCCTCTCTGTGCCATCAGTCCAATGTTTACCGGGAATACTGATCTTTTTCTTTTTAATCTTTACAACTGAACATTAGCAAAACCTAAATTTGTTTATGAGGGGATAAAAAGAAAAAATAAAATGAAAGAAAAGAAAACTTGGGGCTAGGATGAACTGCAAGTCAAATGGCTTAAATGGGAATTGGCTGAACACAGAATTTGACAGTGGAGAGCCAGCAAAGGTAGATGAGAGAGAGAGAGAGAGAGAGAAGATTGACCTAGAAACTTCAATTATCATTAAACCCTTTATTTGATTATCAGAGAAAAATTGACTACATGTTAAGCTGCCCTAGAAGAGGGTTTCATAACAAGACCATATATATATATATATATATATATATATATATATATTATAAGTAGCTAATAGATAGCAAACAGAGAGTATGATGAAGATGCCAATATGAGTGCCCGTAGATACACACACACATGCAGAAGGAGAAAACACATTCTTTCTTCTGTCTTGTAGGTTTGTTCTATATTTCTCCCTTCAATCATATCCTCATAGGCTCAGTATTCCAACAGATACTAGAATTAGGTTCCTTGACCCACCAACACACCTTTGCTGTAGTAAAATGAATAAGCAGCTAACAAGGAGTAGAAAGACGAGATGCTAATATGTGCAGAAAAGAGCGCGTGCACACACAACCCTGCGTCCCACCTCAAGTTCTTAACTTTTCTTTACTTTTCTTCCCTTCGTTCTGTCAAATCCCCCCCCCCAACCCTGCGTCCCACCTCAAGTTGTTTGCATTGCTCACTTGTCCTCATCATGTCCACGAGTTAGAATAGGAATAAGTTCTAAAATTCTTTACTCTTGCAAAGGCAATGGTTTCTCATCTGATCTATGAGAACTAATTGCTTGCCTCTCCAATGAACTTCTGTAACTAACCTTTGGGATGAATATTCTAGAAACCATAGAACTCAGAATGTGCCCTCGCATTGATGCTTCCGTAACATGCATCAATAGAAGAAAACTAATAATCAATATTAAAGATCTAAGAGCTTCAGAGGTAATAATCATAATCGTAATATATTGAGTTAATATGAATGAAGAAAAGCCTGTTGTAAACTAGATCTAGGATGCCTGCAGCAATCACTGAATGGAGAATAATTGGGTTGAGGCCTTTTATTAAGAGATCCTCACGTTTGTTTGTCAACAATGACATAGGTAAATGGAGAATTTCCCTCTTCAGAAACCTGCAACAAGTAAACTTTTGAGTCAATTTTTTTATAAACAAGACGCTTGTGCAAGATTACTGATAGAAAAGCATACTACAACCACAGTAAAGAAACTTGTACAACCAAATGATGTGTGCATGTCTGTGCGCACTTTACATGTTCAAGCAGTAGAACTGAAGTAGGTAAGGCAAAAGCTAAAGGGCAAAGAAGGTTGCAAAAATCTAAAAAGATTAGTTCGCTCGAGGTGAGTTCTTGCTGCCCTCTTGTATTTTGAAAATAAAAAATCAAAATAGAGATATGCATTTTAGATGTTTGAGGCAACATGTCTTATAGTACGATAACCAACCTGACTTGTATAGCTCAGTCAATCAGTTGCATCTATTGCAGAAAGGGGCAATGCCTTGTAGGACAGTTTTTATGTGAAAGAAACATAGATCCACAAGTATAAGACTAGTCCAGAGCATTCATTACTAGGTTCATCTGACTTCTCTAATAGGCATGTCGTCGAAGACTTCTTGACATAATTTCAAATGAAATGTACCAGCATTTCTAACGGATCCGGAACTGTATATGTATGGAAAAAGTTACAAGGTTTGACAATATAGTAATTGATTAGTAACCATAAAACCATTAATTTGAATCTTATGGTGAATGATAAATGTAAATATGAAGTTCAGCAATACCAATCTAACAAAGAAACAAAGCCAAAAAAAGTTCTTCATTAATCGTGGACCGCATATGTATGCTTTGTTTACCACGAGAAAGGAGGTATCCACACCATCAGCCTCTAGTTCCTCCAATATCCCCCGACCTTGAGTGTCGTTGGCAACCTATAACAAGTAATTATGAGCACATGGATATAGAAAAGGAAAAAGTATCACGATAAAGTTACTAGAGTATAGATAAATAACTTTTCTGATTTTTCCACAACATAAAGAATTTTAACCAATGTATGTTCTATGCAAAAAAATCAATCCCACACCTTATAATGTAAATTTCCTTCAAAAAATAAATTTGTTTGTTTAGACAGCAATACGCAGAACAAAAACCTCGCGCTGCCCTTTAAATGTAAATTGATAACCAAAGAATGCCAAACTAATTGTTCTAATTGTCTGAACCGCAGCAAGTTTCTAGTTTAATGAAAATTATGCGACCTATTCTACCTGTTAAGCGAGAAACCAAAATCGGACACGGCAATTTGGGTACTCGCCCCTTTCCCAAAGAGGTTGACAAGTGGCAAAGAATTTAAAATGATGCAGGAGAGAGAATGGTTCAGAGAGAAATAAGGAGAAGTGAATCAACATGGGAGAGAAAGTAGGGATAGAGAAGGAAAAAAGTGACCAGCCAAAACACTAAAAAATTGGAATTGCATGCACGAGTGCATATAGTCAGTCTGTTTAATATGAGAATATAGCCGCAAACCACTACACATTCATTATCTTTACAAATATTGAGACTCAAGAATTAATATACCTGAAAATAAAGCAATGAATGCTGGTGGTTATGAAGAGTGTGCAGAGGGGAATGAATTCAGCCAAACAGCATAGGTTGTTTTACTTAGTAGTAGTGCCGTAGACATAGTTCAATAGCCATTTTCTACAACTACTCTACTGATAAGATTTAAGATCTTATAAAAGAGGGAAGCTATGCAGCAACTTCTTGTGAAGCAATGATCAATCGACTCATGGGGACACCTCTAGCGATACTTCTTGAAATATGTGTGAAACGAGCAAACATCAACATTAAACATAAAGTGGGCACAATGTCCACGATCAAAGCTTTCCTCTCAATTCAACTCTCTCTCTCTCTCTCTCTCTCTCTCTCTCTCTCTCTCTCTCTCTCTCTCTCTCTCTCTCTCTCTCTCCTCCCTCCCTCCCTCCCTCCCTCCCTCCCTCCCTCCCTCCCTCCCTCCCTCCCTCCCTCCCTCCCTCCCTCCCTCCCTCCCTCCCTCCCTCCCTCCCTCCCCCTCCCCCTCCTCCCTCCCTCCCTCCCTCCCTCCCTCCCTCCCTCCCTCCCTCCCTCCCTCCCTCCCTCCCTCCCTCCCTCTCTCTCTCTCTCTCTCTCTCTCTCTCTCTCTCTCTCTCTCTCTCTCTCTCTCTCTCTCTCTCTCTCTCCCTCTCTCGCATAATGTTTTCCTTGTTTTTTCTTTTCCTTCCTTACTTATTTTGTAAAATATGTCAGTAATCCCTTTTTCCTGACATCATATCCTAAATTAGTGAGAAATTGGCTGATATTTGTTGCATTGTCTTGCTTAAACTTTTTTTCAGTAGAAAGAGTCTTCCCTTATGTCTAAACGTGACATTTTCAAGGAATCCAAGTACTTAAATTTCTTCTTGCATATGCTTCAATATCAACCAGCTTTCAGTCTCACATTACTACCATATTTTTATCCAATCCTTGTAAGAAGTATCATATCTTCGCGTATTTGCATCCATGCTTCTAGTGACTCGGATATTACTGCAATATACTACATCTCCTTCGGCAATATATTCAAGCTCAAAAATGTTTAAATTAAATTGTGGTGAAGCATAATGACCAAAATATATTAATAGAAAAGTAGGTATAATGTAAGCATTAGCACGTTGGATGGCAACAATATATACCTTGGATATCAGCCTTGCGTTTAATCCCAAACGAGCAGCACATGTTAAAGCATTCCCTGCATTACCACCTCCTTGAACCTGCGGAACAAAGATGCATGAATAGCGAATCATAGTGTCTCCTCAAGCTACATGTTATCCCCTATCCGATAAAAGGAATCCAAAACGATTCCCGCTTCCAAACGAGAAATTGAAGTGTAACGATATTCAATTAACCTTAATATATTGGATGCTTAATAAGCATACGAAAAACCGTTCTATGACATAAAAGGTTGATAATGGAGGTACACATGAAACACGAGACTTCTTTAAAATGCTTGACATTCAAATAGGGCCTTATAATGGGAAAAAGTAACTATTTCTCCATGCCACAACATTATCATCAACCGCATCTCCTGTAATACTACTAACAACTAAAGTAGGAAACGATGGATTGTGAATCAAAATAGCCAAACTCAGGTGATTGAGACAGTGGCTGAGTTGAGAATAATTTTAAAAAAAAAAAAAAAAACATTCTTCTGCAGATCAAAATTTGTAGAATTACTAATAGTGAAAGTAGCTAAGTACATTGAAAACCACATTACACATAATGGTAACATTCAGTCAAAAGTTCTAAGAAGTTACTGAAAATTGTTTACGAAACTTGACTATGGAAGACTATAAGAAATAAATAAAGGAGTAGAACGAACAATAGAAAGGAAAGAAAACAACTCGGCACATAGCATTCCATAATTTTGTGATTATTACAGAGTAACTCAAACAACACTGGCATTGACGTTTTCCCTTTCTTTTTGTTCTTTTTGGGCAAGTGAGGAAAGGATTAGGACCAGTTAAAGCATCTAATTAACTCTCCGCAACATTTGCAGTTCCTTTGTTCCAGAAGGAGTACTTATAACAATAGATCTGGAAGGCACCAAGTCAACATCTCCAACTCAAACAAGGAGGGGTGGAACCAACGAGTTGGCAAACATTTGATCTATTGTCTCAAGCTTTCAGCAATAAAATCAGGACCAACTTAATTCATAGTTCTTTGCGTAGATGGTTTAAACATGCTAGGCATTAAATTTAGGTGCTAAGATTAATAAAAGCTGCTAAGTTACGAGATAACCTAAAGGATGGAATATTCAAAATCATGAATGGAGTGATCAATTGAGATAGAAAGTGATGCGTTTGCCATAACTATTAAACCGCAGAATAGAACAACAGATCCTTGTTCGAAGAGCGAGTAGGGAGTACCTTCAAGCTAGTGCTTCGTATCTTGTCATCAGGCTTAGGAAAATTATTCACTGTTGCCAAGAAATCAACCGCTATACCACCTAACCCCAGCTGCAAATACAAATCTTCCACTCTGATCAGGTGTATACACATTTTACACAATATGTACTAGTACAAACATTAATAAGTTTTACATTGAGCAACTGTGACAAAGGCATAGTTGAGTTGATATGTTTACACCGAGTAAAGAGCCTTCTTTCTCTAACAGATGCTTAAATTCTCTAATTTCGCGATTGTAGGGTGTATTATTATAAGTGTAATCTAAAACTATGCATTAATTTGTGTGTGTGTGTGTGTGCGTGTGAAGACATACCACAATTGGCTTTTCAGGATCAGCTGGAAGCGCTATAGGAGCCTGAATCGAAGGAGACGACATTTTCGCCCTAATTCATCTCAACAATAGATTAAATAACCACACACACACACATAAACGTATACATAATTTAAGCAAGTACTGGCGGGGTAACCTGGTGGTGGTGGTGGCGGCGGCGGCGGATTGAGAGTGGAGGAGAGAGAGAGCGGAGCGCGAGGGAGGAGAATGGAGAAAGCTCCGAGGAGGATTGAGAAACGCCGCGGGACTAGTGGTAGTAGCGTGGTACATTGTAAACATTTCTCTACTCCACTTACGGTGGCGCGTGGCAGTCAGTCTTAGTTACCAATTTGCCGTCTATAGTTGGAGATTAAGGTTCGTTGGGTTAAACCAGAACTGGTTATGTTTGGTTAGAGGGATAGGAGGAACTCTTGAATTTCTTATCCGGAATATGTTTGCCAATAAAAATATATTTTGTTCACTTTTAACATCACATTCATGATGGCAAGCATGTAATAAATTAAAATCATAATAACAAATAGTATGTAATTGTGATATTACACTTTAAACCATTGCATGTTTAATATTAGAGATGACAATTTTGAATCGAATCGTGGATATTCGAACTGAACTGAAGTTGACAGTTATTAACTGATTTGACTGGATATAGAGTAGGTAATGGGGATAACAGAAATGAAAAATTGGGGAACCGTTTAGTTTTGGTATTAGCAGTACCCGCCCCATTATCAACCGTTACCCAAACCACTTATTTAGTACTAATATAATTTTACTCGTATTTTCATATAGTATTTACCATATAACTTAGGTATATATATATATATATATATATATATATATATGTTAGATTTAAAACACTAAAATTCAAACATCTTTCTCATTTATGTGAATCTGCCGCTCAGTGGACTTAATCGTTCACTCCTCTTCATCACTTAATTATTTAATATTTGGTGAATTTATAGCGTGCACAACTACTTAACTTCACTTTTTAGCTTTTACGAACATGATTATGATATAGTTTTAAGTATAATTATTATTCTTTATCGAGTCTTATGAACTTGATTAAATAATATGTTATTTAAAAGTTTTTTTTGAGTATTTTTTCTAATCATTAAATTGTTTTAAGCTAAATTGTTAGTTTGACGAATTACCCATGGATATTCTCCGATTAATCGTTACTCGTGGGGAATGGATATGGGGGGGGTGAATATGATGTGTAAAATTAAATTGGAAAATGGGGGTAGTATTATGCATAACCACCACCGAACCACCCCATTGTCATCCCTATTTAATATGATGAAAACTTTAGACAAAAAAACACTTATGACACTCTTAAAGCCGATAGTAACGCTTTGTAAGGAAGAAAGTGACATTTAAAGCGATAATTTTTATTTAAATGAAAGTGAGATTTAAAAAGCCAAAAGAGACCGTTTTAAGGTCAATGGTGACAATTTTCAATGATCCTTAACATAATATACAAAAATGACACTTTAAAATTCAAAAGTAAATCCGTCTATAATCCATAAAATGGTCTTTTTTAAAATTTTGCCAATTTTCTTATTATCAAATTGAGTATTTCTCAGTGTGAAACAAAAATTTGAAATCATTTATTTACCTACGTGCCAGCTTAATGAAGCCAATGTGTGAATAAAGATGAAGCACGTAGATGAAAATATCTATATGACATTTTTGTTGCATTTATTTATTTGTACGTACAGTAGTATGTGATGAATGAAGGGGTGGAATAAAGATTTTTTCAGTAAAATTAATTAGATGGAAACAAAAAATATAAATCGTCTTGGTTCAATCAATCCACTGAACCACAAGAAATTAATTGACCACCAATATACAACACAGGGAGCATCCCGTTCTGTACGGTAATGAATCAAGATTCTCAAAACTACAAAGCCATCACTGAACTGTCCCCCTCCTCCTCCTCCTCCTCAATCTCTCACTCTTTCCCTCCATATACGAAAACCCAAACAACCTGAAACCTCCTAAACTACACCAAAAAAACCACTTTCCGGAATCACTGTGGTCTTTCGGTTACTGTACATTTCCAAAAACACTTTAAAAGGAAGCTTCACTCCAAGTAGGCTTTGAGAGGAGTCCCCCGTGTTCACTCATACTCCCCTTCAACCTATATAATGCAGGCTTACTCCGAACCGTTCGTAGAGGACCGGAATGATTCCCGTGCCTAATGGGTAAAGAAACCCCTCCACCAAAACTTGATGCAGAAAACGCTCGGTTTTCCATCTCTTCAAGTGGACCCGAACTATAATCCATTGTGATGAAAGAAGATGCATGCCCGTAAGTCAAACGTGGAGTTGCCCCACCAACATTCCACCAACTACTATCTGAAGGGGCTAGATCACCCTTGAAATCTGATTCTATGGCAGAAGACTCTCTCTGGCTCATGCAATCCTCACAAGTCTCATCTGTGTCGTTGTATATGAGCTTCAGTGCCTGCACAACTTCACCCATGAATGGCCTTTGGGTCACTTCATGGTGAACGCACATGGAAGCAATAGCAGCCACCTTAGCCATGTCATCAAAGTTGTAGCTCCCGTCCAAGGTACGGTCCACTAATTGCTGCAAGCCTTCTCTACTCGTAAGTAGGGGCCGCGCCCAAGTCACTAAATTCTCTTCACCTGGAGGTTGAGACATGTCCACGGGTTTTCTTCCAGATAGAAGCTCCAACAGCACAACCCCGTAACTGTAAACATCACTTTTGACAAGAAGATGTCCTGTCATGGCGTATTCAGGAGCAACATAACTGCAAAACCACAGTAAAGTTAATGTCAGAAACTGATTATCACAACTTCACAAGAGTTCACTGCTGAAACAATGATTATAAAATAAAATAATAAAACTAACAACAATTTATAGCAGTTTAATAATACAAGATATAAACAAGATTCAGAAGATTAAAAATGAAATCAAGGCACATAATGTGACCAAACAATTTGGCAAGTAGGGATGGATAAGCAGGCTGAATCAATGTTTCATCATTTTGGAGCCGTAACAATAAACATGTAGTAATATTTTGCCAGGACAAAATTGCTAAATAGTTCATAAAGTTCAGAAAAGAATATACCCACGAGAATTGTAAGTGTGTGTCAAGAGTGAGACGTAATGCCATGTAAAAATAGAACTAACGACTTCTAAAAAGTTGATATAATTGATTGCGCATAAATACATACCCAAAAGTTCCCATGACTCGAGTAGAAATATGACGACTCCCTTCTGTTGCTTCCCTTGCCAACCCAAAATCTGAAACTTTTGGGGTGTAGTCATCTTCTAGTAAAACATTACTGGCCTTGAAATCTCGGTGTATTACACGAGGGTTTGAATCTTCATGAAGATAAGCCAATCCTCTTGCAGCACCAAGAGCAATCTTCAACCTTGCATCCCAGTCAAGAGGTCCCTTGGCCTTGTCTACACCTGCAACACCAACAAGTGTGATAATGTAGAGGAGATACCAAGC
Organism: Platycodon grandiflorus; assembly: GCA_016624345.1. Lineage (NCBI taxonomy): Eukaryota > Viridiplantae > Streptophyta > Magnoliopsida > Asterales > Campanulaceae > Platycodon > Platycodon grandiflorus. The sequence goes on along the minus strand of CM028366.1, from coordinate 9,663,862 downwards.
CTAGTTTCTCTTTTGTAAGAAAATAAAAATTCGGAATTAGGAGAATAAAACAGCATACATGGTACATGTGAAACCAGCAAATATCTTAGAAGTTGGAAATCAGCACATTGAAAGAAAAGAAAGCCGGCTCGAAATGACCATACCATGCAAATGGGACTCAACACTGCCATTTGGAACAAGCTCATAAACCAAGCAGCGTGTGTGTCCTTCAATGCAAATACCAATCAGTTTCACAAGGTTACGGTGATGCAATCGGCTTAGCATCTCCACTTCTGCAATAAATTCACGATCCCCATTCTGATTATTATCTCTGTTAAGCAACTTCACTGCGACTTCAGCTCCATCTTCCATGATCCCATGATACACACGCCCGAATCCTCCTTCACCTAATACTCTTCTTAAACTAAACTTCTCTGTGGCCTTGTCAAGCTCAGCAAGTGCAAATGTCTTAACCGAGAGAATAGAAGTAGGCATGGTCGAAAAGAGGGATACTGATGGGGAGCTTGCTGGGGTACTCGATAACATAGATCCAATTCCTGCAGACAAAAATGAAAACTCAACTTCGCTTGGAAGGAGCTAACAATTCAAATGCTTGAAACATATAGACAAATTAAACAGTGCTATTCGTAAAAAACAAATTAGACAGCACTAGCATGCAAGGAATCTGGGTTTTGTCCATGCAAATCAGGTAGTTGAAAGATATATAGTTTGCCAATACCAGAGGGTAGTCAAACTAGAATATTGCTTGCATGCTAGATCTCCATATAATATTTTAACAAGTCAGAACACATACTATTTCACAAACTCACCAGATCTTTTATAAATTGATGGTGTAAAAACAGGGCCAACTGCACTTGATGGTCTCCCAACCTTCCTGCATTTTAAGAGGATGGAAACTGCCCCACCGCAAACCACCAAGAGTACTACTGCAGACAAAGTAATGACCAAAATGGTTCTAGGGTTCATCTTCTGGCCTTTGTCAACAAAATCTGCAGTGATAGGGAACTCCTGGCTTCCAGCGCTTCCGATGGGACCACTACCAACATAACCCCCAGATGGCGGTGAAGAAGGAAGCCCTGAAAACAACACGTTCACAGTCAAGAACAGCATGGCTATAGAAAGGCATGGCAAAGAACGTTGGACTAGGTGAGACTGTACCTGGATAAGTAATATAGACCACTTCATAATTACCAAAAAGAGTCTTATTCAGAGGCAGTTTCTTTTGCCAAAATCTCTCGTAAGTGAGCATAGCAGTGGTATTATCAAACTTCTCTCCAAGCGGAACCAAGTTTATATCAACTGCTGTTCTTCCTTGATTTTGAATATCAGCACTGGCACCCATTATAATCACTTGACTTTGTTTTAAATATGTGCCTGCCGCTACCTCAATCTCTAGCTCATTAACTACTGGAAAGATAGCATAAAGAGATACATCTAAAATAAGTTTGACTTTCATTGGAAAAACACAACCACAAGGTGAACCAACAGGAGCTGAAGTGAGTGGATCCAAACAGGTTTGACCACAACCTGCCACATTTTACAATTCAAGCCAGTCAGCAAGCATCGGATAAAGGAATAATGGAATGCGAAGGTAACTACGAGAGAAGATTCCATGTTAGGTTATGTCAGCCAAAGCTCCGACTTGAGCTGTTTGTAATTTTTAAGTTTGATATACTTTGTTGAGCCCCTCTCTAACACCTTAAGCTTTTAGCCGAGTTGGTTACTTAACATAGAGCTCAGGTTGGGCAAGGTCTTCGGTTTGACTCATCCCGCTTGCATTTGTTACCCGTAGTACTGTGATTGTTTGTTTTGAGATGCCCTTGGTGAGGCATGTTTGCTTATCACTCCACATGTAGACGGGTCACACGTGAGGGGGAGTGTTAAGCTTGAAATACATTGTCAAGTCCCTCTCTAACAGCTTAAGCTTTTAGATGAGTTGGTTACTTATCAGTAATGTAAAATCGGCTTTCCTATTTTCGTTTACCATGGAAAATGGGATAAATGGAAAGATAACTGAATAATTCAAGAGGAAAAAATTGAAGGTTACATGTTATTTCTCTTTTTTCATGACACTTCACAATATTCAAATAATTTTACTTCTCGTTCATATTTACGGAGGAGACTAAAAGCATCTTTCCTTGTAATTTTCTTAGTGCCTCCACACTCTATTCCAGTTTCCAAAAATTTATGAACTCAATTTACTAATTCCAGGGCACAGTGTCTACATCTTTTTGATGTACCAATGTTAATTTTCCAATCCACTTCAGTTGGCCGTTGATTTAAGGCCTGAAAACACCTTTAAAACCAAATTCTAGCTCAAAAGTTCTTTTGTTCCGAAAAATTTTGGGGACTCCATCCAATTCCATATTCATGACTTAAAAACCCACAAGGAAAATTCTTGATGCAGTTAGACTGTTAGAGGAGACCCAGGAAATGTTGGATAAGCCTGCCTAAATTATCTATTATCTATTGTTATTATTTGAAGTCTGTTTACCGAGGACAGTTCTGTAATTTGTCTTAGGACAAACATTATAGGCTGTCAGGTTTGCTTTTCTGTTCTTAAGTCAAATTTTGTCGGTTTTGAAGCCCGTGTGGGCTGATTTGTGTGCTGTGAGTGCTGTGAAGTCAAAGTTCGTGGCAGTTGGGGCTGCTGTGAAGGCTGTGTGGGCTGCTGTGAAGGCTGTGTGCTAGTTTTGGCTGAAGTTTGTGAATGATTGGGCTCCATCTTGTCTTGGCCGCAAGCATTGGTCCTATTTATACCTTGTACTAGTTCAGATCAGGAGATCGAGAAATACAAAATATTTTAGCGTATTAGTTTGATGTGTGATGCATCTTTCATTTGGGAGTGATGCTCAAAGAACCATGGGTGTGATGCCTATGGGAACCTAGGTGTGATGCGTGGGCATATCTTCTAGCTTATGCTAAGTTCCTATCCTATCTCTTCCTATATTTCCTCTCCGCTTTTAGTCATGCAATCAGATCAGATAAGACCTGAACTGTTCCATTTTCAGCCCCCAAAATCAGTAAATGCAAACCCTTGTTGAAACTCTAATCCTTATAATCGTAGCCCCAATACTTTTTATTCCCCTTTAGCCCCTTAAGATCCAACCAGTCAATAACTTAAAACCTCCCAGTTTCCTCCCTGTTTCAGTGGTCGTCCTGCATCAATTCTGTAATCGAATTATCTGCTGAATCATCATAAAGTTCATCAAGATATACTTGAAAGCAAATATTTAATGAGTATCATCTTACATAACAGACATTCTGAAGGATTTTAGTTCTAGGCTCGCCAACCCATAATAATGTCCTGAAAGATGGAATTTCCCCAACTTTAAACCTAGAATTGAAGTGTTCCCTGTAGCTCATAGCATTATATCCCTGGGGACTCAAATCTCAAAACAAATACACATAAAAACAAGCAAAAAGCCCCTCTAAACCTTTATTGAAGAAATTGTGGCTTTTTATTCACATAATTACAAATTTGGGCTATGTGATGTGAAAAAGAATAATATGTCTTCCTTCTGAAGTTCTGATCCCTAAAAAGGATACTACTTCTACATAGACAAAACCGAATGTTTTGAAATGTCAGGAGTATGGATCAGGAGGCTTCAGTTTAAGATTTATCAAGCACTAACCATTTTAGAACCTTCAGGTGCAATTTAACTCATACAACCACAGGCAATTATCATATTGTGAAAGATCGGCATCTTACTCCAGATGAATAGTCAATGCTAGCCACTTCATTTTCCCCCATTTCAATGTCCGCCCCGCTGCAGGCCAGGGGAAGGGGGGGAGGGGGATTGGGAGAGACGGGTAAAAGAATGCTAACAATGGCAAAGGCCTCAAGGCAAAGACCTTATGTTTTTTGGTTCCAATCCCCATACCAAGAAGCCATACATACCAACCAAAGAAGAAAAAATATATTGCCAACAATGAACATAGGTGTCGATGTTCTTGGATGAAGAAAAGAGAAGTGAATCCGAGGAGTTTTTGCACAATAGATCAATCAAAATGTCCTTCAATCCAGTTCACTTTTTACCATTCCCATTTCACTTTTAGGCTTGTTTCTGTATCATACTCTTATTCTGATAAATCATTAACGAGAGAGACAAAGATAAAATATAAAGAGAATGTTGTGACCAAAATATATTAAAACTGACACACATATTACCTGGTGTTGTGGATGGAGAAGGCGAAACAGCAGGAGTTCTAAACTGATGGCGATGGTGGCGATGACGTGGCAAGCTTCTACCAGCAACAGGGCCTAAAAGAGAAGAGATTCCAAATGAATGAAATGATAAATCAGTCAACTCAGACAGTTCATATAATGAACAAGTACCTTGAGAAGTTGGGGAAGGAGCAGGTGCAGTTGATTCCAAAAAAGGCTTACTCCACCGTGTATAAGGTATTAAAGATGGATCAACTGACGCACTAGTTGACATAAACCTGACTGCAAACAGAAATAGCAGAAGTCACTATGTAATCCATTAATTTCGATCCGTCCTACAGTTCGATTATTAAAAGAGGCTAAATGAGTCCCTAATGAGCAGGAAACAACATAACTTAAGCTAAGAATTACTGAATCATGTTCCAGATAGTAACATAAATGTGTGATAAAGCGCTGGACGTTGCAGAATCTAGGAATTAGAAGTACCCAAGTTACAAATGAGTTTTAAAGTAATAAAAGTAACAGCCATAACATAGATATTCTTTTTCATTTTCTTTCTTTTTTTTTTTTTTGGTATTATTCTGATGTAGAGCACTGATAATTTTCGTAAAACAGATAAACCTGCTATAATTTATTACAGTGTAGCCTTTTAGGGATGGATGTGATAGAAATGGATATCCGTATGCATTATGTTGATATAATTTTGACAAATCCAACAATCATTTCTTGGGAAACATCATGAATTACAGTCACAAATCTTAACTGTAAGGACGAATACATCTATACACTTGCAGGGAAACAGAGGTACCAGGTTAAGTACTAATGGGCATAATTTTGTTCTTGTTAGAAGACAGGAACAAGAGATCTTCAATCAACAATGATTACATAAACTATGTGTGTGCTTTGGATACTTTGTAACTACTCGGTGACAGATATCATCTAGATAGCATGTGTTAAGAGTCGCTTGCATTCTGGCTTTTCAAGTTAGCCTTTTGATTTGCAACCGGCTGGTTCATACAGATAGGATTTCAGAAAACCGGTGAATTTACTGCCACATTGGAGCCAAATCCATCCAAAAACAACTAAAGATTGAAGCATGCGTAAACTTTAAATCATGGGAGAGTAAGTATGAGGTTCAGTGACAAAAATAGTTACTCAAGGAAGTAGTTAAGGTATCTTGCTCTTTAAAGCTTATTTCGTGTTTAATAGTGTCCTTTTTTTGAAAAAAAACTGCCCCTAACTGAGTGTCCCTTTTAGTATGAAGTTACTAAACTCACCTTGCTATCTATCACATCCCATTGTGCACTTGCCATTCTATAGTGTGCACATTAAGGGCATTCATGTATATGTACTACAAAAATGACCTAAAAGTCAACCTCTTTAATTTTTACAAAAAGCTAAAAAGGGACAGTCAATTAGGTATATTTGTGTCGTTTACAAAACAGCATAATAGATGTTGAAAGAAAATAGAATTAATAACTTTAGGAGAAATAAGAGCAGGGAAAAGTTTTCCTTTCTTCTAAATGAAGCATACAGGCCTTACCTTTCTCCTGTCCTAGAAAACTCTTTGAAAATAATGGTTGGCTTGGTAGTAGCGAAGGAGACAAGTAGATATTCAGAAACGGAATCCCTGGAAGGAAACTTCTACTGTGTCAGATAAGTCAACAAACACGCAGGAATAATGATATATGATATCAGATTCATGCCATGAAGTAAAGGTCAAGTGGCTCAAAGAGAGATATGTTCAGTGATAACCAGCTTACACAGTTACACTATAGATGATCAAACCATCCTTCAAATATGTCAACTATTTTTATCTATGCAATAATTTTATGAAGCATGGATTTACTTATCAAAAAAATTTATGAACCATGGATACTCCAAAATGGGCTCCATGACAGTACCAAGTACATCTTAGTCGTGATATGGTTGGGATACCTCTGGGTCCACATTTGATGCGTTCCATATCCAAATATTAATGCTTAATTTTCTGTTTGGATATGCAGAGGACATGCGATGGATATACAGCAGATAAGCAACCATGCGGGAAAGTCAAAAACATAATTTTCCATTCTTGAAAGAAAGCTTCATCGTAAATACTACAACGGGGTAGTTTTATGTCTGTAGGAATTCACCCAAGCCCCAATTGGCGATAATGAAAAAAGCTGTGATTGGGAGTAAAAAAGATTTTGTATCCTCGATATGATTATCCAAAGGGATTGCGGCGGCCAAGAACAACAAATGAACATGGATCTCTAGTTTGATCTTCCTCCTCCTTTAACTTCTCTAGCATAGTGGTAAAATCTTTCTTTTTATGCATATATCAACAAGTTACTTAATAGAATCGCATATGTGCGTGTATAATTGCCATATCAGTGCCGACCTCTATCCTGTACTTTTAAATTCTGATGTATCATTGCAGCCACAATCTCACCCATATCTACTATCCATATATATGCTTCATTAATAAGCCTATAGATGATCTTAAAGCCGAAAGAAGTCATTAATCTAAAAAGGCGGCCAGATTAAGTTTGTGGCTTAATTAGCCAATCGTTGAAGATAACTCGCTAATACATGAGATGGTGACTTAGATATGATATCTCAATACTAACTTCCTCATGAATGCAAAAGCTCAAAACTAATCGAAGGGGAACATAGGTCCAATATACCTGCCTAACCCAAGGGATCCATAGGTAGATAATTCTACCCTTCAGCATAACACAATCCCAGCCTTCTATGACTACTTCAATTATGATGTCAATTCAGATCACTTATGAGAAATGATGCAGAAACACCACATGTATCCACACTTCTCCTCGAGGGATTTAAGTGGGAACATCAATCTGCCTCTTTTAATTGTAGCATATATTTCACATCTGAACATAACGAAATCTTTTTATTTGGTGGGGGGAGGGGGTGTTCACATTCCTTGACCATTTATGATCAAGTCCAGCTCCCCTGTCTTGCAAGGGAATTGTTGGGATACTTAAAACTTTTCGTTAAAGTCGATTCTTATATAAGTAGTGAGAGAAGGGACAACAGAGTATATCTCCCTAGAAAATACAAAATCCAGCTTCCGAATTCAACCAGTTATGTCTCTTTCATGGCACACAAATGGAACCAAGATACCTATATGTATCAGCAGCAACCTGTAATTTTTCCCTCGGATGCTGCAAATATGATCTCTCAAACAGACCCCTTTCCCCTCGGATGCTGCAAATAAAATCTCTCAAATAGACCCCTACCGATCGTTCGTCAGCACAACAATAAAAAGTTAGCCCAATTTTCATCACAGACCTGGCTGATTGAAATTTGAATCAAAAGCGCGTCCACTATTTCCACTCAATTAACTTTACTTTACTATAACTGCTTTAATAATAATAATAATAACAATAATAGCTTCTTCTTCGTCGTTAATTTTTTATTTTATTTAATTTGTTGCTTTGCTAATTGCTCCACCTTCTAGAATAGAGCTAAGACTCCAAACGAAAAATAAATTAAATAGATTAATATATCTTTATAAAAGAAATAATAAATTAATTACCGGAACTAGAAGAAGAAACGATAGTGAACAGAGGAAGAAGAAGAAGAAGAAGCAGCAGCATCAATGTTGTTGGCATCTTCTCTCTCTACAGTCCAATTCAAACACACCATTGTCAGAATAATCAAACCTTAAAGCGCTCGATAAACTCCAGCTGGAGCTGCCTAGGGTTTTGGTGAAGCCACCGACAAAAGCCTCCATCAACAGTTGTGCTCAAACATAGGGATTGCATTATCGTGTAATAGCTCAAAAAACGGCGTAGGGCTACTGAAGCTGAGGTCGGAGGCGGCAATGTAGATCCATGAAATGCGGTGGAGATCAAGTAGTAGTTTGTAGAGAGAGAAAGTTGGGAGCGAGGATCTAGAAAGAGATAGGGAAAAAGTGGTAGATCTTGGGGAGGGTGAATTTTATATATATATATATATATATATATATAGAGAGAGAGAGAGAGAGAGAGAGAGAACACGGTTGGTTGGACGGGTCTTGGAGTGAGATTATGTAGAAAGAATGACAGTGTCTGTGAGCGGCAAGAGAGAGACCCTAGTGAAGTGAGCTAACTAGAGAGAGAAAGTGTGTGTGTGTGTGTGATTTATTGCCGGTGTTGCTACAGCAAACTCCATTCGGCTCTTGGTGAGTGTCGGATGAACGCTCGAACTCAGCGCGTGAGGAAGACGAACCAATGGAACATTGACCGTAGAAGTTTCTGTTCCCCTTTGCAGACTTTTTTACGATAAAATGCAACAGACTGTACCTTAAATCCTAATCGCAATTAAATCGCGGTAATGTACTTATGTCTCATATAGTATTTGTTTCGCATGACAACCTTTTAGGAATAGTGTTGTCTCTTTTCTGGAGTATTAAATAGACACAATTACCCATATTTAACTTCAGCTACAAGGGTATTTTAGTAATTGAAAAAGTAAAATTTCATTACTTTTGCTAATTTTCCTTTTTCTTTTTTTTTTCTCTCCTTTTTTTTTTTTCCAGTTGACCCACCTACTTCCCGAATCACCGCCACCAGTACAACTAACACCACCACCACCGTACCCACCCTAAATCCACAACACCACCTCTAAAATACTAATCCTTTTATTTTTGTCTTTGGTTCAATTAATGTGATGGTTGGTGTTTGTTTGACACACATCAATTTTATTTTATTTTAGACATACATCAATTTATTTTATTTTAGGTACACCTCAACTTAATTCAATTTATTGTGTGAATTTAATGATGTATGTGCGCACGCACGCTTACACGGCTTCAAATCTTCTGTTTCACCCCCTATTACACTCCGTGCTTTACTTAATCATTGCCGTACACGTGTATTTATTATTTTAATTTTTTTTTTTACAATTTTTACAAGAAAACGTGTAGAGTTGAGATTTAATGAAACATAAAATGTTATAGCGAGTGAGATAGAAGATTTGAAGCCCGCTTACACTATGCATCTTCTGCCTTAAAATTCTTTTTGAAAAAAAATTTTAAAATTAGTGCCTATTTTTATAAGAAAAGTTAATATATTTACTTTTACTAGCTATCATGTCTAAATATGCACTATGCTGTAAAGTTATATAACCCTTTCTTTTTTTTCTTTTTGCTACCTATAGTTGAACTATTGTTTAACTTGGTCACCATGTTTTTAATCGTCCCCTAATTTTTATAGCAACAACATAATCATAATAATGCATCGAGCGTCATTTCGTTCTCAATCAATCGATTCCAAATATCGTTAACAACAATCTAACTTGTGTCATGCACTTATGATCCATTTACGTTGACGTGGAGGGCAAAAACTAGAATAAATCATTCACACTAATAGTTATTGCCCGTTTAGTTTGTCAAAATTAAGCTCCATTGTATTTGTCTTGTCTCCTTGATGCATGCGAGTAATTTGTTGAGTCATTGACCATGACTAAGGCTACTTTTAAATTTGAGTAATACTCCTATACTAGTATAACACCCGTGCGATGCACGGGGATTTTATAGATATAAATAAAATATTTAAAAAGTTTAATGTTAACAAAATAAATAAATAATTATACTATAAATATTATAAGTTAATGTAAATAAATAATTAAAATGTGAAAGTTAAAATAAAATTAATAAAAGAGAATCACATAAATAAAATAATTTATAATTATAAAATTAGAAATAATTCTGAAGATATCCGGGTCTCAATGAGTATTACGAAACTTAGAGATACAATAATTAAGCTCTAATACCAATTAAAACAACTAATGCTTTGATACCAATAAAATAGTCAATTTGCAGGCTTAGATATAAAATAGTTAAGCTTTGATACCAATTAAAGGATGATTCCACCTCTGCAATGCATGAAATCTATATTAATATAAAAATTTAATATTTTAGTCAGGACAATGTATAAAAATTTAATATTTTAGTGAGTGCAATGTATAAAAATTAAAAAATAATCAAAAGTAAATATAAAAAGATTACTCTAGACTTTGGTTGATAGACATTGCATAAGACACAATTGTAAAAATAAAAATAAAAATATTCCACATACACCTTACATTAACATTATAAATAATTTACTTTTCGGAAAAAATTACAATTTTTTTTTCCATTTTCGATATACTTTCCTAGGGTTTTACTTATACTTGCTTGATTTGATGAAAAGAACCAAAAATATTTTCATCTATTTTTTTCGATTGATCTGAATTTTTACCAATCGAATGGTTTCACTTAAAGCTTATGTGTATTTTTCATATTTTTTGTTATAAATATTTTGAATCTATAGAAATGAACTTCAATATTTTAGATACTCCTCTGTCTGAATAAATGTTCCTAGTTGATAAAACACGGGAATTAAGAAATATAATTAATGATATGTTGTAAAATTTGTTCGACAATAATACCCATGAACATTAATTGAGTTTAACATTTCTAAACAATTAGGTTTCTCTAGGATATGCTATATTAAATGAAGCTTTAAGGGTATATAAAATTACCTATATTTTTTTGATTATTTACCGATCGCTTGACATTTGTTTTCTTATACCCCTGCTTCAAATTTTTAGAAAGGAACCAAAAAACAAAATTTTAAACCCGTATTTCTTTCTTAAAAATTTGCTTGACTTCCTCAAGGTAAGTCCAAAAGTTATCAACTTTGACCTTAACATATTCATAATCGATCGATTTTTAAATTTTGACGTAAAATAAATGTGTTTATTTATTTATTTTATTTTTTGTATCTTAAAATATATAATTTGAATATATTTTTTTTTATTTTGACGTAAAATAAATGTGTTTATTTATTTATTTTATTTTATTGTATCTTAAAATATATGATTTGAATATTTTATCGATATAATGCCTTTTGCATACTAATTATGTGAATATTTTTTGTTACATTAACTCCAGATCAAATGAAATAGAAAAAATTTGTAGGACTATATAATTTTCGTTAAAAGTTTCTTACGATGAATTCTTTTGTTAATATTAATTTGCTGAACCTATAAACTCAAAAGCTTAAAGGTCTCATAAGAAATCATTTGCAAAAGAACATTCATTGAATTGGGAATTGAAATCATCATTATGATGTTGTTGTAGACTAACTTTTGATGTTTTAATGTTGACCACCTTAAAAATTAGAAATTTATATTTTCAATGCAAGCACAAGTTTTCATCAAAACAAATTGGGTTCTAATTTTGGCAAGTAAATTTTGGCGAAAATTTTCCTTTTATAGACTCAATTGTTATTATATATATAGATTGTATTTACTAATTGATATATGAAAGGACTAATCATATTTTATTATGATAAGTCCTACTATAATTGTTTTATTATGGGAATATTTGTTATTTCTCTCAATAAGCTATAGCGGGTAGTCATACTATAATTGTTTTATTAAGTATGATTAATAATCACAGTTATTATCTTATAGTGATAGAAAATATCAACATAATATAAATGGTTGAGTTGGTTTAAGGTGAGTTTTCGTATTTAAAAGAGTGTGTGTTCAAATTCCATTGGCAACACTTTGTTTTGTTTTCTAGCTTTTTCATTGCTTTACCAATAGCTAAAGTTCTTCAACTAATATTATTAAAGAATATTATATACCACAATATTATACCTATAGTAATTAGATAAAACTATTAGTTAATTGCATCCTCCTAGAATTTCAAAAGTCAAAGCATTGAGAATGAAAATTTAACAAAAAGAGGTGAGGTGTCACAATCTAAGACATCCTCACCAATTTTAAATATATATATATATATATATATAGATTTACAGCCTACACATAAAATGGATCCAACTTTCAATCAACTAATCAATTATTGACAAACAAAATACACACGAGAGGTCCCTCATATTCATATATTTGATAGAATCTTTATTGACACATCAGGTTCAAAAATATATTTATGAATCAAAATAGTTTGATCTTAATTTATTATTAGTCCATCCATTCCTAAATTATTGGCTTATTTTACTTTTTTAAGTCAAACGACTATTTTTCAAATACAAATTTAATGTATATTTTTATATTTTTTAAATCATAAAACGCATAGTTAGTAATGCAATAAAAGTACTATGAATTACATATTTTATAATTTTGAAACAAATAAAAAATATATAGGTCAAATTTACATTTGAAAATAGTATGTTTGATTAAAAAAAGTCAAACAGGACAATAATGACTTTTGATGTACAAATTATCTACTACAATTCTTCTCAATATACTCTTAAAACTTCATTTAATATCAATATAGCACATCCTATAGAAACCTACTTATTTAGAATAATGAAATTTAATTAATAATATGGGTATTATCATCAAAACACATTTTACAACCCATCATTAATTACGTTTCTTAATTCCTGTGTTTTGTCAACAAGAAACATTTATCCAGGACGGAGAGAATATTTAATTTTCATTGTTCTCCGCAAGATGAAATTGCCCCATATTTGTGACGACTCGAGTCCGAGATTCGATGTTGAACCCCAACTTGGAACGCCAAACCGAAGAAGAACAACTGAAATAACTAAATAAAGCGAGCCACAAAAGCTCAAAAACCAAAAACAAGCAGCGGAATAACTAAATGAACATGAGCTTCAAAGCTCTAATCAATATAATACCACAACTATGAAAAACCTCAACAGCTAAACAACCGCCGGAGAATAACAACAACTACAACACCACGAGTCAAACGCTCGAAAAAACCATAAATAAAATACCAATGGGCACAAGGCCACACTAACCAAGGAAACTGAAGTCATAAGTGGTACAACCGGCACGACTCTATAAGTCGGCACCAAAAATACAAGTTTATGAAATACAAATGTTTATACTCGACATACTAAGTTTACATAACTCAGTTTAACCCACGATCTCACAAAATAAGAGATAAATACAAAATACTAACTAAATACAACTAGAGGAACTTCGAACTAAGGCCTCACTGCTCTGGAACTAAAATCCTGCAAACTAAGGAAAACCAATATGGAAGGGATGAGTCGAAAACCCAGTAAGTTACTAATATAACAATATGGCATGGCATTATGCACATTTATATAACAGGATAATAAACATGTTGTAGCACATAAGACAACCAACCATATATTCACGAGAGGCTCAGCAGCCACCAACAGTCATGTACTGGTTGGAGACCACGACCAACATTCGTTCGTATAAGAAGCACTTAAAGTGTAAGTAAACACATAAAGGTGGATACGGTGGATTCGAGGTACACCTCCGAAATCCCTTGAAACACTTCCGACCTTATAGCTCCATGAAGCCGTAGAGACGATTACGCCACTGCTTCATAAAATTATAAAAGATGCCTCTGCTGCTATCCAACAAAATAATAACAATAATAGATTCCTGCGCTTCTGCTTCAGAGAACCATAATAAACAACTGTGTCGTTGATGCTGGACACATTTCCCAATATCGACCAACGAACAGAAAGGGATGATTGTGCTGCTACTGCCGTACACAAATCACAAAGGGACCGATGCTCGTATCCCAAAACAGATATACGTACCCGATCGCGTCAAACACGATCTACAAGTACCTGTTGTGGACCATTTTCTGTATCCACGTCGACGTATTACTCGATCCCCTACGACCCGAGACAAATACGGCTCTAGCCACTTACAAATATCACAAGGGACCGATACTTCGTATCCCATTGCATACAAAATAATGTCGACAATGCACCGTCGCCGTTTATTCCGTTCAACTGTGGGGCTAGAGAAAACCCATACCGTGGCCAACGGTAAGGAGAGGCCCAGTATATTGGCCTTCGGCTATTACGAAGCCCCTGCTCCCGCAATAACCGAGCGTCAGTACACCTCCAATGCATATATGCCAGCTGGACTCGATGCAATGCACAAGTAGATGTTTACTCATGCTAAACCAATCAAGCGTGTTCTATTGAATCACAACTTAGTAAATCAAATCATGATGCGTTCTATTGAATTACAACTCATCGAAATCAAACAATAATATGTTCTATTGAATCAACATACCAAATCAACATGATGTGCTTGTAATTACTAAACACACAATCAATCATCAAAGTAGGATGATTGTCCTATTGTTTACTAGAACAAGTACACATACACCAAACCATTTAAGTCTGCGAATACTAGACTTTATAATCATAACAAGTGTAAGCCTTCTCGTACTTACAATCATAATCCATACATAATGGATATTCTAAACTTAGGATCTCTACGGTATCCTATAACCACATAATACAATCTAATAATACGCCTCATAATCCATTACGTTCCAAACTCACTACGTAATACGTTCGTAGAAACTCAACACTAGTTCCCGCACCCTTATTAGGTGATAACTGGGGTATCTCAAAACCTTATATAATAAACACGTCACTCAATGTGTAGTGACTAAGTCATTCCCAACGTACGTCACACATGATCGTACACAACTCATTAGTAACTTATATGAAGTCACGAGTATTTTTTAATAATGAATTAAATCTTAGACGTAAGATGTATATATAATCATCCAACCCAATTCAAGTAGCCATGTAATCAACAATACGTATATTCGATCAAAATCTCCTCAACTCGACATCCCCCATCGTAGGAGACTAAATACTACCAATACGTACATAAACACCACTCATTAACTCATTACACGACGTATATTCTTAATGTCCTACTCGACTCCGCAAGAGTCGGTTACGACTAGAGTCTAGTCCATACACGGTTATATACAATTCACAATATCCCAACGACTGTGCTCGAGTCTTACAAATATTCAAAATGTCATGACATGCCGCAGCATCATCCCTACATACGTACCCATCTCAATCATAATACTCAGTGTACCGAAAGTCTATACTCATAACAATCTCGCGGGTTTAACGCGAGTTTATAAACGACAAATGCCTCAATAATTCAATATCATCAAGGTCCAAGAATAATAACTACAATGATCACGATAACCCTCGAGGTGTTTATACTCTCAAAGACGTCAACAATAATGGTGACAATAATAACATCACCCCAATGAGTTTCTACTACTCAGAGACTACAACTACAACAATAACAACAATAACGAACTCCACAAGTCTCTAATATTTGGAGACCACAAAACTAACAACAATACATTAATACCCATCAAATAACCATGCTAACAAATCATCTTGAACAAGTATAGCATGTAGGGAGTTCACGTACAACATGCATAACATGTAATCATCACGATATTATACTACGATGCTCAAAATCTAAGAAGGAGATTAGTAACTTACTACACAACACAAATCCTCCACAAAATCCAAGGGACTTCGAGTGGAAATGTACTCCTCTGCGACCTCTACGCCGCTACAGAGTCCACGCGTCGATCCCAAGCTTGATCAAAGTCTGAATCAAGTTTCCTCTCTCTTAAAACTTCACTTTCTCTCTCTAAAACGTGGGAGAAGAGGTGAGGTGGTGATTCCTCAATAGATCAGAGAATCTCTTTGGTTAGAATAGTTCCCCTCGTCGCTAGCTACGCTCTAGCGAAGACGGATCGTCGATCCGACTCCGGATGCTCGAGATATCGCTAATTCTTTTTCTTCTCTCTCTCAACTTTCTCTTCTTGCTCTCTCTCTAAACTCAACTGGGTTGGAGGAAGAAAATGAGGAGAAATAGGTTGGGTTATGTTATTAGTACCATGGGTAAGTGTTTTGTCCAATCTCGGGCTTGTTTAAGCATTTTAAACCACTTAAAACACGAAAAACCAAAAAAGAACGAAAACTGGACGAGCAGAGTCGAGGCAGGGCGATCGCTTTGCCTTCTGGACACAGAGTGATTGCTTTGATCTCCCCAGGGCGATCGCTTTGTTCCCAGCTTCTCTGAACTCTCCGAAAATACTTCGAAACGCTCCCGAAATGATTCTAAATGATCCCAAAGTGATTTTAAGTTCATGGGAAGGTCGAAACACTCGAGAAAGGTTCCCGGAAAGTTCAGAAACAACGCTAGAAGTTCAACGTAATGCTCACGCAATCAATCATATAAAGATTCGAGCACAAATCAGGACACACGAAACACTCGAAATGACTCGATGTGCGGTTCAACGACAAGATCAATATGATCATCAATCGTGAAGGAGTCTAGACCGAGATTAGGTAAATGGAATGGGGAAATGAACATCGTATACGGATGTTGATCAAGGTCGAGAATAGTCTCAAACGAATACGGAAACAACGCACGACACGACGTAGATTAACTGTCAAATACGGTTCTCAATTCAACACGTCACACTTAACAAGCATGACACCTCATTCTCCGAGGGTTTCAAGGTCAATATGAAGTGATTATGAGTTAACTAGGAATGAAGCAAGGTCAAGGTGTTACAGTACTAGTGCTAACGGTTCTTAGCAATCGTCCCTAAGATGCAACGACTTTTCAATCGGCGTAAGTAGCACTTTAATACGCAGATTTCGACGAACTGATTGGTGTTTCAAAACTTTCAAGACTCGAGAAGGAATTAATGCAGCAATATGATAATTCTCACTAACAGATTATATGTTCAGGATTTCGGTATAATGTATTCGCAAACCGAGGGGTCTATTTATATATACTGAAGAGTTGTTGTACCTTTCTGGGAATAGGTACATTTTTTGATCTGGCGAATCTGGACCGTCGGATCACACGATCATGTAAGCGTGATCCATTTCACTGGTCCGCACACTAACTGCTGCGTAACCGCCCCAACTGCACCCATTCAAGGAGTCACGTATCTAACCGTCAAACCGCTTGGACCCTAACCACCCCGAACTGCCCATAACCGTCCGTGACTGTTCGGTTCGTCACTGGGTTGCACCTATCCGAGTGTGCACCGTATCACAGTCATCCTTGAGGCTGGACAAAAGTTTAAGGCTCCTTAGCTCCTAGCGACGATGCGAAGTGCAAAGTGCGCCTCTAAAGTGTCCATTGTGACCTGCGTGTGCGCTCTCGGGCTCGGATGGTACTTCGCACCATTCTCGCAGTTGCTTATGCTAGCTAAAGGCTAGCCTAAGACACATCACGAGGTTGGACCTTGGAAGGGAACACTTGAATGCTTCCTCCTAGAGTGAGCCATTTAATAAAGTGCATTAAACCACCTTTTTTTTATTCAATGAGGGATATGACTTTTCATATTATCATAACTCTTCAATTACTAATGTTAAGTTGCATACAGAGCCAGCAAAATCAGGCCAACCCAGCCCAGCCAACCCGACATTAGGGCGGGTTGGGCTTTACTTTTGGAAACCCGATGTGACTTTGGGTTGGGCTGGGCCGGCCCAATTTTAATACTTGGCCCGATGGGCTTGCGTCTGGACTGACAAAAATGACAAAATTAGTGCAAATCAGCCCAATTTGATTTGTTGGCCTGCGGGCTGGCTGAGAGGGGCTGGGCTTTGATTTTGGAGGCCCGATGCAATTTTGGCCTGGCCCAGCCCAGCCCGAATGTAGAGCTTGGCCCGGTGGGTTTGAGTTAGGCTAGGCCAGGCCGGTTGCCAGTTTTATACTTTAAGCATTAATATCTCATTCACCCGAAATTGATTTTGAGATAATAAATATACTAACTTAATCTACTCGAAATGTAGATTTTATTTTTGCAACTTATTTTCATTTTCAATAAATGGAATCAAACTAAAAAATTGGTCAAACACCAATTATTGAAACCAATTTCCAACAAAAACTTGCCACTAGCAAACATGTTATTTTTATGTCAAATTATTTTGCATGAAAGTATCTTCATTGTGAAATACTCTATATCCAAGGGCGGGTTTAAATGGGTCCAGCCTTAGCAGTTGGATGACACCTGGATTCTGCCCACAAAAAAAAAAGATTTTGTAAAATTAAATATATATATAATATAATATAATATAGGGTTAATTTTTATAATTAAACTTGACTAACCTAATGTTTGATATTTCACGAAATAGTTTAAGCGAAAATTTGCTAAATTTATCGTGTTTTTGTTTATTTACTAATGGTGTCTAATTATCAAACTTTGAGTTATTCAACATTTAGGAATCGAGTTATGTGGTTAAATTTGTAATTTTCATGGAAATCATAAAAAATACTTTCCTATATCCACTATTAAATGATAAAATTTTTTTTTTTTTGAAGTAAAGCTCAAAGAACACTTATGTTTTTCGTAAACTTCCAGCAAAGATTGAAACCCCAAAAAGAAGTCTACAGATTGGCGTGAATGCAAATATCAAAACAAAATTCTCAATATTTCGCGAACAATTGACCTAAAGGAAAAACTATTTAGTGGTCATGTAGACAACTCACTTGGTGAACAAGTACTAATGGGAAGACACCTTTTATTTGATGTGGACAAATTTTTAAAAATAAACATACTACTCACCTAAATGTTGGCTTCGTATTAGCCCCCACATAAACTGTTGACATAGTGGTCTAAGTCTACGACATATTTTATCAACCTCAGGAATCGGAATACATGCTTTACCAATATTTTTTTAAATTTTGTTGTATTTTTAATATTGAATTTATTTTTTAAGAGTTGTTGATTAATTATTTTTAATTAGCAAAATAAGTTATGGTTGGTAGGTACCATGAATATAGTGGGTAATTGTTATTCAAAGTTGGATATATTTTTTCACAACTCACAAACAAATAATAATAATAAATAACTTCCACCTTTATAATAATAGTAATAATACTTTTGGAGTTAATTTTAAGCTTTAGTAGTTACTATGTATAGGGTGTTGTGAAGGTGTTCTTGTTAAATTTAAATAATTTTTTGGTCCCTTGACTTTGATCAAATTTTTTTTTGGTCCTGCCAATTCAAAATCTATTCAAATGGTCCTACATCTTACACTTTTTTAATATATTTCCCCTCCCCTGATTAACGTTAGAATATTCGTCTATTTCGTACTTGAAATACCCAAAGTGCCCCTACCTACATTTTATTACAAAAATACCATGAATTAAAAAGACTAAATTGTACTTGATCCGTCTCTCTTCGCTCCGTTCTTATTGTTACCATGGAAGCCAGCGGCGATGATGGCAGGTGGCACTGGCTGCGAAGAAAGCCACAAACACAAGCGGATGCAAAGAGGGCGTGTGTGGCTGCAAAGAGGAAGGAGAAACCGCCGAAGCCATTATACTCTTCATGATCGAACCTACACAAAGAAGCCTTAAATTACGAATCTAAGATTCTAAAAAATAATTGGAGTTGAAGATGAAGATGAAGGGAACAGTGTACATTTCCGTCCTATGCTAAGATTTGAGTTATTCGATTTGATTTTTAAAGGCCCAATTTGAGCTTTAATTCTCGACCATTTCTGCTCTAATTTCAACAACTTCTTTTCAATTTTCTTTTCTATTCCTTTAGTAATCAAAACCAACTCAAGATTTAAAAAGAAAGATTGAATAAACCGGTAATGGAAGGTGAAAATATTGCAGCGTTGTTGAAAAGGAACTTGATTTTTCAAGATTGCTGAGTTCGAAACAACCAAAACCACCACTAACAACCCCACAATTGCCTCCGCCACCACTACCGAAAAACCCGTAAGCACCTCCCTCCGCGATGATATAGACTAAACAACCAAAACCCTTGAAAACCCATAATTGGTACACCAAGAAGACGACGAATCACCCACCATCGTCGCGCACAACGTTGTGTCAGCACCGCTGGACTATGTTTTGTACTAGCTGTAAACTTGGGTTTGTGGTTCGAAGAAAGGCTATTGACCCGATCGGTCTCATGCCAGCTCCAATCAGTTTAAAGTTTTCATCTAATTTTCTTTTGTTTCATTCCATTCCATTTTTCTCTCCCTTAATTAATGTTGGTGGTTGTGTTGGAGCAGGAGGAGGCTTTTCATGGCTACAGCTGACAGCCGCAGCTTACAAATTCGTCAACTCTCTCTCTCTCTCTCCGGCGAGTATTTTGAATAGTGGACTCCAATTTTGACTCCACGCGAGTACGAATTCGAAGACTCAACATGATTTCATCAAACCCAGATTAATACTCACCATACAAAGTAAATTGACTCATTGTTCTACCACCACCACCACAAAGCCACCATTCTTAAATATCCTAAAATTTTCTAGTAATCCACAAAGCATATTTTCAAAACTCCATTAAAATTAATTCAGTGTGAACAAAATTAGATTCCAATACCTAATAAAACCTCATAATTTTTCTGCATAACTTGCCAAGTGCCAACACACAGATTGAGGGAAAGTTTTGAAGATAGTAGAGAGAAAGAGAAAATATTACAGATTTTTTTTATTTATAAATTTTGTTTTTAATCTTTCTTATTTAAACAAGTTTTAAAAAAATATATTTTTGTTTAACTTGAAAAGAAAATGACAAAAATATCCTTGTTAAAAAGTCACATAACTATACGTGAAGATAATAGTTAAGGGTATTTTTGCCAATTTTCATGCCCTTAAACATTCACTGTTACGGTAAGGGTACATTTGTCATTTTTGAAAAAATTAGACGAAGATTCTAACGTTAACCCCGGGGAGAATCTAACAAGAAACTGCAAGATATAGGACTATATGAATAGGTTTTAAAGCGGCAGGACTAAAATAAAAATTTGGTCAAAATCAAAGGACCAAAAAATTATTTAAATCTTCTTGTTATTGGTTGTTTATCGCCGGCTACTTGATCTGTGTATGTTTGCTCATGTATATCAATGTTCTTTGTTGTAGCAAAAATAAATAAATAAATAAAATAATAGTAATAATAAGTATGGATGAAATGTAAAAGATTCATATATTGTAAAAAGTTTCTATGCCTAGTAATTGTTTACAAATTTTCAAGATGTGTAACGATGAAAACTGGAGCCTCTTGGTTCTGCCCACTAATCACCGGGTATAGCTAGATGAAATTTTGTTGTTATTGTTGGATGTGAACCAGTTGTGAGCACCCCGATCCGCAGATCGTTCCTGGGCCTTTTTGCTCTGAACTCCCGAATAAAAATGTGTAATAAATGTGAACGACACATTTATATTGAAAACAGAGTCGTCACCCTCGTTTATATAGAAAACGAGAGAAAAACTGAGATTGTGGGTTCGGAGGCTGAGTTACGAGTTGGGAAGGTTTTACGCACTCAACACGCCTTTATCGGTCTCTTATGATTGCATGCTCGAATTTATATATTACGGGTTTATTATACTATGTGACGGAAGAGAACGGATCACAGAGATTTATATTTTCGTTTATATTATAAAATGTATACATGCTTTATTATTTACAAAAGAAACAAAATAAATATAATATATATTTATATTTAACGAAAATAACTTAAATAAATTTTTTAGTTTAAAGTATCTATATCTATCTATTTATATATATATATATATATATTATCAATTATATATAAATAAGAACAGACATTTCGATATTTGCATTTAATGAATATGCTATATGTATTTACATATCAAATGTACCGAAATAAATATATACATATTTGCAAATTATCCAACGTATTTACATATTGAAACGGATAAATAAAATAACGAACGGAAGGAATTACCTTTTGTCGTTTTACAGAATTCGGACCAAGTTCTAGGCCGTTGTGTTATATTTGATCAGGCGAACTCATAGCTTGACCGTTGTGCTTCCACTGCTACCGATACGAGGAAAGGAAGACTTATGTTTTAACATTGGGTGTGTTCAAAGAACACTGTGTGCTTGTGTATGTGTTTGATGTGTATGTGTGTGAAATTTGCCCAGGGAGAGAATGATTTGCTTTCTCGGGCTGAGGGAGAGTAAGAGAGAAAGCAGAGAGCTTTTCTTTCTTTTCTTTTTCTTTTCTTTCTTTCTACCGTGAGAGAGAGAGAGGGGGGAAGAAAGAGCTGAGAGTGAGTGAGTTGTTGGTGTGTTTTGGATGATTTAAGGGAGAGAGCTGAGAGCTCTTATATAGGAGGTTGAGAGAGAGATATTTTGATGTTACTCTCGGAGCCAAGCAATGCAAGAAGCTTCGTTTGTGCCTTCAAAGTCTTCAGCAATCGGGCGGCTTAACTTATGAGGCAGTGCTGGTTTGGTGCGCGGCGCATCAGAATAGGCATCTGCGCACCAAAGCTAATTTTGGTGTATCCGCGCACAAAACATGTCCTCAGCGCATCAAACCCTGAAATTTACACTTAGAATTTTTATCTTTCATTTTTATGCTTTATGTCCCCCGTCAATTTTAATTAATCTTTGTGCCTTGAAGTTGTTCCTTCTGCTTTTCAACCTTCAAGCTTTGAATCTTCAATTTTGACCCTTGATGTTGATTTAACTGAAGTTGTTGTGTTTGTTGGACGTCGTTAGTCCTGTTGAATATTTTGTTCCCTGAAATACTCATAGAAACAAGTGTTAGTCTATTTATAAATAAACAATTATTTACAGGACAATTCATATAATGTGGGGTACGAATTCTGGGTGTCTACGCCGGTACACTGACTTTCAACTTCCTCGTAAGCTACAAGATCTCAAAGTCGATGACATGTTACTAATGTTAGGCTTAATGCGCTCACTTCTCAAAGCTTCGAACTTACAACTCCACTATTCATCATTGGATGTATACGTCATTTGTTAGGATCTTGTATTTTTAGGCCTTGATCTTGCAAAACTAGATTAGCAAAATTTTTTAAAAAATGGTTAGAACTTATTTAAAAAGAGTTTTTGTCGCATGGAAAGATCGAAACAGTTACTTCATAATTGTCTACAGAGCGAGAACTCCACAAAAAGCCAAATTAGAGGAGTTGATAATGTTCATTACATCAAATTAGCAACTATGACATAAAACATTACAAAGAAGAACAACTATGAAATCTAAATAGTTGAGTGCAACAAACAGCTAAGAGCAACAAACAGCTAAGAAGGAACAAACAACTATGATCAACAAGCAGCTATGAGTCAGTGCCACGCAGACACATCACGAGGTATTTAAGTGATTCAACCATTGGAAGGAATGTTGTTGTTGCAAACTCTAAAGAAACAGTGACAACTAATGAACTACAAGTTGGCAACAAGTGGGCTGACATCTCAGAGAATTTTCCAAACAAGTTGACATGCAAGTTGCTATTTTAACCGTTACACAATAACTGGTTTTTAACGGTTACATTCTCATCATTGCCTATAAAAAGAGAAACTTTCTTCAAAGAAAGGCGTGACAAAATAGATAAATAAAGAGATATATAGAGAAAACTACACACGCATATATAAAGATACAAATACTATATGTGTAGGTACATAGGAGGAGAAAAGAAAGGTAGAAAAAATAGCAGCTTACAAAACTGCTTTGACAAAAGAGTAAAACAGTTTTTGATTGGAAAAATAAATAAAACATCAAAATTCTAAACCGCAGTCAAAGAACACAACTGCCAAAGATGTGCAATGATTAAATTCATAAACAACTCTAAAAAGACTCGCGTAAGAACACCTTGCAATTATTGCATAGAAGAACATAACTGTTTGCTAAACAGTTATCCATACAGAAGCAAGGATAAAGCTGATCTACAACAGAGCTTCCATAGACTAACGAAGAGTCACTCCAAGGAGGCAAAATCAACGAACCACCCTGTGTACAAGTGTAAAGAGTATCTAATTGGAGTGCCAACTATAAGATGAAAATTATATTTTTTACTTTTTCAATAATCTGTATATTTGTTGGAATATAGTGGATTATTGACCTCATAGAGCCAAATGGCTGCGAGGAGTGGATGTAGGATAAGAGATTCGAACCATTTTAAATATTGTATCAATTTTTCTATCCTTAAAACTCTCATTCAAAATTTGTTCATATCTTGACTGTTTGTGTGTATGATTTAAATGTTTGATTATTCATTCAACAAAATAAACAGCAAATTTTGTTGTTTGATTTATTGCTTTATATTGAGCCATAAGAATAAAAAATAAAATCATAACTTGTCTTGAAGATGTCTGATTAAATATATTTCCGCTGTGCACAACTCTTGTTATACAAACATAATTGTTTAACAAATCATAATTGTTATCTAAAATAGTTAGGAGCCGTTTGGTAGTTAGGATTAAGGCCGGATAGGATTAATAAGCCAAATTGTTAGATGTTTGGTACGCAATAGGCGGTTGGGACTATTAGCACGAGTTATTCGGCTAAGGTCTTTATCCTCTCACTAATAATACCAAGGGAGAGGGTGATATTATTAGCACCCTCACAAAAAAAAAAAAAAAACGTGATTAACATTTTTAATTCCAAAATTACCTTATATATATAAATAGGGATTAATAGCGAGGGCACTAATAATACCAGGATTAATAATAATGTTTATCTTTGCCTAACTACCAAACAACCCCTTAGTGATTTACTTACATTTATAGAGCTGATCAAAGTCGGTGATTATTTTGATTATTGTTTTAGGAACTTCACAATTGATATTGAAACATATTTATTAAAGCCTGATAGTTTAGATTATAAAGGAAATATATTTATATATAGATAAGAACATCACAATTGGTACCAAACACATTGTGATTAATCTATTATAATTTAGATTACTATAAAAGGGACGTCACGTTATTGTATAGATTCGACGAGTCAAAGCTGATGTTGATCGAATTAGATTGTCTATTCGGGAGGAAAGGGGGTTGATACGAGAGGAAAGGGGTCACGATAGGTTTTTAATTAGGTTAGATTAAATATAGGAATGTAGGATGTATATATTGTAAATTTAAACAACATACTATACACACAGACACACACACAGACACACACACACACACACACACACACATATATATATATATATATATATATATTGTTAAGTCAACAAGTCGCGACAAGTTCAAACTCGGGTTATCATGAACAAGCGTGTTGGGTAGCATGAAGCTCGAATTAGCTTGCAAAACCTAACAAGCCAACACAACTATCTAAGGCGTCTAAGTCAAATCGAATTCTCAAGTTGATTCATCAACCCTATTAACAATCAGGGTTGATTGTACCGTACAATATTTCTATGTTTATTATAAACTAATCTGTAAATCAATTATATTAAGAGAATCGTTATTCAGACCCCACAATTACTAAGTACACCCCCCCTTAAATTGTAAACCTCTCTAAATACTAAGTACACCCCCCCACAATTTTCCATTTTACCCCTCCCTTCCTCCTCCTTCCCCCACCTCCCCAACAGCCCCCTTCCCCACCCCCCACTCATCCAGTCAAGCTCGCCTTCCTCCTCCTTCCCCCCTCCAGCCTTCCTTTTCCTGCCCCGTCATCCCCTTCCACTCTCTTGCAATTTCACACACACACATACAGACAGACCGACACACACATACAGATACACACAAATATACAATTACACGTACACATATACATACATACGAACACACACACATACACACATACAGAAGAGTTTAGGGGTGTTCGGCAATATCTGACCAAACACCTTTAGGAGTGTTCGGTACCCACCGAACAACTTAAAAAACTCTTAAAGATGTTCAGTCTAACCAAATATTATAATAATATGCAATAATCAAATAAATAATAAATATATAAAATTTTATAATAATCAAATGAGGTGTTCTTAATAATTTAATATGTGTGAATAGCGATTCTCTTCCGTTAATCTAGCATTTTTCATACTAATATTTTTGGGACCATGACAATTGACAATACCGTATGTAAATTTGGACGCAAAGAAGCTGGGAACCGGGTGAACTAGCACGACACCGTTTACTTTGACGTTTCCTGGTTCCCCCTCTCCAATATCTCCCCCTTCGACTTTCAACTGTACCGTTCTTATTCTTCACCTTAGATTTTTCTCAGATTTCTGCACTATCATTTCCTCTCACTAGAATTTGTCTTACATGTACTGTAGCTTCTCTTTATTTCAGTTCAAAGCTCTTCTCGAAACCGCTCTCCTCGAATCCATAATTCAAATGTTCATATATTTCAATTTTTAGGTTTTTATTTTTTAATTTTTACGTTTTCAATTCCTTCCATGGGTAATTGACATTGAAATATTCGAAGGATTCGTATATTTCTTCCAAGACACGTCGTATCGATACAAGGTACTTTAATTCGTAATTTTATTTGACTTTATTGATTGCATTTGGCGTTTATTCATTTTGTTTGATGCTCGCGATTTCTAGCTCTCAGATGAATACGTGAAAACTGTGTCTCAGTTTTCACGTTTGTCTTCTGGCTCATTGGCTGGGACCAGAGAGTCTGGTCTCTTTCGAGAGGGAGTGTATTGGGCAATGGGTATGAGTTTTATTCGCAAAAGAAACTCGTAGTTTGACTTTATCTTGACCATTTTTAGAATGATGATTTGATATGAATTTCGAGTAGTTAACTTTTTTTAAGGAAAAATGATAGGAATGCAATCTTTTTAATACAAATTTATCATCCTAATCTGGATGTCAAGCATGCGGTAGTGATAGGTTAAAGGCTGACATGTGATATCTAATTGCTACCAAGATTGGGATGAGAAATTTTACAAAGAAATTGTATCTCCATCACTACTCATTAGTACTTTTGAGGTGGTTACAACTGTTATAATGTCATTCTCCTATACTAAGTAAATTTAATGTCGAATATTGGATGAAAAATTATTGAGTTGACTAAAAAAAAGTCAAACTAGGATTCTTTGATGGAATGGCGGTAGTATAAATGCAACTGTTAATATGAATTTCGTGGGGAAATGAATGTTTGGTTTAAAGCATTCTTAATGCTAAAAGTACTTTTGGTTCTTGGCCTGTCAATTGTTTTAGTTTTTCTTTCCTCAGTTGCTAATGCCATTTTTTTTTTTTTTTTGGTTTTAGTTAGTGTTCAGAGTTTCGTAAGTTGCTGAAATTTTGGAACTGATGGGAAGTGGAAACAATGGGAATGTTAGAGCTTAGGAAAGAACTTGCTTATCTATGGATAATCCGTCGACAGTGCTTGGTCCAAAAGGCGTAGTCAAGAAGCATGAATTTGTGAGAATTATTATTCAGTGTCTCTATTCTTTAGGATATGAAAAATCCGCAGCTTGTTTGGAATCAGAGTCTGGCATTTCATACAAGTCTGTGGAATTTGAGTTACTTGAATCTTTAATTCTCAATGCGAACTGGGATGGTTGCATCGATACTCTTTATGGGATCAGGGACTTGACGTATGAAATAAGAGATTCATCATTATTTCTTGTTCTTAAGCAGTGGTTGTTAGAGTGTTTAAGTCATGGGGATGATTCTGTGGCCTTGAACCTTTTGCGGAAACAGATTTCCCAATTGCAGGTGGGCAGAGAGAAGGTGCACAAACTTGCTTTTGGCTTGATTTCCCCGAGGGAGATTGGGTTGGTTAAGATTGAAAATGAAGTTATTCAAGAGATGCGGAAAAGATTGGTGGCAGAATTGAAGGAAGTGCTTCCCCCTCCAATCACTCTTCCCGAAAGAAGGTTGGAACATCTGGTTGAAATGGTGGTTAGTTCCCAAATCGAGTCATGCATATATCATAATTCTTTTGATGCAATATCACTGTACGAGGACCATCATTGTGGTCGGGATCAGATCCCTACGGAGACTATTCAGGTGGGATATAATTTTATAATGTGTAAGTCAATTTCCTTTATTTTTAGAGATAAAGATATTTATCTTCCATTTTGATGTCTTAACATCCTTTCATATCTTTATAGAAGTTTCTTTTTTTTTTTTTTCTTCTTGAAGCAATTCTCTATGTGAAGGAATTTTGTATTGCATGAGCTGTAGTATGGAACTGCATGGGTTGTGGAATATCTGCACTTCTACCTATAATCTATTCATGGTTTATCTAAATGGGCTTTGAGTAGGATATGAGATGTGAGAGTGGTGGTCCTTAGGAGATATTTCGCTGCTAAGTGCTAAGTTGCTTATCAATCTTGCAGAGGGAACACAGACAAACTCACTGGGAAAGGTTGAAACTTCAGAATTAGATTAACTAGTTAAACAGTACAGTTTAAGTAACTAATCAGGGAATATAGGTCTTTGATTGCATAGTTTACAAGTACAAAATTACTTAGATGGAAAAAGTAGGATATAGTTTGGTCAACAAGTTGCATATTTCTAACTATAGCTTGTTTTAGCTTATAAACACAATTAAATGTGGGTTACCTTTAACGTTGGCCTCTGGGAGAAAGCTTATAAACACTTAAGCTTGTTTTAGCTTATAAACCTAATTAAATATGGGTTACCTTTAACGTTGGCCTCTGGGAGAAAGCTTATAAACACTATAGCTTGTTTTAGCTTATAAACACACTTGAATAACACTTAAAATATTGAAACTAATAACTTATACTCCCTCTGTCCCCCGTTCCCCCCCATAAAAAAAGAAAAAAAAGTCGCATTTGGAAACTCAAACTGTGTCTAGTATCATTCTTTTGCTTCTCTATATTTCCTTTGAATTGTACTAAGCTATATCTCTCCGTCGCCAACAAATAGTCTCATTTGACTTTTTTTGGTCAACTTGATTAAACTTTGACCAAAATTTACTTATTCTTACGAAATCCAAATAATTGTTATTGATAGTTTTTTTAATATTGTATCAATGATTGAAATTCCATTGTTTGGTATTCTCTTACATTGACCTTCCTATAAGGAAAGGGACTATTTTTCTGGGACAAAGGAGTACTTTTTTGTTTCATGACACGTAAGATAGTTTTCGAAAAGAAAACATTTTTTTTTCTAAATAGGAAGATTTCTAGCTTGGAATTTAGAAGTGTAACTTTTTTGTTTGGGACAAACCAAAATGGAATGTGCGACTCTTTTTCGGGATGGAGGGAGTTAGGAGTATATACTCCCTCTGTTCCTAAAAGTAAGTCCTGTTTGATTCGGCACACAGATTAGAATTAATCGACTCTATTTTAAGTATTAGTGCTGTGTGTTTTCCATTGATACCCATGTAAGTGTGGGAGCCATCGATTAAAGTAGGAATCGAATCACGGGAAGTGTTTGAAAAATCGGGCTAGGCGCCCCCCCAAACGCCGTGATTAGGGCAAGTCGGACAAAAAATACCACCACAAAAAATTGTCACCTAGGCGTCGTCTAACGCCGAGCCGATTAGCGCCCCAAAGTCAAAATAACTGTGAAGCGCCGCCGGTGAGAGAGAGGGAGAACGCCGGTGTGAGAGAAAGAGAACGCGTAAGAGGAGAAAGAGAGAGTGAGGGAAATTAAGAGAGAGCGAGAGTGAGAGAGAAAGAGAGAGAGAGAGATTGTCGTCGTCTGCAGAGAGAGAGGCCCTCAAGATCTGCCTTGCTGTCGTCTGAGAGCCCGTCGTCTCTTGTTTGTGAGAGACAGAGAGGCGTCTGTGCTGTGGCCTGTGAGTTTGCTGTGAGTCTGACTTTGTGTGAGAGAGTTTAAGTTTTAGCCTTTAGGGTTTTACTTTTCAAAATAACAACCTCCCTCCTCAAGTTATTAAGTTATTTCCCCTCCTTTCTCAAGTTATTAAAGTATTATCCTAAGTATTTCCCCTCCCCTTCAAGTTCTTAAAGTATTTCCCATCTCCCCTCCACTTTGAAATGATAGTGAACTTGATTTTAATTTTTAACTTTTGACTTTTAATCTTGTAATGTGATTATTATTTTTAGTTTATTTGGTTATTTACTATTGTTGCAGCAGGTTTGGTATGGACGTATGGTGTAATTATACCTCGATTTCTAGGTCTCGCCTAGGCCCCGATTAGGCACTAGGCCCCAGGCCTAGCGCCCGCCTAGCGATTTTTAGAACATTGATTACGGGTATAATGGTAAAACTAGCATTCCAAAAATGAAAGATTAGAAAGTGAACGCTTTTCTGGAACGCCAAAAAAGGAAAGATAGATTCTTTTTTTAGAAACGGAGGGAGTCAAATTTATGATCAGGAAAATGGAAGATTATAAACGAAAATTTCTTGGTTACCTTTCATTACTTAATCTATTTTTAAGTAATGTGAAGAACATTTAATAATGCTGCAAGCTCAGATATTAAGAATCTCTGGTCCGAGTCTTATGATCCTGATTATCCTTAGTGTCTTATGATCCTGATTATCCTTAGTAAACTATGGAAAGCGCTAAAGTACTCTGCCATGCATGTTATCTATACTTTGTAGGTTTTATTGAAAGTAATGCAGCTTATTTCTTTGCAAGACTTGCATCTTTATCGCTAAATAGCATTGAAAAATGAAGTAAAATTTCATATTGTGCGCATGGCATCTATTTTGACTGCTGTGCTGGCTATTTAATTATGCTTTTGCAGCCCGAATGATGAACTGAACCCATTCAAATTTTTGTAGATTTTGACAGACCATAAGAATGAAGTTTGGTTTGTCCAATTCTCCAATAACGGGGGTTACTTAGCATCATCGTCAAGTGATTGTACAGCCATAATATGGAAGGTACACGTTAGATTCATGACCATGTTGGTTAAACTATTGTACTTTGGCGATTGGAAATTTACTGGAATTTATAGAATAATTATATCAAGTTGTTCCTTACATGTTCATTGTTTCAATGGAAAGCATATATATGTGCACGCGGAGGAAAGTCATGGAGGACATCACTCTTGATGTACTTATTTTGTCTTAGGGATTTAAGTGCTATTGTACAAACACATATATGGGTTAAAGGGTGCGATCACATGCTAAGTGATGTGATATTTAACCAATCACATGCTTGCCATTTAGATTGGGATGATAAAGTTACTTCGAAGATATTTGGTTCTCCAGAGTCCAGATTGATTTAGGTTGAAAGTAGTAAATTAGTTTAATGAGTATCAAGATTTTAACTTTTGGCAATCACGGGATACTTGTTGATATATTGAGTATGTCAATTTGCATTTACAAGTTTATTGCCCTAACTTAATTTACTGAAAGAGTAGTATATTAGCCAGTGGCAAAATACTAATATGCTCTATAAGATCGTCTAAAATTTTAATATTGTTGTGAATATATGAAGCAGTGAAGAATGATCGGCCTGAACTGCAGTGATCTCATTGTGCTTACATTGGACGGATCCAAGTAGTGATATATGAGTCTACGACCAAGCCACGTGTTCCTGAAATGGATTTTGAATCCTGGTTGCTAATGCCTTTGGAATAACCTCATATGAATCTAGGAAAGCGTAATTATGCAAAAGGAGTGTTCCCCTGTAGATTCTGAATTGATTCAGAGTGTTTATGCATGTCTAGCTAGGATTTAGTCAGGGTACTCTAGATTGTTTGAGATAATCCCTTAATAGTAGCATGATCCTAGGATTTCTCCCTCATTGCATTGCATCGCAATCTAATATTAAGCCTTGAAGAATGATCTAGTCGTTATAAACTACCGACATGGGCTTCTTAAAGGGATTTTGCCACCTTGTTTGCTAATATCCAATGAAAAACTAAGCAAGAGAATACTAGAAAAGTGGAATACCATAGGGGAGGTTCTCCGTAGATTCTGGATGGATTAGGCATGATTCTGCATGTTCATCACCAAGTTTGTTTGAGTCAGGTCTACCAATTGTGTAAGATCATCCCTTGATCAATGCATGTTCCTAAGATTGCCCCCTTATTGTCTTGTGTCAGGATTTAACTGTCCGCAACATATGTGATTTTAATGATGTTTTCCCCATATAACAATCACAATTGTCTTGATGTAGAGTCCAGTAGTTGAAAGCTCTAGCTAGATATTTGCTGGGTTAACATAATTTGTGATTTATTCTCTAATTTCAACAGACAGATCTATTCATCTCTTCCAGCGGTGTAGGAGCACACTTTGCCTTGATTCTGATGTCAGTGTTGGTTCAAGAGTTTTTTAAGTAGGTGGGGTTGAGCTTGGTCACTGACTAGTACCCTATATGTGTGTGCCATGGCCTATCCTTTAGGTAAACAGTATACAATTATGTTTGATCTCTTTTCCCACCTCCACCAATACAAGTTCTGGAAATCATGCTTAGGATTTTGGGTGGTAATTACAAGACTGGAACTCATTTTTGGTCAGGTTGAAGTTCATCTTAAGCAGGTGGGTTCTGTCTGTAACTGCTTCTCATGTCGCACAAGTACCAAAATTATTCAAAATGCAACTGCTGACTTCCTTCCCCTGATATTTTATATCGTTTTCCAAGAAGTCAGAATTGCTTTTATGCTCTTTGCCCTTCTGGAAAATTTCTTATGACATACTTTGTAGTTTTTCCTACCAAACTAAAAAATGGGGGGGACAAAGAAAACAAAATATTGACATGGATTGACGGTCAACCATCAAAGAAAGGAGTAAGCTATATAATCCACGGAAAGGAAAAGGAATGTTCCTATGCATAACGATAAAATGTTTCAAAAAGAATGTTTTTGCCAAAGTGTTTTCATCTCCTCAAATTGCCCCTCACTCCCTTCCCAATAAGGTCCTTGCTTAACATGGAAAAATTTAAGGAGCGAATAACTTTTTGCTGTTTGCATACTGCTTGGGTTTACTTCCAGTTGTTGGCGTATGGTCATGTAGAACTTTATTAAATTCTTATGACCATTGCAGAAAACATTGAGGCACAAGGAAACTCATGGCATATTCACTTGTCTTTTTCCTTGTTCAGGAAGATAAACCTCCTAAATCATGCACCTTTGGGAAGTTGGACACTTGATCTATTAGTGGCTTGAGTGACTCCAACTGCCAATTCAGGTGAGACAAACATGCTTAGTTTGATGGTTCAGACCATTCTTAAATTATTTAGAGGGCATTTGATTATTGCATTGTTCGAATAATATGTTTAGCGAGAATATTGTTTGGTCCCTGACTCGACTAGATTGAAGGGCCGTGATAGTATGACTGAGATTCAGAATCATAAACTTGAAATATCTTTATTTTTT
This sequence comes from Platycodon grandiflorus, assembly GCA_016624345.1. NCBI lineage: Eukaryota > Viridiplantae > Streptophyta > Magnoliopsida > Asterales > Campanulaceae > Platycodon > Platycodon grandiflorus. The sequence goes on along the minus strand of CM028366.1, from coordinate 9,630,906 downwards.
TTTTTATACCTGCATCTCTCTTTTTGCTTACTTCTATTTTCCTGCTGACTAAATGGCTGGGTTTGGCCATAACCCAACTGTTTTTAGGACCTGCACATGCAGTTCCTTGCCAATTCATCATTTCCAGTGGACATTTACGGTCTGCATATTAAGTTTAATTAGCACTTTATCTTGCAAATATTGAAATGCAAAATTTTGGAGAGAAGCAATATGACTGAATTGCTTATGAATGCCTCATTTCTGATTCTCAACTCAACTCATTGCAGCCTTTGTCCCATTTACTTGGGGTCCGCTGCCTCAGTTTCTTGTTCTAATTCTGGAAATTTTCTTAGGTGCTGGAAGATTGGAAAATGGCATTAAAACACACACTTCGAAGTCACCGAAACCCCGTTTCCTTTGTGGCCTGGAGCCCTGATGACACAATGTTGCTGACATGCGGAAATGGAGAAGTCCTTAAGCTATGGGACGTAGAAACAGGCATATGTAAGCACACATTTGGAGATGATGGCTTCATTGTTAGCTCATGTGCTTGGTTCCCGGACTCAAAGCGACTCGTGTGTGGCAGCTCTGACCCAGAAAAGGGCATTTACATGTGGGACTGTGAAGGCAATGAAATTAAGGCTTGGAGAGGGACGAGGATGCCTAAGGTTTTGGACATTGCTGTGACACCAGATGGAGAAAATCTTATCAGCATTTTTTCTGATAAAGAAATTCGAATATTAAATTTGCGGACTAATGTTGAGCGGGTCATTCCAGAGGAGCACCCGATCACATCCCTTTCTGTATCAGGGGATAGCAAGTACCTGCTTGTTAATCTTAACAGTCAAGAGATTCATATGTGGGATGTTGTGGTGGAATGGGGAAAGCCGTTAAAGTACAAGGGTCATAGGCAAAATAAGTATGTGATACGTTCCTGTTTTGGTGGGTGCAACAGCACATTTATTGCCAGTGGTAGTGAAAATTCACAGGTATGCTCTTTCTCTTCTTAAAGTCTATCATCAAATGACTCGAGCTGCTGCCTCTTTTTCTATGCCACCCAAAAAAAAAAAAAAAAAGAGAGAGAGAGAGAGAGAGGAGGGAATGAAAAAGAAGAATTATATGCGTTCACCCTGTCACTATCTTACAAAATCAGCATACGGTTTGCTGGCCCTATTTTTATTTTGTCTTGGTTTTTTTCTGAATTCTATTGTCAATTCCTGGCCTATTAATTGGAATTGTTTCTCCTTTCTGATTTTAAAAAGCAGTGTGGTTATCTTTGTCAGAACCACTTCCAATTCAACTTAAAAAACTAAGTTCGAGTGCATAAAAACTTTAGATTATTTTCTAGCATATACTTTTTTTAATTTTTAATTTTGTTTAATTTTATAATATACAAGATTTCTGGCATATACTCAACATGCTATGCTGTTGTTTCTTACTTTTATTTTCCATAGGAGACGGGTGGTTTTTTCATTCAACTAGTCAAATATTCTATTGTTGACTCATTCTGGAACGACCAAACATTGGAAAATATTCCCAGAATTTACCAATGGAGCAAAATTGCTTTTTATTTATTTCTCGAATATGAAACATGAAACAGCATAGGGACATGTTTTGTGTATGTGTGTGCTGTAGAATACAGTTAAGCAAGATCCAAGCTACTTCTCTATTTCCGGTTGAAATAAACTAAACCTTGCTATTTTGTTTATGAAAAGGTATACATATGGAATCGACGTAGTTCTAATCCGATTGAAGTATTGTCTGGCCATTCAATGACTGTGAACTGTGTCAGCTGGAATCCTAGGAGGCCTCAAATGTTAGCATCAGCAAGTGATGATCAAACAATTCGTATATGGGGACCTGAGAAGATGCAGTCTAAGAAGCTTCTTTGAGCAGGATAAAGTAAAAGAGTTAGATGTGCATATCCATTAGTTTGTCATATCATTTTTTGACAACTTGATGCATTTGTAAATATGTATTCCATTTGTTTCTCTCACGCACAAATTTTGGTTCATGCGGCTGTTGTATATAACATCACTTCGTCCTAGGTTTTCTGTAGTGCTGCATAGTTCCATCTGTTTAGTAGACACTATGTTCGAGAACAGTTGTGTTCTCGTGTAAGCTTCATGAAACATGACTTCCTTTTTTGGGACAATTATGAATTGTTTTGATTGTCATTGGACAAAATGTGTTAGTGATCGTTGGCCAAATCTCTATTCAAGAACATGAGTGCTAAATACAACACCCTTTTTATGTTAAATACAACACTCCCTTTTCTGGGAAAATATTATTTTGCCCATCATTTAATTATAAAATAAAAAAAAATGAAATCTACCTCAAGGAGGCGGATCTCTAGGAAGAATCCACCTCGGGGTGGTAGATCTCTAGGAAGAAATCCACTTAGGGGTGGTGGATCTACCATGTTCTGTTAAAATTTTAATGATTTTGTTAATTTTTTAATGAAAATATTAACTTTAGGGGTTGAAAGTGTAAAAAAAATAAAAATTGACGGAATCATGGATCCGCTTAGTGTAGGTGGATTTTTGGGATATGTTCGCCTAGTGTAGGCGGATTTTTGGAATATGTTCGCCTAGTGTAGGTGGATCTACCAAGTTTCGTTAAATATTTAACGATTCTGTTAAATTTTTAACGAAAATGTTAATTTTAGGGGCTGAAAGTGTAAAAAAAAAATTTGACGGAATAATTGATGGAATTGAGATCCGCCTTAGTCTAGGTGGATTTTTGAATTTTTCCTGCCTGGAGGTGGCGGATTTGTCATTTTTTCTTTCTATTTATAACATGGACAAAATAGTCAATTTATTAGGGGGTGTTATATTTAGCATAAAATAAGTGTTGTATTTAGCACCACTCATTCCAATAAGGTAGAATAACTTACTACTCCATTTAGTACTCAACTTGACTTTGGATTTTTCTTAGGCTTAAATCGCAATTTGATCACCCTACTTTGACAGAAAATTCACTACGCTTACCCTACTATTTTTTTTTCTCAATTTCATCACTATACTTGGCATAAATCCCACGTTAATCACTCCATCCAAATTTTTGGATGAAAAACTTATTATTTTTTTTAAATCCCAAAAATACCCTAACTAATAACTATCAATTTAATCACTGCACTTAGACATAAATACAAGTTCATCACTCCATCCTGATTTTTGAATAAAAAGTTTATAATTATCCTAAAAATCCGAAAATGTCATTACTAAAATATTAAAATTCATTGCAACCAAAAACAAACAAAAACCCAAAAATTGAGCAACTAAGGAAAAAGATCAAACACCCAAATTAGCATCTCTTCATTCCAAGCTCAATCTGCACGTACCCTCTAACTCCTTTAAGAACCCCAAATCGATCCAATTTTTTGAAATCCAAATGGAACAAAATCATGTAAGATCCACAACCCTTCTTGAAACATTCAGTCAAGAAATCATCAGAATCATAACGCTAAGCTCATTTGCCACTAACACACATATAATTAGTTTAATGCATTTGTTTAATATAATTAGTTTATTCTATAATAATAACTATCTTATATTAATTCAATGCATTTGTTTAATATAATTAGTTTTATATATAAAAAAAAGTCAAGCTAAAGAATTTATTGCTTTAGAAAAGACCAACATAATCTTTTATTAATTTTGATTAAGAATTATGAGAAGTTAACCTAATTTTTGTTTAATATTTTTAAGAATTAGTCTGAAATTATGTTATTTTATTATATTTGAAATAACTTATTTAACTGATTTGATTATTTTAAATATTTTATACACAAAATTTTATACTATTAATCTTAATGCATTTTCTGTCAAAGTAGGGTAACTAAATAGCGATTTAAGGTAAAGGGCATTTTGGTTTTATTGCAGTCCTCCATCCAACAAAACTAACGGAAGTTAAGCGCGGTGAGTTTATTGACTCAACATGTCAAGTATAGTGATGAAATTGAGAAAAAAATTTGTAAAGTGAGCTTAATAAATTTTCTGTCAAAGTAGAGTGACTAAATTGGGATTTAAACCTTTTTCTTAATGCGTCATTAACTTTTTCCAAAAAAAAAAAAAAAAGGAACAACATGTAACATAAATGACACCTCTTTTAAAATGGATATTAATCTTAAACATTTTCCTCCTAACTAAGTGACATCAAATACTATCAAAAGAAAAAAAAAAATAGAGACAAGAAATGTAAATTACAGTTTAACCTAAGAGTAATATTTTGATGCACCATAAGTGTAAAATATTTTTTTTAATTATTTTTTTAATTTTTATTTTACAAGGGTATAGAAGTTAAATTGTTTGATAAGAAATTTTCTTAAAATGATATTTTCTTTTTGTTGCATTTGAACCACAAACTAAATTTTTTAGAAGTAAATTTAATTTTCCGCATGAAATTGAAATAGTTTATTTTTCAAGGCATCGGTTGATTAATATGGAAAATAAATTTATATGAACTATACACACTAATTTTATATCTTGAAAATGAGTAGAGTGCCAAATACTATCTTGTAATATGACAAAATGAGTTTACTCATTTCTTTATGATTTAATGGTGCTTATTAAAGTGCTTGTGTAAATTTTTTATTAACATTATTTATATATCAAAATTAAAAGTTAACTTCATTTGAAAGCAATTTTTAAATGTATACATCGAGTACGGAGGTGCATTTTTGTATTCACTCGAAAGGATGAAGTAAATTGAGTTGAGTTGAGTTAGCTCTTATCTTGTCGAAACGAACCATTTTTCTAGGAATAAAAGTAAATAAATCTGGGGATTAATATAAAGGGTTTTCGGAAATAACCTCAAAATTAATGGAGAAATTTACGTAATTGGTTGTTGTTTAATCGCAGATAAAAACAGAAACAAAATTAGGAGAGAGAGAGAGAGAGAGAGAGGAGATTGTCCATTTCTCTCGAACATTTTCATTTTCAGGCATCCCAGCGAATTTGCCTCCTTCTCGCTAGGGTTTGTCGCCAAAATTGAAAATCCAAATCACAACACACATAAACTAAATGTTGTACATCTAGTGTGGGAAGGGGAATCCGACTGTAAATTAGGGTTCTTAATTTATTGTTGTTGTTGTTGTTGTATCATTGTAGAGAACCTCTGTCTGTACTTATGAATGACATGAACGGGAATTCATGCCTCGATGATCTCAACACGCTCTCTTCCTCTTCGTTACAATCCCAAATCCATCAAAAGTAAGAACAATTCGCATCTCTCTCTCCTGTGAATTATTATTTTTCTTCCGAGTTTCCATTTTCCAGCTGAATTCTATAACCATTGTTCTTTAGAATAATCCATATCGGAGATTGAGAATTTGGCTGATCTTACAATTTGATTGGAAATTCGGTCTTTTTGGGATGTTCAAATCAACATTGAAATTCCTTTAATTTGTATAGAAGAACCCCAGCTGTGATTAGCTTGTATCTATATAACTGTTTTGTCTGTTATACATGGTTATATTCAAAATTTTGTTCATCGACTCCCTCCATCCTGGTAAAACCCATTTCTCTCTTGTTAGGAATCTCAAATGTCTGCTGATATAGTTGGGAGTCGGACACAGATTGAACTCTTATCACCTGATAAATTCATGTCCTTTGGCGATATATGTTCAGTTTTCCATACACTTAGGTCATGAGTGAGGTATTGAGTGCTGTACCTGTGTCATCCCTGTTATAAATTATGGTCTCTTGCCCTTTATGCAGTTTGTAAGAACGAATTTGTCGGTGAACTGTCACGGATCTTTGTTTACCTGATTTCTTGAGGCATTTTTTGCTTTATGAATTATTTGGCCTTTTCTTTTCTTGAAGATATCTCCTAGGCTTTTCAGAGTAATGTTCTATGCACTTTTACTGTTGGAATTTGAAGTAAACCAGAATTATTTTATTTGATTTAGAGGTCCCATTTAACTTGAACCTACGTTGGTATTTTTTTTAGTGGTAGAAATCTGTTCCGGTTGTTGGCAAGAAGAGAGATATCACCCAGAACAAAATGCTTGCCGAGAAGGCAGTGGGGAGAAGCTTCTAAACAGGACCCAGAGTCGTCCTTTGAGCCTAAAAGTGAAGCATTGAGGGATGCAAGGCGCGAACTTTTCTCATGGTACTTGCATGAGTCTTATTTATACTTTTTATTATTTTTTTCCCTATGGTTTCTGCTGCACTTAAGGCAAATAAGTAGTATTGCAATTTTATTATTTTGGAGATCACTCACATTAATGGTCTCAGGGTGGAGGCAGAGTCCTTGAGGTATTTATCAGCCAAATATTGCCCTTTGATGCCATCTCCAAGGTCAACTATTGCTGCAGCATTTAGTCCAGATGGAAAGATTCTTGCGTCCACTCAGTATGTTATTGCTTAGTTTTCTTCCTTCTGCTCAGTATGTGGTTGCTTATCTTTGTTTCTTAGGTTGCAACTCTTTGTTATTATCTTAACTGAGTTCATTTATTATGGAATTGGCAGCGGTGATCATACTGTTAAGATAATCAATTGCCAAACTGGATGCTGTGAGAAGGTGTTGAGTGGTCATAGAAGAACTCCATGGGTGGTAAGATATGATTTTGCCAATGCATCCTGAATGCTTCATGTTGTGTGATTGTTCCATAATATAACAGGGGATTTATGAATGCAATGCTGCATCTCCTAAAATCTTGATTGCGAACTTTAAATTGCAAAAATTGGATGAATTAAAGTTTCGAATTCAGTTCTGCTTGACAAATCTTTATCCCCTGAAGTGAGCTATATTTATTTTCTTTTTAATTTTCACTTGGCTATATAGTAGACAGTTTTTTCCTTTTGGATTCTCCAAATGTGCAGGCGTTCTCAAGGGTTTACCTGTGGTCACAACTGTTATGCTGTTATAATGACACAAATTAGGTGTGAACGATTGTATATTAGTGGGATGCGGAGTTGCCAAAACATTTTCTCTTTTAAGATTGGAGTACAACTCATTAAGTGTAACATTACAAGTTTCGAAAAAAAAAGCCAAAGAATTTGTAGTGTTATAAATACACTTCTAGTAACTTCATAATACCAACTAGTTGTGCTTTATCTTGACACAATGCCGAAGCCACCCTTTGCAATAGGGGGTTACTTGACCCCCTTTAAGCTTGAAAAAAATGCCATTTTTTACACTTATATGTAGAAACAAAATAAAAAACTATAATACCAAAAAATGATAATGTTAATCTGTTTTGACCCCCTTTGTCTAAGGAAAAGATTGCACATTTTATAATTATTGACCCCCATTGAATCAAATTCAGATATTACCATGTAATTTTCTATATCTGATTTTTTTCTTTCTATATCCGATATAATCTTGACCCCCTTCCCACTACCTTGAGAGGACCTTTAGACTCTACTGTTTTCTGAATAATGTAGTGGCTTACCTCATTGAAGGTCCAAACAGAGTTTGAAGCATTCTCACTTCCTATCTATAGTTGCTACGGCGTCGGTGTATAATATTGTTGCATATGCATTTCTGTTCATCTTTGTAAAAGATCTGTTACGAGATGTCGGCCCTGGGACTGAGCCAGGATATTTGTCCCGGGGGTTGGGGGGAGGGGAAGAGGAGATAGGTTTTACAGCATTTCATGTTTACCACTAACCGATTCATAAACGTAAAATGAAAACCCGAGACTGGCAGTCTGAAGCTCAAGTGCGAGTACGGGTGCGCATCAGTCTTGGATGAAGGATGGTCCTTTACCAAAATTGCTTGAAGATGGTCCCATACCTGGGTTTCTTTGCTGTTAACCCTGAACTTCATTTCTTTGTGTGGGTACATCAGAAGTCTTCCTAAAGTTAGTTTCTTGAACTTTACTTCCAATGTACATATCTTGAGGAAGGCCAGATTTTCCATTTCGCTGTGTGATGACAATGTAATTCAGGTCGGAATTTGAGGACCTCATAAGAATTGCATAAGTTAGATTTGCATGTAAAAAAGATATCATAGATAAGAAGAAAAAAACATAAGTGCATAAGAAGTCCACCATTTCAACCCATATGAGATGACAATACCAAAAAAAAGATGTTCATGTAATAGTGTATTCACTGATTCTGTCAGCCGTTTGATATCCATACCAACTTCTAAATCTCGTAAAAGAAAAAACAATGCAACTTCTGAATCTTGTGGAAGAAAGAATAATGCAACTTCAAAACCTTTTAGAAGAAAAATTGAGCTGACTTTAAAATCTCATGGAAGAAAAAATAATGCAACTTCTAACTCTCGTGGAAGAATCAACATTGGTAGTTTCGACTACGAGGATTGAGAAGTTGTTCATTTTGTAACCTTCCCCTCTATCTACACGGTTTCATTTCTACTTCTTTGACGAGCAAGACTTTATTGCTGACATAGGCTTGAGGTTTCAACAGGGCAAGTTGAGATTATCCAACCTGGGTGTCTTGGTTGTTAAAAAAAAGACCAAAAAAAAAAAAAAAGAACAAAAAAAGAAAGGAAGAAGAAGAGTTCTTACTTCATATCAGTTAGTTTTTGAAATCACATGTTGCATGGAATCATTCAAAATCAATATTTTCAGGGAGTCCACTTGCACCGCTGTCCTCCGAGAACTTTTACCTGCTGCCTGATACTACCTTCCCCATGGTTACCCAAGATACTTTTAATCACTGAGCCTTTTTCTATCAAATGCTGTAATCTTAGATTCATGCATTTATTCGAAATGGGGACTCCGAGATAAAGAACACATCCCAATCAAGCCTTTACCGTAGAAAGAAGTATGGAAAATGAAATGATACTGCTGCGAAGGGAGGGTTCTCTTGATAATATTAGGAGCTCTCCTAATCTCTATAGGCTCTTGGATCATGGTATCATCAGGCAGGGATCTCTCTCTCTCTCTCTCTGGTTTGTTTTCTCTTTGTAGCAGTGCACAAATCAAGCGGTATATCTCAGCTTTACTGGGTGCTATATCTATCAAATATTACGATATTTAGTTCCCGCACACTTTTATCTCTGTGGAAAGGATTCAAACATGGTGAAATTAGAAAAGTTGACGTTTGAAATGATCACCGTGGAGACATAGTAAAGTAGTTTCAGTTGTAAATATAACAGGAATAAATCGTCTAAGATGGCAGATTACTTTAGACATATACAATGTAAACCCTTGAGTGAGCAGGTAGGAAGAGTGATAATATCACAATATCAAAGGTAGTGCCAAAGATATGGGAAGACCAAAGCTAACATGGACAAGGATAGTTAAGAGTTGAGTGTGGTTAATTGTAACTTTATTGTGAAAATGAATGACAGAAAAGGATTTCATGTAGCAAAACCCAAATAGTTGCATGAAAGGTGAGCTGAGTTAACTTGATTAAGTTGAATAGTAAACTATTTCAAATCAGTGGCAGTCTTTGTTAAAGAAACTTTTTATAAATTATGATTTACACCATGAGAATTGAAGGCTAAGATACGAAAATCAAACAAGAAAGTGAGAGTGAAAACTATGATCCTCAGATGACCTTTCTCTTCTTTGAAGAACGCACTAACTCCCTTATCTGCTGCTGCAGAATAAGTTTGGTAGAGGGCAACAATGGGCTTGACTCGTGGAACTGTGTCAAGTCATTCTTGGCTTTTAATTTGAGTACTTCTACAGTTGTACATAAATCACTAGCTTTTGGCTCCCAATACAGCAGGCAGCCTTCCAGATAAGCTTTATGGCAGTACTAGTCACTAGAGGCAACTGGAAGAAGAACATGAAGTGGTCCTCTAAAATAAGCTAGGTTCCTTGAAAAGAAACAGAATGAAGAACTCTATGAGAAGGACAAATGAAAATTGTGTGCATTAAAACTTGAGACAGAAATGAGATAATCTTTTAACTGGATATTTGTGGTAGTGTGTATTAAAGTTTTATCAGAGTAAGATAATGCAGCTATATCTTGTTCAAGAACATCCCTCTGTACCGAGAGAAGATAAATTCAATAGAGAAGAAAAGCACAGCACCAGAGCTCCAAGCCAATGAAACTCTCCCACTTGTATGATTGTCAGAGAAACCCATAGATGACATGGATTAGTGAACTTTTGTTTAAACTAGATTTTTGGGTGATTTGAATTATGTAGAAGTGTACACTGCATAGAACTGGTTTTGTACCACTTTGGATGTAGAATAATGATGACCGAAAGTACGTCATTGATGGTATGAATTCTCAAGCCTTCATATGATTTTCCATTAAGACCTTTGTATATGATTTTGCATGAAAATGGTTGTTGGATGTTAATTGTTTCTAAGCTGGAAATGTATCTAGGAGACTGGTGAATATTTAAGAAACCGAGCCTGGAAGATGACTTGACCAAGGAACTACAAGAGTAAGGAGCTACAAGAGTGAGGAACGGTCCGAACGGAGCAATTTCGTTGGATTACTTGGTCTCCAAGATTTTTTCCCTTTTGTTTTATTGTCTCCCCATTTTGAGGCCTGAAATCAAATTGACATTGTGAAGATAGCTCAATATGGAGCTAAGATTGTTGTGACTTAAACTACGTCTTAAAGGCTAAAGCTACTATCTTCCTATCTATATCTATTACAATAAATGTATAACAGAATGTTCCAGGCAGTAGCTCTTCTGTTAAGGTACCTAAGCCTTGACAAAATTTCGTAGACGTCCAAATATACTTTTAGGATATGTTACATTGTATGGATATTTGTGTTCATTAGGTTATTATTTATTAGACAATCATTTTGAGTGAGCTTCTACCGTTTCTTTCTAGATAGACTACATATGTAGGTATGGATGTCTGTGTCTTGTGGAATGTGTATCTTCTAGGTGACGACTGAACTAAGGGAACCCCCCTCCCCATCAATCCCACAGTACCATCTGACTTAATTTCAGCAGCTGCGTATTTTATATCTAATCCCAAACACTATTATTTGTAATTTGATTCCTAAATCTATGAGCTGTCACTTGGAGGTAGTACAACATCATTTATTCTTCTGTTTGTGCTTATGGCACTTTTACAGGTTAGATTTCACCCGCTCCACCCAGAAATACTTGCAAGTGGAAGTTTGGATCATGAAGTTCGCTTATGGAATGCAAATACATTAGAGTGCATTCGATCTCGCGATTTTTGTAATTTCTCAGCATCTTCCTGCGTCCTTATCTTTTATGCAACTAGGGAATAGCATAATCTTTTTTCTTATGTGTCTGTTGCATTATTTGATTGCTCAATTGTGTTCTGCGCAGACCGTCCTATTGCTTCTATAGCATTCCATGCAGAAGGGGAACTCCTTGCGGTTGCTGCAGGTCACAAGGTTTGGAATACTAACTTCATTTCTAATATGAATGCGTAATGGTTTATTGTTTCTGCACCTTCCTGTCACAGTTACTTAGATTTGAGCTATATTATGACTCTTGGTTTCGCATAACTCATTTTATTGACATTTGAAATCCAATTTCAGCTATATTTATGGCAGTTCAATAGTAGAGGCGAGACATCCTCGCCTACTATTGTATTGAGGACGAGGCGTTCACTTCGTGCAGTGCATTTTCATCCACATTCTGCACCATATCTATTAACTGCTGAGGTAATTTTTTTCTCAAGGAGTTTGCATTGTTGACAAATTTCTACTGTCTTACAAATTGGCTGTTGAACTCATATGCAGGTCAATGACCTTGACTCTTCAGATTCTCCGATGGCACCTGCAACATCTCTTGGTTATTTGCATTATCCTCCACCTGCTGTATATATGAGCAGTATTCATTCCATAGATCGTCGTAGTTTAGCTGCAGAACTACCTTTGATGCCCTTGCCTCTCTTCTCTCCTTCATTAACAAGTGGTGAATTGAGGACAGATCTGCATGCTAGCAATAAACCTGCTGGTTCAGAGAGCATACAAGTGGAATCTTCTGCTCCACTTGAAGTTGATGCAAACACAACAAAACATTATGACCAGATGGTGTCTGCCATGGAGATCTCCCCTTCAGTACCTTCTAACGGGCATCCTCCATTACAAGATATTTCAGCTAATCCTTACCCTAGTAGGATGCAAAGCTCTGTTTGCGACTCTGCAAGGGATGCTATTGGGACCACTTTGTTGCAACTTCCGGAGGGTTACCAGCAAAGTAGCTCTTCAAGCATGGAGACTTCTGTTGCTGATAACAATGCAGCGCGTCTGATGTCTGACGCCAATGGTGTACCTGGATCTATTCCTAGTCAGCCGGATAGGACTACTGATGAATTTAGACAACATCTGTTTAGGGACCGGACAAGTTGGGAGCTACCTTTCCTGCAAGGATGGTTAATGGGTCAAAATCAAGTTGGAATACCTTCAATTCTCCCTCTTAGTGGTAATCTACAGGAATATTCAGCTGGTAATATAGTGTTGGGTTCGACCACATTGGTATCAAATTCAGGTGTGGCTTCTATAGCCATGCCATCGAGCACAAATCGTACAGTTTCAAAGAGAACTGGTTCGAGGGATCATTCTTCTCGCGCCAGTTTGATTACTTCATCGGAAGTTGGGCAAGGTGTTCCAATTAATGAGCCAAATGAGGGGGGCAGTTCTATCCCAATCATTAGTAGAATACAGTCCCAACTTTCTGCATCACTGGCTGCCTCAGCAGCTGCAGAGTTGCCATGCACCGTGAAATTGAGAATATGGCCGCATGATTTAAAAAATCCATGTGCCGCGCTCAAGGCTGAAAGGTGCCTCCTAACCATACCACATGCCGTCCTTTGCAGGTAAGGTGCAACTGTTTAAATACAAGGGTTATGAGTCTAGCATCATATAATGCATATTTTCATGACACATGAATTCAGCTGGGTTAGAATTCAAGGGCATGATTGTTTACTCCTGATTTCTAGTTTACATTCTCAGAATCCTCCAAATTTTGTTAGATTTTGGATTTTACTTTTGAAATTTAAAATATAAGTACATGCTTAATTATCATATTGGAAAGTCCTTTTAATCAGCCTATTACATCTGTGTTCTGACTTCTGAGAATTCTGAGAATGAAAAGATAATTGAAGTGAAATCGGCTTTTTGTTCATTTATGTATGTGTTTATGTCTGGAAGTCTGATTCTTATTCACAAATGTGGTTACAGTGAAATGGGGGCCCATTTTTCACCTTGTGGGAGATATCTTGCTGCATGTGTTGCATGTGTGCTTCCTCATTTTGAAGCTGATCCCGGATTAATTACCCAACTGGGTGCTTCAACTTCTCCAACGCGGCACCCAATCTCTACACGCCAAGTCATGTATGAGCTTCGAATATATTCCCTCGAGGAGTCAACGTAATCTTCTATCCTTGGGTTAATTCTCTTAATTACTTTGTGTCTCTGCCTTTGTGAATTCTCTTGCTTCCACTTTACATCTGGTGTTAATGTAATTGTGTAGCTTTGGTTTGGTACTGATTTCGAGACCTATTAGAGCTGCTCATTGTTTAACTTCGATCCAGGTTAGTTCTTTCTGTTTCATGTGATAACAGTTCTCACGCCTTGTTAATTTGCTGATTGCCTTTTATATGAAGTTCTTGCCATCCCGTCTCTCTCTCTCTCTGTTCTTTCCTTTTTTTTTCCGGTTCAGCATATTTCCATTTCCTTTTGCTGTCTTTTAACTAGTAATTTGGCTGCCAGCAACCGCAGTTTTTATTTGTTTATTGCAAGTCCATCTTGTTTGGCTTTGACTGCAGATAAATCAGCTTTTTGAGTTTTTGGTGTTATTTATTCATTTACTCGACCTTTTGTGATGTTGCAAACCCTGTTTGACTTTCTTTTGTAAGCATAAGTTTCTCCTTATTGTTTTAATGTTTTTTCTTCCATACTACAATCATTGAAGAACAAAGAGGGATAGAGAATAATAATTGGTTCCTGGAGGCGAACATTTTAAGCCTTTTCAATTGGATACATGATACATCCCACATGTTGGAGCACTAACACTTAATCGTTTTGATTTTAAGTTTGGTGGTTGGTCATAAGTTCCAATAAGCATAATCATGCTAGAAAATTGATATCGTCGGAGGCCTTCTTTTCATTCTTTTCTAATTATTGTTGTATTACCTTTTTTGTGCAGTTCTCACCCACTTCTGAGCACATCTTGCTTGCTTATGGCCGACGTCATAGTTCTCTTCTTAAAAGCATTGTTATTAATGGGGAAACTTCATTATCTGTTTACACAGTATTAGAGGTAAATTTTCATTATTTTGTCTCGAGTGTATAAAAAACGCGTTCTTTCTCAGAATGAAATTTATGTTTCTGTTACCTGCTGTTTATATGCTTGAGGTCTTAATATAGGTGTTGCATTTAGTTGCGTTGCTACTTAGTGTATTTGGTTAGTCTATGGCATGATTCTTGTAGCTGATTCAGTTTATTTGGTTAGTCTATGGCATGGCATATGGCAAACACAACAAGCACTTGTTATGAGCTTTTTTGTTTAAGAAACGATGTAACCAGTGGCACCATGTCCAAGACCTTGTTTATAGTAACAATGCATAGGTGAGATGTGAGAGTGCTAAATCTAAAAGAGGAGTCCTAATAGCATGATTCTTGATTATTTCTCTCGAAAGGCTGGTATATATGGGGTGATTAGCAGTGATGATCTTTTTACTAAGAAAATTAAAGGTCGTATGCCAAGGTGACGACAGTAGAGTAGTTAAGGAGGAATTAAGCATGGTTGTTTGCAATAGAGAGAAGGTAAGCAAGCGTTAGGAGAGCTCTTATGATGAGCATCTACTGCAGTGTTGCACTCATTCAACAACCAATACTTTCACCTCTTCAATGAAGATGGAGGTGGTCACTAGAATGAGATCGGAGGGAGGAGGTAGGGTCTTACTCGATTGTTGTTATCAAAGGGGGCAGGCGGTGAAGCGACGCTAGGCATCAAATGCCATTCAGTTTGATGGATGAGTCATAATTCATTATGATCGGTGATATATATAGCCATCTGCATTTCTGTTTGAAAGAGGTGGTAGCTAACTGACTAGGGCTTGTGGAGCTAATATGATTGCTTTCAGATGCATTGTATTCATTTCCCAATACATGTATTCGTTCCTCACATTGTTCTCAAAGAACCTAGGCTTGTATGGCCATGGCCTGATCGATGCAAGGCGTATATATATTCGTTCTTCACATTGTTCTCAAGCGCGTAGGTAAGCATGGCCTGATCGAGGAAAGCATACAATGATAAAAGCATAGGAAAAGGACCTGGTTATCATACTAGGCAGGCCAAATTTCAAAACCAAAGTGTGAAATGCCAAACAAGAGCAAGAGAGAGAGAGAGAGAGAGAGAGAGAGAGGTCTTTTGGTTTCCTCCCCTTCTCTCTAAGCCAAAATACATACCATTTAGATCAGGCCTTAGAATTGTACTCACCCAAGTCATGTCGTGATTTTGCTGTTGTTGAAGTGATCATCTTGATGTGCCAGTCAGAGAGAGTTCAGACTGAGGGAGTCCAATGAGTCAGGGTTTGTTGTGCAATCTATGTTTTCCCTTTTTGAGACAGCCTTGTGCAATCTTGGTCAAAATCTTTTGGGTTTCCCCCCTTCTCTCTAAGTCAAAATACCATCTAAATCAGGCCTTCAGAATTGTACTCGCCCAAGTCATGTCGTGATGGCACCTCACCTTGCAGTTCCGAGGCCCAAACCTGTGCCTTGGCCCTTGTGCCTAAGCATGCCTTTAGCAATGCTGAGTAGTCTGGTCCTCATTTTAGACGACGGAGTTGCTTGCTAGTTTTATGACTGGCATTTTATCATTTACATGATGAGATCTAAATGAAGTCATCTCCAGTTTGTCACATAATGATGATAGGTGATGAAAATTTTGAATTGATGACTTCCAGTTTATTTGCTCTTAATGTGCATTGTTTCCCCTATTAACTTTAGGACCTGATTATTCAGGTTTACAGAGTTTCAGATATGGAACTTGTTAGTGTGCTTCCTAGTGCAGAAGATGAAGTCAATGTAGCTTGCTTTCACCCTCTGCCTGGAGGAGGTCTTGTATATGGAACCAAGGTGTGTATTCGACTATACTAGGATTCTCATCTTCTTTTACTTTATTGGTACAACTTCCTGTTTTATAATTTAGACTGCTTATGATAAGCGTGATACGGCTATGCAGGAAGGCAAGCTTAGAGTCCTGCAGTATGATGGTGCTCATGGTGTGAATGTTGCTAGACGCAATCCCTTTCTTGAGGCAAACATGGTCGAGGTAGAATAGTGGTCCAGGTTGTGGTAGATACTTCTGGATTTTGCTAATGGCTACTCACAATAATGTTCCAATATAAACTAGAGACTGCTTCTTTGTTTTTTTGTTTGCATCTTATCTTTGTTTCTAATGGTATGTGGTAAACCATTATACTCCCTCCAGCCCATAAAAAGGAGTCCTACTTTCTATTTTATTATGTCTCAAACAAGAGTTACATGTCAAATTTTAAGCTTTAAATTTTTATTGTTCTTCCAAATTTATCATTGCTTTTCAAAAGTAAGGTGTCACTCCAATTACGTATGACTACTGTATAAAAGAAATGTTATGTTAGTGCAATATAAAAGATATACATGGAAGTAAAACCACATTATTAAAGAGTTTTGACTTGTGCAGTAGGGGTTTTATGTTTTGGGATGGAGGGAGTGATTCTTTATCTACAAGCATTTGACTTTTCATTTGATATTAAACCATGTAGGCATCTACAGAAAAAGTTCAATGAGGTTATTTCTAATTAAAATGAAAAATTTCATAGTTTGGCAGTGTATGCTGTATATTTCAATTTCTAAAGGCTTTTGTGATCATGGCAAGGAAATTCACGATGGTAACATCGTCTATAAAATATCTTTTAAGTTCCTATGTGTTTTCTTCCTCCTTTTTTATCTTTATTTTTTAAATTTTTTTGCCCCTCCCCCCTCTCTCTATTAAACTTTAGCATGATGCTTATTTTCACATTACATTGAAATGTTGCCTCTTATTGAAAAAGATGCCAGTACAATCTTGATTGATTGTTTCCTTGATCTAGACTTTGCCAATTGATACAAAATGATTTAATTGGTTGGTGTTGTGCTAAGATGATTAGTTTTAATGCAGGTTCAGACTTTTGCTTTAGAATGCTAGATGCTGGTCATAGCGACTCTTTTGTGAGGAGTTCAGCGCAACTTTTATGGTATGTGTTGTTTCCACTTTATAACTGTCTGTTATCAGATGTTCTAACTTGGTCTATGTCTAGTACTCCCTCTGCCTCATTTGAAGAATCCAATTTCGGAAAGTGATATTGCCCTTGAAAATAATCATTATTAGTTTTACCAAGTCTTCCATTAATATCCAAACTCTTTTTTTTTCCTTATCAAGGTCAGTTAAGGTAGAAAACCTACGAAAGTTGTGAGCTTAATTTTTGAAAGGGACATTCTAAATGTCGTGTAGGAGAAGAAAGGGACTGCTAGACAGTGCGAAGCCACACCTAGGTATAAGGGGTTACTTGACCCCCCCCCCCTGTATCTTTAGAAGTATGCCATTTTATTACCTTAGAGTTTAGATTAAGAGAAAAAAAAAAGTACCTTTACGACTAATAACAACATTTTTTATACCCTTTGCTTTAGAAAAATATTGTACTCCTATATTGTCTATACTAAAATTTTAAAGCCCCATTTGGCCATTTCTGCCAAATTCAGACAATATCTTGACCCCCCTATCAACAAATTTCTGGCTTCGCCACTGATGCTAGAAATGGAATCTATTCACTATGTTCATTCTGCTGCATGAAATTAAGTACTATTGAATTCTTGTTGTTTGTGTTTACAACCTTCCAATTTGGTGATTGCAGGATGCAACCCCAGGTTTTCTTGTGAGCTGATGCCAGTAGTTCGACTATGGGTTCTGTTTGATTACCCTCTTCGCGGTTGTACTTTTTGAGCGCTTTCATCTCTCGCAACATGTACAATATGATAATTATCAAACAAGAAGGGACAAGAAATGTACAATATTGTAACCAAAATGTATTTCAAGCCAAGTTTGTATCTATACACATCTTTTCTTGGTTCTATACCCCTTCAAAATCCTTGGTATTTGTAACTTTGACCTAGCTTGCTACACATTACCATTTACCCCCTTTGGGAAAATGCTCAGCATTCAGACCCATGCATAGATATTAAAAGAGATCTCATACCGTTGTTTTCCCTTTCATTATTCCTTTGTGTGTCCAAAGGAGTGCCGGTGGAGTGCAATCATTTTACTGGGAGCGCGAGTACAGTGTGGTGTTGTATCATGAATCGTGCCTCATCTCTCCCCTTGGCGTGGGCATGAATCATGTCTCATATCTTTGAATCGCGTACACCATGCTCATGTCTTTCACAATTTTTCTGTTGGGCAGATGATAGGCTTCTCATACATATATAGCAAGAAACCAAGTACAAAGTGGAGTAATATACAGATACTACGAACACAAGCATCACACTGAATCAAAGAAGAGAGCATAAAGTATATGAACTGTGGAGGCCAGTTGTGAACTGTACAAGTATAGGACAGTGCAGCTACCCATTGGATGTCAAAAGTGATCATTGATGTGGCAAAAACTTAGAATAGACAGTCTTACTGGTATTTATCGTAAAACAGATCTTCCTGACTCGATCCACCGTGTATTGGTGGACTGAGCTGTGAGAGAGTGAGGCTTCGTACTTAATTCATAAGACGGTTTCACAAGAGACTTATATACTTGTGTTGTTTGAGAAATCTATAAGATTAAAATCGGAAAAATAAGAACATGAAAAAAGTTATGAACATAAGCCCATTTAAATGCGGTCGCATCAGAGAAGAATAACGCTCCTCCCTTGAGCTGGATGAGAAGGGGATATAATAGCGCCTTAAAGCTACCATAAGGTCAATGTTCTTTCTTCCTACAAGTCTTGTTGATGAAGTTCACAAGCACCCAAGCTCTTCACCAGTGAGACTGAGCCACTGCCCTCAGACTGCAACAACTTATTTGGTCTCTCTCTCTCTCTCTGAATCAAGGTGAGGTGCGAAGCGAAGCGCTCTAGAAGAGAGGAAACCTCATCAACCAGCCAAAGCCCTAGCAGTGGCACCACCCGATCCAATAGGAAGAGCCAATTCTTCCTGACTAGGCGTTTTGCTAAAGCTCGAGAAACTATCACAGTATAGCTATACTAATACTATCCTACTCAAGTATCAACCAATAACCCGAAAACCTGAAATATCGAATTTAGCATGCATAAGGAAGTACCTACTTGTCGAAAGGATCGCAGAATTCCAAAATGGACAGGCCATGAGCAACGTATGGCCAATATAATGCCCTCATTATTATGGTTTCTACACAAGGCTTGACATTTAAGGAGACACATTAATTACTCACTCTTCGTTCTAGGCAAAAAGTCACTATTTTATTTTGTGATGTTTCACATAAAGAGTCGGCTTTCAAAAATTATGCCTATAACTTTTACTCCCTCTGTTTCAGGCAAAAAATTCACTATACTATTTTGAGACATTTCACTTAAAGAGTCTACCTTCAAAAAATTATGCAAACAATTTTCATAATCTTTCATCTTTACCGTCCACTTGGGTTGAAATCATCTTGGTAGCGCTTAAGTATTTTTGTAATTATAACCAATTCCAATGACACTTATATATCCCTTAATAATTAGATTTTTCAAACATGGACTCTTTGGGTGGAACGGAGGGAGTATAATAGTATAACTTTACCCTCCACATGTGGTATAAACATACTAATTGTGCTCAAGTATTTTTATAATTATAACATATTCTAATGATACTTATATATTTTTTAATTATTAAAATTTTCAAACGTTGACTCTTTTAAGTGGAACGGAAGGAGTAATTAGCTACCACCCACCTTCCATCTACTCCCTTCGCCTCATTTATATTGATTACCAAACAAAAATAAAATTTTTAAAACATCTAAAAAGGAAAATAGACCACGGAGGGAGTACTAATTATCACATAAATAATAAATTAACAAAAAAAAAACTATATTCACAAACTTTATCAGCATAATATATTTACAACATGCTTTAAAATGTTGTACGTTAATTGAAATATACAACACTTAAAAGCATACTCTAACTAAAATTATTTGTTGATAAAATCCGTATATGTAACATTACTGTAAATTAACTTGAATAAGCTAGATGTAGTATGTAGTTGTAAGTTGATATATATATATATGTATATATATATATGTATATATATATATATATATATATATATATGTGGGGAAACAAAAAATTCATAGATATTGTGACGCCCAATAATTTCCCTTATTATTGGGATGGATGGGAACGATGACATGGTCTCAAAAAATCTAATCCAAATTCGGGTACGTGACAAAGAATGATGAGTACCAATCAGCTACAAAAATGCCCTTAAAGTTTGTTGAATACGTATATGCATGTCCTCATTAGTGCGATAAAAATAATAATGTTCCCACATGGGCCGGTGGGGGATGTCAGAAATCAGGAGGGGTATAGATGTCAGAAGAAAAAATTGGGGAATGTCACTCACAACACAACCGTCCTTGTCTAAGTTGTCTTGGCCCCATTTCCCAAACCGAAACGGTTGGAGACCACGATCATTATTTGTCTCATAATTATTATCTTATTTGATTCAATATATAGATTAAAAAAAAATAATTAATTTAATTATTAATATTTATATAATATATAGTTTTTTTAATATTTATATGCATGTGACCTATAATTAAATTAAAATAAAATAAAAAATAAAATAATAAAAGTATTATCCTAAAAAATAAAACTTTTAAACAAAATAATTATTTTGAGATAGATAAAAAAAAAAAGCAAAGACAATAACTTTGAGACGAAGGAAGTAATATTATGGCGACAAAAGTATGTACTATCCTTTTTACCCTAAACAAATAGAATCTGTGATCCTTACGCCTAGTCAGGAATTTCCACACTAAAAAGTACATCAAAAAAATTATAAATTACAATTTTTTTCATTTTGTAAAAATAAATAAATTTTATTTAAAACATTAATTAAGATAGCAAAGTAAAAAAAAGTCAAAAATTGACTCTTTTATATTAAAGCGTAGGGAGTAAAAGAATAGAATTAAACAATATATTCATCTTTTATTTATTTTTGAATAATGTTAAAAAAAAAAAAAGAGTGGTCCCTATAACTAACTAAGTTAGCCACCTTTCCCCTGGTTAAGGACATCATGATGGTTTATTCCCAATAACTACATTTTGAACAAGATTAAATTACCGTCCTCCCCTCAAAAATTGCCAACAAAATTTCAATTCTCCTCCAACTATTGAATGTATTAATATACCCCCTTCAATTCAACATCGACAAATTTTAGTTATAAATTTAAAGGGTAAAATGACCATGATAACATATATAGTTCGTTACATACTGTTCATATCGCAATTTCCTTTAATCATCAAAGTTAACGAAATTGGGGCGGTGGGGTATAGCTGAGATTTGAATTTATAGTTGAAAGGTGGAGAAGGTATAAATTGGAGTAGTATTGAATTAGAGCTAGGAACGAACGTTTCAATTTTAACTTTTAATTAAAGTATATTTATTTATTGTCAGACATCAAATTACACATTTGGGTGGAGCAGTCCAATCCCGCGCTCCCACTGTTTTCATTGGTCCCTTGCTAGCTAACATGATGTCGATAGATTAGTGAGCCGTCTACATGCATTTAACAGTTTTAGATAAAATGTTGTTGTTAACATACATGTTTTCTCAAATTCAACATGTACTTTCTATAGTCAAATATTTACTTTTTCATAGTTAAACATGTACTTATAAGTGCGCCAACATAACATACACACGCTTATATATTTCGACTATCTAACCCATCCGATGTTACCCATTAATGTGCCTGCCAACACCATTTCGATGGCAACACTAGCAAGCCGTGGAGGACTAAAGAGTTCGATTCCCATCACGTCACGATGGAATTTAATTAGTAATGAATTTAATTTGCGACGATGGAATCTATTTAGTCCACGACAATAACCCCATGCAAATTAATCTGATACTCATTAACATAAAATGGATTCTTATATGTTACCCCATGCAAGTTACACTTATTTTTTAATGAAGGGAGTAACAAATAAGAATTTATTTTTACGTTCATGTGGTCATAGATGTGAGTAACAGATAAGAATCCATTTTACTTGCATGGAGTACCGTTATAGATTTAAATTCATTGAAGAAGTTAGATGAATGCTTATAAGGGAGAAAGAAAGAGAAATATTACTGAATTGTGTAACATGTCATTGTTACGAACGAAAAGAGAAACCTAAAGAAAAATCGATTTACCCAAATTTTAGGTTTCCTTCACTTTTGACCTCAAGTAAAATTTGCAACACCTTACACCCACCCCAATGTTCTATATCACATGAAGACCAACTGACACAAACTTTTGCTTGTCACCTTGCTTTTTACGAAGGGTACTGCTACATTTCCAATTATTAATATTTACATCCAGCTTTACAGTATTGTACTCTGATTGAGAGTACAATAATTTTAAACTATAGATGTAAATTAAATTTGTATATAAATTTTTTACAAATTGTCAGTTAAGAAAAATCAGCTGCCTATAATTAATGATATCCGCTTTGTAACATAAGAAAATGTGCAAAAGTTAAAGAGTTTCTTAGTATTTCTTATTTAGTCTATAGCTAATTAAATTTGCTTTCTGAGTAAATTTGATTTTCTATCATATATATATATATATATATATATATATATATAAATGATAGAAAAGCGTGCCAAATCATTTACCAAGGGGATAGACGGATAGTGTTGGGGGATTCAGGTTCTTACTAATTACTACTAGTGAAGATGAACATCATTTCATATAAAATGATCATGAGCAATACGCAAACAAACTGACACACATTACAACGAGAGCGGGTATAATTAAATTGGAACGACAGTTGCTATATATGTACCTCATGGTCAAAGGGAAGATATATCTTTGACATTTTCTCCTGTCGACTATTACTAGAAGATACCCTATCTAGCTAGTTTAAAAATTCCAAGTTCATATGTCATTGTTTATCTAAATTAGAGGTGTCAAAATGAGCAAACTGGGGACAAGAGCAACGTGCAACTAGGTTGCCGATTTAAATGAGCAGAAAAGTGAAGGCCCGATTGATATCATATCATAAATGAGTGCGCTATAAATGAACTTGGGCGTCCAAATAAAACAAAAGAAAACAAAAAGTCATTTCAACTAAAGACTTGGACGGTAGTGCTGGCCACCGGAGGTTGTCACCGACAGTAGTGACCGCTAGAGGATGGCTAATGGAGGTTTTTGCCGATAGTGGTGGTAGACGTCAGAGGTTGATGCTTGCGACGGTGGTGGACGCCACAGGTTGTCATCGGAGGTGATGTTGACCGCCAGAAATTGTTACTGACGGTGATAATACATCACAGTACACTCTAATACTCTATCACCATATAAGACGTATATCAATGTTCTAAAATCGGCCTAGCGCGCCTGGCGCCGCCTAGCGCTAGGCGCCCCAAAACGCCGCGCCTAGGGCCAAATCGGTAAAAATCGCCACGAAAAAATCGCCGCCTAGGCGCCCGCTGCCGCCTAGGCGCCGCGCCGCCTAGTCGCCCGCTGGCCGCCCGCGCCTAGCCGCCTAGCCAAATTGCATTTTTTTTAAATTTTTTTATTTTTTCAAAAACGTCGTTTTGGTTTAAAAATAGAAAAACCTAAATTAAATAAGTTTGTTTTCCATACTTTATATGTTGTAGTATTGTTATTTTGTTTTAAAGTTTAAACTTTGAAGTTTGGAATGATACTATTGAATTTTGTTTTAATTTTTTACTATTAATCTTGTAATGTGATCATTGTTTTAGTTTATTTTGTCATATTTAGTTATTTACTATTGTTGCGGTATTGATTATTGAATTAAATTTTAATTTTAACTTTTAATCTTGTAATGTGACTATTACTTTTAGTTTATTTGGTTATATTTAGTTATTAATATTATTGCAGCAGTATGGTATAAATCTATAGTGTAATTATCGCCGATTTATGGCCGCCAGCCCGACTCCCAGGCAGGCGCCGCGCCTAGCGCCCGCTAGCGATTTTTAACACTGCTGTATATAATACTCTTATCAGTGTAAATGACTATGTGAGCAGTGAGCACGTACCCATTAATGCCCATGAAGCCTATGTGAATGAAAAAAATGGGTCTGCCTAGCTATTCCTGCCCACTTACAATATTACATGCATCCATACCTATATATAAATTTGTGAGCGATTTAATTGTCACCTTTAATCGGAATGAAGGTGAAACACTTATTATGTCTTTGGTGTAACAAAATCATACGGAGTACTTTATAGCTATCATTATGTCATGATGAAGAAAGATTGGAGCCGAAAAAAATTCCAAACATAGGTAGGGGGTAAAAGTGTATTTATCAATTTGTGTAGAAAAAAAATCTAAACAACACGTGCACCCACCCACCGTCCTACTAATGGATTCCTGCAAAAAGAAGTATCTTTTCAACCAGGCCAAGTTTGTGGGGGGAGAGAGTTGACCAGTCAAAGGAACATTAAAAAGAGCTTATTTAATTTATTCAAAGACATAAAGAAAGATTAGTTTGAATGGGACGTGCATTGACCAACTGTTTTTTTCCCCATATTTCTTTGACCACTAATAGTAATTGATCACAACCTCCCCCCTTCACTTCACTTGATCAGTTAATTACACTTTACAACCAAATTGAAAATAAAAAATAATAAAAATAAAAATAAAGAAAATTATATTAATTTATGAAGAAGAAGAAGAAGAAGACTCCTCAAATTTGTAGTGTTTATCAACAGATATAGATACGTCCCAGGTGCAACTAAGACCCTTTGGTAGTATGACAAGGTCGCCGGCTCCGAACTCCGCAATCACCTCCGATGTGTTTTTCCGGTAGACTTTCACCTTCCCTCTTAGTAGATAGCATGTTTCTTGAGCGTCAAACTTGAGTTGGTACTTCCCTGGCGAGCATCCCCATCTTAATTTGATTTATTCACACAAAAAGAAAGAATTAAAACAACAACTTAACTTAGTAATTAAACATGTACTTCTATAGCACGTGTAGTATAACTATTGGGGTATATTAGTGTGTGTGTTTGCTTAGTGATATGTGTGAGAGAGAGAGAGAGGTACTTGGGCCAAGACTTGATACCCAATTCAGAAAGTTGGGACTCAGATGGGTTCTTCTGAACGCTGATTCTTAGACTTGAATCTGAGTTTGAGCACTCTGCAGCCATGAACAAGAAGGACCTTCTCTCTCTCTCTCTCTCTCTCTCTCTCACACACACACACACACAAACGCAACTGGTAGTGTGATTTTATGAAATGGGCCGGCTATGGGCTTTTGGTGAAGAAAGGAATTACTCTCTGGAAAGGAATGGAAGAAAGAGAGATGGGATAAGCCAGTATATATATACGGGTAAGTTACTGGACAACCCCCTCTATTTTACTTTTGGTGCATTTTAGTTCATAAATAGGCACATATAGTCAAAGCCATATCAATATTTCCCATCCATATTAACTCAACTTGTCAAAGACACACATATTGTAGTGAAAGCCTTGTCTCAAGCCAAAATAGGCGTAATTAATGTCGTGTTATTTTCTGTAAATCGTATTTTTAATTCACTTTGGGTTGATCATTTCATGTTCTTTTTAATTTTCTTCCCACAAAAAGAAGATATCATATGGTCCATATCTTGACTCGAAAATTAAATGAAATGATCATCGTGTCTGAAAGATTGAATCACAAGTAAGTCTAGCTAGGTAAGTTATGAGTATGGAGTGTGCGCGTATCATGGTTGTTGAGAAGGTAGATATCTAGCTAGTACTGCTTACTAGATTGAATTTGACAACGAAACGAACGATGGTGTATGTAGAATCTCAAGTGTACGTCAAAGACGGGGGTTTTGAAGGAAATGATGGAGCTAGCTTGAATTTAATTTATCAGAATTACATGTTATATATGGTTGAACAAATATTATTAATTAATTGATGTGATTAAACGTCCAAAAACTTAAAAGGATTAGAATGTTTAACTTGCCAATTGACGCAAGCAAATTGATTCTTAGCTAGTTAAAGCCTAACCAAGAACTACTGAGTCAAAAGAATATATATATTCATGGAACAATTAGTTAGTTACAATCAATGAATTGACAATGACGAAGAAATCAAGGATTAATTATTGGACAGCGTCGTTGGGTGGGGGGTTCATGTTCTTAATTGTTAACTATGAAAAGTGTTACCCGCTCCATAAGGATACCATACATGCCACACAGGGTTTTTAGTAGGGGTGTAAATGGTTTGATTTATGACAAAAGTACGAATCGAACTATTCAGTTTTGTTAGATTTTATGGTTCAAAGAAAATTATTTTTTGATTAATTATTTTTAGGACCACTGAAGAGATTTTGAAAAAGAAGAAAACAATGTCAAAAAGGGGAGAGCACTGACAAGGTGAGAGGACCAGTGACGGACTAATGGTGAGGCGCTACATTGCGTTGAGGTGAGAGAAAAATAGAGCGAATTGAGAGATCAAGACGTGAGATTACCATTTTTACTCTTAGAATTTTTTAGATCTCAGTCAACGGTTCAAATTTTTAAGACAAATAAAATGACTATTAATAACAAGAATATTATATATATATATTTTTGGTTTAGTTTGACCCCTAAAATCACAAACTGAACCGAACCGAACCGACCGATTTATAAAAATTTTAAACTGTGACCGAACTACCTTAGTCTAAAATTAAATCAAACTGCTCAATTTGGTTCGGTTTGATTTTGCAGTTCGGCGATTCGAATTTACAGCCCCTAGTTTCTAATATCTACCCTGCATTAAATATAACCAAGTAAAGGGGTTGTGACTCTATTTAATGAATTTGTAGGGTAGCATGGCAACTTTGGACGGCGTCTTTTTCTTTGACCTTTCACATCTAACTATTTTGTCCATCCTCTCAAATGAATCCTTTTTGTTTGCACCCAATATTCTAAATAAAATGCGACTTAAACATGTTTAATTAATTACTACAGCTAATGCGTGGGCCATGCATGATAGACCGAAGTATGATTATTCGGTCCGAACTTCAGATTTGGATCATTACAGAGTTACTCTCTTAATTTGTCTCCAAAAAAAAAAAAATTCATTTCTTATATTAGAAAGTCTATCAAATTATATTATTTAAGATTGGTAATAAACTACAATCCTTTAAATAATATTACTAATACAATCAGTAATAGTTTTTTAAAATTTTATTAGAGTAAATAAATTTGTATAAGTCGTTAGTAAAAAATTAATCAAGTTGACCACCATTTTTTGGAATTAGAGGTTTAAGTTTAAAGAAGTAAAACCATGACTAACTTGTGAATTGTTCCATTGCCATATTATATATAGGACATATATGCTAGAAAAAACATGATCAATAATTATATATTTCACATATTAATATATAATCTGCAATTTTAACTTCCCTCTGATCCCATCGCGGGGTTTTCTATAGCCTAATAATATTTTCAATCCATATATAGTAAGCACACTAAAATCACATTAATTCCCTTTTTATTTTTTTATTTTTTGTCAATAATGTAATCTAATTCCTATATAAGTAAGTATATTATGTGTATGGTATTATTTTTAACATTTAAATTAAATTACTACTCCTATAAATTTGACTACTAAGTAATAAGTAACTAAAACGGGGAATAAAGGAGCTGAAATCAAGCAATCCAAATTGCGATTTTCATGTGATATTCGTATTACTTTCCTCGGGAATATATATATATATATATATATATATATATATATAATGCCCCGTTTATTTCTACGAGATAAATGTTCTTTTTTTTTCTTAATAAGTTTTTTTGTGAGGTAGATAAAACAATAGGTTCATGGACACTATTAAAAGATACCTTGAAGATATTAAATAAATAATATTTAAAGTTAAATGAAAACTCTTATAAAGTTAGTAAAGGACAATACTAATTTTGGAATGTAGCAAGTATTAGTATTTTTTATTTATTTTGTACTTTAAAGTTTTAGGAAGGGTTAATAACACTACAAGCCCATCGACTATTATCGATTCTACCAGTAGTCCTTTAACAAATTTTTTTTAAATTTAAGTCCTAAAAGTTTTAAAAATTAGATACGTTTAGTCCTTTTGGTGGATATCATTAGGATTTATCCGTTAAATCAGTCATGTGCCTAACACGTGCATTTGGTTAACGACTTATATGGAATTTCACGTGCCCTTGCTTTATGTATTATTCAAATACTAGATATCCATTTTTTTTAAAAAATTTAAAGGTATTTTAATAATTGCAAAAGAGTTTTTAGTAACTAAAAAAAAGAAGATTTTTAGTAATAATTAAAACAATTTATTCTTTTTTTTTTTCTCTTTCTCTCTCCCCCCAAGACCTCCCTCCCCCCACCACCACCTCCTTGTCTTCCACCTCATTCTCTCTCCTATTTCGGCATTGGCGATCAAGCCACGTATTAAGTCTCATCGATAGTGAACCTACCTTCACGAGATCGAGATCCATTGCAGTGGAAGGACCTTCCTCTCCTTTAAGTCGAGCGATTGCATTCTTTTACTACCTTTTTTTTTTTGCCTTATCGGGCGGGACTCAACCCTTGTTAATTTAAAGCATTCTCCATAAGGGGCGATGACCCTATTTAGTCAACGAATGAATAGATAGATACATGAAAGACGTTCCCAATTTTTAGTAGCAGAAATTGGAGGTGATTCCAATTGATTCAATTCGCCAGTTTCAGCAACATGTGGGGTCACTGGCTCCCCTATATTTATATGGTGGGGACTGGCTTTTCTCGACCACATCATGATAGAGATGATATGGTAAGTTTCCATGGTCTCAACATCGACCACCTCAACTCAGTCTTCATAATCGTCGGGTTCCCCAAACGCGGCCCAGATTAGATACAAGTGGCTTTGGTGATTTTTTCCCTAGGTTTTAAGACGATACCCATGAATCTTAGCTTCGCAGGAGCGTCGATTAGCTTATCTGATTGAATCTATTCTCATATGCACTTGGCAAATATGGATATGGGCACCGAAGAGAATAGTGTATGGCCAAAAATGGGAATCGAATAGAGAGCAGAAGAGAGAGAGAGAGAGAGAGAGAGAGAGAGAGAGAGAGAGAGAGAGAGAGAGAGAGAGAGAGAGAATATAGTTACCTTAATACCCTTGAACAGAAGTGATGCTCTAACACCATTAAATAATGGCATGTGCCTCGTGTGAAATTCTAATAATGCCCAAAAAAAAGTCAGGTGACTTGCACATGACTGATTTAACGGATAAATCCTAATGGCATCCACTAAAATGACTAAGCGTATCTAATTTTTGAAACTTTTGAGACTGAAATTTGAAAAAACTTTGTTAAAGGACTACTGATGGAATCGGTCATAGTCAAGGGACTTGTAATGTCATTAACCCTTTTAGGAATGAGATAGTTTGGAGAACGAGATTCGAACCTAAGAATGGGAGATCAAACTAACTAATCTTATCAGCTGAAATAATTTTTCCACTATCTATCATTTAGTAACAAGAAAGAAAGGGAATGATTTTGATCAAAATTTGTTGAAATTAAACGAGTATGGAGGCTCTCAATGAAATTTTCACTTTAATCACTTTTTAGTAGCTTCTTTGACTAATTTATCAATATTCCAACCCAACACCAATAATTACCATTTTCAGCAACCCACAGGCCACAACCACTGACCGGCGGCCTGAAAGGCACTGGTGCTCTAGTTAGCCACTAGACGGAACCAAACTGATTAGTTTGTTTTGGTTTTGGTCTAAGGCAGATCAGTCTCAGTTTTAAGAATTCAAAACTAATCGGTTCAGTTCGGTTTATGATTTTTGAGATTGAACTGAACTGAACCGAACCAATATATATTTATTATATTATATACTATAAATCATATAAATTATAGTATTAACTATTGTGAGCCATTGGATATAATATGTCAAATGTGGACATTTTTTGATTTTTAGTTATTTTATTTGTGTTAAAAATATTTCTTTGTTATTCAAAAGATTTCTCATTTTTTTTGGAATATTTAAATAATCAAATCGTTAAACAAATCAAACTGATCAACTCGGCTTGGTTCTTTTGAAGTCTATGCCAGTTCGATTCGATTTGGAAAAGATGAAATCGATAGGGGCGATTCGGTTTATAATTTTGGCCTAAACCGAATCAAACTGAATACTTACACCCGTAAACGTAAACGGAAGTCATGGAAGATCCATTGCACGGACAACTAATAGAGAATATCACTACTTCCGAATTCCAGATAGCTGATCGTATTTTTTTAAAAGTTTTTACTAGGGTTAAATGCACCACTGGTCCCTGTTGTAGGGAATATTCACCTATTCACTTATTACAATATATCTCCAAGTGAGTATTCCTTATTTACGTAAGATTTGCTTGTATCCAAAAACCATAACTTGTCTTAGGTTAGGATAATTTATTTAGATTTAATTAGTAACTTGCGTGCTACATACTCAGTTATTTGACCTTAGACCCTCCGGACTCAATATGACAGGACAATTAAATAGAGTGATAACCAAAGACTCAAGACTGCTATTAATCTCTTTGGGACACCGAGCATCAATAGAAGAAACTGAGGGAACTCATAAAAAGCCACGTCACCGACTGATGTCCAAGGTAAAGCTCAAACTAACTCTCAGCAACTGATGTCCAGCCCAAGTCCTGGAAACTCACATCAGTTAATCAAGACTTCAACGGACAAAAAGGAATATATTTTTAGATTCTTTAAAAATATTTTTTTTCTACACTCAATTTGATCTCAAAGTACTATTCTTCACATGGCCCTTACCATAAAGTACTTTATGATGTGACAACTCTCTAAAGCTTTTCAAACAAAGAAAAGTCTTCTCTAAAGAAGATTTTACTGTCCTCTTCAAAAAAGGCTCAAATCCCGGATTCAACCTTCAAGGTTTTGAATTCAACCTATATAAGACAAAAATTCAACAGTTGGATTAAAATATCTCTCAATGGCTACCCTCATCTTTCTCCCTATAAAAACTCGAGGTGTTTACTCAAATATACAGAGGTGGAGTGTGGTGATATAATGATATACTCAGGAACATAGTGAAAAATACTTGAACTAGTATATCACAGCAAGTGCTAGTGGAGGAAAAGAAAGATAGAGGTGTAAAAGAGCAATACACTTGTGAAGTTAGAGTTTATTCAAGCGAGCCAAATCAGTCATCTACCGATTGCCTTTGAAGCTCATCTCCATCAGCCTCTTAAAAGTTGATGAAGATTTCACGTACCAAGTGTATAAGGAGAAGGAAGAGAGAAGAAGGAAAAGAATGTCCAAAGAGATCCAATATGCTAGTGTCTAATCCAGAGTCTAGGTGTTCATTCCTTATCTTATCCACACACACAACCTTACTAATCTTTGTAATGGTTGGTGTGGATTTGATTACACAACCTCATATGAGTCGGGATATCCCCAAAAGGGATGTTCAAACTTTTTAGTTTGAACATCGCTTTTAATATTCTAACTCATCTCACTTGCTTAAGTCTTCGATCATCGGAGACAATTTTCCCAAACATTTCTAGATGATGGTTCTGGAGATGGTAGCAAGTGAAATCGCATATGGATAAAACATCCGTTTGCAAATCCCATTATGAATAGACTGCCTGTAAGTTTTCCTTTAATATATTAATTTACTTTCTGTAATATGTACTTAGGTAAATTAGATAAATAACATGTATAACTTGACTGAATTCTGTTATATGAAATATTTTATGCAGTGACTGTTCTCTAGTCAACTGATGAATTCAATCTAGTGTCTCGTTGCTTTATATATCATTGACTATCTTATTACTTTAAGTAAATTGCTCCTACTTGTGAACTGAACTTACTTGCATTACTATTCCATGTCTAAACTATCATACTAAAAGCATCAGCAAGAAGTAAGTGACTAAGTCTCTTTATGTTTTATATCTCACACTCGTCACTTAGTTATCAGCTAACAGATCCCATCAGCAGACTAATTATTCAACTGTCAAACGAACTTTCGCTGCCCATATTATTCATTCAGTATGCATACTCTGATTCAGCTGAAAGCTTGCCAACGATCAGCTGATCCTATCAGCTGACTGACTCATTAACTGATAAATGTCTATTCTTCCCTCATATTGATCAGTCAGTATGTCTCTTTAGATCAGTTAGAGTCAGCCTAACTTAAAGTTTCAGCAAAAAATTTTAAGTTTCATGAATAGGTTATTCACCCCACCCCCTCTAGCCTATTCCTGAGCAGCTCTATCCGTTAGGAAACTGGGACCTACACCTGTACTTTACAACTTTTTAGCATTAGTCCCTGATTTGAAAAAGTGAAAATTTGGGTCCAAAGTACACTATTTTTGTTCATCCGTGGTCCTTCCGTTAACGGCCGTTAACTCCATATGTGTTGCGCACGTGAGTTTTTTTAGGGAAAAAAAAAGTAACTTCCATTTTTAATTTTTAAAATATGCCTTTGATTAATATTTCTTCTCTCTTTCATGCGAGAGAAACATAAGGCCAATCGAGGTAGTCCCGGAAGATCAGTGCCAGCGCTGGTAATGGAATCTGGGTGTTAGAAATGGGGAATCGGTGGTTGGGTTTGAGTTTAAGTTTGAGGCGGGTGATGGGTATGATGTTAGAGAGAGAAATCAGAGGATAAAGAGTGTGGTGAAAAGAAGGAAAGGGGTATTTGTGATTGTAGTAGAATCTATTATGGGTTCTTCTCATTTTTTGAAATTTTATGATTTGGGTTAATCTCTGGGATGGTGGGGGTGATGATTAAGGAAAGTAAATAAGGCACGCATTGCTGGTGTATACCCTAGAGGCAAATCTATTTTACGATGTATCATTATTTATTAACACATTTATTTATTATGTATTATTTGTTTATTTATATTAATGCATAATAAAGCTCTTTGAATAAAATTGTTATTCTTAAATATCCCTGGTCGAGTATTATTATTAATAAGGGCAATAATAATGCATCGAGACTAGTATGTGTTGAGACTCATATAATTGATATCAATCTACACATAGGTACGTGTTAAGTGTAATGACGTACTGGATTGACCCGCATAAGAATGCTACGTGGATCGTTACGTGAGTGTCATAAGTGATTCTCATAGTGACTATTGTGTTCGTTATCCTTTAACTTGAAGTTGTTATATACCCTATATGAGGAGTAGTGTATTTTGATATCGACAAACGTCATTCTATAACAAGGTGATTATAAAGTCGGATGTTGGATATGCCACGAAGCATGCTGAGGGATATGAACGACGTAGATAGAATTTGTCCCTCCTACATAACGGGAGTATAATATCTGTGGGCCCCTTGATGAGTGAGATTTAAATAAATGCATGGTCGTGCTCAAATAAATCAATATTTGATATTGAGTTTATTTGTTTACTAATTAAGTCTACTCGAAAATCAAGAAATCTAGATTAAACTATAACAAGGATGACACGTTTCATGCCTTATGTTTAATCAGATATTAGGATAAAAGGACAAGAATTATTTTGGTCACATTCAGTTATTGTAATCACTGATAATTCCTATTACTTGGCTAACAATGATGTATTGCTAGATGCCACTCATTGTTTATAATTAATTATATATTTATATATAGTAATTAATTATTGCCAACGTAATTTAGGAACCTATTGGGTCACACACTTAGAATGAATTGGACTGAAATTTATTTGGGACATTAATTGGACTAATGTGCTTAAATTAATAAAATAAAAGGGGACCAAAATAGTCCTAGTTAGACTAGGAACTATATTGGCCGCTCCCCTCTCCACTATAAAAGTAGGATTCTTTTGATAGTCAATAGAAGAATCCAACACCAAACAGGATTTAGGGTTTACGTGAAACACTAAATTCGTAGAGAGAAAAAGTAGGGATTTAATTAGCTCTTCGTACGACGAAGTCTTCCTACTTTGATTCAATAATTATCTAGCACAAAATTGTTGAGTCAAATCCTGTCCAATCCGTTCGTGTGGATACCATAGAGAAGCCATGCAAATCGTTGTTGCGGTGATCGTGATTCAAGCGTGATTCTTTCGAATATTGCTTGCTCAAACAATCGGGTAATTATTCTAAATCTAATTTATATTAATTCGCATGGAGTTTGGGAAGGTTTTCGAAATTAAATTTTGTTATTCCGCCTTGTTAATTTCGATGAAAACCCAACACGCATAAGGGCACAAATCGATGTATATAATGTGTATGTATACTCGGTGGGGCGGGACTCGAGCCAGAAGAGGCAGCCACAGGAAGTCGACAGCGGTACTACCGAGATGTTTATCGGCGCCGGAGACAACGTCTGTGGTGACAGGGGACTTCCAGGAACCATAAGGTGCAATGAGTTTGTCTACAGTGGTTTCGTCAGTTAGAGTAGAGGGTGAAGATGAAGCCATTCATTTGCAGTCTGCTGTTGAAGTTGAATGACTATGAGTAGTCGAGTGAAGTGGTTCAAGGAAAAGGGCGATGATAACGACGTCTTGGAACGAATAGGGTAGGGAGTAAGAGTGGCTATCGCGCAAAATGTCATTTCCCTTGGTCAGATTCTAGTTTACCACTCCTGGAACAGTTGAAAAAATTTACAAACTCGTGGCCGGAAAAACTCAAAAGGACCGATTAAGGACCTATTTAGGCTACTTCATCCTTTTTTAATTATTCATTAGCCCTGAGCTTATCCCAATTCATATCATTTGGGCAAGAGTAAGTTTCCAATTCATACCTTTTAAAATTGGAACTCTCAATCTTACAAATTATGCTCAAATTGAAATGTAATCTCATTCCAAACACTACCATTGACTTTGTGCGCTCGATAATTATCAGATTCTATAAATTACTCTACAAATTTCCAATAATTTCTTTGTCTTCTTCTTCAATCTCTTCGTCTTTTTGTTGATAAATTTTGAGGTAAACATCGATTTGTGCCCTTATGTTTCTCTCTCATGGAAGAGAGAGGGAGGAAATATTAATCAAATGCATATTTAAAAATTAAAAATAAAAGTTACTTTTTTACCCTCAAAAAACTCACGTGCGCAGCACATGGGGAGTTAACGGCCGTTAACGGAAGAACTACAGACGAACAAAAACAAAGTACTTTGGACCCAAATTTTTACTTTTTGAAATTGGAACTAATGGTAAAAGTTGTAAAGTGCAGGGACCACTGGTATATTTAACCCTTTTTACTATCTACGTAATTTGTAATTAAATTAATGCGTGTCAAAGTAACTAATTAAAGTAAGTGGATTAAGTGGGAGTGCGACAAGCATTCGTATCTCATTCATTAAATATTGGATTGACTTCAATTGTTTTTTGTTTTGGTTGATTTATCCCTCCTGATTACGTTGTTCACTTCATGCTGATAATTGGGTTTGAATTAAATTAGTACTATTAGTAGTATCTTTCAAGAATCACATTAATCGGAGCTTCTTAATTGATTTGATACTATTATATATATAAAGAGTAATAATACACCCATATACAATGAAAATATGGAGTAGTTTCTAACTTTTGAACTAAGGCTCCGTTTATTTCACGGAAAATGATTTTCGGAAAACGTTTTCCTTATTTTTCCATGTTTGATAACATTTGAAAAATATAGTCAATGTAAGATGTTTTACAAGTCAACGGAAAATAAAGCCTTCTTTTCAGGAAAATGACTTACGGATTCAATTTCCGTAAGTCATTTTCCAAAATTCGTTCATTCCATTTTTCTCCTAATATCACCTTTGCACATTTGGATGTGCTATATTCATTTCTAACTTTCCATTCAAGAAAAATAATCGTAATATTTTTCTGTAATATTTTGAAGTGATTCTATGAACAAAGTTTTATTTATATACTT
Organism: Platycodon grandiflorus; assembly: GCA_016624345.1. Classification (NCBI taxonomy): domain Eukaryota; kingdom Viridiplantae; phylum Streptophyta; class Magnoliopsida; order Asterales; family Campanulaceae; genus Platycodon; species Platycodon grandiflorus. The sequence continues at coordinate 9,595,029 of CM028366.1, read as the reverse complement.
TTTGTTGATATTGTCAAGATTTATGGAAACTTTTATAACATTGAAAAATATATTCATGTTCGTCCCAAAATAAATGTTTACTTTTATTCACGATGACAAATAAAAGTAAATATTCATTTTGAGACGATAAAATACAATAATATTACAGATTCAAGTAGTTGAATTTCAAAAATATTTTAACTTAATATTTCAATTAGAAATACTAAGATAGAGTGAACATGTTATATATATATATATATATATATATATATCCTGTTTGAAATTCTTTAGTGCGTTGATTTACAATTTTAAATTATTTTTTTAATACTTTAATTTTTAAAGATAGTATTACACGGAATAAAATAATTGGTTGAAGAGTACATGAAGCTTCTGGTATAATGTTTAAGATCATAGAATTTTTAATTTGAGGCTGAAATTGTAGCCTAATATCACCTTTGCACTACTCAATTTTAATAAACACCCCATTCGTCCTAAAATAAGTGTCTATTATTTCATTTCGGGACGTCCCACAACAATTATCTCTTTCTTTTCTTTTTCTTTTGTTTTTGAAATGTGTTTTCAAATCAATTATCAATTATGTTATTGTTATTTGTGAGATTGAAAAGTAGATGAACCCCCATTGATTTAATACCACTAGTGATAATTGGGGTTACTAAAGAAATTATTTAAAGGAAAAAACTTTTTAAAAATAAATGTATATTCAATAGGAGACACTAATTTTAGGACAAAGAAAATATAACTTTTTATATGTATTTATGTTTTCCGTAAAAATTTCATATGTTTGCCAAACACCGAAAAATGTTTTCCAACATATTTTCAAAAGATTTACCAAACGCTTGAAAATAGAAGCTTTTCATTTTTCAGAAGCTATTTTTCAGAAATCATTTTTCAAAATTTATTTTCCTTGAAACAAACGGAGTCTAACTAACTAATTAAGATTGGTCAAACTAACTTATCTAATTTCACAATACCAGAAAATAGAAAAGAACCATTGATTAGTTTAATTGTGTGCTTTGTCATTTTTCTCAACTTTTTCTAACAAGTTTTAATGTGTTAATAATAGGGTAACGCTAAATATATTTAATTATGAGACTAAAACAATTCTTCACCTATAAAATTAAAATTATTTGTCAACTTTCTCTCGTCATTTAAATCAACTCAAAAAATATATGAATTGTATTGTGATAATAATATCATAGATTTTTTTATGGTGAATAATGTTTTATGCATCAAAAGTATGCACCAAAAATCCTTATTGATATTTTCTAGTTGGTCAATACATTATTGTATAGTAATATTCACTAATTATTTATCTAATTAGAACATGTTAGCGGAACATTTGATATACATTTTGTACGCACTTTTTATTCACGTAATGCACTAAATACAACACCCCCTGTCAAAAATACTATTTTGGTCCTCCCTAGCTTGTTAATATTATTTGTGTTATAAAAATAATATATTTTTTAAAAAAAATTGTATTTAACACTTTGGAGGTGTTGTATTTAGCACCTATGTTATAAAAAGAAGTAATTACTAACTAAGCCAAGTTCAATTGCTTTCAAAGACAAAAATAGCTAGCCTAGGTGACCAATTCAATAACCAAGTTGTCCCAAATTTCCGAACCTGCCCCCAATACATTCTGAAATGTAACTGAACGAGGAGGGATAGGAATAGGATTCCTGTCTGGTCAAGGGGTTGCCAAAATTATCTAGCTGCCAGTGCCACCTGTCAATGCACTATTAGTTAGTTAGTGAGTGTGTGTGTGCCTCTGACATTGACCGAATGTATCCCCCCTATCGATCGGGAAGATGCCGACATATAGTGGAGTGGAATTGACATAGATAGATAGATAGATAGATACAACACCTTGATTTTTTCTTAATTTATCCCTTTCAAACATAGATAAATTGTTTGAAACGTTGTTCAACTCCTACTTCCTCCTCCGCCGATAACTTGTGTTTATTTCTTTTTATTTTATTATTTTTTCAATGTCGTCATATATTTAAGGAAATATGCCTTCATTTGATAACCTAGAATTTCTACAAGTTGGTTTAGAAAGAAAAAAGATAGTAGTGAATTTAAGTTTATGTTGATCACGCCAAAAAGTACTCTGATGTTTTTTACTTATTTACTTTGTTACTATGATATTATGCTAACTGAATTAAACTTAAGGTTATTGTATTGGACTTTAATGTCAATTCATTAATGTAGAAGTTCTTTCAGCAATCACTAATTGAATGGGGGGGGGGGGATAAAACGAAAATGAGAAATCATGATTACTAAAAATGTGTAATCATTAGGTTTGGTGGTGGTTACCCATTTGACTTTTTTTTCTAGAGACAAGGAACAGAGTATGAAGGTGTGCGGCTTGTCCTCTTTGTCACGCTCTTTCTTTCTCTCGTTTTTTGCTCTGATCAATTTCCTTTAATTCTTGGGACGATATAAACAAAGGTTAGGCAAATTGGGATAATAGTAGAAGTGAACCCAAACAAATGTGTGAGATTGAGTTTGAGTTATGAGATCGTTTTATTCATGGAAGAAATTGTCAAATCATATGCGTAAGGGGGCAAGATTTTTTTTTACGACAAATCTATTTACGGATGATTCGATCTGATAAGTTTACTAATTACTCTTTATTTTATGTTGTTAATATATAATTTATATTTGAAATTGTATATAATTATTGACTGAATTTATCATTTTATTATGATCGTAATCACTATATACTATTAATTTTTTAATTATTTCATATGTTAAATAATATGCTCGTAGCGGTGCTATTATTTCTAACAAGAACAATTCGTACTTTGATTACTTTTGTCCAGAATAACTCTTCATATTAAGGCGCCATGTGGTAAAGAAAAAGGGGGAGAGAGGAAAAGAAAAAACGGGACTATGAAACAGGGATAAAAAAAAAAAAGAGAGAATATAAAAGAAAAAGATCTACAAGATAAGGAGATGAGATGAGAGAAAATGATAAAAATTAGGGGTATGGAAAAGATTGTTTTTGTTTTTACGCGTAAAAAAATTAAAGATGGAAGAGAGAAAGAGAGAGAGAGAGAATAATTTAAAGATAGAAGACATATAATTTCTAATTAATTTTTGCGTCTTGTATATAATTTAAACGACACTTCATTTGTTCCATAACGCGACTCATATTTTCTATTTTTACTTTTTGCGAAATAAGAATCACATTTCTAAATTTTAGCTATAAAATTTGACTATTTGGAAAACGAAAAAAATTCTTTTGTTTTGAAAAATGAGGTAGTTCTTAATACAAAAATGATGTGGTTTTATCGCAAATTAAAAAAAAAAAAAACATGAAAATAAACTTACATTATTGAAATGACTTTAAAGTAGTATAACTTTTTTGTGAAGCGGATTGAGTGATTATTGTAAATAAGGAACACGACACCTAATGGGCAGGTTTTTTTTTTTTTTTCTTTTCCCCGATTTGGATAATTTTGTTTTTTTGTTTTATTTTTTAATAGTAAAAAAAGAGTTAAAAAAAAAGATAAAGAAAAAACAAGTTAAAAGTTAAAACCAATAGATTGGCAAATTAAAAACCTAGGAAAAAAAAAATTATAAAATCCTGAAATCAAACTCGTTCAAGGTTTGGATTTGGACTTTGGAGTGGACAATTCAGTGAGATCGAAGTATTGAACCAACCCATCCATAATGATTAATGAAGACAGAAAATCATGGGGGATTACATTTGCGAATTAAATAATCATTTGATCCATCAACTTTGTCTTAATTTTTTGTTTGGTCCCACCACTTTAAAACCTATTTATTTGGTTCTATATATCTCGACTTTTCTTGTTAGATTCCTCCTCTCACCGTTAGTGTTAGAATCTCCGATCTATTATCATGTTAAAATACCCAAATTACCCTTACAACAAAATTCTTATGGACTGACTTTATAACAAATACAAAATACAGGAAGTCAACTTGCCAATTCCAAAATTAGGTCATCTTCAACCTTTAAAAACCCAAATAAAGGAGTTCAATAGACCGGCGTCAGTGGCTTTCTCGCCGGATGCACCATACTTGGCGGCAGGGACTACGTCAAAGCTTCCAAGTTGATGCCATATTATATGATATCTAGATCAGAGGCGACGACGGCAAGGGTTTCTGTTTCATCAAGCCCGATGAAGGCGGCAATGATCTATTCATGAATGTCGTTGATTGGAGTGAAGATGATTTGGGGTCACCATATTCAAAGCTTTCTCTCTTTCTCTCTAAAACTCGATTTCTTTTCAGATCTGAAAATCACTAACCCATCTCTCTCTTCTTCTCTCTCCCCCTATGTCACTGGGTTTTGATTTTATTTTTATTTATTTTTCTTTCAGTTTATAACTTTTGATGTAGATTCCTTGTTAAATACAAGTGTTAACGTTGAATTTTAACTTCTGTTGCTCAAAGTCTGAAGAGGAGAGTTGTTCATTTCATAGTAGTGGACGGTGATAGCAAAGTCAAACGATGGTTTTGGCTTCTTGTGGGATTCATGGTTGCAAACCCAGTTAAGACTACTGAAAATTTAGTTACAACAACCGATGATTGGTTCTCCTCCACAATCGTACCAGTTATTCTATCCATCGCATTTGCCGACTTATCTATTCTCACTATAGGGGAAAGGTATAACCTTAAAAGGTTTTTTATATTTTCGGTTGGATTTTGCATTTTCTTGACATGGGTGGCTTGAATTTGTGATCCTAGGATTCGGTTCATTGCTAATTTGTGGGATTGTTTACTGGTTTTCAGGTTATCTATATTGCTGTGACCAGAGCCGGCCCAGCCACAAGAAAAATGAGGCCTAGGCCTTGGGCCCCCAAAATTTGTGAATTTTTTGGGCCCCGAAATTGTGGATCTTACTGTAAATTATCAAGGTTGAGGGGTCTCACTGAAAACAACATTTGAAACTTTGGTTGAGCTTATTTTGGAACAATTTAAAGGTACTACTTAGATTTGTTGAAATTATTTGTTAGCTCATTTACTTGTGTGTGAATTTGGAATTTTTTATTTGGAATTTTTATATGGATTTTTTTATTTAGAATTTTTTGTTGGCGCATTTACTTGTGTGTGAACAACATTGCTTTTTATTTGAATTTTTTTTTTTTACTTATTGTTACTCATTTATTTGTGTGTGACTTGTGATGTTTGGGGATTTGTTTGGTTTGAGCTATTATTGTGTGTATATATATTTGTTGAGATTTTTATAGGTAGACCGTAGATAAAATATCATCACGAAAGTATCTTTGTGGAAACGAAAAAAGGAAGAAGTAGCTTGTGAAACATATTTTGCCATCAAAAATAGGAGGACCTATCCAAGTATTGAATTATTTGAAACGAAATAATGGTTGTTTTCCAAACACGAAAATTGCTTATCGAATCATGTTGACTATTCCGATTACAGTTGCATCTGGGGAAAGAAGTTTTTCGAAGTTGAAGTTGATAAAAAACTATCTTTGGAGCACAATGTCTCAAGAACGCTTGAATGGGCTTGTTATAATATCTATTGAAAAGAACATGGTTGAAAAAGTTGATTATTCTACTTTGATTACTGATTTTGCATGATTCTAAATGTGCTAAAAGAGCGACGTTTAAGTAGTACTTTGTAAATATGTAGTGTGTCATTCCATAATTTTAGAATGAAGTATTTTGTTTATTATCTTTTATGTTTGTTTTTTTAAATTTAAAAAAATATAAAAAAATTATGCCACAAATTGGAAGGGCCCCGTTTAACATTACTGGCCTTAGACCCCGAATTTCACAGGGCGGCCCTGGCTGTGACAGATTTCTTGCAGAAAAGGGAGAAAGAGAAATTTGAGAAGGAATAAGAGGAAAGTGAGAGCTAGACCTGGGCGTAGAGGGTTGGACAGAAGATTTATGAAGCCGATATCAATGGTATTTAAGAAGGCAATTTTCATGTGAGGTTTTTAGTCTTTGCAACCCTTAACTCCCTTACCAGTAAAAACAAAAAAAAGATTGGATTACTCTTTTATTGAAATGCTTACTTGAAAGCATAATTTTTTTGAAAATTAGTGGGTATGGAGTTTGCAGTTTGGATTGCTCTTTGTTCTCTTGTAATGGAGCTGTAATGGAGGATTTGAAGAGAGAGATTTACTGGGTTTCTAAAGGTCGAAGACAAACTAATTTCTCGGTATTTTGTATTTTTTTAAAAGTCAAAATTTTTAAAGAACTTGTTAGTAAGGGTAATTTGGGTATTTTAATATGGTAATAGATGGAGATTCTAACCCTAACTGTGGGAGGAAGGAATCTAACAAGAAAAATCGAGATGTAGAACCAAATGAATAAGTTTTAAAGCGACAGAATCAAATAAAAAATTTGGTCAAAGTGAAGGAACCAAAAAAATTATTTAAATCTCTAGCATCCCTTCTGGAAAGATGATGACATGCTGTTGACATATAGATATAGCACCTTGTCCCATTTCTTAAAACATTAGACTAAAACAGAATAAATTGATTGAGAACTTCTCTACTTTCTCCACCAGACAAGAAGATCTATTCACTTCAACAACAACGACAACAAAAAAGAAGCTGTTTCTATTAGCAACTTAGAGGATTAGGAAGAAATGTTATCAAGACAATCATATTCGTTTTGATAAATATGCTCTTCCGCTTGAAGTAGAGAAGGGTTGATCAGATCACGATGAAAAGATACGGTAAGAATATTTCTGAATAAGTTATATTTTTACTGATTCACATATTTCATAAAGAGTTGATTTAGTAGATAAGGTTCAGTCTACCTATATGTAATGGTTGGTTTGAGTCTCATTTTATTCCTTTTTCGTGGCTGTTTGGGCGAAAATGTACAAGCATATTTTCCATCATTTAAATTACCACTTGCAATACCATAACCCGACTTATTACTCCTTTATTTTTAATATTTTCAACAAACTTTTTATTCTTATTTACCAAATACGGAATGTTATGTTTTACAATTATCAAGTACGAAGCATATATATATATATATATGTGTGTGTGTGTATGTAAAACGTTTTCATTCACAATCTCAATCTATTTTTGGAGTATTGTTCATGTTCCTTTGCTACAATGGCCTTTACGGAGTCTGATCATCCTCCCATGAAAATCATTTTCATTCCCATCTAATAGCTTTAAGGTTATGGAAGTAGGGAGTTCAATTCAATTCAATTCAATGGGTTTGCAGGTCGTTTAACCCACACCGATAAAGGATTATGAAGTCTCTACAGAGTCAAAGTCAACACGTTTTCATTCACCAAAAAGTCGATAATTTTGTAAATAGGGCGGGCAATGAGATACCCCAGTGAGGATTAACCTCAATGCAATACATAATAATCATGTTGGGCCCTTCTTGGAGAGGTTTTGCATTTGTAATGGACAGTTGATCCAAAGGTGTTAATTGGGCTCTAGATGGGCAGCATCCTCTAATCATAAACCCTTCCCAAATCCCAACAAGCTTAGCCCAATTAACCTTTCCAAATTTAACCGTTATTATTCAAGGAATAATTGCTGACAGGTCTCCTTTTACAGATTTTCAACTGCTTTAGCCTCTCATTTTTTGTTTCTAACCGCTTAAATTTATTTTAATTGATAAATTGATTAATTATTTCAAAACTGCCCAAGTAACAAACTAAACAATGTTTTAAGTATTGTTTTCCTATAATTTTCTCTTCTAATTCTCCTTTTCATTCCAATCATTATTTACTTTGCTACAACTTTTATCTCTCTTAGTTTCTTTCTATGCTTAATTCATCATAAATGGAAACGAATTTCAGGCCCATCCCGATATGAAAATTCAAAAGAAAGTGACCACCTTTTTAGAAATGTTTTGGAGAGTTCATTCAATCTTTAATTCCTTAATATTTACAACATATTGTGCATCGAAAATAAAAGTTGTTTATCGCGATGCATGAAAAATTTTGTGCATCGCGATGCACACTTTGGTGCATCTCTCAAGTGTAATGTTGTTCATTGCGATGCACAAAAACAGTACTTTTTAGTACAACTTTGTGCATCGCGATGCATCATTTTGTGCATTGCGATGCATCATTTTGTGTGCATCGCAAATGTAATGTTGTGCATTAGTACTATTTTGTACATCGCGATGCACTTTTAATGCATCGCAAGTGTAATGTTGTGCATCGCGATGCACAAAAATAATATTTTTTGTGCATCGCGATGCATCAATATTGAAATGGGCGTGGAGTCCAAAATTATGGGCGTGACGCCCATTTTGAGCTCTTAAGGAAATTTCATGTATCGCGATGCAACAAAACAGTACTTTTTAGTACAGTTTTATGCATCGCGATGCACACTTTGAACTATGATGCATCAATTTTATTTGCGATGCATAGCGTGTCTGTTCCATATTTTTTAAGGGTATAGACGATATTTCGCAATAAAAGTGTATTTTTTCGATTTGAAACAATTATAAAATTCTAAAGCGGTTGAAAATTCATAAAAAGATACCGAACCAAATTTCTCCCATATTTCAAAACACATGACCTCGTTGACTAATTACTTGATAAAATTATTTTAAATGCTTCACCTTTCACCGTAACCAATTTATACCAATTCAACAATAAAATATTTACTACCTTCGTCTTAAAATAAGTGTTATTTTAACAATATTTATACATGTCAAGAAAGTTTACAAAAAGGTTCTGTAAGACGGATCTCTCTGACTCGACTCACCATGTGTGGGTGGGCTGAGCTGTGAGAAAATGGGGCTCCGTCTTATAAATTAGGATACATGTCTCACGGGAGACCTACTCTTACAAAAAAATTGATATACCCCTATTTAAGTTTAATTATTGTAAATAAGTTGCTAGAGTATTCTCTTCTTTCCTATTAACAACCTTCTTTAATGAGAGTAGTAAATAAGGATAATTTTGATAAAATATGGACAAGTATTTCTTAAAACTTTATTACAATACTTACTTTTGGTCAACCTTTTTTATAAATGATACTTATTTTGGGAAAGGTGGTAGTATTTGTTGTTGTGCTCCAAGAACCACAACTAATAGGAGTCTCAACAATAATGTGGTTTCTTATTGGATGTAAAGCACCACATTAGTTGATAAATTTAAGTTAGTCCAATGCTTGACTAATGCAACACGATAAAAAATGAAATAAAATGGCAGAAATTCAAGAAGGTATAATATTACGAGTTTAAGTTTGTGGTATTATTATAAATTTTAGTGTTAGTGTCATTAAATTAAATTTACTTATATTCATATACCATTGAATCAAATTTATTATAGTGTACACTCAATATCATTCCTCAAATACAAAATGAGTAATGATACATGAACTTAATAAGTATTTAATTTTGTGGACCGAGTGATACGAGGTTTGTTTGTTATTTTTTTGATATTTTATAGAATAGACTCTAATTTAAGTTATAAATTAAAGTCAATTAGAATCCACATAATTTTATACTTATAAAATTAAATATTTTTTAAGTAGCTTTAGCATTAATCATATATATATATATATATGTGTGTGTATATATATATATATATATATATATATATATATTAGTACAACATTTTAAAGCATTATACGGATGGATTGATCATTTTCGCATTATACGGATGGATTGATCATTTTCCACTACAAAACGCACCATTCCAAGCCCCAAAGCCACCACCCAATCGCTCCCTTCCCTCCTCCCTCCCTCCCCTCCCCTCCCCCTCTCTCTAACTTACAAGGCTCTCTCTCTCACACACACTCACAGACATTTTGTGGTTCAGAGCAAAATCGATGGCTACCCAAGGCCAGGTCATCACCTGCAAAGGTACTCCTCCATTCTCTCTCTCTCTCTCTCTCTCTCTCTCTCTCTCTCTCTCTCTATATATTTATATATATCGATTAAACCCTACGTTAATTTGATATATATATATATATATATCCATTCTCTACCCAAGGCCAGGTCATCACCTGCAAAGGTACTCCTCCATTCTCTCTCTCTCTCTCTCTCTCTCTCCTATATATATATATATCGATTAAACCCTATGTTAATTTGACTGTAATTTGGGGAAAAAAAGCTGCGGTTGCGTATGAGCCCAACAAGCCATTAGTGATAGAAGAAGTGGAGGTTGCCCCACCACAAGCAGGCGAAGTCCGAATTCAGATTCTCTTCACTGCTCTCTGCCACACTGATGCCTATACTTGGAGCGGCAAGGTACTACTTATTTTGTTAGATTTTGATAAATGTATTAGAATTAGGGATTCACAATCATCTGCAATTCATTTGATTTTAGTTAAGTTTGTCTAAATACTTTGCAATTGTTGGCCATTGGAAATTGATGCTTTGTTTCAAGGCTCATGGATCCTTGACGAATTATGAATTTTTTAATGGGTTGTTGGTTTAATCAATGAAACTTCTTGGTTATATTGAAACCATGCAAATGGGGATCTTATGTGTTTGCTACTGGTTCGAAGCTGGGTGAGAGTGATTAACTGCCTCTGCTGCTGGAGTTATACTAGTTATTTACAATGTAGGTCCCATATAAAGATATCATTACTCTTTAGTCAATATGACCATCATTTCTGTTGATAATTGACATACATTTCTTTATTGGAGAATAAAACTATTGTTATGGTTGGCCACCCAATGCCAAGCTTTAGAATTAGAATTGGATGAATAATTTGAGCTCCACGGAATTCAAATTGTTCTTCCAATTCCAATTTCAAGCTTTGGAATTAAGCATGGCCTATGAGTTGATATCGCATCTTGATTTCAAAACTAGTCAAGTTGACTTTGAAAAATCAAGTCTAGCCTCTTTTTATGTGACAGAGGGAGTTACCTTTTGAAAGTATGGTATGAGTATCCGGACACTTTCTGGAGAGGAGATTGCAATTCTTTCTTATTATTCCTTCCCCTCCCCTCCCTAATTAGAAGAGTGTAAGATCTTTCGTACATTTATTTTTATAAAAGCAAATAAAAGAAAAATTGTGTGTATTTCAAGTACCTTTGTCTTTGTTACATCATAGTCCTTATGTTGTTATCAATCTATCATGCACTCAAATTCTGTACTCATTTTTCTCACAGGATCCCGAGGGACTTTTTCCGTGTATTCTTGGTCATGAGGCTGCTGGGTATGTATATTAGTTCAACCCATTAGGAAGTCGTAGTTTTTTGTTGCTCCTGAAAAAGGACCTTCGTTGAAATTTATGCTCTCTCATAAATAATGCAGAATAGTAGAGAGTGTTGGTGAAGGGGTCACTGAAGTTCAACCTGGAGACCATGTTATTCCTTGTTACCAGGCAGAATGTAGGGAATGCAAGTTCTGCAAGTCAGGAAAGACTAACCTCTGTGGTAAAGTTAGGGCAGCCACTGGAGTTGGAGTGATGATGAATGACCGCAAGAGTCGTTTTTCAATCAAGGGAACTCCAATCTATCATTTCATGGGAACCTCAACATTTAGTCAGTACACCGTTGTCCATGATGTTAGTGTTGCAAAGATTGATCCACAAGCTCCATTAGAGAAAGTGTGTCTTCTTGGTTGTGGTGTGCCAACTGGTAAGCAGCTTTTAACTCCTCATTTCATGTATCTTCTCAGCAATTTGTGTTCAAATCCATAGCATGCTTGCGCTTCTCATTTCTCAGGAACCTTGCAGACAATGTCTGGCATAAGTGCTTTTTGTAACTTTAAGATTTAAGAATATTAGGACAACACTGGAATTCAATCATTTGCCAAAATGTAGCAACGTGGTGAAAAATGAACTATTCTTTCTCACGGTATGCTATGAACAAACTAAGATGGTCCCCACCTTAAATATACTTAGATCAGCTTCCAATCTTTTCTTCTGGAAGGTATTTTCGATTATCAAGCTGAATCCTTTTTTAGGGGACATTTAATATAAACAACAATATGAACATTTCTTGCTCTGTGGTTATTCATTTACCTCTCTGAATTATTTGTCTGATTGTTCTTAATTTGATTATTGTTTAATCTTCTCCGGGAGAAGGTATTAAATCTATCAAAATCAATAACTTCCCTTCCCCTTCCTTTGTCTTTTCCCTAATTGTTCGTTTCAAGTAGCAGGCAACTTGGTTTTTGTGCTACGTTTCCCAGTTTGAATGAAGACGTTGTTTTTGAGATTTATTGTAGCTACTTGAGGTTATTTGAATTAAGGGTAATGTTACTGCTTACTAATTTCCCTTGTACATAGGCACTCTAATAGTTCTTGTTTAGTCTAATTTTAAATAATTAAAGGATGAAGTTTGTTTCATTTTGTTTGTTTGTATAGTTTTATCTATGGGCTTTTCTAACTTGATATCAGCCATGTTCCTGTAGGTTTCTTCAGTGGTAAATTTTGTAGATTGCTTTGTGATAATTTTTTATGTCGCGCATTGATCTAACCTCATTTTGTTTTTGCCTTATTACCACGTGTCTCTTTTTAATGACAAATCACTAGCAAGAGTGTATTATAAATATGTTAATTTACAAGTGGTATGGAAATTGCTTTGTGAATCGTTATATCTAGATGAACTTGGAGGTCTTGTATCTCAAATTGGTCCCATTAGATGCCCATCTTTCACTCTTGGTCGAGTGAAATCCCTTAGCTTATTTACCTTTATGAAACTTTTTCAAGCACATGGCTATCAGGATCAATAATATTTGTTGTACTGAATGTTTTGTATTTTTTCTTTCTTATTAGGTCTTGGTGCAGTTTGGAACACTGCAAAAGTAGAGGCAGGTTCTATTGTTGCTGTCTTTGGCCTTGGAACTGTTGGTCTAGCAGTAAGTTTCTGAGATTGTCCGTCGACCATCATGCTCTTGTGATGAGTATTAATTTGATTATTAATTGGTAGGTGGGAGAGGGTGCAAAAGCAGCTGGTGCTTCACGAATAATTGGGATAGATATTGATCCCAAAAAGTTTGATATAGGTACAGCTTTACCTATCCCTCCCCTTAAATCTTCATGGCATCCTTATAATATGAAGTGATGCTTGATAATTTCATTATCTTTTCTCATTTCCATTTTGTTGTGTAAAATGTTACGTTACTGTGATTATGGTATCTCCATCATTAGCAGTTGCTACTGGCCTTGTGGAGCTCTCCTTGCCCATGAAAGCAGAACCCATTTTGACCGTAACATCAAGTTCTGGATACTATTATTCCCTAATCCCTCCAGTGTCTTTCACATCTATGTTAAATGAGAATTTCCCGACAAATATGTTCGCACTATAATTAATGTAACAAGATAGATTAGCGATGTATCAAGTACTGCATTTGCTGACTATTTTTGGTTATGTTCTTTAACTTCTTTTATATTTACAGAAAAGGAGGTCATATGATGTTATGGAGGATTGGGCCCCCAAAATGTAGGCTTCTTTAATTCTGGTAGAGATTTAGCTGGGGGCAAGTAATAGGGGTAGGAACATGCAGGTTCCTTTTTTGCCTGTCCAAGTACACATTGTTGGTCTGTATTGTCCTATATGCAGACCCTTCTTGCTCTTAGGTTATTATCATTTATCAAGATGTATTACTAAAGATTAAGTGTCACCAAGTTTGTTCTCTTACTTCTTAGTTATGCTGAAACTTGGTAGGTCATGGGTGTTTCTGATAGCTACTAGGGAAGCTATCCACTAATACTTGGGCTGCAGCTGAAGACCTCGACCCATGAAATTATCTGTTAATAATCCATTTAAAAAAAAATTATCCTTCTATGCCAAGTATTTCTAAATTTAGATTCTATTGGGGCACTTGTTAGCAAGACCCATAAACTAATACTCATATCCGTTTAACTGTTAACTTTTGTGTGTGAGATGAGAGGAATACATTTCAAGCCCCAATGTTTTGTGGCTTTCCATTTTAGATTTCATTAGTGGCGCTGGTAGCAACAAAATGAATGGAGTAGAAACATTGGTGCTTTGGTACTAGCTTCTGATTTAGAGTCAGATTTCCAATATTCACTAACAAACTTGCTGAGAAAATGAATCCTTTGTGGGGGACCGACTTCTAGCTTGTTTACTTGTGTGATTTTTCTATGTACAGCAATTGATTAGAGGAAAACTTATCTCACTATCACTTTCCAATGTGAAATGTAAATTGCAGCAAAGAATTTTGGTTTTACCGAGTTTGTTAATCCAAAAGACCACGAGAAACCGATACAGCAGGTGCTTGTTGACCAAACAGATGGAGGTGTTGATTATAGTTTTGAGTGCATTGGGAATGTCTCCATAATGAGGGCTGCTTTGGAATGCTGTCACAAGGTAGGTTGATCCAGAATCTAAGCTAATATACCTTTGACACCACAAAAACGAATGGATAAATAATATGAATAAATTGCAGGGTTGGGGAACATCAGTTATTGTTGGCGTTGCAGCATCAGGCCAAGAGATAAGCACTCGTCCCTTTCAACTGGTTACTGGTCGTGTTTGGAAAGGCACAGCCTTTGGTGGTTTCAAGAGCCGTTCCCAGGTACCTTGGCTTGTGGACAAGTATATGAAGAAGGTAAATATTCTCTCTTGTGTGATTCCATGTCTCTTCAGGTGGGAGTTTTTTGTCGTTTCTGAAACCCCATTGCTCACTTTACAGGAAATCAAAGTTGATGAATACATCACCCACGAGTTGAAACTTGAGGAGATCAACGAGGCCTTTGATCTGATGCATGAGGGGGGTTGCCTCCGTTGTGTACTCAAGGTTCACGAATGAGGTGTAATCAGGATTGTGCTCTATGAGTACGAATCATGGATTTGCCTTGTGTTTTGCCTCCCGTTTTACGTAGCTGTGGGAGGTTAATAATCAAGTGTATGCTTTCTGTAAACGACAAGGATTACAGCTCAGGTGGTCTAGCTTGAGTTGAGCTTAAACTCGTTTAAAGTTTGTTCATGAACACCAGGTGGAGTGAAGTTGATACTCAGAGATTATCCTGCATTGTCTTCAACCAAGTACTTTTAATTCTTTTAATTAAGTCCACATTAATCTAAAACACAAGCAAAAGACAGAGACTTCAAAAGGATTGCCTTGCTGACCTGACCTAAAACAAAGAGGTCCACTTCTTTAGCCCCAATACTCTACTGATAATCTTCTCGTACAAAAACACTGAATAATTTTAGAACTTCCATCTTGGGAGTTATAAGTTAGCATTGGATTTGTGATCACCACTGTCGTCATGAACCCATTTTCCATGGCCTGATCATCTTCACCATTATAAGCATATCCTCCATTACTGATCATATCCATTCCCGTCTCTTCTTCCTCCCTTGGTATCCTCAGAAGCTTCATCTTCTCCAAACCCCAAAGCAATGGTCCCATTGTCACACTCACCCAAGCCACAATGACCACTATCTGCACAGCATGATGTCAGCGGCAAGGCCGCCTCCCATGAGTAAATTATATGGTCTTCTGGGTGGGTGGAACCGGGTAAAGCTCATTGACGTATTGTTTCTTGGCAAATAAACCAGTGAATATGATGCCCCAAGCTCCACACCTGCCGTGGAGTTGGGCCGCTTCCAATGGGTCCTTGTACATGAATATCTCGGCTAACTTGTTGAACCCGATTAGGACCCAAGCAGCGATGAACCCACATATTATTGCAGCCATGGAACAGCCCGAAGTGATCACTGCAACACCACCAAGCAAGCCGTTGCAAACATCGGTGAGATTCCAGTGAGCTCTTCCAGCAGTGCAGCCGGCAAGAGTAGTCGTGACGGCTGTTCGTCCAATGGCACTCCATTGCCTATAGAATGGGCTCCGACCCATTTCTGCATAAGAGCATCTACAATAACAACACTCTATATCACACTTTAAACACCTCGTTTTCTATTCTAGTTCACTTTTTTAATACTATAAAAAAGAATTCACTCCAACAAGCACCCTCTATACGAATACGACCCTATAAAAATTTAATCTCTTTCATCTCAACTAACAAACCTAACTACCATTATATTTTTCCTCTTTTATTTATATTTTTTCACCACAATTAAAATAAAATATTTTAAATTTTATATAGTATGAAAAATATATTGTACTCTCTCCGTCCCTAAAATAGTCTTGTTTGACCCGGCATACGGATTAAGAAAAAATAATTGACTTGATTATTGATAGGTATAATGTATAGTTTCCTTTAATGCCCATGTGTATATGACACATAATTAAAGTAGGGAGAAAAGTAAGGGTAAAATGGTAAAAATGATCTCCTAAAAGGAAAGTTTCAAACAAGACAATTATTTAGGGACGAACAAAAAAGAAAACAATACAATATTTAGGGACGGAGAGAGTATATTTTAATAATTTTTATTCTAAAATATTAAATAAAAGTATATTGTGCTCAAATAAAGTGAGGAGAATGTAGAGGATTTGAGTCACTATTTATGTTAAAATTCACTCTATATTTGAAGGGTGATTTAATTGATTTTAGAGAAAGAGGGTGGACTACTGTAGAATCAAGGGAGAGAAAAAAACTCTAAAATTACTTTTAGAAAGTTGAGGGAAGGCGGCCATTGTGAATGCTCTAAGCTCTCAATTTGTTGTACCATCCGAACCACAACAAGAAAGTGCCCAAAACAATCAATGTACCACTATGGCCATGGAGGATCACAGGCCTCTCCAAGTAATCAAATCGGCCTATACATGGGCCTTCAATAAGGGCTCCCCAAAGCCCAGCAATCCCTCCGACCATATGAATGGCAAAATCAAGAACACCCGATCCAGACAAAAGCTTATCGGTTCGAGCTGCACTAGCCTAGCCATAACCAGATCAAAACCAAATCGGGAGCCGCAAGCGATCCCAGCCACGGCTATAGCCTTGCATCAACAAATGATTACTATTTGAAACTGACCTTAGGTAGAGTTGATATCATTCAAGCCCGTCGACTTTCTTGTTCTTTGCTTATAGATTCTTATTTAAAACTTAATTTTTTTAATTTTTAATTTTTGAATTTTTCATTTTGTGTTATATTAAAAAGTTTTCTGGCAGTAAAATAGCAAACTGTTTGTATCTCTACACGATTCAAACTCGTATTGCCTAGGGAGAGTACATTATTACATTTGAAGAATACTCGTCTGTATAGAATGTCACATGTACAAAAATAAAGAACAGTCTGTAACAGAAAGATTTGTCTTGTAAACTCGGTGTAGCAGTCTTTGCATGTAGTTGTGAATCTAATTTAATGGTTCAAGTGCATCGACTTGCCATAAGCTCCGGAATTCACACTGTCAATGCAGGAACTTGCCTAGCCATCATCAGACACCTCCAAGGTTTACCATCTCCCTGTCTTGACAGGCAACTAAACTCAGGATGGAAGGGACCAATTTCCAGATTTGAACTTTTTGTAAAAGCTCGACTTCTTTGAAACCACATAGAACACTGCAACAAGAGAAGACAATAAAGGTATACAAAAGGTTAAGAACCAATAAATTGGGTAGGCAATTTAGTAGAGAGGAGTACCAGGAATTCCAGGCATAACACAATTGGGTTCTCTCAGAACATCATAAAGTGTTCTCCTTTCATTCACTTTCACCCATTTAGAAGAGCCTTTTGCTGTGGAGAAGACAATAAAAGAGCATTAATATCAACATCTGCAACTGATATCAGGTTTGTACGAGTTGAAGACTAGAATCACATGAATCTGTCTGGGTGGGGTGGGGTGGGGGGTGGGGCCAAGCTTTTTTCCATGAAAGTTCACTTCTAAACAAAAGCAATTTAATTAAGTTTATCACCGTTTTCAATAATTAGTGGAAAACTAACACTTGTATGAACATTACGTAAATGGTTAGGTCCAACTAAATTAATTAAAAAGGTTTCGTAGCTTCCATGATAACATGAAGCTGCACAAACCCCAACCAGAGCATTCCTATAAATCATAAACGAAGAAAAGGTGAGAGCATCACTTCATGCAGTCTGCATGATGGGTCTATAAAGAAACATACCAATTGGGATGCCATTGGGAGAAATATTAGCTGCATCATTCTCGTCTTCACCAAAGCATTCAATATGAGAAGCAGCTGTTCCCTCCAAGAGGTTACGAATAATTTCTTTCTTGGATAAATGAACTGCAGAGCTAGCCTAGCAAACCAAAGGGACAATTCTATAAAACAAGAAATCTACATGGAGGAATATAGGCAATGCATGTAATTATATACAGCTGAGCATGCCAGTAAAAGAATAATAATCTCGAGCAAGAAAGGAGCACATGTTACGCCATAAATGCCTCATTCTTAATAGCCTCAGCATCTGAACTTAGAGAATCACAATGTAATATAGCATACCTCATAATACAGCTCAACAGCATCCCGAGTGTAAGCATTTTCTTTATCCCATGGCAGTGGTGGAGAACCATCAGAATATATGTTTGGAAGCTAAGGATGAACAGTGTTTAGAAGGATAAGGACATTTATAGCTGTCAAAAAAATCCACATAAATATAGAAATTATTACAAGAAATGAAAGATGCACACTGTGAATCCATTTTCACACTGAATTTATACTAACAATAACTATTAGTTAGCATGCAGTTTTTATTTTTGCACCCATAATCCCTTGATAATGAGGGCACCGTGATTTAAATTTCATGATCCTCACTAAATACTCCCCAGTGGAAAAGTCTAATATTCAAGAGGTACATATCTACTTTTATACTAACAATTAGAGCAAGAAGTTTTTATAGCATCCAAATTTATTTTGCATATGAGGGTAAAATTAGAACCTAACGGAAATTGTAACCTTAATTCTCACAATGAAGCTCTTTGGATGGAGTAACGAAGAGTAAAATGGATATAAAAACTTCAACGTAGCAAAGGATATCAAGTCAAGATGAGCTGAAAACATGTCAGTCTCACATAAGTCCTCAATGAAGTCGCTGGTCATAACCTCTGCATACAGAAGAAGAACAGGCCAGTGGAGTATATTATCTTTGTCTAATATTGGTCTTTTTATTCCAGTTAATTCTTGAAATGTTGCCTTTCCAATCTTCAATCCTCTATCTTCAATGGCAGAAACTAAACCCTGCATAAATTTAAGGTTAGAAACCAGGATCATTTTCCCCTCTCCCAACCTTCCTCAACCCCCCCCCACCCCACACACAAAAAAAAGCCTCTAGGCAGAATCCAATAATTTTTTTTCTATAATACAGCACATATATCGGACCTTCGCCACCGTCAAAGCTTTGGATACTTGAGCATCCCCTAGTTCACGTTCTGACTTCCGTAAAACAATTTGTTGGGTTAGCTTCTCTAGTTCGTCATTATCTGGGTACTGAGCAAGTCCTTTCTCACAATACGATTTTGCTTCATCCAACATATTCAAAGACAATGATGCTTTGGCTGCTCTATAAAGTGCCTAACAAGAAGCAAATATGTACAGTTATTCAAAAAAATTTGGAAAGAGCTGGAGGGAGAGAGAATCCTTATAAAATATTCAATCAGATATCGCCTGGATAACAACAAAAAGACAAATAAAACCTTGACGTTTGATGGGGAGAACTTAAGTGCTTCCTCAGCATCCAACAGAGCGCGTCTGTAATTCCCCAGCAATAGATTCACATGGGCTCTATTTGAAAAGATAGTGGAGGTCTCCAGGACACTTAAAGCCTTCTGATTTATTGCCCTAGTATAGAAATCGATAGCATCTGAATAGTGCTTCTTCCCCTTTTTGACATACTCATTACCCTTTTCCTGCAAGCCACCGTAAACTAATGAAGGGACAAAATGTGAAAGTAAAAATAACAATAGAGGATAGTGAAAATATTAGTTTCAGATACTATATACCAATAGCCTTGAGTCCCTCAACAGAATATGTATGCACCTGACACATATTTCGAAGATGTCTACTCCACGCCAGAAAAACTAGCATACCAATAATTTCCCCCCCAAAATTCTACTAACTTCTAAGGCTTGCAACAAGACAAAATGGAAGCATAAGTAAAAGGAAATGATACATCAACAGAATCCATCTACATCGTGCCTTGACATGTTATACTCTTGACGAGTGCACAACACCCTAAAGGATGATGTAGACGGATTGTGTTGATGTAGCATTACTCTTAAGTAAAAAACAGAACATGTTGATGCATAGATGAAAGGCCTAGCAGAAACAATATAATCAAACGGTCAACGGCAATCCGAGCGCCAGAATCTAGTCGTAAAGAAACTTGGCACATGGAAAGGAGGAGATTTCATAATCAAATCCAGAAAAAACGATAAATCAACACTAGTACTTAACATCTGGTAGGATAGAACATGCAGGATAAGTGCATGATCCAGTGGTGTGTATAACTGAAGTGGCTAGTTGCATGAATTTCAGGAGAAGTCAATGGAGGTCCGAGATATGTGAAACTTGATTTCTTCTTCCCCTACATGATAATAGTAGCAGTAGTAGGGTCAGGACGAGCTTGCTCGGTTAAATCTTGACTCGAATTTGATTCATAAGCCAAATGAACCAAACTTTTAAGCCCAAATTTTGAGACCAACAAGAGAATCCGATCATTGAGGTTTTTTATTAAACTACCAGAGTCCACCTCGATAAATAAATAAAGATGAGAAACCAAACTACTCAGAGCTCAACTTGATGGACTGGCTTTACTAGTAAAAAAGTCAAATTCAAACTTCGTTTGAAGCTAGCTCAAAGTAGCGAGCTTCTCTTGGGCAAGTCAAACTCTAACTCGGCTCGGCTCAGCTCATTACAATCCTAATTCTCCGTTCCGCTCAAAAGGGCCCCTTTATTGAATTTTAAGAGTAAATCATTTGTACATATAAAACCATTATTAGACATACATCAGTACGTTTGAGATAATAACTATTGAAGTACAATAAAGATTACTACAAATTGTAAATTTTCTAATTTTGTTAAAAGACAACTAGTGTAAATCTTTGGCCAAAATATAATCAAAGTCGATAAAAAATAGTAGTCAAAAGAGACTATTTGCATGGTATGGATCTATGGTAATAAGAAAGAGTTAGTCCATTGTGAATCAATAACAAAAGCACTGATTTTGGAGAGAGAGAGTTAGAGAGAGACCTTGTATTCGAGAGCTGCAGAGTGTTTAATGGCAGCGATAGCTGCAAGGTCAGCCAATTCGTTCTCTGTTTTGGGGTCTGAACCGTCTTCCATCCATAGCGCCATTCTTACTTGCAAAACCTTTTAAATTTAGTTCCGGTGTCACGTCAGCAGCCGGAGAAGGAGAGTCAGACAGAAAGAGGTGGAGGCACACCGCACAGCGGACTCTGATGTCCCTAGAAAGTACTCCGAAAGTCTCATTAAGATGGGGGCCCCCGAAGTTCATGATATATCAAAAAACAACTTTGTGGGCGAAATTCAATAACCTATTGGGCCTCTTCCTTATTTTCTAATCGATCAGCCCACATTCAAATAGCGCTGTTCGTACAATTTAAGGGTTCAAGATTTATATACTCCATCATGGTTCAAATAAACTAGCAAAGTGGTCAGTCACTGGCATCAGCACAACCAAATGTGCGGATAAACCCTAACCATTGATAAATTTTAGAGACCTGCTAAACCACAACCCCCCAAAAATGCTAAATGACACCCCCTTCGGGCAAATTTACTATTTTGCCCATGTTTTTAATGAAAAAAAAATTTTGAAAAAAAAAAAAATGCCAAGACTCCTAACAGTGGGCGGTCTTCTTGGAGGAAGACTCCCAACAGTGGGCGGTCCTCATGGATTCCGTTAACTTTTTAACGGAAATGTTAACTTTAACGTTTCCGTTAAAAAGTTAACGAAATCGTTAACTTTTTCACGAAACTTCATGAGGACCGCCCACTGTTGGGAGTCTTCCTCCAAGAGACCGCCCACTCTTGGGAGTCTTCTTCAGTAGGACCGCCCACTATTGGGAGTCTTTTTTTTTTTTTAAATTGAATTAGGGGCAAAAGAGTCTTTTCTCAAAGGAGGGGGGTGTGGTTTAGCACCTATGAAATTTTATTCACATATTTTTTTGATATTTACAAAGGTTTGCGACTCTTGCATTGCAATTTCGGGATTTTCCATTCTTTGGTCAAGCGTCGGTTTGCATTCTCTTTTGTTAGAAATACTTTCATTTGTATTCAAGGATATTGATGATCAAACCATAAGCTCAAGAAAAGTGTATAACCAGTCGGTGTTGTTCACTTTAACAATGGATGTTCAGACGTTTATAACAACTCAGCTACTTTTATATCATTAAGAATGGATGTTCGTTCATTTTCAACCAGTTGCGTACTGAACAATGCAAGAACTAACATATAATCTCGGGAAATCCTCACATATATCCTAGTCAAACTCTCAAACATTTTATATGGTCTCACTTACTCTAAAACATCTTTTATGACCTTTTTTATTTGAAAACCCCAAAATACCCTCTTTTTAGAACGACGTAGTTTAAATGACTCAATGGTCGTTTAAACAAGTAATTTAAAAAACTCAAAGGTATTTCAAACGATTCAAGGGTGATAGAAGCACCTCTACCAACAAACTACCATGAATCACGCCTGTCATGCACAGCTTCCTTAGGCAACAATTCTGATGAGCTCAATTAGTGGAAATGATTAAGTCAATCATACCATGTACATCCCTTCCTAGTTTAGAAGATTTATTTATTATTTATGTGTATATAAACACTCATTGCAATGTAATCAGTATGCAAGAAATATACTTTTGAATTCTCTTCTTTAATTCTATATGGTATCACAGCACTGATCCAATCAATTTCATTGCTTCCTGCCTTCATCAATTTTTTTACTGCTACTACGATCTCCTTGCTTCCTGTCTTCATCAAAAAAAATTTCTTCCAACTACTACTACGATCATCATGTCCAATCCCGAGAACCAAATCGTCATACCCAACTCCCAAGAACCTGCCAAACCACTCATAATGATCACATTCCACAAATCCATAAAACTCACCACCCTAAACTATCTCTCCTGGCAACTACAGATCAAAGCCATCCTAATCGGCTATGATTTGTTGAAATTTGTCGATTGTTCTCATCCAAAACCACCCGAAAAGATCACCAGAAACAACATTGAAGAACCCAATCATGAACACAACACGTGGGTTCGACAAGATAAACTCATTTTTGGGGCCCTTATTGGAATTCTCTCTCCCACCATTGTACCGCTGGTAACTCAATCAGACACACACCATGAGCTGTGGTCTGTTCTCGCCAACACTTATGTCCGACCCTCCCGTGGTCACATTAAGCAAATAATAGATCACCTCAAACACACTACCAAAGGCACACAATCCATAGCCGAGTACATGCAATCCATTAAAACCCGAGCGGATGAGCTAGCATTCCTAAGCAAACCACTGGACATGACATGGAAGACCTCATCGAAACCACTCTCAATGGTCTCGGTGATGAATATCAGTCCATTATTGATACTGTTAATGGTCGTGATACAACCATATCTCCTTTCCCCATATCACAAACTTTTTGACAAACCCCCAAACTACTTTAAACTTTAGAGCTTTGGGTATTTATGTTATCCGTGGTTACGATTATATACTCCCCACAAACTGGCACCCCGGTCATCCCCATGTGTTTTCATCAGCTATTCCCTCACCAAAAATGCCTACATCTGTCTTGATACATCCTCCTCCCGAATCTATACATCTCATCATGTCCAATTTGTGGAATCTGTGTTCCCTTTCGTCTCTCTTCTAACCAATAATTCCACCTTCTCGACCATCTCCGCCACTGAATGGTGCTATATCACTTAGGGGTGTAAGTCGGAACCGCCGAACCACCGAATCGAATCGAATTGAATCGAATCGGTCGGTTTGGTTCGGTTTAGGATTAGGACGGTTCGGTTTAGGTTTGAAAATTTTGTAAACCGAGCGGTTCGGTTCGGTTTGTGGTTTTTTGTGCCAAACCGAACCAAACCGAACCACCACCATTTAATTTAATTTATTTTATATATATATATATATAAATTATATATATATTTTATATATATATAAATATATATTTTCATATCTATATATATAAATATATATATTTTTATATCTATATATAATTTATATATATATAAATATATAATTTATATCTATATATAATTTATATATTATATATTTGAAAGGTAAAAAAAATTTTAAAAAATTAAAATATATTTTTTAAATATTTAAATAATTAAACCACGGAACCGAACCAAACCGATCGGTTCGGTTTGAAAATTTTGAGACCGTTAGGGGGTGGTTCGGTTTGCGGTTTTGGCTCAAACCGAACCACTTGCACCCCTAATATCACTCTTCCGATCCTTGTCCCACCACCCTCAAATAATGAACTAGTCACTGCCCCACTTCCCTCGCTACACCGCCCACCAATCCCACCCCAACCACTAGCCTTACTGTTATCAATTCCCCAGCAGCCAACACTCAACCAGAAACACTTCCCACACCTTCAATTGAGCCCCCTCCCATCTCTCCCCCACACCACATGACCACTCGGTCCAAACATAACATCCACAAGCCAATCACTAAACTCAACCTCACTGCTCAACTCCATACTAATGCCATTACCCGTGAACCCACCACTGTTACCCAAGCTCTAAAAGACCCCAAATGGCGCGAAGCTTTGTCCACGGAGTTTGATGCCCTCGTTCACAATGGCACTTGGAAATTGGTCCCTCCCGATTCCAAGCAAAATGTGGTTGGGTGCAAATGGATCTTCCGCACAAAATACTTACCCGATGGTTCCATTGATAAATACAAAGCTCGTCTTGTAGCAATGGGATTTCACCAACGTCCCGAGATTGACTTCCATGATACTTACAGTACGGTTGTCAAACCTACCACTATCCCTTTAATCCTAAGCATTGTTGTCACCCAAAATAGGCCATTTAGACAACTTGATGTCAACAACGCATTTCTTCAAGGTACCCTCTCCGAGGATGTGTTCATGGAACAACCCCAAGGCTTCACTGATCCTGAGTTTCTGCAAGCTCCGTAAGGCTATTTACAGACTCAAATAAGCTCCCTGAGCATGGTACCAAGAGCTCCGTCATTTTCTCCTAATCGTGGGCTTTGTAAACTCCATGGCTGACACATCTATTTTCATATTCAATGCTTACAACATCACCATCTATTTTCTCATTTATGTTAATGATATAATCATTACTGGCCATAACTCTGAAGCTGTCAATCAGTTCATTCACAGTTTCTCTCAACGTTTCTCACTCAATGACCTTGGACAACTTTCCTACTTTTTTGGTGTTGAAGTCCTTCCCCACAATGATGGAGTCTTTCTATGCCAACGTCGTTACATCCTTGACTTATTTGATCGGTACCACATGACAACTGCTAAACTCGTCACTACTCCCTATCGCCACCACACCATCTCTCAACCTCACAACAGGCACTCCTCTCACGAATCCCACTGACTATTGTACTCTCATTGGCAGCCTATAATACCTCTCTCTGACCAGGCCCGACATTGCTTACACGGTCAATAAACTATCTCAATTCATGCACCAGCCCACCACTGAGCATTGGCAGGCCGCAAAGAGACTCTTACGATATCTTTGTGGTACTTTAGACCATGGCATTACACTACATCGCACCTCCCACCCACATCTTCATGCCTTCTCCGATGCAGATTGGGCAGGCAATAAAGACGACTACACCTCCACTTCGGCCTACCTCATTTACCTAGGTCGAAATATCATCTCTTGGAGTTCAAAGAAGCAACGGACTGTTGCTTGATCATCCACAAAGGCTGAGTATCGATCTGTCGCAACAACTGCTGCTGAACTTCGTTGGATTTGCTCTTTAATGACTGAATTGGGAGTTACCATTTCACAGCAACCGGTTGTTGATAAGTGAGTATTTTACTCATTTATTGGGTATTATTCGAGCTTAGATTTTACTAATTCTCGAGGTTTTTGTAATCTAATATATTATTTTAGTATTATTTTGTAGTTCCAGGATTTAAGGGGCCAATCATGCAAATTTGGAAGACTTTGAAGCTTATTTGGAAGTATAGGGGGTCTTTGTGCAAATTTTGGAAAGCTGAAGGAAAATTTCAGAAAAGTTGTTCACCCCAATATTAGGGCCGGCCTTTCCCTTTTATTTTTGAGTCCTTTTGTACTTTAATGTCTTGGACTCCTTTTCCCAAAAGTATTGTACATTAGTAGAGTATAAATATATCCCTTTTAGGCTAGGTTTAGGGATCCAGTTTTTAGAGTCGTCTTTGAGAAAAACAAAGAGAAGAAGATCGTGAAAATTCTTCCAAGATTAAAGTATTGTATTCATTACTTTTATCAATTTTAATCTTCTTTCTCATAAGCTTAATTTTATCTATCTTTTTAATGGTATGGATTTTGTTTGTTTAATTATGAACTAAATTCATAAAGCTAGGTTTTAGGGTAGCCAATTCATATTGATTCGACTAGGGTTTAAATTTGAATTATAATTGTCTGAGTGTATTTTCTTGTTCTTAATGCTTTGAAAGATTAGCCACCTTTTAATTGATTTAAATTGTGTAAATGAGACCGAGAGGAGATTTCATGTGATGGACCGTAGGAATTTACACCGTGCTAGAGATAGATGAGTTGATACACGCAATTAGCTATAGATCGTCTCGAAAGCTAAGAGGATTTCACAAACCCTAATGCTTTTTTTTTCTTTCTAAATCTACCTAGAGATACGTAGGTTGTCAGTTAACAATAGAATTGATATTGCTCGAAAGAGAATATTGATTAGATTAGGAAATTTCGTTGTCGCACATAAATAATCAGTTGATACCCGAAGTCGTTGATTTATTACTTGGAAGTGAATTGGTGAACCTAGACCTAGCGTTTTCTCTCATTGATATCTCTAAATTCTGTGATTTTTACTTGCTTTCTTTAGTTACAAATCACATCTCACGATAATCGTTTGTCTAGATTAAAGTGAAAAATAATTGATTTTGATATTTGTTGCCAATTCCTTAGGTTCGATAATCCGTAATTTACTTACACTTATTACTTGATCTAGTGCACTTGCTAGTATTCGGTTTTGTCACACATCAGTTGTATACTGTGACAATGTAGGTGTTATAAATCTGTGTGCCAATCCCATCTTTCACTCCCGCATGAAGCATATTGCCCTCGACTACCACTTCATCCGTGAACAAGAGTTGCTCATGTCTCGTCGGCCGATCAACTTGCCGATGCACTCACCAAACCTCTCTCCCGTACTCGATTTCAACTACTTCAGTCCAAGATTGGTCTTACACGTCAGCCGTCCATCTTGCAGGGGTATGATAGAAGCACCTCTACCAACAAACTACCATGAATCACGCCTGTCATGCACAGCTCCCTTAGGCAATCCCTTCCTAGTTTAGAAGATTTGTTTATTATTTGTGTATATAAACACTCATTGCAATGTAATCAGTATGCAAGAAATATAATTTTGAATTCTTTTCTTTAATTCTATAAAGGGTCATTCGAACAAATCATTTAAAAAATTTACAGAGTCGTTTAAACCACGGAGTCGTTTAAACGATTCACAAAATTGTTTAAGCATTTCACAGAGTCGTTTAAATGATTTACGGGATCGTTTAAATGATTCACAGGTTTTTTATGGCAGTAGAGAGATAGAGAGACAAATATAGGGCTTCCATGGCTGTAGAGAGATAGAGAGAGAGAGGACATACTAGACCCATGGCAATAGCAAGAGGAGAAAGGCAAGGGAGACGATGTGATTCGGAGACGGAGGAAGAGGGTTACTATGAGATCGGAGGGGGAGGCACTGTGGTCGGAGATGAGGGCGAGGCGTGTAGTTTAAGAGAGAAGGAGAGACGGTGGTTTGGGAGAGAGTGAGACAGTTAGGTTTTGAGAGTCTTAGGGGGTATTTTAGGAAGTTTGTATCAAATTTTAGTCAAAGGCCATAAAAGATATAAGATCGGGTCAAAAAGTTGTACTTGATATATACTACCATAATCTGAGTCAGTCAAACCTAAACCCAGACCCCTTGGTAAATTGCCCTTATGTCAAAACCTACATTAAATTGACTTTGTGTAAAATAAATACTCTAAAGGTGGCTTAAATTTATTTGTATCACTCACTCGTAAACATGTGTGCTGAATAATTACAACTTAATAATTTAGCAAGCCAACTAGCGTCGCATTCTTTTTAGGCCCTTGTCATTTTAAATTTTCCTCTGACCTAATTATCAATGAGTTGATTGCAATATATCATCTTCTGACTTCATTGTTAATGAAGTATAATGGAAAGGAATTGCTACAAAAAAAAAAAAATGGCAGTTATGTCAATGGTGTGCAAGTTACTACAATTGTTCAAGTAAAAACAAAGAATGGAAGTTCCGCTTGGCATACATATGTGCTTCAACCACCAAGATCTTGTAGTGGCACAGCATATCTTTGAGCTCTGGAAAACTTACACCACAGATTTCTTGTAGTGGCAACTGGCAAGGCATGCCATTGAACTCTGGAGAGCCTGTGCCAGTGCTCGTCTTGTGCCAGCACAGCACTCGAGCTCTGGTAAGCATATTGATGTGTACTTATTTGTCCACATTATATGTTCATATTTTTCCTAATTTTGGCTAGTTCCTTTACGTAATTAATTTAATTTATCATCTTTTGACGTAGGTAAAGGAATATTTGGAATTGGAGCGTTTTTGGACTAAAAGACGGGTTTTGAGCTAAATTTTTAAAATCACGGGCTAAGCGGACTGAAGTGAAGAATGGAAGAGATGGGCTTGAAATTATGAAGGAGTCCAATTTTAAAGAGGAAGCCCAAAAAGAGTTTATTTTCATTATTACTTTTTATTTACTTTATTTTTGTAATTAGACAATTATTGAGGAGGTTTAGAGAAAATTAGAAGTTAAGATGACATTTGGAGAGTTACAAAAAACTCACGTTTTCTTTTCTCCTTCACAAAAAAACACGTTACTACTTCTTCCTCTCCATTTTCTCTCACGCCAATATCTTTTTTTGGATTTTCTTCTACTACAGCTATTGCAAGAACAAGTTTTATGAAGATGATTTATTCAAGCATGCGTGGCTAAGGTTCTTTTCTAATTTAAGGGTCAATTTTGTTTTAATTACGTTTATCGTGAGGCTGTGTTCAATTGTTTCTTGCTATATTCAAGTACTTATAGATTCAATTTGATTTTCATGTAAATTATTATTTTGTTGAATTGGCGACTCAATTGAATTAATAATTTCCTACCACTATCCATGAGTTGTGCTATCATGAATGAATGGAAATTAGTAGCAATAGGTGGAATTAGTTGTGCTATCATAATTAATTTTGCCTAATTGAATCTACAAGACTAGTTTTGATAATTGCAGTTATCTCGATTATCAAAATTAAGTTTAACCGTTTTCATAGAGCGTAGTGCTATCATTAATTGGTATGGAATGCTGTCGTGCCCAATCAATTGATGATAAGTTTTGACTGGATGCTGAATTTGATCAACTAAGTTAGGAAAATACAAAACTTGTTACAACTATCCTAACGAGTCTTTGGTTAAATGCTTGAATCGCAAGAATTAATATTTTTTTGGCCTATAATCGATAACGTAATTAAATGTCACAACCCTTGAATTGAAATTTTCTCGAATTGTTATTTTCTCAAATTTATTTACTCGTTTTACAATTATTCCTATTTTATCTTTTATAATATTTTCTCGTTAATTTAATTGATAGTAGTTTTTAGCTATTAGATAAATTTCTCAAAAAAATCCCCCCTTTTATTTCTTTGTTATTCACTCAATTGAAATTTATCTCCGTTCTCCAAGGATTTGACCCTGCTTGCCTTATACTTGTATTTGAAAGTAGAAAAATATTTATTTGATGGTTTGACGCCCATCACATATGCATGCCACAGAGATGGGAGAAGTGGCAGGAAGGGGTTGATGAACACAAGGAACTCCCTTTTCCCAATGACTTTCCTGTTTGAAAATGCATACTGAACTCCTCTTTCCTTTAACAAAGTTCAGACCTCAGACAGTTGCAAGATCACAGTGCAATACAAGTATGGCAGTAGCCACACAAAAAGGTAAAACCTGATCCATACTGCAAAAACTAACAAGAAACCTACAAATATTGCCAATAATTGGCAATGCTGCACGAATTACCAAATAAAAAATGTAACAGAAAAGTGAAGGTAAAGAAAAAATCTGAAATTCCTTTCATTGAGTCACATTAATATGACTCGCTTCTATACAGATTCCTACAAGATGGTCTTGTGCATCAAATACATAAAGCTGGACAATAAGCCTCTATATGTCAACCCAACTAATCCTCTAACCATCCAACAAAGCAAGAATCCCTTTTTCGATTCACTGCTGAGCAAAAAAGGCAAGGATTTTCAGGCACATATGAATATATGAACCACACTATACCCACACAAAAAAACCCTTAAAAATCAAAGAAAATACCTGTGTCTAAAATCCCAGATTCAGGAGAGAGTCTATCCAATCCAGGAGATACAGTAACATCCACATTACCTGGTTCTACAGGCTGATTGTCAAAAATCCAACTGTCATACTGGAAATCATCCGCTAAGCCAGGATCAGCAACAAGTGGGCATTTACTTGTTGGGGCTACACCTTCAGCTTGGAAATTTTTGGCGGAAGGTTGTTGGCTGCTCTCACTAGGACGGGTGATCCAACTAAAGTCAAAATCTTGAAAATCTGGGTCTATAGCAGTTTGAGTTTGAACTCTGTGCTCAGTTATGCTTTGGCAATAGTTCGAAACAGGAATATACTGAGTATTTACTTGAGATTCGAAAGGAGCTGGAATACTTGATTGAGAAGATACCTGGGGTTGAGAAGGAACCATGTAATTTTGAGGAGTGGTTACTTGAGGTTCGGAAGGCACTAGATAATTTGGCGGGGGCGAAGGCACTGAATAATTTGGCAGGGAGGATTCCTGGGGTTCAGGAGGTACTATGTAATTTGTCACGGACGACAATTGAAGTTGAGAAGGCACCAAATAACTTGGCTGGACGGATACTTGGGATTGGGAAGGCACTGAATTAACAGAGGTTCTGTCTCTGTTTAGCCGAGGGGATACTTCAGATTGGAAAAGGACTGGATTCTCAAAAGGGATGTCTGCAGTTGGATGAGGGGGTAGTTGCGATTGAAAACGTAATGGAATTGAAGGCGGCACCGAATCAAAGACATTGCCCATAAGTGGCTGTGAGGGACCCATATGTGTGTTTGACCCTGAAACCATCCCGCCACGGAATTCTTGTAACCTAATGGGATTTCTGTTACTTGTTACTACTGGCGAGGGGCATCTGGAGTAGTGAGATCCATGGGTAATCCTAGATGAATTGTACGAGGATCGATTAGTTGTGACAGCAACCCCAGCTGATCCTGTTCTTTTAAATGCAGCACGGGGAAGTTGAGGGCCTAGATAACCACTACCACTATTGTGTCTTCTGTCTCTTGAATTAGTACTGAGCAACTGCTGCGAAACTAAATTTGGTTGAAATTTGTTTGTTGGCACAGAGCCTCCATTGCGTTGACTTCTACTTTGACTTATCATGGGGAAATTGGTAGACATTGAGCAAGCACGTAGCAAAGTGGGCCTTGAGACCCGATTGTGGAGCCCACCCATGGGTTGAGGCAAAGTAGGTGACTGCGGGACTTGGTTCAATTGGGGTAGCCTCATTGCGACAGATGCATCAGTAGCTTTAGAAGCTGGTAACACTTTATCACTGGTTCTCATACTCTTTCTCTCCAGTCTCCAGAATTCATCTTTCTCAGTGGCATGACAATGGTCAATACTGGAACTGCCAGCCCCCCAATGGACACATGGAGCAAGTGAGTCACAAACATAACAGTGGCACTGAAATTCACCGAAATAAAATAAAATAAAATAAAATAAAAAAATCTCTGAAAGAGCAAGATGCTGAACAATGACTCATGAAGTATTATTTAGAAAGAAAAAGTTATAACAATTTTACCAGGCCACAGTGCCTTTCATGTGAGGTAGAAGAAAATGGGAACTGAACACAAAGGTGTCTCGGGTGAGGATAGTCTCTACAGGCAACCTGTAATGAATAGAAAACCAATGTTAATAAGCCACAAGAAGTTAATCTAAAATTGTGAACCAAGTTCACACAATATAGTTAATTGGCGTGCTCTTTTTCCTTTCCTTGGTGGTGAAGGAGGATAGACTAGTGATAATATTTGTTATCAGGGGAGTATGTGTTGGCTACCTATCATCCCCCGAAAATTCTCCCAAGTGAAGAATGAAGGAGAGAGACTAGGCTAGCTAGCCAATCCGTTTAAGATGTGTAAATTAAAACTTTCCACTCAAAGGTCTACCTGAAGCATAAATCTTTGGCTGATTAACATTATGCAACTAAAAAGATTCAAATCTGCATTACTGCATACTGAAGCAGCCGTACACAATCCTTCAAAACGTCAAGTCATAACCCTATTTGAGAGATATCACAAATTTTGAAAACCATCGAATATAATCACGATAGGTGAAGTGGAGAAGTGTTCCGGACTGATATGTGATAGTCATATACTCGTTAAGTTGAAGGGAAAATTTTACAAATAACTACTAGACCCTCGCTATGGAAAAAAAATGTTGGACAGCTAGGAACGAACATGTTAATAAAATGAAACTAAAATGAGAATGGTACAATGGATATGAGGTAAAACTAGGAAAGATAAAATTCAAAATGAAAATATTCATGAGATAATAAAGGCGGCCATGTAGGAGATCAATGAGAGATAATCGTCTATCACAGTTTGTGGCACATACAATGAAGACCCTAAGTGCACTTGTTTGATAGTCTGACTCTGATATTGACTCAATATCAATAATACTCAAGGTAGGGTAAGAGCGAAACTCACATGGTTGACAATAATTAAAATGACTGAAAGAGTGCTTGTATGAAGATCGTGCATTGGACCGGACAAAATGAACAGAAAAGGATTTATGTGGATTGAGGCCGGCCACAAGTAATTGGGACAAAGGCTTAGTTTGAGTGACATGATATATTTTGCAAGACTGGGTACTAGAATCAACTTATGCAACTTAAACCTCTTAAGCACATACGTTGAAAGTCATGGACTAAAATAGGTCATCTCAGCACAATTAGACTACTTAGAACCATGTACATAAATCTTGTGTCATAGTCTATTGTCTCAGCTTACAGCATATGACATATCATCTATTAACCACCAAACTAGATACTTTCATATAGGCATTTAACACGTTGCAATAAATCTGATCGAATTCTTAGAGTGCTGTAACCACTATTCGTGCCATCACAATTAATCACTAGAGCACACATGATCTGATAACATTTCTTTTCTCCAACCATCTAAGGTTATTCTCGTTCAGTAAAACCCTATTGTAACAATATCATTCCCAACCTTCCTTCTATGGAGAATCGACCCCTTAAAACAAAACTTATTTCATTAATATCTCTGGGCTTCTACATTACCTTGCTATATATTTTCAAGTAGCCTTCTCTCTTTTTTCGTAAATGGCAACAATGGAGGCAGAACCCCAAACAGATACACAACAGAAAAAAGACATAAGGAGCGCAACACCGCTTAAGCCAGCAGTCAGTCATATAAAGTATGTTCAACCATTAGAAAGTAACATTACCCCACGTACCATTGTAAGAAGCTTAAGTACAGTAAAGCACCCATGATTGAATAAAAAGAATATGAAGATTTAGGACTTCCTCACAAAAT
The DNA here is from genome assembly GCA_016624345.1 of Platycodon grandiflorus. Lineage (NCBI taxonomy): Eukaryota > Viridiplantae > Streptophyta > Magnoliopsida > Asterales > Campanulaceae > Platycodon > Platycodon grandiflorus. The sequence goes on along the minus strand of CM028366.1, from coordinate 9,561,392 downwards.
GATATAGCCAAGGTTCTATCACACCATCGTTTACAACGTAAGCCCCAATATTTGCATCACAGTTTACACTCCAAAATCCAATCTGCTTATTCAGACGCATTTTGTTAAGGATGTAAACACTCACTTATCACAATCTTTCCACCATAGTTTCAATAATAACAGTTCGGTTCAATCATCAATCCCAAATAATCCTTACTACTTACACGCATTTCATCAAATTTTACTACATTACAGAGCAACATAAAAATAGCCCCAATGTGTGGGCAAATACTTGTACAATTCTTTAAGCAAGTACCAATAATTATAAACCAAACAAAACAAAACTCATATATATATAACATCAAAATGAGAAATCACTTAAAATTCGTAAAAATTTTGGAAGTAGAAATACAGTTCTAACCTGACCCTTCTCACTAACAACAAGCAAGTCATCAGAATCACCCCCATCATCATCATCATCATTTCGAACCGCCACGGGGTTATCGGGGTCCCCATCCAAAATCACACACTCGTCATCATCATCACCATCACCATCATCCAAACCTTTCAAAGAAACCGCCTTCAATCTCTGCTTAGGGTTTACCAAAACCTCACTCACCACCACCACGTCATCGGAATCATCAGTCTCTCTATCCACCTCATCAAGAAGCTCAGTCAACCAATTATGATCATCCCCATCACAAATTCCCCTACTTCCACCCCACCCAACCTCTTCATCCGAGCTTATATCAAGTACCACCGTATCAGGATCCATTGAAGAAGAACCATAAACTCGGCTTATTATCAAGAAACTGAAGGAAATTTTCCAAACATTTTCCGGGAAAATTCAAAGGAATTGGGATGGGTTTTGGGTGTCAATTTGGTGGTAGTGTAGGGAAAATTGAGGTGCTGAAAAAGGAGTGAATTTTGAGTGCGATTTTGGTGATGGAGCACGTTAAGCTTGACCAATTAAAAAAGAGAAATTGGGGAATAAACCCTAAAAATGGAAGGAAAAGGGAACCCTATGGTTCCTGAATTAGAAAAGATGCTGAGAGAGAGAGAGAGAGAGACGTAGCCCGTAGGGGTCTTTTGGGTGTTCTGACGGTACGGTTTTTCGTTGACGTCATGCTTCGGGGCAGGACTCGTGAGTCGTGGCTGAGTTGGAAATTGCTACTACTCTGTACTGATACTTCGACTTATACTTTGTACTCCCTCAATTCCTTAATTATTATTTTATTTAATTTAAAATATAAATTTAAAAAATTATTAATTTAATTATTAATATTAATATAATATATAATTTTTTTAATTTTTATGTGTATATAGTCAATAATTAAAATAAAAAAAAAGTAAGAATAAAATGATAAAAGTGATATCTTAAAATTTTTTTTTTAAATAAGACATTTATTTTGAGACGGACAAAAAAAAAAGATAATTTAGAAACGGAGAGAGTACTAATTTAGCATAGGATTATTACATAATTTGGTCCCTAAACTTTCTATTATTTTCTTGCTAGGTTCCTGAACTTTCTAGTATTTACTAGCTAGGTTCCTGAACTTTAACATTTCTTAATTTGGTACTTAAATTGAATTTTTGGGTAATCACTTAGTCCCTCGACTGACGGTAAGTTGAGGCGTTAATTTTTCATTGATACGACTAAAATACCCTTAACTAATGTTGACTAGGATTGTACGTGGACCAAATTATGGATTAAAATGGATATTACGAATATTTTAAGAAGAAAATGAATAAGTAACCCATCTTCAATTCCCTTAATCAGCCCCTACCTCAATCTATCGCCTTCTCTTTCATCCCTGGTCACATATTTCATTTCCCGGTCTCTTTAAATTTTTTAAATATATTACTCCCCCTGTCCTTAAATTATTGTCTTCATTTTCTTTTTTGAATTCTTAAATAATTGTCTTGTTTGAAACTTTCCTTTTTAGAACATTACTTTTACCATTTTACCCTTACTTTTTTTTTTCCTACTTTAATTATGAACCACATGCACATGGGCATTAAAAAAACAACACACTGTACAAATATTAATAATCAAGTCAATTATTTTTCTTAATCCGTGTGCCGGTCAAACAAGACAATAATTTAGGGACGGAGGGAGTACATCATTTTACTCTATTCCTGTGACGCCCCGGGTTCGGGATTCGGTATTAAACCCCAACTCGGTGCGCCAAACTAAATGAAACGACTAAAGTCCACCGAAGTGAACGAGCTACACGAGCTCAAAACCAACACTATGCAGCGGAAAACCACAATAAGTAAAAACATGAGTCTTAAAACTCAAATAACAAGACCATAACTAGAAAATCTCCACGGCCAAAACAAGCCGAAGAACAATACTAATAGAAATCCCAATAATAGACCTCGACGGCTAACTACTGAGCCGGAGAAACAACACTACCAAATACTCGCGAGCTAACATGCTCGAGGAAACTACAATAATAAACGGCTCGACATCGAGTGCCGGCTCCAACAGAATACAACATTAAAGGAGTTACAGAACAATGCTACCCATAAGTAAAGTTTACATAACTTTACATCAACCATCGTTCTCACTGAACTAAGAAGTTAAGAAACATAATTATACACAAGCTCTAGAGCAACTATCCAAAGATCATTCGCGCACCCGCAAGTCTCACCGATCGCACTATGCCGTCCTTCGATTGCAATCTAAAAGAGTTAACACAATAAGAGTGAGTCTAAAAGACCCCGTAAGCCACTATAATGTATTGTATGCTATGAGAATGAATGCAACAGTAAACCAAACTCTACATGTAGCTAGTCTAAGTAGCACTTCCGGCTTACCTAACATCTCAGCCACAACCGGCAAGTCAAGATACTATTCTAACTTGACCAATAATCAACAAGCTACCACATGCAACTATATGACATGGCATGATGCTCAACAGTAGGAATAACGTGGCAATAACATTTATACACCATAACGATCATGTATCATATTGAAGGTATACAAGTCACATAAATCACTTAGCACTTTGGTGTTCACATAAGTGCAACTTAATTAAACCACATCATGAAGGATATTATTTCTCTTTCTTCCAACTTCGCGTTGCTCCTGCAATACACGAGAAAACATACGTGCCTCGATACCCGTGTACGTAGTATCGACGTCCCCGACACAATCCCGTCGGGTTCTAACTAGCAAACCAAAGTCGTGCGTATTGCTACAATAGTGGGGCTACATCCCACTGCGGCCAACAAAGAGGGTGTGTGCAACCTACGGCGACTTATAGCGATTACAAAACAAATTCGTAAAGACTATAGGTCGTCCCACCTTGATTAGTCAAACAATGCCAGCTGGACTTAATGCAATGCACAAGTAGATATTCACTTGTCATTCTCAACAACTCATCATGTATTCTTTTGAATCACATATCAAAACCACTTAATGTGCTTGTAAATGCTAAACACACAATCAATCATCAAAGTAGGATGATTGTCCTACGATCAATCATCAAAGTAGGATGACTGTCCTATCTCATACTAGAACAATCACAACATGTCCGTAATCATTGAATGTGTAGACACAACAAGACAATCGGCAAGGTAGGCCAATCGTACAACTCAACCACCAAACAGTGTCCGTAATAGCTAGACACATACACGAACCCCAATGTAAGGTATTTATACCTTATAATCAACTGTCAAACAAGGTCCATAACGTGGGACCTATGTAACACAAGGATAGGTTATTCATCCTAATCCCAAAATAAGGTAACATGTTTCTCACATGTACGCAAACTCATAACCCCACAAGATAAGTCTACTCATACTTATTTACACTTAACTGAGGATCCCTATAGTATCCTTTAGTCACTCGAGATATTCTAATAAAGAGGCAACTATATACCATCAGTACTTGTTTATACAAGAACATAGTTTAACTATTCAGCGTAACTTGTGGTCAACTAAGGTTTGACTAAGTTAATCGAAGTCAAAGTCCTACTAACTCATAAACCCATCAATTCATCATCCCCCCATGGTAGGGAATTAATATATGTCATGTAGGGGTTAATACTACCCGTTACTTGACTCCGTAGAGTCAACTATACCCACTAATAAAATTATCATGATAATCGACGTTCATTTATTACGCCCTATTCGACTCCGCCAGAGTCAGTCACGACTAGTATATAGTTCGTACAGTATTTAAGTACAATCATCCTATCTCATACTGACTCCGCTAGAGTCGTTTCCAATATTTAAGATGTCGGGACAAACCGTAGTATCGTCCCTACAAACTCATATCAATTGCAATGCCCAACGCACGAAGAGTCTACTACTCATAACAATTTCGTAAGGTTACCGCTAGTGCGTAAACGACAAAACTTCAATGATTCGATATACTCAAACTTAAGATTAACGTAACGAAGTACAATCAATTTAAACAAGTCTTCGGCGACATTACGGTCGGAACCCAACTAATAATTCACAAGTATACTTCAATCTCAATGAGTTTCTATTACTCGGCATAATAACTACTAGGACAACCGCAACAACACAACAACCACCACAATAATCCCAACAACATCAAGCTCTACGAGTCTCTATTACTCGAAGTCTACGAACTCAACAATAATTCATCAATTCTTTCTTTATTCCGAAATCCTTAAATCAAGCAAGCAACGAAGTATAACCTAACATCATTCGTAGGGACAATTATATATATTTCTCCCAATAAAAGTCACGAATATCATCGCTAACGCATCCTACATGCTTTACTCTTCCGATTCAACTCGTAAAACACACAAAGCATTATAGTTACTTACTTTCACCGCAAATCCACCACGAAATAAAGGGCTTATGGTGGAAATGTATTCCTCCGCGAACTCTACGTCGCTACGGAGTCCAAACGTTGATCCCGAGCTCGATCCAAGTCCGAATCAAGCTTCCTCTCTCTCAAGACTTCACTTTCTCTCTCTAAAACGTGGGAGAAGAGATGGGTGGTGATTCCTCAATAGATCGGACGATCCTTTTGGTTAGAATCGTTCTCCTCGTTGCCCTCTACGCTATGGCGAAGACGGATCGTCGATCCGACTCCAAACGCTCAAGATATCGCGATTTCTTTCTCTACTCTCTCTCCTCTCTCTCTTCTTTCTCTCTCTCTAAAGATTTGGTTTGGAAGAGAATAATGAGGGAGAAAAGGGTTGGGTTTTATTATTAATACCATGGGTAAGTGTTTGGTCCAATCCCGGGCTTGTTTGAGCATTTTAAACCACTTAAAGATGTTAAAAACCGAGAAATAACGAAACCGGGAAGCAGTATCCGACTTCGCACGGCCGTGTCAAGGAATGTGCACGGCCGTGTCACTCTCGCACGGCCGTGTCAAGGGAAGGCGCACGGCCGTGCAAAACATTCTGGAATTCTATCTTCTATACGCACGGCCGTGCCAAGGAAAGGCGCGCGGCCGTGCAACACCAACACGGTTCATTATCGCATCTTTTTACTCTATTTCCTAGGTTTAATCACTTGGTCACTCTTAGGCGTGATTACGCAACACTTATAACACATATTTACGATATCATGGATCGCATATTAAGGCAAAATCAATCTAACGATTCTTAGGTATAAAACGAAATCATGAACTAAAACATAATTCAACTAACGTGCAAATCACACATAATATAAGCAAATTACACGTAGGAGGATTCAGGGTGTTACATCCTCTCCTCCTTAAAAGAATTCGTCCGCGAATTCAGGGATTGTATATTCATGGGGCATACATACATCACCACAAGGCTGTACCATAGCCTACTTAATCAAACCAATGCCGATAGTGAGTGAAAGCCTAATGAAAAAGGCGAGTTGGTCCAGCTCAGAGGTCGTCAACCTCAAGTAACATTCACACGCGAGGTTCTCAACGGTTAGGTATAATTTCGAGACATAATCGATCTCGAGGTTCCAATGCGAGACTAATTACCGTCCCCAATCAAGTTCACAATTAAAACACATCTTATAGAGTCATACTAACTCATCTCATATACATCTCAACGTCACGCTTCCAATGCGTAAAACTCATTTTCAACTATCCGTGGTACATTTTCAACAAATAGTCACGGAGAATTCTGCGATAAACTAGGTTCGGGCTTATACGACCCTTAGGTACACAAGATTATTCGACATCATTCTCATCATCAAAGGAACGATTTCACACCAATGGTTTCACAACAAAAGTCACGCGAGTCATACGGACTTTACCCTGAATAACGACGTCACAGGCTATAACACAAGCCGATGAAACAATGAGGTCAATGAAACCACAAGCTAACATGCTCGTGTTATAAACTCTGAGTTCGGTGTATCCCAAAGTCAACATAAACAGTAGTAAGAGTTCAAAAATCTAAACACGTTCAGCAGTATGGATCGGTATTATCGCATACTAATGTTGGATATCATACAGGTTACACAAAACATAGAGGGTATTGTACTCTCAGTGATTACCCCTTCAAGGCATCTACACAAAATAACATTTTAACGAACGAGTTCTTAATCGGAGTACCCGTGGTAGTCAAATAACTAGGAAACAAATAAACAATGCGATAAGTCACGATAGTCGCAACTCTTACGGGATTCAATCACAAAATCTCATATTCTAACCTTGACTCGCTCCATTGGAGTCTTGAGTCGATGCGAGAGGATTTGGTAGGGTCACGTGTTCGACTCGGGGTGTCTCAGCGAGGACTATATTCAATTGGTCCTCGAGTTCTCTCAGTTCTCGTAATGAGTGTCTGAGTTGAATTACGATCGGGTGCATGACTGACATCCTTGCAGTCTTCTTAGTTCGTGCCATCCTGTTATGGTATGGAATAGAGACGTTAGATCCCTAAAGGAAAGTGGAACACATTAGGCAATTCGACTAAAGGCATGCTTACCAATGGAGATTTCTCAATTCTCAACCCCAGGCGTTTAACACGCGCGTAGGGTTCTAACATAAACCATCTCACTGTGCCAATCGACACAAACATAAGGTTACACAATCTATTCGTATGTACACCCAATAAAATTCAACTGAGTTATCATACCAAACTCAGTCTATGACATATCATACAAAGTAAACATCCCATGCTCACCCCAAGGGTGGCTAACCCATACTCAATATCTTTACAGTCAGGTTAATATACCGTTCATGTGACAACTTACAAGTCACAATTGGCTAATCACAAGCCTCCAACAATTCTTTGTTCCACCGAGCACAATGGCTCACACAACTATCAATACATATCGAAGGATACACAATCCACACAAATGCACACACATGTCGAAGATCATAAATTCCATTTACTTGTCCATTCCGTTTGGTAATAAGGTGTGGCAATTCCAACCTATCATACTATCAACTTGGTCTCGACGAATATCTCTTGACAACCAAATCAGGGGCCCTTCTGAAGTGGCTTCAAAAGCTTCCGTCGCAGGGCGTTAGGGACATGTGATACAAATATGCCCTTTAGAATCGGTCTCATGCACATAAGTGTCAAACACAAGCAAATGTCTTAATTGGAACATATGTTTCTAGTATGTACAACTTTCGCATTCCATGATGTGATATGCAAGAATCATTTAAGTTAGCACGGACTCATATCCTCGCACTATTATAACTCAACGGTTAACATTAATCGTTAGTGGACTCGTGACCCGGAATCTTGGGTCTTCCACATGTATCTTCTCTAATGATTAATACTCACGAGCCTAAGGCGTTTCCTTGAAGCGTCCCGACTGTACATCTACACGATGAACAAGACAACCTAAGTTGGTCGAATTGCAATACTAAACCTTCCAAGCGAGCCATGCTAATTGTCAACCTTCTAACGAGGTCTCAACACACAGTCACAAATCTCCTTAGGAGAAATTAACGAACTACAAATCATTTGTCCCAGCTCTCATGAGCGTAAGAACTAAACTATCCCAGTCCTATATGGACTAACTCCAAAAATTTACCAACATCAACCCAACACTTATACTCAAACACTCGACGTTAATCACTCAACCCAATGCCCAAACCACCTAAGCCGAGGATCCTATCCTGGCGAATAGCTAACTTAAGCTCTGATACCAACTGTGACGCCCCGGGTTCGGGATTCGGTATTAAACCCCAACTCGGTGCGCCAAACTAAATGAAACGACTAAAGTCCACCGAAGTGAACGAGCTACACGAGCTCAAAACCAACACTATGCAGCGAAAACCACAATAAGTAAAAACCTGAGTCTTAAAACTCAAATAACAAGACCATAACTAGAAAATCTCCACGGCCAAAACAAGCCGAAGAACAATACTAATAGAAATCCCAATAATAGACCTCGACGGCTAACTACTGAGCCGGAGAAACAACACCACCAAATACTCGCGAGCTAACATGCTCGAGAAAACTACAATAATAAACGGCTCGACATCGAGTGCCGGCTCCAACAGAATACAACATTAAAGGAGTTACAGAACAATGCTACCCATAAGTAAAGTTTACATAACTTTACATCAACCATCGTTCTCACTGAACTAAGAAGTTAAGAAACATAATTATACACAAGCTCTAGAGAGCAACTATCCAAAGATCATTCTGCCGCACCCGCAAGTCTCACCGATCGCACTATGCCGTCCTTCGATTGCAATCTAAAAGAGTTAACACAATAAGAGTGAGTCTAAAAGACCCCGTAAGCCACTATAATGTATTGTATGCTATGAGAATGAATGCAACAGTAAACCAAACTCTACATGTAGCTAGTCTAAGTAGCACTTCCGGCTTACCTAACATCTCAGCCACAACCGGCAAGTCAAGATACTATTCTAACTTGACCAATAATCAACAAGCTACCATATGCAACTATATGACATGGCATGATGCTCAACAGTAGGAATAACGTGACAATAACATTTATATACCATAACGATCATGTATCATATTGAAGGTATACAAGTCACATAAATCACTTAGCACTTTGGTGTTCACATAAGTGCAACTTAATTAAACCACATCATGAAGGATATTATTTCTCTTTCTTCCAACTTCGCGTTGCTCCTGCAATACACGAGAAAACATACGTGCCTCGATACCCGTGTACGTAGTATCGACGTCCCCGACACAATCCCGTCGGGTTCTAACTAGCAAACCAAAGTCGTGCGTATTGCTACAATAGTGGGGCTACATCCCACCTGCGGCCAACAGGTGAGGGGTGTGTGCAACCAGTACGGCGACTTATAGCGATTACAAAACAAATTCGTAAAGACTATAGGTCGTCCCACCTTGATTAGTCAAACAATGCCAGCTGGACTTAATGCAATGCACAAGTAGATATTCACTTGTCATTCTCAACAACTCATCATGTATTCTTTTGAATCACATATCAAAACCACTTAATGTGCTTGTAAATGCTAAACACACAATCAATCATCAAAGTAGGATGATTGTCCTACGATCAATCATCAAAGTAGGATGACTGTCCTATCTCATACTAGAACAATCACAACATGTCCGTAATCATTGAATGTGTAGACACAACAAGACAATCGGCAAGGTAGGCCAATCGTACAACTCAACCACCAAACAGTGTCCGTAATAGCTAGACACATACACGAACCCCAATATAAGGTATTTATACCTTATAATCAACTGTCAAACAAGGTCCATAACGTGGGACCTATGTAACACAAGGATAGGTTATTCATCCTAATCCCAAAATAAGGTAACATGTTTCTCACATGTACGCAAACTCATAACCCCACAAGATAAGTCTACTCATACTTATTTACACTTAACTGAGGATCCCTATAGTATCCTTTAGTCACTCGAGATATTCTAATAAAGAGGCAACTATATACCATCAGTACTTGTTTATACAAGAACATAGTTTAACTATTCAGCGTAACTTGTGGTCAACTAAGGTTTGACTAAGTTAATCGAAGTCAAAGTCCTACTAACTCATAAACCCATCAATTCATCATCCCCCCATGGTAGGGAATTAATATATGTCATGTAGGGGTTAATACTACCCGTTACTTGACTCCGTAGAGTCAACTATACCCACTAATGAAATTATCATGATAATCGACGTTCATTTATTACGCCCTATTCGACTCCGCCAGAGTCAGTCACGACTAGTATATAGTTCGTACAGTATTTAAGTACAATCATACTATCTCATATTGACTCCGCTAGAGTCGTTTCCAATGTTTAAAACGTCAGGACAAACCGTAGTATCGTCCCTACAAACTCATATCAATTGCAATGCCCAACGCACGAAGAGTCTACTACTCATAACAATTTCGTAAGGTTACCGCTAGTGCGTAAACGACAAAACTTCAATGATTCGATATACTCGAACTTAAGATTAACGTAATGAAGTACAATCAATTTAAACAAGTCTTCGGCGACATTACGGCCGGAACCCAACTAATAATTCACAAGTATACTTCAATCTCAATGAGTTTCTATTACTCGGCATAATAACTACTAGGACAACCGCAACAACACAACAACCACCACAATAATCCCAACAACATCAAGCTCTACGAGTCTCTATTACTCGAAGTCTACGAACTCAACAATAATTCATCAATTCTTTCTTTATTCCGAAATCCTTAAATCAAGCAAGCAACGAAGTATAACCTAACATCATTCGTAGGGACAATTATATATATTTCTCCCAATAAAAGTCACGAATATCATCGCTAACGCATCCTACATGCTTTACTCTTCCGATTCAACTCGTAAAACACACAAAGCATTATAGTTACTTACCTTCACCGCAAATCCACCACGAAATAAAGGGCTTATGGTGGAAATGTATTCCTCCGCGAACTCTACGTTGCTACGGAGTCCAAACGTTGATCCCGAGCTCGATCCAAGTCCGAATCAAGCTTCCTCTCTCTCAAGACTTCACTTTCTCTCTCTAAAATGTGGGAGAAGAGATGGGTGGTGATTCCTCAATAGATCAGACGATCCTTTTGGTTAGAATTGTTCTCCTCGTTGCCCTCTACGCTATGGCGAAGACGGATCGTCGATCCGACTCCAAACGCTCAAGATATCGCGATTTCTTTCTCTACTCTCTCTCCTCTCTCTCTTCTTTCTCTCTCTCTAAAGATTTGGTTTGGAAGAGAATAATGAGGGAGAAAAGGGTTGGGTTTTATTATTAATACCATGGGTAAGTGTTTGGTCCAATCCCGGGCTTGTTTGAGCATTTTAAACCACTTAAAGATGTTAAAAACCGAGAAATAACGAAAACCGGGCGAACAGAGTATCCGACTTCGCACGGCCGTGTCAAGGAATGTGCACGGCCGTGTCACTCTCGCACGGCCGTGTCAAGGGAAGGCGCACGGCCGTGCAAAACATTCTGGAATTCTATCTTCTATACGCACGGCCGTGCCAAGGAAAGGCGCGCGGCCGTGCAACACCAACACGGTTCATTATCGCATCTTTTTACTCTATTTCCTAGGTTTAATCACTTGGTCACTCTTAGGCGTGATTACGCAACACTTATAACACATATTTACGATATCATGGATTGCATATTAAGGCAAAATCAATCTAACGATTCTTAGGTATAAAACGGAATCATGAACTAAAACATAATTCAACTAACGTGCAAATCACACATAATATAAGCAAATTACACGTAGGAGGATTCAGGGTGTTACAATTCCACCTCATCTATAATCAACAAATCTTATTTCAAAAAGTATACTCACTCCGTCCCTAAATTATTGTCTTGTTTGACTCAGCACACAAATAAATATTGAGATTGTTGGAGGGAGTGGGAAAGTGATAAATAGTCATGGAGCGGCATGTATGCCTCAAATTTGTACATGCCCAACAAAAATGGTTGGGAACTAAAGCTATATCACACAATTTGTAATTGCAACCACGAGGACCTCTGCAAAGATCGTGAGAGACGGACATATATGATTCATATCTCTTATATCTAAATGGGGATTTGTCATGGCTAAGGGTCGAGAAAAGACTAACGTTGGAATTCGGCGCAAATCTGTTGTAAAAACCCACATTGTTTGTCGTTGTCACTCCAGTTGGGTCAACTCCAATTCTATCTCAATTGAACATTTGGCTAAATTGGAAAAAAATAGATTCTCAGGATAATTAAGGCTTCAATTAATAACTCAATCGACAAAAATGGTATTTGTTGATGAAGGTCGACAGATAACATCAAATAGAAGTAACACTTGCTTGAGTGTTTTGGGAAGATCTATACTGCGTGATTTCAATTTTGAAAAACAAGTTTCTGAATGAAGAGAGAGTGGTTATTGACGGTGGTCGAGGGGAGGGGGAAAGTGCGTAGCTCATGCATTTGTTTGGTTAAATCTAGAGATGGAGCCTAGGTATGTTATAAGAGAAAATGTGGCAATGGTTATAGAAGGTGTAAGATGTACCCAGGCATGAGCTACTCCTTCCAATGAACCTTCCTTAATTATACAAAGTGGAGATGGATGATCCCAAAGAACTAAAAAAATTAGAAATAATAAAGGATAATGACACTTTCAGTCCCTCAACTATGACCGATTCTACCATTAGTCCCTTAACAAAAATTAGCATCGTTTTTGTCCCTAACACTTCAAATTGTCACGCCGGCAGTCCTTTTGATGGATGTCGTTAGTGATTTTCTGTTAAGTTGCCCATGTGCCTCCCACGTGCATTTAAGTAGGGAAAAAATTAAAATTTCACTTATCATCTTCTTCGCCATCTTCAAACCTAAATTAGTGTGTGTGTGTGTGTGTGTGTGGTTGATTTACAGAGAGATCTAGAAGTCACCTTCTTCAAACCCAAACCCCCCGGCTCCCTATCCCCAACACCAGTCCCCCGTTTCTCTCTGGTCACTCTCAAACACCATCTCCGATAGCAGACAATTGATTACCGAAACGTTGCAATCCTCGGACCCAGACACTAAGAAATATATAAATCTTTTCGATAACAGAGCTCAAAACAAACCCTTAGTATTAACTTGAAATACTAAAATCAACACTTAAACGGGAAAAATCTTTCACCAACGTCCATTTATCGACAGATCAAATGTTTGGAGGCGAAATAGAACGGAGAAACAGAAAAACGATCTTCATCGCAAATCGTGCCCAACTTCTGAAACATTTTCTTCAAGGTTTTCAAACGCGCAACCAAACAAGAAACCTCCGATCCTAGAGTCAAACATGATATGCATGTGTTTAAACCCATTGATTAGATCCTCGTCATCATCGACACGTATTGGCTGGTGAAGTGGATTCATGTTCCTCATGCTTTTATGGGTTCATTGATTAATGTGAGTTTGTTTGATTTGGGTATAAAATTGCTGGGGATTCTGGTTTATATGTGTGTTGGTTATTCCAACTCACGCGTCTCTCTCATGGACGAACTGACCTACAAAAAAGAGCAGCGGTGGTGGTGGATTTCCTTAGGGTGGCGGCGACGGCGAAGGAGGGGAGCTGGGGCATTTTGATTGAAGGGTTGGGGTTGATTTTAATTTGAGGTGGATCTAGGGTTCATTACACAGGGTAGAGAGAGAGATTGAAAAAAAAAGGATTGATTGATGGATTGACTTACATCCGGCGACGATAATCGAGTGGATCTACAGTTTTAGACCACAGTGGTGGTTGAACCCATGTGAGAATTTCTTCAAATAGCCTAAGGAACTCAAATTATATGGGTTTTGTGGAGCAATTAGGATTAGTTGTGAAGCTATCCCCTGGTGGCTGTGGGACACGAAGGTGAGAGCTGGGTTGCTAGTAAAGGTTGGGACACGAAGGTGAGAGCTGGGTTGCTATTGTTGTTGTTGCTGCTGCTATGTTGTTGTTGCTGCTGTTGTGTTTGTTGATGCTGCGTTGATTAGGGCATTTTTTAGATTACCGATGTTTTGTCTAAGAGAGACAATTGCATGTGGGAGGCACATGAGCAATTCAACGACAAATAACTAACGACATCCATCAAAAGGACTTCTGGCGTGAATATTTGAAGTGTTGGGGACGAAAACGATGCAAAATTTTGATAAGGGACTAATAGCTAGTGGACGAAAACGATGCAAAATTTGAAGTGTTGGGGACAAAAGAAGCTTCAGCAGAGCTTATAAGGGAAACTTCAAGAGGTTTATAGCATAAGTTTCAGCAAAAGCTTGGCAGAGCTTATAAGGGAAGCTTCAAGAGGCTTGTTCTGGAAGTTTTACGGGGCTTATAGCAGAAGTTTTAGCAAAGTTTACTAGAGAAGTTTGACAAAATTTACAGAGAAAGTCATCATCGCTCTTTTATAAATAGCAAACACATGTTTTCATTTTGGTGAACCTGAGAAGTTTCTAAAATATTACTCTTTCCCTTGTACTTTCCCCAGCTTGTAATTTGCATTATACATTACCCCTTAAATTAAAATTATATATATACTTCCTTGTATCCTTATTTGCTTTCTTGTAGTATATCTTTTATAATAAGTTAGAAATTGTGGAATACGTCAAGGAAAATGTTGATTTTTCATTTCGTTTTATTTATATGTCGTTTAGCTTGTGCATGTCAACGGTTAAATCCGTGTGATCTTAAGAGACAAAGGGAATCTGGATATGTTTCAAAACAAGAAAACTTGACATGCAAACTTGCATACAAAAAATAAAAAACTCCAGTTTTTTTTAATTCTGGGATCGTAAGTACTCATTCCATTCTTAAATTATTGTTCTATTTGATTTTTTTGAATCAAACACTATTTTTAAAATGTAAATTTGACTTATATTTTTTTAATCATAAAATACGTAATTCTTCATAGTAATTTTCTTGCAATACGAATTGTGTATTTTATTATTTTGAAAAAAAAATAAATATATACATATATATATATATATCAAATTTATATTTAAAAAATAGTTTGTGTGACTCAAAAAAGTTAAACATGACAATAATTTAGAAACAGATGGAGTAGTTAATTAATGAAGTGTAAGAAATTTGTATCATAAGGTAAACAATTTCCTCAAGCAATGTTATTAAGCACAAAATTAAAATTGGGAGTAAGCTTTCTTACTTTAAGTAAATTTGTATATTAGTGACCTTTATTTAGTTTGAACACTCGTATTTTATCTTTTAAGATGTTTTAGTTAAATTAAGTTCGCAAATTTCATCACATACTTTTAGATTTAATAATATTAAATATTATATATAATAAATGTTAAAATTTTAAAAATAGTTTCTTATATTTTCTATTTTTGGAAATTGACTTCAAGGTGAATATTCCATATCTAGTCTTTCTTTAATGTTAGAGACTTGTTCCAAAAGAAAACCCTCTAGATTGCCGCTCTCTCTCTCTCTCTCTCTCTCTCTCTCTCTCTCTCATACACCAAACATGACGGTATTCATTAGGTCAATATTTCACACCATTCAACTTACATGTCTGGAATTTGTTAGGTATTGTTTTCTTCGGTCTAAATGAAGTCAAGTTACATTTTTTGATTGCCAAAATTACCTTTATCATTGAGATATGTTTACCACCCTTTTTGACAAGGCAAAAGCTAATATGCGTCCAAGAGCACATGTTAAGAACCTATTTATCGTATATTTTGCATTAAAATCTACCCTATCGGCATTAAAACTTGTGCATGTGTGATCATCGAGACAAAAATTACCAAATTTAGGCTCTTAAAATGTTCCCTAAGGACATCTGTCTTAGCCAAACCCTTTAACGGAGTACCTATTACCTACAAGTCTATAGAATAACCACCCACTTTTTTCACTTCAAAAAATAATTATCAAAAAAATCATCAAATCTTAAAAAAAAAATAATTAAAGACTTGTAAAATTCATTAAAACTAGATTATAAACGTAAACATTCATTAAAACCAGAATTATAAACATAAAAATTATCTATAAAGAAAAAAAAAGAATAAAATTGATCCACGTTTACTAGTTTGTCATGATTAATTAAGAAGAAATTGTTCAATGGTTTAATACCAACATGACATCAATTAACATTTATAATACAATAGCGCTCAGTTCGTACGTGTGCAATTGACTGAGGCTAACTACTGGTCCAGATTTACTGAGTTACTAAAATCCAACGACCAGGATCTTTTTGGACTTTCAAGCGTGTGAAGGGCAGTTGTTATGTTGTGACCCCTTCCTCCACCTCTCTCCCGTCTACCTCTCTTACGACCATTTTCCTCCTCGCATCCCTCCTCAGGTACGCCCACGCCCTCATTACACCCCTTTCTGCCTCTTCGCAACCCCTTTCTCTATCCTCTATTCGTGGTCGTCGCCACTTGCTTTCGTTTGCAGGCCTAACCCTAAAACACAACTTTCTATAATACAATAGCGCTCAGTTCATACGTGTACAATTGACTGAGGCTAATTACTGGTCCAGATTTACTGAGTTACTAAAATCCAACGGCCGGGATCTTTTTGGACTTTCAAGCGTGTGAAGGGCAGTTGTTATGTTGCGACCCCTTCCTCCACCTCTCTCCCGTCTACCTCTCTCACGACCATTTTCCTCCCCGCATCCCTCCGCAGGTACGCCCACGCCCTCATTACACCCCTTTCTCTATCCTCTATTCATGGTCGTCGCCACTTGCTTTCGTTTGGAGGCCTAACCCTAAAACACAACTTTAGTTTTACAATGATGAAACTGAAAGACGGATTCTCCTCGCTTTTCTCAATTTCGGTTCTCTCCTTCTCTCCGCAGCCGCAGTTCACTGGCGTCACTGAATCCCGTCTGCTTCTGTGTCCCCTCTCACCCTTTTATTCTCTGATTTCCAAGTGTAGGGCTTGGAATCGAAATCTCTCTGTTCCAACTCCAAGTAATTTTCATTCGTATGCATTTATGAAGGGAGTTTCTTTGTGCGGGTATTTGTTAAAGTTTAATTCTTTCAATTTTTGTTGTTGAATTGAAAAAATTGAATTGGATTTTGTGGATTTTTATTAATGTTTTTTATGCTGAAATAGATTTTGTTTTGATTTGGATTTCAAAGTAAAGTTTGAATCTTAGTTGATACATTGGGTATGTACCGAATTCGAGTTACATATCAATATATCATTGGAGGTAATTGGCATAGTTCAAGCTGGTAGCATGGTTTTTTTTTTTTTTCGTAGGCTGCCATTGTGGGTCTTATTTGTAGCTGTATGATTCTAAATGCTCATCATTTCATATGTATATCTGTTTTCGGGCACCCTTTCATTAATTCTAATTGTTTCTGGTTTTGGAGCATTTTATAGTAGCTAAAAGGACATAAGTTGATTTGGGGATTAATAGATGTCAAATAACTGGATACCTTTAATTAAGTACAAAATGATGGTGGTGTGGTCTAAATTGCAAAATTTCTAGCCACTACCTCCATAGGAAGCTTTGGGAAGCACAATTCAAGACACGCGTAGTAAGTAGCAGGTCACATTTTTAGCTTGCAACGCTAGGGTCTTTAAGAATGTGCTTACTTCTTTTTGAAACTTTATTAGTCTCTTGGCTCAAGATTATCCTTTACAAGTGTGGGCTAGCAGGGGTGCACGGATTCTCCTCGCTTTCCTTAATTCAGGTTCTCTCCTTCTCTCCGCATCCGTAGTTCACTGGCGTCACTGAATCCGGTCTACTTCTGCGTCCCCTCTCACCTTTTTTTTTTTTTTTTTTTTTCTGATTTCCAAGTGTAGGACTTGGAATCAAAATCTCTCTATTCCAACTCCAGGTAATTTTCATTCGTATGCATTTATGAAGGGAATTTCTTTGTGCGGGTATTTGTTAAAGTATATTCCTTCAATTTTTGTAGTTGAATTGAAAAAATTGAATTGGGTTTTGTGGATTTTTATTAATGTTTTTTATGCTGAAATAAACTTTATTTTGATTTGGATTTCAAAGTAAAGTTTGAATCTTAATTGATACATTGGGTATGTACCGAATTCGGGTTACGTATCAATATATCATTAGAGGTACTTGGCATAGTTCAAGCTGGTAGCATGATTTTTTTTTTCCCCCATAGGCTGCCTTTGTGGGTCTTATTTGTAGCTGTATGATTCTAAATGCTCATCATTTCATATGCATATCTGTTTTCGGACATCCTTTCATTAATTCTAATTGTTTCTGGCTTTGGAGCATTTTATAGTAGTTAAAAGGACATAATTTGATTTGGGGATTAATAGATGTCAAATAACTGGATACCTTTAATTGAGTACAGAATGATGGTGGTGTGGTCTAACTTGCAAAATTTCTAAACACTACCTCCATAGGAAGCTTTGGGAATTGAAGCACAGTTCAAGACACGCGTGGTAAGTAGCAGGTCACATTTTAAGCTTGCAACGCTAGGGTCTTTAAGAATGTTCTTACTTCTTTTTGAAACTTTATTAGTTTCTTGGCTCAAGATTATCCTTTACAAGTGTGGGCTAGCAAGGGTGCCCTTTTCTCTCACAGTAGTTCTATGCCCTTTCTCTTTCAATTCAATTTTGGAAAAGGGTTCCTATCAATTTAAAACCCCCACATCCTTCTTTGCCCATTCAGTTTTTACAATTTTCACAACAGCTTCTCTCTCAACCCATATTCTAACAAGCTGGCTCGCTATAGCACGTATATCACGACTGGTATGTACACATACTTTCTCTTTCACAATTTTCCCAATACCTACATCAACAATGACATATATTTGTTTGGGGATTAAGTTTCTATTGTGTATTGTTGGCATGTAAAGTTAAAGACGGACTAATATGCTCCATCCGTTCCAAAATAAATGTCCCCTATTTTATTTTAAAACGTTCTAAAATTAGTATCCTGTTTATATTTTTAGAAAGATTCTCTAAGCAAATTGTCTATAATATATATATATATATGTATGTATATGTATATGTATATGTATATGTATATATATATATATATGTATATGTATATATATATATATATATATATGAGGGAGTATTTAATGGTTACTTTTTTATTTAACCATCAATGGTTACTCTCATTATCAACCATTGGATCAAAAATTAAAGGTTGAAATTTAATGGTTAGTTAGAAAATGCAATTAATGCAAGTAGGTGAGTCATTTAATGCATTAAATCTCAACCTTTAATTTTTGATCCAATGGTTGATAATGAGAGTAACCATTGATGGTTAAATAAAACAGTAACCATTAAATAATTCCCCATATATATATATATATATATATATATGTATGTATGTGTGTGTGTGTGTGTTTCTTGGTTGATATATATATGTATGTATGTATGTGTGTGTGTTTCTTGGTTGAAGGTTGTTGCCTGAGTTAGGTGGGTTGGATCTTCTGTTGAACTTGGTTCTATGCTTTTTTTAAGTTCCTTTTATTCATAGCTAAGTTTCGTGCTTACATACCATCTAATGCTTTTGTATATTTTGTTAATCATCTTTCAATATGGATGAATCTTTATAAAACTGTAGTTTTATATTTTTGTATAGTTATGTCTAGGACAATTGGTTCTTTGGTATTCCTGGGGATAGGTTGTTTTACATCTATGTCATTCTATAATTAAGGATTTTTTACTTTGACATGATCTTATGTTTTATCTTTTTTATCTTATTTGTTTTACTGCAGAAATTTTATGAGAGTTATTCAAGCAAGGCCCGACCAAATCTCAGGTTGCCAACAATAGGCTTCCCATGAGGAAAACGTTGGTCATCGTCTTGAGGCAGGCTGCTGAGCAAAAATGGTTCCATTTTTTTGTCATTTGAATTGTTATTGTTTAGTTTATTTTTTACTTTTTTTTGAGTTATTGTTTAGCTTCACTGGTTGATCCAATTTGTTTTGCTAAAAAGCTGTGAAGCTTTAATTATGTATGGTTTGTAGTACTTGGGCAACTTTTGTCTGGTATAACTATGTTTAATCTTATTATTTATCAAACTTTATTG
This sequence comes from Platycodon grandiflorus, assembly GCA_016624345.1. NCBI lineage: Eukaryota > Viridiplantae > Streptophyta > Magnoliopsida > Asterales > Campanulaceae > Platycodon > Platycodon grandiflorus. The sequence goes on along the minus strand of CM028366.1, from coordinate 9,541,566 downwards.
CTAAAATCATCTTTCCCTATTTGTCAACATATTCTTCATTACTTCCTTTTTGGTTTGAGGCATTTTTATATTTGGTTTAAGCTTTGGTTAACATGCCAAAAAAAGAAAACGAAAATTGAACTTATTCCAGTGTGTTACCCATCCATGTTAACAACTTTGATTAACATGTCAGTGTTTGTGTTTTCTATCCAATTCCTACGACTCCTTCTCACTGTTTGGGGTTCACACTTGTGACGACCCGAGTCTGAGATTCGATGTTGAACCCCAACTCGGAGTGTCAAACTGAACAAGAATAGCTGAAAGAGCTGAATAAAGCAAGCTACAAAAGCTCAAACCAAAAAATAAACAGCAGAATAACCAAATGAACATGAGCATCAAAGCTCAACTAATATAGAGGTAACAACCAAATAAAACCTCCACAGCTAAACAGGCGCCGGAGAACAACAACATCTAAAACACCACGAGACAACACGCTCGAAAAATCAGTAGAAGAATACCAATGGGCACACGACCATAACAACCATGAAAACTGAAGTTATAAAATAGTACAACTGGCGCGACTCCACAAGTCGGCACCAAATACAAGTCTACAATATACAAGTATCTCTACCTGACATACTACGTTTACATAACTCAGTTTAACCCACGATCTCACAAATACAGGTGATAAAAATAAACTAATAACCTAAGTACAACTTTGAACCAAAGCCTCACTGCGCTGGATCGTAGCCTGCAAGCTAAGGAAAAACAAATTGAAGGGATGAGTCGAAGACCCAATAAGTTACTAATATAGCAATATGGCATGACATTATGCACATTAATATAACAGGATAATAAACAGGTTGTTGCACATAAGACAATCAACCCTATATTCACGAGAGGCTCAGGAGCCGCCAACCGTCATGCACTGGTTAGAGACCACGACCAACATTCGTTCGTATAGGAAGCACATAAAGTATAAGTATTTATAGAGCCGGCAAACTTAGTTTGGCCCAATGGGCTGGCCCAGCCAACCCGATATTATGAGGGGCTTGGGCTTCAATTTAGAAGGCCCAAAATTTTTTGGGCTTTTTAGCCCGGCCCAATAGGCCCGTGGGCTAATTGGGCTCGGGCCAAAAAGCCCAAAACTTTCCGGCCAACCCAGCCCAGCCCGATACACTTTTATTAACTTTTCAAACCATTTTTGTTGCTTTAAGTCTTTTAGAGGAGATTCAAATCATTTTCAATTCAAAATTTTCGTTGCTTTAAGTCTTTTCAAACTATTTTTCCAAACCATTTTGATACACTTTTATTAACACAACCCAGCCCGATACAGGCTGTACTCCTGTACATACAAACTCACAACCAGTCAACCATATTCACTAATTCATTACTGATATACCGTCATATCTAATCTGGTTATCTGTTGCGAGTCTGCGAAGTACGAACACCAAATGTCCAAACAATTGTAGACTTGTGTTCTACCGTATTTTGCACTTCTCCTGTCAACAAAAAAATTATGTAGTTGTATTTTAATCCATCAAGATGAGACTTATTATTTGTAGATTTTATTTGATAAATTGTAGACTTGTAATGAGTTTTGAATTTTTTTTTATGTGATAACTTGTAAATTTTTTAGAAAATATTTTTGGTACAAATTTGGACTAATTTGACCCGATGGCCCAAAAGTGGGCTGGGCTGGGCTAGAGGTTTGAGGCCAGAAGTAAATTTTAGGCTGGCCCGACCCGACCCAACTCGATTTTATGTGTTGGCCCGATGGGCTGGGGCTGGGCTGGCCCGGCCCAGCCCATTGCCAACTTTAGTAAGTAAACACATAAAGGTGGATACGGTGGATTCGAGGTACACCTCCGAAATCCCTTGAAATACTTTCGACCTTATAGCTCCATGAAGCCGTAGAAGACGATTACGCTGCTGCTTCACAGAACTATAAAAGATGCATCTACTGCTATCCAATAAGATAATAATAATAATAGATTCATGCGCTTCTGCTCTAGGGAACCAAAATAGACAACTGTGCCGCTAATGCTGAACACATTTCCTAATATCGACCAACGAACGGAAATAGATGATTGTGCTGCTACTGTCGTACACGAATCATAAAGGGACTGGTGCTCGTATCCCGAAATAAATATATGTACTCGATCACGTCAAGCACGATCTACAAGTACCCAACAAATAAATGTACCCGATTGCGTCACGCACGATCTACAAGTACCCGTTGTGGACCATTTTCGGTATCCACGTTGACATATCGCTCGATCCCCTACGACCCGAGACAATATGGCTCTAGCCACTTACAAGTATTACAAGGGACCGGTGTCCGTATCCCAATGCATATAAAACAATGTCGACAATACACAGTTGCCGTTTATTCCGTTCAACTGTGGGACTAGAGAAAACCCATGCTGTGGCCAACGGTAGGGAGAGGCCCAGTGTACTGGCCTTCGGCTATTTCGAAGCCACTGCTCCCGCAATAACCGAGCGTCAATACACCTCCAATACACATATGCCAGCTGGACTCGATGCAATGCACAAGTAGATGTTTGCTCATGCTAAACTAATTAAAGTGTGTTCTATTGAATCACAACTTAATAAATCAAATCATGATGCGTTCTATTGAGTCACAACTTAATGAAATCAAACCATAATGTGTTCTATTGAATCATATACCAAATCAACATGATGTGCTTGTAATTACTAAACACACAATCAATCATCAAAGTAGGATGATTGTCCTTTTGCTTACTAGAACAATCACAAGTACCACACATCGACCAAGTCCGCAAACGCTAGACTTCACAATAACAACATACATAAGTCTACTCGTACTTACAATCATAAATCAATGCGTCATTAACACGCTCAACTTAGGATCTCTACGGTATCCTATAATCACAATACACTCCATCTCATGTATATCTATTCCATCTCATATCCGTCGTGTATTGTGCATATCACGACTCCCTACAAGTCACATCGTTCGTATTGAAACGATAATCAAGATGTGTCATACCTACCTAAAATACAACCAACTCATCAATCGACGATTGTGACTATACGTCTCATGTGAAATGTCGTGCACTAGGGGGCATGACTATTCAATAAAACTTATAGACAGACTAATATAGATAATTAACCCTTGCTAAGGCATAAGGTTTAAGTCGACGATTCAACGCATTTCATAATCAACTAATGTTTAACTAAGTCAACCCAAGTAGAGTTCTATTGGGTCGCGATCTCATCAATTCATCATCCCACACTGTAGGAGACTAAAATATAATATACATAGGTTTATACTCCTCATTACCACATCACACGACGTATAATCTTTACGTCCTATACAACTCCGCTAAAGTCGGTCATCTATAAATTAAATCTCAGAACGAACTTTAGTATCATCCCTAATTAACCGTGTCAATCACAATATCCAACGTTCGAGTATATACTACCCATGTAAATCTCACAAGTCTTCACGAGAATATTAACGATTATAATCTCAATGAGCTACACATGCTCGATAAAACTAAAACAAGTCATCGGCAACTTTACTGCCGGAACCCAACTATAAAACAAACCCACGAGTCTATAACTCGGGAAACAATAACAATTCACAACACAATCTCGAGGAGTCTCTAACACTTGGAGACAACAACCATCGCAATAACGACAACAACGGTTACAACTACGAACTCCAAAAGTCTCTAATATTCGGAGACCACAAAACTAACAACAATTCATCAGTACTCATCATTTAGCATGCTAGAAGATTACATTAAACAAGTATAGCATGTGGGGAGTTCATATACACATGAGTACCACGTAAACATCGCGATGCTACTCTACGATGCTTGAAATCTAAGAAAAAAGTTTAGTAACTTACTATACAACGCAAATCCTCCACGAAATCCAAAGGGCTTCAGGTGGAAATGTACTCCTCCACAACCTCTATGCCGCTACGAAGTCTAAACGTCGATCCCAAGCTTTAACCAAGCTCGAATCAAGATTTTCCTTTTCAAAACTTCACTTTCTCTCTCTAAAACATGGGAGATGAGGTGGGGTAGTGATTCCTTAATATATTAGATGATCTCTTTAGTTAGAATCATTCCCCTCATCGCCCTATACGCTACGGCGAAGACGGTACGCGAATCTGACTTCAAACGCTCGAGATATCACGAATTCTTTCTCTTCTCTCCCTCTCTCAAAAATCTAGTTTTAGAACATGAATGAGGGAAAAATAAGGTTGGGTTCTCTTATTAATACCATGGGTAAGTGTTTGGTCAAATCCCGGGCTTGTTTGAGTATTTTAAACCACTTAAAAATGTTAAAAATCGAGAAAGAACGAAAATCGGACGAACAGAGTCGGGGCAGGGCGATCGCTCTGTCCTAAACAGGGTGATCACTTTGCCCTCTGGATGCAGGGCGATCGCTTTGATCTCCCCAGGGCGATCGCTTTGTGTCCAGATTCTCCGAACTCTCCGAAAATGCTCCGAAACGCTCCCGAAATGATTCTAAATGATCCCAAAGTGATTCTAAGTCTATGGAAAGGTCGAAACACTCGAGAAAGGTTCCCGAAAAGTCTGGAAATAATGTCAGAAGTTTAACATAATGCCCACGCAATTAATCATATAAATATTTGAGTATAAGTCGGGGCATACGAAACACTTGAAATGACTCGGCGTGCGGGTTAACGACAAGATCAATATGATCATCAATCGTGTAGGAGTCTAAACCAAGGTTAGGTCAACCAAACAAAGAGGAAATGTAACGCATTTGAATGCTAATCGATGTCGAGGAAAGTCTCGAATGGATAAAGGAATAAATCACAACTCACCATGAGTTAAACGCGCGTCAAATACGATTCTCGACTCAACACGTCACGCTTAACAAACATGACACCTCACTTTTTGAGGGTTTTAAGGTCAACATCGAGAGACTACAAGCAAACCAGGAAAGAAGTTGGGTTGGGGTGTTACAACACTCCTTTGATGTAGTCTTGCTTAACACCGTGTCATACTGACAGCGTGCCATAGGCACGGGCACAAAGACCTAGTAATGCTATAAAATCAATGAGCTAGAGACTATAATTGTGATGACATACCGTTGAATCCTTAAGTTTTTGAAGTATTTTGTGAACTTTTGGAAAAGATATTCACGTCATTTCACATTCTCTCATTAGTTTTGAAATATCAGATCCCATAAGGAGGAGGTGATCTAGAATTAAAGATTTTTTTTTCTTCTTATAATCAATTAACTTTTACAAATTAATATGTCATGTCATAATTTTATTTAAATTTTTTTTTTGGGAGGGGGAAGAGATTAAGAACCGATGGACTGAAATCTTTAGAGCAATTGAATAAAATAAATAAATAATCAAGATTCATGTAGGTACTCGCAGTACCTCCTTGATGGTTGGGAGGAGGAAAATAGGTCATTGGTCTAGTGGAGGTCGGACGATAATGAACGTTGGTACCCGGTGTTGGGTTAGTCCTCGAACATCGCTATGTTAATACTTTAAGGGGTCGTTTGGTAGAGGGATAAATATGGGGATAACACTAAATTATCCATATTCTTTGTTTGGTAAATTTTTTTTATCAAGGATAAAAATATCCGAATTATTCGGATAACCCCTTATCAGGGATTAAATAATACCTCCCTCCCCCTGTTATAATTTAATCCCAGATAAACAAAAACTGAGACTATTATTTATTCCTAAATTACCCTCCCACCTTCCCCTTCCCCTCCCTCTTCCCCGCCACCCCCTCCTCTCCTCAACCCACCTTTTTTTTTAGTACCGTCCCCCTCTCTCACTCACCCTCCCTCCTCCCTCCTCCACAGCTCCTCCCACCCAACCAACCAACATTTTTTTTTCTTTTTTCATTTCTTAATTTTTATATTACTATATTATGTATAAATTTATTTATACGTACAATACATATACATATTCATTTTTTAAAAATAAACTAAATATATTAATATCTTTTTCTAGGTTGAGATTAAAAAGAACTTTAAAATTTATAAATTTACAATTTTATTATCCTTATATACTTTATAGTAATTATAAATAGCTAGGTTTATTTAATTTATAAAAATATTGATGTTGCATTAAACAATGGAATTAACTATATTATACATAAAAATGCAGACAATAGTAGTTCGGAGAAAAAAACCCAAGTGAGATAAGCTCGAGTCATCATTTAATCAACCTAATTTATAAGGGTGTTTTTGGAAAAATAGCGTAATACTAAAATTAATTTGGGCTATCAAACTTCAAATTAGATAATTAGCAGAATAAATTAATCTTATCCGTAATCTACCAAACATAAGATAACTCTATAACCGATATAAAATAATCTCGGTTAAAATAATATATGTTATAGTATTAATTAATGTTATCCTGACTTTTCTATCAAACGACCCCTAATTGTATAAGATTGAAAAGTTGATAAGTATGAAATTGGATTAGTATGAAAGTGAATAATAACGAAATTGGATAAGAACGAAATAGGATAAGATTGAACAGTTGGATAAGCATCGCCAAAGAATAAGATCGAACAAATGGATAAGGACAAAATTGGATATGGTTGATGAGTCATCTTTTGAACTGCTACGTGTCGTTATCTGGTGCAATGCATCAATGACTCACCCGGTGTCTTACCTAAAGGCTAAGAAACCCTAGGCATATAAATAGAACTGGATTAGAGATGTTTAACTTATTATTCATACACTCAAACTTGATATTCTCTATAAGTCGTAACTTATATTTGATGTACGAGATCAATTTGGTTCGTGATGCTTTAGGATTTTGACGAACCGACTCCGTAGGGTCGACATACTTGAGGTGTAGATCAATTTTATCGAGAGGTATTGGGTATTATCTCTATTTGAGGTAAGAGAGACTATGTAACACTGATTACGTGTCCACGTGGTTATCTTTCTAAAGAGTGACGCTAAAAAGGGTAAGTTAGTAATTTCACAGGAAGGGGGGCTGCGTTTAGCGTGTATGCTTTCTAAATTGTTTATCGAGAGGTATTGGGTATTATCTCTATTTGAGGTAAGAGAGACTATGTAACACTGATTACGTGTCCACATGGTTATCTTTCTAAAGAGTGACGCTAAAAAGGGTAAGTTAGTAATTTCACAGGAAGGGGGGCTGCGTTTAGCGTGTATGCTTTCTAAATTGTTCTGTGTCTCTTTGAAACATGATTTTGTTATTGTTCTATTTTGTTTATCAAAATACATTTCGAAAATAATGTGTTTACTGTATTTATCGTGTTTTGGTTAAAAGCATGATTATGTGAAATAGTTTAGTGATACTAGTCGGTGTTTTGGTATCAGTGAACCCATTATTATTGGTCCTCACAATTGCTTCGAGCATGAGTGTCATAGTTGGTAAACTCAGAGAACTGGGTCCAAACGAATGAGAAAGATTGGCTTCGAGCCGTTTTGCCAATGAACCCGAACCTGATAGTATACTAGACTGTTTTATATGATTGAAAATAGTATTTGATGCTTCGAGCATAAATACCATGTTTCGTACCTTGTATGTTGTTTCGCCTTGAGCATGAGTTATTGTTTATAATTTAACTTCATGAACAACTATTATTTGAATCACATACTCCTTCTACTCTGTGATATTGTGTATCCCCTTCCTTACTGGGCTTTCAAGCTCACCCCCACCAATTATTTGAGATTTTGCAGGTTAATTTGATCAGTGCCCAACGAAAGCGTGGCTAATTGCGAATTGAGGGTAATGAGCCTCGTAATTGGTTTGATATAGATGATTGTTGTATCACCTTGGATTGAACTAGAGTAATTGTAATCGAATTGGTTATTTATGAAAGTTGAGCATTTTGAGGAAATACCTTTGTTATTTCTTTCCGTTGTAAGTTAGTTAAGTGTTAATTTGATTGTACTGAGAATAGGAAGCAGGTGATGACGTCGGGTTGTCATAGTATTCGGATGTTGCTGAGTATAATCTCTGGAATCCTCGCCAAGGTTTTAGTTGATTCTCAGACATCATCCCGAGGATCCGAAGATGATGGGGGTCATAATGGTTGCCAAGTCACCGCGTGACGAGATTGGGTCCTGCCACGTGGGATAGATTTCGTTGGGTCCTATTATACTTACCAAGTTCACTGAGTGCTTCTTAAGAGAAAACGTCGTTTGCCTTAATTTTGATTAGGTAACATCATATTGTATAGAATGTCAACTATTACTATGACAATCTATATTTGTCTGAATTAATAAGCTAACAAATTTCACATTTACCTGGGTCTATCCTCATTCGTTATTTTGTGACTTAATTTGTAATTTTGGAGTTTCTCTGGTTTTAATCCTTCCATTTTTTTATAATTATTTCTTAATTTTTCTTCAATTATTATTGATAAGAAAAAAACAAAACCAAACCAAAAGATTAAGCCTCTAGTGAAACACACCCTTTAAAACTTGTTGTAAAAAATAGGCCAAAATACTATTTTCCTCCAAAAATATTCACAAAATCTCAATTTGCTATCAACATTACATTTGTCCCATTTTCATAATTGGAGAGGTGCTAAATGACAGCCCCCTCTGGAAAGTGACTCTTTTGCCCCTCACTTTTAACTTAAAAAAACGCAAAAAGCCCCCTGTACTTTAAAAAAAAAATGAAAAATTGAAGGACCGCCCAGACTAGGTGGTCTTATACTAACGGATCCGTTAATTTTTTTTTTCAATTTAACCCCTTAAACTCAGAACTCCGTTAAAAACTTAACGGAATCGTTAAATTTTTAACGACATAATAGGAGGACCGCCCCTCCCTAGGGGTTTAATGCAATTACACCACCCACCCCTGGGGGTTTAAACATTTTAAACCACCCACCCTTGGGGGTTTGAATTTTTTTTTTTTCAGTTTATATAATTATTAATATATACATAATTTTATATAATTATTAAAAAATAATTATTAATATATAATTTTAGTTTATATATATATGTAATTTTCTATAATTATTAATATATATAATTTTATATAATTATTAATATATAATTTTTGTTTATAATTTTAGTTTAATATATAATTTTATAAAATTTAATTTAAGTTTATAAATTATTAATATATAATTTTATATAATTATTAATATATAATTTTATTTTATAATTTTAATTTTGAAATTAACATTATTGTTGATTTAATTAGTAATATATTTATAAACTAAAATTTGCACAAATTAATATATAATTTTAGTTTAATATATAATTTTACATAATTTAAAATCGTTTAATAAATATATAATTTCAAATGATGTAATTTTATTTTATAATTTTAATTTATAATTTTAATTTTGAAATTAATATTATTGTTGATTTAATTAGTAATATATTTATAAACTAAAATTTGCACAAATTAATATATAATTTTAGTTTAATATATAATTTTACATAATTTAATTTTAGTTTATAAATTATTAATATATAATTTCATATTATTTAATTTAAGTTTTTAATTTAATATATTTGTTTATTTAATAGTAATAAATTATAATTTTATTTATAAAATACATAAGGGGTGATTTATAATAATTAATGAAACATAAAAGTTAAAATTATAAATATAAACTTTTCTAATCATTAAGGACATAATAATAATTTTATCAAAAAGGGGTGTGATTTAGTATAAAAGGGTGGTGTGATTTAGCACCTATCAATCTAACGTTAGAACACAACAAAAGAATGCCGCCTACTACTAAAATAACGACAATTGATGAAAGTGCATAGATTGTTTAAGAAATGCTACAACACAACAAAAGAATGCTAAATATTTAGTAAAATCTTAATTTGGAAATAAGATTGAGAGGAGGGGGGTGGGGGGGCTGATCCTCGCCTTCGGTTTCATCGGGGAAAGGGAGTTCTCGCTCGGTGCTAATGAGACGGGACTTTAGAAGTTCTCTGTCAACCACTTTGAAGAGCTCTACTTCGGGACTGGACCGAGAAAGAACGAATAGGGGGTTGAAGGGTTTGATTGGATTGATTGATGTTGACGGGTCGGGTTGGGTGATGATGACTTTCTGGTCAAGGATGAAGTCTTCAGCGGAGTCGAAGAGGGTTGAAAGGGTCGTCAGCGGTTGGATTGGTGGGGGTGGAGAAGTCGTCGGCGGAGGCTCCTTTTAATTTGACGTCATTCATGTTTTATACAATCAATACAGGCAGGTGCTTCTTCATTAATAAACCGATGCACGAGACTCAGCAGGAGACGCAAGAAGCAGACCAAGCCTTCGAATCAAGAAGACTCGCCGATCATTAGAAAGCGGAAGACGGTTGTTAAGAGCTTGTAGTCGAGGTACAAAGGCATAGTATGGGAGATGGCAGATGTCTCAATTCCTTTCAAGTCGACGGTAGCAAGTCTAGGTAAAAGGATTAGCTGGGAATTCCGGATCGAAGAAGAGGAATGACATTCTCTTACCGAAGCATTTGGCTACTCATCCTGGTAATATTGATTGATGAAAATAGGATCAAACCATTAATGCAATGGTAACACTGGATATGAAAGTGGGACAAAATATTTTATGGGATTTGGTTAAGCCCATTAGCAACTGGGCCTATAAATTGTAGGGCAATCTGGACTTGGATCTGGGATATAACCTCTTCATTTCAGCTAGTATGAATTACGAATCTGTCTAGTACATGTACTGCAAATGAGCCTTAAAACTTTCTGAACCACTTGGGGGTGGGTGGGGGAGAGAGTGAGTAAAGGAAAGATGAAAAAAGGACCAGATGTGTTTGATTTTGAAAGTAGAAAGAATTGATTTTTACAAATTTGTACCGAGACGACGACGAATCATAAAAAAGGGGCAACACGCTATGATTTAGTAACAAAGGAAGTACCCATTAACAATTTAGTAGTTCCATCATCAACACCTCCAATTCTTCTATTTACTTCTTCCGCCCTAAAATATGTATCTTTTGACTTTATTCACTTTTTTCATCTAACAATCACAAAAGGACAATTGGTCAGTAATGCTATGGGTACTTAAAGAGTACCAAATTTTTTGTACCAAATAATGTATCAGCTAATGTGATGCATTAATTATGATTTTTAATTTTATTTTTTTGTACCACATCAGCTGTCATGTCAACTGACACATTATTTAGTGCAAAAAAATTAGTACTCTTTAGGTACCCATAGCATTACTCCTAACAAAAAAACATTTTATTTTGAAACATAATGAAAGAACGGGGTATAAGAAACACGAAAATGTACATAGTTTTTTATAGTGGTTACAAGTCCAAATGTCCAATCAAACTTTTTAATTTTTTAAGGGAAAAGGAACCAATGAAATTGAACAATACTGCTGACTAAATTAAATCAACCTTTCCGTGAGTTTGCAGTTTTATTTCCCTGAAACTTACAACAACCACCATATTACTTTTAAGGATTAATATACAATTTGGTCCCTAAATTTGTAACGTTTTCCTGATTAGGTTCTAGTACAATGATATTTTCTATTGTGACACTTGAACTGAACATTTGGACTTATGTTTAGTCCCCCATCTAACAGGAGTTAACAGAAATGTTATCTTTTATTTAAAAAGACTAAAATGCCCTTATTCCTTGATTATTGTGTATCACTATGATATTTCTTATTTACTTTTCTCTTTTTTTTTCTTCTGAAAATTGTCTTCTCTCTTCTTTCTTCTCTCTCTTCTCTCCCCTCTCTCTTCTCTCTTATGCGTTGGTCATAAACTCACGGCCTTGCACAGAAACTTAAGCGACGACACTGGGGAGTCACCGTTGAGCCTCCCACCACCGCTCAACAGCCTCTTGTAATACTCCACGCAAAAAACCGAGAGCGACAACTCCACCTCGTTCTTTTTCCAAACCCGCCTTATCAACACGGAGTTGCCGCCGATTGAAAAGCTCATTTTGGGGTGTCGAGTTTGAAATTTCAGCTCACCCAGCTACAATTCTGCTAGTTCTGATCATTTGTTGATTTAGGTCCTGAAGTTTGTGAGATTTCAATTAGTTCAAGCTTTTAAATTAAATGGAAATCCTAATTTGGGGTTTTTCAAAATTTTGAATTCCAGCTCACCCAGGTGTTACATGCCGCAATTTTTTGTCTTCATTCCTTAGTTTTCTGAGGTTTGGGTGAGATTGAGATTTAAGATACAGTTGAAACCCCATTTTCGGGTTTTGAATTTGAATTTCACTCTCCCACTTGTGATTCTGTTCATTATGAGGATTCTTCTATTTTTGGTTTCTAAATTTTCGTTATTTCAGTGAGTTGAGTTCAGGCTCTTACTTATCAAGGGGAAGTTTATAATGGTGATCTGAATTTGAATTTAGCTCAAGTTGACAATGTATTTGAAAGAGGGATGTTTGTTATTGCTAAACGTCCACAATCCTTCAATACCTTTTTGTACTAAACATGAACCCAGTTCTTCATCCCTACCCACAAACTGAAAAGCCCCTAACACTCCTCAAAGAATATGATGTCTTGAAGAGGTTGAAACATGAAAGATACATTACTTTAGCCTTAGAGTACTTCAAATCAATAGCCAATTCGAAAATATTCAAACACACCCCTCTTATGTACCAAATGGTGATAGAAAAGCTAGGTCACAAATTCGAGATGAATGGTGTTCAATACCTTTTGCAACAAATGAAGCTGGAAGGCATTAGCCGCTCGGAGGACTTGTTTATTAGTGTAATAAGGAACTCGATAGGTCGAGAATTGAGATAGAGGCTTGTTTCTTGTCATGTACAAAGAGAAGGGGGTGGGTGAAGAACAAGAGGAGGAGGAGGAAGAAGAGAGAGAACGGTTGGGGAAGGCAGATAGAGAGAGAAAAGAGAGAAATTTTTTCTAAGTTTTTTATTATATTTTGTTTTAATTTAATAATTTTGATTTTAAAATTTAAAACTAATTATTTTCTTTACAAAGAAAAAAAGTCATATTTTAATTTTTTTAATCAATTTTATTATTTTATTGAACCAATAATTATCTCATATTTTACAATTTTCAGAAAAAAAAAATAGAGAGAAGTAAATAGAAAATATCATAGTGGATACAAAGTCATCAAGGAATAAGGGCATTTTGGTCTTTTAAAATAAAAAATAACATTTCTGTTAACTTCCGTCAGATGGGGGACTAAACGTAAGTCCAAATGTTCAGTTCAAGTGCCACAATAAGAAATATCATTGTACTAGAACCTAATCAGAAAAACGTTGTAAATTCAGGGACCAAATTGTATATTAATCATACTTTTAACTTTTCCTTTCATTAAATTCACGTCCTAAGATATGAGCATTGCTATTTATACCTGAAAAAAAGGCCGAGTACACTCGTAGCGGTGTTTGATAGGGATGCCGAACTGGCAAAAGTGATGTTTGGCACCCCTGCCAAACACCACTATGGGGTGTACTTAAAAATTGTCCGAGTATAAATAGCAATGCTCCTAAGATATTTGTCAAGTCAACTCATTGGATTGGTCCCAAATCAAAATCAGGCCAGAAAAAAACAATAACAATCCTCGAGAAACATTCATGGTGGACGGCAAAAAACATGTGCCACCGTTTTGAACTGAGCGGAGTTCCCGCAAAATATGCTTCCGTAAAGAAATGTATGCATGTTCAGCCGTTTTTATGGAAAATAAAAACCATCGCTTTTATTCCCGGTTTTCAGTCCTGCTTTATTTTTATTTAAGTAATGCTATGTGTATCTAAAGAGTATCAAATTTTTTGCACCAAATAATGTGTTAGTTGATGTGATCCATTAATTATAATTACAATTTTATTTTTTGTACCACATCAACTAATACATCATTTGGTGTAAAAAATTTGGTACTCTTTAAGTAGACATAGCATTACTCTTTTTACTTTAATATTAAATCTGGATAATATATCAAGTTATCAACTCTATCAATGAGTGCTTTATTTTTACTTTAACTTAGTTAAGTCCCCCTCGTGAGCGATGGCTACACCTTGTATGTTTAAGGCTGTGTCAATCAGGCTTGAAGAGTTGAGATATGTACTATATATGTAGTGCTCACCCTCTCCATTCAATCATATTCCTACAAAGCCAAAGAACATCCATCCTTGACCTTGTAAAACAACTTCAATGGCCTAAGTGAAGTAGAGTGAGTCAGTTTCAATATGTGCTCCCTCCACTCACATTCCATACACCATAGGCTTTCAAGTTCAGCTTCAACCCTTGGTCCACCCAGCATTGATGCTTTGTTTATCAAACAAAATAGACTTAAATCACTAATTGATCACCCTATTTTGACATAAAATACATTAAGCCAACACAATTTTTTTTTTTTTTTAAATTTCATCATTATACTTAACATTTTGAATCAATAAGCTCACTGATCAATCTGTAAAAAAATAAAAAAACCCTATAATTTTGAGTCAATAAGCTCACCCTACTTTGAGTCAGCTTGGTGAGGAGAAAAAGTCTTGAAAGAAGAGCAGAGAAGATAGATTCAAGACATCAAAACCCTAAATGGTCCCTATCCGCCGCCTCCCACTCCTCGTTCGTCCCTGATTCCCACAACTTCACTCATTTTCTCTACAACTCAGCTGGTATTTTCATTAATTGTTGTATCTATTTGATTCCATCTGCCTCAAAGTATCACGACGACGAGAAACGTGACAGAGAACAAAGCTTGTCTTGGATCACCTAGGTTGCAAGTCTGCAAATCGTGCATGAAAAAGATGTGTTTGAAGAAATCCTTACACCGATAATACTCCCATATATAGATCTGATGTGAAACCTCTACCTTTTCTTTCATGCAATGACTTTTCTTTGTCATCCTTCCCTCTCCGATGAAGCAGCCCAGATCTGCATTTATATATTTTGATCTGGGTTTCTCAAAGAGAATATAGAGAATGGGGAGTGGATATGAGGTTTTAATTCTCAATTATATGAGTTTAATTATGGATTTGGGATTTGGATTTGAGATTGTTAGTGATGAAAGAGATTGGAGGATCTTGTTTGAATCTCCGATTTTGGCATTTGGGATTTGGGTTTGAGATTGTTAGTGATGAATGAGATTGGAGGATCTTGTTTGACTCTCCGATTTTGGTTTTGATTTTAATTTTTGTTTTATTTAGATTTTCTTTTCCTTGTTCGATTGAGCGGTGGGTGGTGGTGTTTAGGAAGTGGGTAGTGGGGGTGATTTAGGCAATACTTAGTGGTGGGTTTGATCTTTTGGCACCGACGATCTATTCATCGGGTAGGCACTTCGGTGACATCTCTGTGAGGCATAGATTCTTTTATAGCCAATCTCCAAAAGCAAAGTTCCTTAAGACTGTAAATGGACTCATGCAAAACTCTTTTTGCTTTCACCATACAAAAATCACCACCACCAGGAGAGAGGCGTTTGAGGGGTGGTGGCGGTGAAGGAATTAATTTGGTTTGATTGGGTGGTGGTATTGGTGGTGGGTGGTGGTTATGAAGTTTGGAAGTGGGTAATGTGGGGTGGTTGTGGAGTTTGGAAGTGGGTGGTAGGTGGTTATGGAGTTTGGAGGTGGGTAAATGGGGAAGAGAGCTTTATCTTTTTTTCTCACATAGACAAAATAGTGGGCTTTTGTTATAAAAGATAAGAGCATTTTTAGGTTTTCTTAAAAGTTTAAAGCTTTTCATCAAAATAACTTGAGGGAGTGATGAACGTATAGAATTTATGCCAAACTAGTTTTACACCCGTCCGTTAAACGCACGGACATATATCTTTTTTAATTAAATTATACTTAAGCAAAATGAAGAGAAAAAGCAAAATTAAAATAATAAATTAAGGAAAAGTAATGTTGGAGACAACTACTTAAATAGAAATACATCATTGTGTCGCTAATATTATGAATTCTAAAAAAATTCCTTCTACACAACATTTGTAGTTTTATTCGTTGGCTTTTCCTCTTCATCGCATATCAATATATTCACACAGATTAGAGCGGTTTGTTACCCTAGAAACTGAGACATACATCTGCTCAATATTGAATTCTTCAAGAGTCCTACATGCGACAGTAATTGACCTTGACTTTTGTTAATTGTCGTTGCATATGATACTACCAATGAAAATTGTCTTCTCTGAAACTTGAAAGACAATCTCACATGTGATAGAGACAATGACATTCTTGGGATAAACACTTTGTCTCAAACATTGCTTCCATTTAAAATTTTAGATTCTATAATGTGATGCAAGCTTTATAATGATTAGTCTAGTTCTAATATTGCACAACCCTGCACAAGGTCAATGTTTCTCAATAGCATCAGCGGAACACCAATCTTAATTGTTAGTTCATAGCTAGACAATCATAATCACTTTATACTACTCAAAAACTCCGTAGAACGAATGTCTTCAAACAAACTTAAATTATTTTCTGCGTTGTAGATAGAATCTGAACTCAAATAAGTTCTTCCTTCCTTCTGAGTGATTTTTAGAAACCATGTACTCATTTATGGTGTCCACAACATCAAGCGCCGGGGCAAGTATGACATGTCATCAAAAGACTCTAAAAATGATGCATATATACTTTCAACTATTGACTGGATATGTGATGCATTCACCAAAATATTATTTGAAACTTTTATTGATGTAACACCATTATTTTCACCCCCATAAAAACAAAGAACAAAGCATGAATAAAAAGTATAGACATTAGTAATACAATTTAAAAATATAACAAACAAATGATGAGTCTCATTCTTATATTGATATCCTTAGAAAAATGTTTACAATCTAATATTTGTGTTCTTGAAATTTTATTTTAACATTTTACCCTTGATTTAAGTCTCACTTTAATTAATGAGTCCGACTCTGATATGAGTATCCTTAAAAAATACACGTTATACTAATTTTTATAATAAATTCAAATATTTCTTTTTAACCAGGGTGTTATATAAACATAAAACTTTATTAAGAAAGAAATGAGTAATAATTTTTGTATAATATATTCTTCATAAGTTGCAATCTATTAAAAATATACTTATTTATGGTATTACTAAATAAATAATGCCATAAATAAAAAAAGAAGAGAAAGTATGAATAACATGTATACAACACAATAATAAAAATTTAAAAAATGTAACAAACAAAACAAAACTTTACATTGAGTAAGAGATGGGGATTTGTCTAAATGCATTTTCTTATTCGAAGTAGGAGTAATAAAAGGATTTGAACAATTTTCATGATTTGTTAAATCAACAATTGGCGAGATATTTAAAACAGTAAACGACGAAAATAGATAGAAATTGCTATTTCATGTATTCCATACCGGCGTATTAGCTGAAAAAATATTTATTATTGTAAATATATTGAAATTTAAAAATTTACTTTAAAATGGTATAATATCATACTTTAAAATATTATTATTGTAAAGATTATATTATTGTTTTTGTATAAATATGATTTTGTATTTTCGAGGACAATATTAAATGTTATAAAGATGACTTTCTATTTTTGGTAAGATAATTTTTTCCGAAATTTTACTATTTTTGGACTTAGTAGGCTTTATGTATATAGATAAGGTCCAGCACGTTACTTACTTTGCAAGCATTATTCGTTTTCCTTATCTTTGTTACTTTGACCAGTTTTAAATAAGACTATGTCTTCAAGTTTTTTTTTGGCAAAATTTAGAAAAGATTGTTTACGGTATTTTCTGTAAGAAGGATGTTCCTGAACCGACCCACCGTGTATTAATAGAATTGACCAAATTAGGATCCGCAAGACGGTCTCACAGGAGACCTACTCTTTTTGCTTTACCCCAATTCATACTCTCCAATCCAAAGCTTATGGTGAAACTGAATTTATAAATAAATAGTTTTACGCTAGGACGAATCTTAGAATAAAATCTCTATTAATATATGGTTTAAATCTGTTTAATTCCCTTTAGATACATGTTAGCTAAAATATTATTTATTTTGGTTACCAAAATCAATACTACAATTTCATAGTTGTAACTTGTATTGCAAATTTTACACTCCCTCAGATCTGTAAATAAGTATATTATTTATTAAGACAGAGATTTTAGTATGTTCCTACATCACATTTATATATTGTTTCCTTTGTTCTGATCAATCATATTGAAAAAGTTAAACTTTAAAAAAAGATATTCTTATTTATAAATATATTCCTTAAATCACACTAAAGTTATATATTTTTCGGTATTAGACATAGAAAACGTTTCATATTTTTTAAAAGATTGAAAGAAATTAAAAAGTAATAAAAATTTGTAGCTTAAATTTGAAAAGGTTGACTCTTTTTCAAGACAAACTTAAGAGAACGTAGAATCTTTTTTTTTTCTCCATATAGTTTGATCTTTCAAAAAAGAACTTTAGTTGCAGAGTAAGTATATTATTTTACCTAAAAAATGGGTTTAATATATTATAGTGTATTAATTTAAAATATTAATAGTATGTTATACAATACTCTTTCTTTCTTCAGAAAATAATTACATTTGACAAGTCAAACTTTTAAGATTGTAGCTTTTGTTTGTAATTTGTATCTCCTTTTAATTGCACTATAAATATAATTTTCTTTTAGAAATAAGTCTATTTTTTGGGACATACCATGAGAAAAAGATTATTTTTCAAGAATGAGGGAGGATTTAAGAGTAATACTTAAATACTCCATTAATATGTCATAGATTTGTACCTTATCCATCTCAAAGTAAATTTTTTTTATTAAATTTACACGAGTTTTAATAAATATTTTTGACTTATCTTTCCTTCAATATACTTATTTAAGATGTTCCAAAATAGAATAAAAAACACATATATTAACATGAAGAAAGTAGTATCACATTTACAGGTGAGAGTGAGAGTAAGAGGAGATAGAAAAGTGCATGGTGCAATTTCCTAGGAGATTTGACCAAATTGATTTGTCTTTTATTTAAAGATTATATTATTGTTTTGTATAAATACAGTTTTATATTTTTGAGGACAATATTAAATGTTATAAAGATGACTTTCTATTTTTGACAAGTCATTTTTGGCGAAATTTTACCTTTTTTAGACTTATTAGGTTATATATATATATATATATACATATATATATATATATATATGGGGGAGTATTTAATGGTTATTTTTTTATTTAACCATCAATGGTTACTCTCATTATCAACCATTGGATCAAAATTTAAAGGTTGACATTTAATGCATTAAATGGAAAATGCAATTAATACAAGTAGGTGAGTCATTTAATGCATTAAATCTCAACCTTTAAATTTTGATCCAATGGTTGATAATGAGAGTAACCATTGATGGTTAAATAAAAAAATAACCATTAAATACTTCCCCATATATATTTATATATATATATAGATATTGTGATAAAATTGAGAAAAAAAAAGTTGGGTTAACTTAATGTATTTTCTGACAAAATAGGGTGACCAATTAACAAGTTAAGACAACAAAACATAATAAAATTGATGAATAATGGAGTTGATCCCATGATCTGATAATTTTGTTAGGCACTAACCTTTTTTATTTATTAGTATTATTTCGATTAGTAACGATGATAGAGTGCACAATCATGGTAGACATTTCCTTTGCTAAGTTTCTCCCGCTCCATTCTCGTTCAGGTGGGCTGAGTCTTAAATCAGGTGGGCGGAGTCTTATTTAAGAATTTACACAAGTGAAAATTCAAGATTTAATTTACTACTCTTATTTTCTTAGAAAATTAGAAACAACCTAAATATTACTCTCTCTATTCTACCCAAATAGTTCACGTTTGAAAAATCTACTTAATAAAAGATATATTAATATTATTAAAGTCGATCATAATTATAAAAATATTTAAGCACAATCAAGATAATTACAATATAAGTAGAGGATAAAGATGAAAGATTATAAAAATTATAAGCATAATTTTTTAAAAGGACACTCTTTAAATAAAACATTCTTAAATAGTATAATGGACTTGTTGCCAGAACGGCGGGCGTATATATATATATGCCCTTGACAAAAAAGAAAAAGAATAATAGCTAAGCCCTTGTATTTAGTGAATGTTACAGTTTACGCCCTCTGTCTTTCCCAAATATTTCTGATCCTAAGGGCTGTTATGGAGATTGGTGTAATGTGTATAAATCCATCTTCTCGCTCTTCTGCACAACTCTTTTCACACACAAAAACACACATATAATCGCTCTGTGACGGACCGAACGCTAGTGAGAAGAAACATTGCCAAAAGTTTCCTACAAAACAGGTAAAAAGATCACATTTTTTTCCCACTTTCTGTAGAGTTTATATGATTCATGATTGCTCTATTTGTGTACAATCCTTGCGCTTTTTGTGAATGTTTGTGTTTGATTTTCTCATTTCTGGAGATTATTCAACTTTTAGATTCATTTCTTGAAAATGTATGTTTTTGTGACATTTTCTTTAATCTTATTCAAACAGGGCATCCAAGATATAATATAAAAAATCTCAACTGGTTCAAGTTATGAATTTTATGGATTTTAGGGAAGTGGTTATTTGATGGTTGAAGTTTATTGAACGAGTTTCGTTCTGGTGACTATGCAAACCGAGGATCAAACGGATTATTTCTGGGCCTTATGTTGTATTCTGGTGTTATATTTGGTGGGTCTTCCTAATTTGGTTTGTTTGAGGGAACCCTGAGAAATGAGTGAAATGAAGTTAGCACATAGATAGAATGGATATACGGGTTTTATTGACTTGGTCGATAGCAAAAGAATTGGTGAAAATGGTATGAAAAGATGTTACTAGCTTAGAAAAATGGAGGAATTGAAAGAAGATGGCGAGGTGCAAGAAGAGTGGCAAACAACGCCATTACATGTTTTACAGCAGATTTCTGAGGAGGCAGTTAGAGTGGCTGGGGAAGCCATACAAGGTGTTTACTCGAGTAGTCCGAAAATTCCGCCATTGGGGACGGGTCATAGACGTTGTAGAAGTGAAGTTGTGACCACTGTACAAAGAAGTAACAGTTTTCAGAGATTGAAGTCTTCAATGCAAAGGGCTTTGCGGTGGGGTAGCAACTCGCAGGAAGAAACATTTTTCAATCCAGAGATCTTAGCCAATCAGAAACGGCAGTGGTATCAGTTTCACTCAAGAGCCTCGGTAATGCATAATTTAATTTACATGAACTAGTTATTGTAATCATGTGGCTTGCATCCACTTAGTTTGAAGCTTGGTTTTGAAAATGTGAACAAAATTGGAAACAGTTGTTTCTACTGACACCATATATGAATAGTTGGAAACTTGCATTTCAATTGCTGGTGGATGATCAATTACTTGATATATCTCAAGAAGTACGTTCATAATCCACTTTGTAGTATACAAGAGTTTGAGTGGCTGCCGTATTTATTTTGTTTTATTAGGTTTGCATGGTGATCAGGATTTAGGTAATGTCGGTCCTATTACGTCGATGGGTCATCTTATCTGGTTTAATATAGTCGAAAGTCAAGAGCTTCTATCTAGTCATTGTATCTGGGAGGTCTAGCAACCTATAACTATGTAATATTTTGATGCGACAGTAAACCAACTACTTAGTTGTGATCTTCCAGAGCTTCATACAATGCTTTATTGACTTTTATCTTGGGTGAGATTTGTCATGAATGCCATGTGGAATTTCTGGAATTCTGTTATTCACATTTTATTTACACCTTTACATGCGATCATCTATTTTCATTGTAAAAAAATAGCTTTACAAATTACAAGGTGCAAGCATTTTTCCCCTTGGTATTCAATTGGTTGGGAGTTGGAGTCGGTGCAGTTTTTTCTTTTCCTCGACACTTAAGTTCTTTTTGATTTGGGGCCACTGCTTAAGAAGGCGTCTGTTGAAAGAAAATTGCAGCATGGTTTTTCTTGGTGAAATCTTTTTATCGTCTTTTTTCTCATAACAGTGATCTAGGCTTCCCTGGAAGGCTGCTTGCGAATGAAGGCCCCTTTGCAAAGGTGGTCTTATTAGCTATAAGGCTGCTCTCTCTGTTAGGCTCTGTGTTTACTGGTGTTCGGTGTGCAAGGGAGATTGCGAAAGTGCCATTATGCTGTCCAATTACAATTATAGAATCTGTTGCCTTCTTTGTCTGGGATTTTGAGCTTCATGCTCAGAAGTCAGATCCATTAACAAGTTGTTAGTTGTTTTATTATAAGAGGAAAAGAATAAAGAAAGGGCATTAGGAGATAGCCCGGCTGTACTTTTTTTGTATGAGCTGGATCTAGAGTCATAAATCTTTTGACAATGTGGAGTACTCGAGTCGTCACTAGAGAGATCGAAGGCATCAATGTTTTATATGATTATTTATTTATTTATTTTGCGTAGCTTCTGTAAATTTTCCCTTTATGCACTCTTTATATAAATACGATATGGTGATCCACAGATATTCTTGAACAGTCCATCAATCTTTGTTTTGATAAAAAAACTATTGCCTGAACATATAGGGTTTGCTCATTTGGCCCTGTTCCTTTTCAAATCCATTTTTCGGATTTCTCTTTTTTGACATTTTAGCAATATGTGCTTATATATCAATTTGAGACATTGTTTTTAATCGTTGTCAGAAAATCTTAAATTCAAAAATAACTTTCAAGAATTCTGGGAATTTAGAGAATGAAAACCTAAGCGAGCAGTCAGTTAAGCTTTTAGAGGAGTTGGTAACTCAATGAGGTGTAGGAGTTCTGAGATAGGTACCAACAATTATTGGACATGAGTCTTATTATAGTCAAGTATGAATGAAGTCTTCAACTATTGTGTTGCATGTCGATTGGTCTGTAACGTCTGTTTGCTATTGCTTTTGGGGTGTCAAATCCTGAATTTAGGCAGCGTTTTCATGTCATTTCCATCAGTCACCCAGAAACAACTGAAGATTTTATCCTACCAAGAGGTGCTATTAGCTATTTGGTGCTTGTAAGCAGTAAAGGTAATAGTATTTTGCTGTCACTCGTACTAAAGGATCTCCTTTAACCTAAGGGTGATAGCCTCATAATCTTGGTTTTTGTCTGGTACCAACGGAAACTTGTTGAGAGAGGAGAAGTTTTTCGAACTTCATCATAAATTTACACTTATCTAAGTCTTGATGAATCTAGGGTCAAGAGAAGTTACATTTTATCTGTGTGTCAATGAATCATATAAAAAACCTGCTGAAGAGAATATTTAGTTGAAGAAAAACAATTACTTCAACCTATGATAAAATCAAAGGTAAAGTCAAATAGCAGTAAAATGTGTGCATTGCTTGTTGTTAAATATTGTTTTTCAAAACTATGCCCAACAGTATTTCTCACGTATTATTCTAGCTTTAGTTAAATTAGGCAACTAAGTTTTTTTTTTTCTTCTTCTTCTTGGAAGACACAAGACCCTCCCTGACAGGAACATAAAAAATGCTGCATGCCACGTACATTCTTTACTTTTTTTATTTTTATTTCTTATAATTATTTGTTATTTTTCTTTTTTGCGAACTCCATGATTAGATTATTTAGTTTGCACCAAATAACATTTTGTTTTCATATCCCCCAGATCATAGTAAATTAGCTTTTATTATAATATGTCTATTCGTCAAACTTTTATTTGAGTAAATAAGATGCATGCATTCAAGGTTGAGAGCCCTATATTTTTGCCGGTGAATCTCTGTTTGGATGAATTTTCTAGTACCTTTGGTCAATTTCTGCAAATGCTCCCTTTATGTGCTTGATTGATAATTTGTTTCTCATAGATCGCTCACCAAAAACTATAATTTTACATGTGTTAAGGAAATCACTTTTTATTTTCCTTTTCGTTTTCCCTTAATGTGCACATTCTTCCTAATGTTCGCTGGTCTGCGTTCTCTCTGTCTCTCTCTTGCTCCATATAGACATCTACTCCCCCCTCCTTCTATTATGTGCTATAGTCTCAATGATGATGCTGTGCAGGAGCTCATAAAATATGAAGAGCCGTCCTCGCTTTTTGAGCACTTCATTATTGCGGGTATTCATCCAGATTCTAATCTTGAAGCTGTGGAGGATGCATATTCCAAAAGAAAGAAGTGGGAGTTTCAAGTGGAGAAGTCGGAAATGATAGATTTTAGAATGGCGCAGTATCAAGGGCCTTCACTTCCAACAGTGGAACCTCAGGTTTGCTGATCAACTTAAAGCCTATGCTTATTATTTCTTATTGTCAACAACATAGAATGCTACTCCCTCCGTCCCTAAATTATTGTCTTGTTTGACCCAGCACACGGATTAAGAGAAAACAATTGACTTGATTATTAATATTGGTATAATATGCAGTTTCCTTTAATGCTCGTGTGCATGTGGCCCATAATTAAAGTAGGAAGAAAAAGTAAGGGTAAAGTGGTAAAAGTGTTGCCTAAAAAGTAAACTTTCAAACAAGACAATTATTTTGGGACGGACAAAAAGGAAAGCAAGACAATAATTTAGGGACGGAGGGAGTATATAGGATGTCAAATTAACACTTTTTCCTGTTTGTATTATACTTATTGCTCCAGTCTCTCTTCTATGAATTTAAGAGTGTATAGAAAAAATGAAATAGTTATAATTATTTATTTGTTATCATTCTTTGGTGCTAACTTATAAACCATGTTAAATTCTGAGCTCCTCTTTTGCCTTTTGGACATTATAAGCAGCTGACATATCTTAATTTGTTTTTTCTAATCTCCAGGTACTTTTTAAATACCCACCGAGAAAGAGGTTAGCTATGCGTCAGAAGGATCTAGCTGCCTTCTGCTTTCCTGGAGGTGTGAAGGTGCAATATTACCAATTCTCTATTCATTATCATAACGTAGCGAACACGAGATGAATTAATTATTTGACATGTGGTTTGATGTTATTTATAAATAGCATGAATTCTTTTGCATGAGTTGGCACTTGATCATAGAATGGTTATGGATATGTCTCTTTTATGCCTGGTTCAGGCACTGAGAAACCTGTTTAGCATTTCAAGATAATTTTATAGAAGTTACATCAAATGTCCTTGCCGCCATGTCCTTATTGTTCAGTTATTGTTATAATTTAGTGATGCACCTTCTTTTATTCATTAACATGTTAATTTTTTTCCCTTCCGGATGGAAACTGACAATTATAAAGGAAGTCTCCAATTAAGTAGGCCTCCAGATGTCATATTCACATGCACGACCAATTCTCATGCCATGGTTTGTCCTATATAATGAGAACATTAAAAAATTTCTTCTGTATATTTTGTGATATAAGCACCTTAGAGAGCATCTTACCCAAATGAGAGGCTAGCCATGAGGCAAATTTCTACTTTAATTATATTTAATTGCAGTCTGTATTTTAAAAATTAGTTATAATCAGATACAGAGAAAATACTAACATTGCAAGTACAATTGTACAAAGTTATTAGTTTTGCTTATTATGTAATCGACAACTTATTGTGTGTGTGTGTGTGTGTGTGTGTGTGTAGAAACCATATACATTTAACTATCCAAATGGCTATATGTGAACTCATAAATTTCTCCAAAGATTTTCAGTCAATTTAATTTTCATATGTACTATCAATCTCGCATAATTCAAAATTTCAAAAGGAAAAAAAATTTGGATGTAAGCGAACCTTATTTTCCTCTAGAAAGCACTCCTTTGCAAAATAATAATTTATTGCACTCTAATAGCATTGACTACAATATTACAAAGAAATATCTAATCGTGAATATATATTCGAAAACTACTTTTAAGTATACCAAGAATTCAGATATAGGTCTAACTAAGTAACTCTATTTCACCATTATAAGTAATATTACTACATGATTTTCTCAAAAAATTCATTGATTAAAAGCTAATATAACTACTCCTTCCGTCCCTTAATTATTGTCTTGTTTGACCCAGCACACGGATTAAGAAAAAACAATTGACTTTATTATTAATATTGGTATAATGTGTAATTTTCTTTAATGCCCATGTGTATGTGGTCCATAATTAAAGCAGGGGAAAAAGTAAGAGTAAAATGGTAAAAGTAATGTCCTAAAAAGGAAAGTTTTCAAACAAGACAATTATTCTGGGACGGACAAAAAAGGAAAGGAAGACAATAATTTAGGGAAGGAGGGAGTATTTATTATCTAATAAGGAATGAAGTTGGTTTCTCAAAAATTTATTAGTTACTAGAAAACATTAACTCATTAAATTTGAATTACAAGAGTGTTGACTGTAACTATTCATGATTACTCATTAGTCAAGTGGTTTTGCTTGATAGTTCTCTTTAAAAAACTGGCTCATTTTTTCCCTGCCTTCATACGTTTTCTTTCTGGAGATCTTATAAGAATTGATATATGTTAGAACACATAGTAGCTCTATTCATAGTGAGCTCTAATACATTAGCTATACATGTTTTGTTTTCTCTTCAGCTCATTAAGATTGCTTATGTAAATCAACTATTCAGGCACTTTTCTTTTTGGTTTTGTTTTGTTGGTCATCAACTTTTTAGGTTCATTGTCTAAGAATTAATATGAAAAGTCAAAACTGTGTATGTGCCTGTTGGAACTAGTTTAGCCATATCTCATTATTCTTCCTCAAGGAAATCATTTATCTTGCCAATATTTTGATTAAAATCTTCCCTAGAGTTGATGCCGGGTACTAAGAAGTAGTAAGAACAACTTCTGGAGATAATGCTTTCCTAAAAGTACATTCCACTATATTATCTGTTATCTCCTGGTTACTGGCCTCGGGGGTAGGGTGTGTTGGAGAGTAATCTTTTGATGATGGTAAATTTACCATTTTCTCAAGTAACATTTACGTTGCTATTCTGTCTGCTATTTGGTTATTCCTTTTTCATCTAACTCTTATTACTGCTTTTGTTGCTAGAATAGTTCCTTTTCTATATTGAAAAACATGGATATTCTCCCTCCATTAAAGGCCATTGCCCATTTAGGTTCTATAAATTGTTATTGCTGGGAGTGGTCGATAACTTTTTCCTCCAAAGCTGAAATGAATGCAAATGGATGCCATTTCATCTATAATCTGTCTCTTTTAATTCAGGCACGTGTATTGGAGAGGACTCCATCCTTGAGTGAGCTAAATGAGCTTGTGTATGGACAGGTATGTAAACCAATTCCATTATGGTTTTGTTGCTTTTCTTCTTATAAAATATGGAAATACGTTTCATGCAAGATAATCTAGGTTTGGAGTGTATGTGTGCATTCTCTCAGTTTAGGCAGGTGCTTATAAATTATATCCATCAGCATTTCGATCATTTGAATTTTTAAATTCCAATTTTTGTCCCATACTCGTATTCCCCCCCCCCCTGCCATGCGACACGTGTAACATGTGTTACTTAAAAGAAACCGAACTGAACAGTTGGCTGGGTTGAGCTGATCGAGCTGGTCACAAGCCTGGTTCATGGGCTCACAAGCCAAACGTGGTCTGTTTGAGATCGGCTCGGTTATGGAGACTACTTACACGTCCGAACTTGGATCGGTTAACACACCCCACGTGAAACTCAAGCTGGCTCAGTTCATATAACAACCTTAGAATTGAGTTTTGGATGTCATACGACATATAGTAATCCCCGCTATATGCATAATTATTGAATTCCAGATAATGTACAATTTATTTTTGAAGAAAATCCGAGTTTGTTTGCTTTGCATGTTATTCTAAACGCTTTGAATAATTATACACTTTTGTTTTATTCCTGCTGAGTTGTTTCCTCCTATCTATAAAAATTAACATTCTTGTTTTGTCTTTTACCCACAGGAACATTTAACCAGAGATAATTTATCGTTTTTATTCTCTGTGAAGGTAACTGCAGTTTCTACTTTTTGGCATTCTAGTTACTGCTGTTGCAGTTGTTTCATGAGAAGTCCTTTTCTCTTCTGTCAGCCCAAGCGCGTTATATGACTTTGCAACATGCTCGAGTCAGACACACTTCACAAAACTCTGCTTTCTTTTGTATGCATACCCCATTCATATATTGTTTTTACAAAGTGGGAAAAAGTGCTGAGCTCAAATAGCAAATATGAAGCGGTAGTTGCTATAAGATTCTGAAGTGTCTCTTTCAGGTGGCAGACAATGCAACTCTTTACGGTCTTTGCTTACATGTACAAGAATTTGTTCTAAGGTCTCCAACTATATTTGGAGCCAAATCACCCCTTTCCCAGCAATCCAAAGGATGCAGTCGTTTCTTGATCGCTGCGCCTCGCTGTTATTGTCTGTTGACAAGAGTCCCTTTCTTTGAGTTACACTACGAGATGTTGAACAGGTTTGCACTGTGTTTTGCTTGTATGAAGACATTGAAATGCTAGTTACTAGTCAGTAAAGTGTATGTACGTGATTGCAGTATCATTGCACAGGAGCGTCTCAATCGAATAACACAGTTTGTTGGTGAAATGACTCTCACTGATTATGTTCCTTCTGTATCCAAATTAAATGACCAAATGAATGCAAATGCGGACTGCCCTAACCAGGAATGTGTCGCGGAGTGGATGTCTTCTGCAATACCCGTTGACAGTGCAGTAGCCCTTGCTGCTACTGCAGCAGGCATTACATCGGAGGACGGGTTAAGGTCCTCTTCTTCAAGGTGGGACCCAAACTCTCCTGTCAGTGAGGATTCATCTCATAGTCAATCAAGGGATATCGATAAGGATAGAGGAAAGGATTTGCAGAATTTTGATGATTATACCTCTGATGCCTCAGAAAAGCGCCCCGGTATGGAAAAAATGTATGGAAGTTGCGACAGTAATCAGATGCCAGAGGTTGAGGCATGTGCCTGCCCTGGGAGCCGCACATTGGAGCGGCTAGGGAGTTCTGATTCCTTATTCAGGTTTTATTATTATTATCTTGTGCTTTGTTTCGTTTATTGTGATAAGGATGAAATTGCTTCATTACTTCCTTCTGTTTTTCTCAAAGAATATTTAAAAGTCAAAACATTTTAATGATTAAAATAATTTTCCATAAATACCCTTAGTTTTAAGCACTAAAATATTTCTCTTAATCGTAAGTTTAATTAAGTGAAGTTATTCTGGAAAGATATTAACTCTGTTAGCTTAATTTTCAAATAGGACTTTTTGAGTAAAGCTTCCCAAAATAGAAAGTAGGAGTCTATGAGTGGAACACTGAGTATTTCTTTACTTAAGCACATTGACTTGGTTCATATGTCTACTCTTAAATCAAGCTTACAGGTCTTTGCAAGATGAGCCTAACGCTGATCATTTTAGTTTGCTTGCAGTTGTTTGTTATTGTGGTTGCATCCTACAACTTGAGATGTGTGTTCTTGGTCTTGTGTACTCTGTTTCTTGTATAATTCAGTAAAATATTTTTGTCTTTTGGCAGTTCAGTGAGAAGCATGGGATCGGAGGATGAAGATGATGAAATCTTTTCTTCTAGTGATAAAGATGCTGGGGTGGAAATGACAATAGAATGGGCAAGGGTTAGTGAACTTTGCTCTCATGCTTATAAGTTAGTCTAGTTTGGCTCTACAAAATTTGGTTTGTAAAAACATCTCCCTTTCTTTAAGAGTGGCTTTGATGTGTTCCTCATGAACTGCATGCTGTTTGGCATTAAGTTATTAAGAGAGTAGGTTTGGCACGCATCGAAATGGGTGGGATGCTAGTTTTAGGCATTCAGTCACTCATCACAACCCTGGGAAGTTCAGTCATCAGTGTTACCTTTTGTTCCTTCCTTTTACTCGTTTCAATGTGGATAATGGTGCTAGAATTTGTTTCGAGGAGGTTGTGTGGGTTGAGGGGCTCCATTGAGCATTGCTTTTCCTCCCCTTTTCCGACTATCTTGTATGCATACAGCTCCTATCCTACATTCCTTTCAGGGGTGGGCTTCTGAAAATTTCTACTTCATTTGTAATTTACATGTTTGGAAGGCTGAGGAGCTTAATCTGCTTGATCAGATCTCCAGTGTGTGGCTCTCTCATGTTTCTGGTTCTTGATTTGGGTTTTGGAGGGCACAGGGCTATATTCTTGTTGGTCTCTTTTATCCGACTTGATACAATTGCCTAACTCCACTCCTTTTTCCCTTTCTTCAGTCATTTGAAATGCTAAAGTTCCCTTCAAAACTAGGTTCTTTGCTTAGATCTTGCTTCTTAATAAGTTCAACACTGATGATGTCTTGCAAGTGCTTAAACCCTATTATGGTGTCCTATGTGTAAGTAGTGACCCAAAGAATCTGATGATCACTTATTCCTTCATTGAGGAGGTGCACGATTTCTTTGGTGCTGGGGAAGCTACGGTCAGCCCCGGAATTATTTCGGTCTCTCTCCATATCAAGTTAGAGGTTTTGTCAATGGGAGTAGTGATAGTCTGTTACTGCAATGTGGTGTGCTTGTTCTGTTCTTTGGTGTGCATGGACTGAGGAATTAAGAATTTTTGGGGATCAATCTTTTCTTGGTAGAAGTGTTTTTATGGCAGATCTTTGGGCTTTGTGTAGGGGTGCTTTTTATGAAGTACCATCTCAGATAACGTGATTGGTTGCTTTGTTTCTTAGTTTTTTTTTTTCCTTTTCTTTCTCAACTCACGTCTTTTGTCTTTGTGAGATGGACTGATCGTCCGTCTTTTTGTGTCCTTTTATATCTTCTGATTTATTAAGATAATCTTCTTTTTTCTATCAAAATATTAATATTCATAATAATAACATGTTCATTCTGTTTCTTCATGACTGCAGAATCAAAATGACTTGTTACAGATAGTTTGTAGTTATCAAGCTATGCATCTTCCCTTGCGTGGAAGTCAAATTGTTTTCAAGCCACTTGAGCATCTACAGCCTATCGAGTATCGGCGGTGTCCTATTTCAGCTCTTGGAGTTCACGAGAATCATCTAGATTTGGAAGATCAGGATTCATTGAATACTGCTGAGGTACTTATTACTTGGTTATTGCTTAGTTGTTAGGGTTTATCCTACTTGGACATATGCAGGAGGTATTTGATGTTATAACCTCTTACAAAGGTCAATTTGAAGCTTGCTGCTGCTGAGGAGGCTGTTGCATTATCATTATGGACAACAGCAACAATTTGTAGAGTTCTTTCCCTCGAAAATGTAATGCTTTCCCTGAACAGTAGTCCTACCTCGAGTTCTTATCACTACTCACTTTCAAATATACCATCGTCCTCGTCTTTT
Organism: Platycodon grandiflorus; assembly: GCA_016624345.1. NCBI lineage: Eukaryota > Viridiplantae > Streptophyta > Magnoliopsida > Asterales > Campanulaceae > Platycodon > Platycodon grandiflorus. The sequence goes on along the minus strand of CM028366.1, from coordinate 9,510,571 downwards.
CTTTTAATTTTCCTGTCAAATATTTTACCATTGTCCTTTCAGATTTTAGCATTGCTCACAGGGGTATTACTGGAGAAACAAGTGGTTGTTGTGTGCCCGAACCTGGTAATCTTTTCTCTCTGAGTAATTATCCCAATTCTTGGGTGACTAGGCTGTGGTGAATTGTTTCTTATTCTTGAATGTCTACTTCTTTATTTGAACTATGTTCCTGTAATTTGTGCAGGGTGTTCTATCAGCTACGGTGTTATCTCTTATTCCGATGATTCGTCCATTTGAGTGGCAAAGCTTGTTCCTTCCAGTAAGTTCTATAGTATTGGCAAATTGGTTTTCCGTTTGAAATTCTTTAACCATATCAACATTGACCCTCAGTTACATGCAATAGATAATATCGTACTTGTTAAAGATAAATTGTCTGTTTTTTGTTTTTGAAAAAAATTCTTTTAGTGACTTGTTTTCATAACTTTCTTTCTCTTCTTTTTGTGTAATGTAAAAAAATCTTTGTTTGAAGATATTCAAAGTAAAATTTCTACACAGACTTCTAAGATGTTTCATTAGCTTCAAATTTGTTAATATAGGAATGGGTATTAATCGCTTTTCTGTATTTGCTATTAATGATTAGTCTCTGAAGGAATGTAGTACTGATGGGATTCTCAATCATTGCGATATCTTGTTCTATGAATTACAAAGACACGACTAGTTACCAATACGGATTGCCGCATGGCACTCATGTCTCGTGACTAGCCTTACGACAAAACTATTTGGAGAGCCTTGTAAGGCCACGATTCTGCCACATTTTTAGCATCTCCCGGACTAGAGCCGAAACAAAAACCTAAATTTTAAAGGAACCTTGACTTTTCAAATAAAACCCTTCACTGGGAACTTAGACAAATCTGTAAACAAATGAGATGCGCCATAAATTATCTGGAGGAGAATAACCCCGTAGGCCCGTAATGTCAAGATCCTAAATCCATCTATGAAGAAGCACGTGACTGAAAAATTATCTATTGAACCAAGAAGGGCCACTACCATCAAACTCTATCATTGAGATTCTCAAAAGAAATGAAAATTCCACTTGACGCTTCTCTTCCCCAATGATAAAGCTAAAAAGAGGCATCATGAGTTGTTCATAATATATTTGAACTGTATCCAACCATTCTAAGAATAACGTCTGTGTATTTACTCAATTTCTCTTTCCATTATGTTGAACTTGATAACCTTTAAAAGTCCTAGTTTCCTTTAGCATGGAGCAATATTTTAACTTATGTTCTTCTCTCCAATGTATTCTTTTCTTGACCGCTTTTTATTTGGAGTTCACTTGACTTTCTTTGTCCATTTCCACATTCTTTATATTGATATTCTTGCAGGTTCTTCCAGTGAAGATGTTTGATTTCTTAGATGCTCCAGTTCCTTTTGTTGTGAGTTTCTGATGAATTTCCTAGCTTTTCTGTGAAGATCTACTCCTATAACTTGGATGCAAGTATGCTGTAGCCAGTAAGATAATCATGGCGCACTTCCTTGTATGAACACTAGGGAATACACACATTTATATAAAAATATATACATGTTTATATATATATATATATATATATGTATATGTTTATATATATATATGTATGTCTGTATGTATGTATGTATGTATCCTTTTTTCTCTTTTTTTACTTTATATTTTTATAATTTAAATCTATCTGCCTTATTGAATTTTTAAAATTTGGTGGTTTTAAGTTATCTCTTAAGGAGTGGAAGAAGTTGGTAGTTAATTTCAAGAGTTGTGATTATTTTACAGATTTGCAGGGGGGGACTTGTTATGAAGGATTGAGGTTAATTTCGGCAATCCAAAAAAGCATATTATAATAGTATTAATTTGGCACCAATTATAAATTGACCAGGATATCGTATGTACTTGGAGATAGAAACTTTTGTGGCTAAACATGGAATTTGTTCAATCTATTAGACACAAATCTTCTAGGCTCCTAATAGAGTTTTGTAGTTTTGAGAAACTAATTACAACTGAGTCATTGTCGTAATTCTATCTTCTTGTTTACTATCCATTGTGCAGGCTGGCATACATTATAAACCAGCTGATTTGAAGATGAAAACATCTAATCTTGTTCAGGTTAATGTGGACAAAGACCAGGTATAGTTGGTTATCTATACAAGAAAATATCATTTATTAAATGATATGGGAGAGGATTAACTTTCTCGGAAGCTGAACAGCTGATTTTACCCTGTCCGGAATAAAATCAAAATTTGTGAACTTTTTTATTTGCTTAGACATATTTTACCTTTGTTGGTCTTATAACTGCATAAGAATTTCCTTTTGAAACTTCTATTTCCTAATAATTGCATGGAATCTCTTATGGGACTTTCTAATTGTATTGACTGCCCAATCTTCTCATGAAGCAAACAGACTTAAGTTCCTTGTTTTCCCCTTCTGAGCAGGTGAAATTGTGCTCCTTGCCCGCACTTCCTCGACATAAAGAACTGATATCTGAACTACGACCTATCCATGCTATATTGGCACGGGAAAAGTCTATTGCTAAAAGGCGCCCTGTGTACAAGTGCAACGAACTGCAGGTATTTATTTTCCAAGGGGGGCAGAACCTCAGAATTTCCTTTCACGGGAATGATCTTTTCAACATTTTGAATTCTTGAGGCAATGACTTGTAACTTAGTGCAGGCTGTAGCTGCAGCACAGTATTTGACTATCATGAGACGATACTTGGATTCTCTTTGTTCAAATTTAAGCTCTCATACAATCACCAGTGTACAATCAAATGATGACAGGGTGCGTGAGACAAACTAATTCACGTATTATCTCTCTTCAGATGCTCAAACGTTAAGAACTCATGCAAGCCTAAAGCGGGGGGTTTTTTTTTTTTCCCTCATTGCAGGTCTCTATACTTCTTAAGGATAGCTTCGTCGATTCCTTTCCCAGCAAAGATCGACCATTTATTAAGGCATGTTCTTTAGGATGTGTTTAAAGTTTTCATTTACAGTGTCAACATGCGCTGCTCAGAATACTTTCTCATTGCTTTTGGCTTTTGCAGCTATTTGTTGATACACAGCTGTTCACAGTTTTATCGGACTCAAGATTATTAAGATACGAGAACGGCTACCATTAAATAATTTTTTGCCTCTTCAAATTCAAGATGAACAAGCACTAGACTGACCAATTCTTGGCAAAGACACAAATGACCATCGCGTTTGCAGTTGTAGGTCACAGTGCGTACGGACTTGCCGATATGGAACTGATGCACAGCTGATTCAGGAAACCTCCCAACATCAAGCATAACGATGTACAACAAAAAAATCGTAAGAGTCAATTTCAAGGAAAGCACAAAGTGTCGTCATCCCCATTTTTTAGTGGGATCAATATGGATCTCGCTTGTTCACGGCCCTGAAGCAAACAAGAACCCTAAATAACGCATTGTAATGGGTGTGTTTTACCTGAGTCATTCTCTGGCATGGGGGTTGTTAGGCATGGGGATGTACCCAGAGTCGAGAAAAAATACTTATAACAATCATGAACACAAATTTGTACATAAAATCACATGATATTTTTTAAATAAATGGAATCCAACTTTCACAAATTTGCACGGATTTTTTTTTGGTTGACTTGGCAATGACAATACAGGACTGCATTATTGAGATCAGAACTCAAATTTTACTCATTGTTGTAATACAGCAAAGACCATTGTTTTCTTGACTGACAGGTGAAGAATTCCCTAGTAGTTTCAAAACCGGAAGTAGGCAGTTCGGCACAAGGGGCAAGAATTACTCCTCCACAGCCACTTGACAATGCAATCATAATGGTAGACATGGGAGCATGGCAGATGCGAGCTACTACCACCATCGCCACTGGAAAATAGCTTCTGCAGGCAAATGCTGCAACAATCCTCTTCACTTGCACAGCTTGGCGGGTCTTTGCTGATGGTATTCTTGTGCAACAATGCCTGGTCAATGCGTGTCAAATACTTTTCCTTGTTATAATTAGAGATGTAACTTCGAATCATGTTCAAGGCATTATCCTTGACCCGGGTCATGGTGTAATCCACAGGCTCACCATCCTGTTGAAATGCAATGATCTCAATCCTCACGCGTATCCTGATCAACTTGAGAGCAGCGTTGACAGGATGAGAAACCAAATCCTTTGCATAGTCGGATATGGCCTTGCAAATAGCCTCTCCTATGCTATCGAGGAATCCCAAACTAAGAACCAAATTAGAGATCCCAATGGGTATGTTGGGGAGAGTTGAGTTCCCTCCTCCTCCGTAAGAAGATCGGCCTCGAAACTGTTGCAGGGGACACGGTAGAGGCCAGTCGAGGGTGAGCTCTTGGGTATGGTCACTTTGGTACCTAAACAAATAATGGACGCATACCCCAAAGACCAAAGCTTTGCCATTATCAGCACTACCAGTGCCCTCATCCTGTTTCTGCGGCGGTATCTGCCACAAAACTAAGCTATATGGCTGGCCGTCGGACATTTTTGAAGATCATGAAAACAAACAACACAAAAAGAAAGGTTTTAACAAAGGGACGTATTGAGAAGAGAGGCTGGTAGTAGTAGTAGTAGACTACTTAGAAAAAACTAGGATTTGCGACGGGAAGAAACTAAGTACTTATATAAGAGTTACTAACAATCAATCCTATTCCAACTAGGAAAAGTAACACTCCCTTCCTTTCAATTAATTAAAGAGGTTTGGTTTCCTCTACGTTTCCTTCCTTTCGATTGTATATATATATTTTTTAAAAAAAAATTTAAATCGCTTTTTATAATGTAGAATGTCAGTAGAATTTGTTTTATGGAAGCCCAAGTAATTTATCAATTTCCCAAAGAAGTTTAGTTATTCATATCAAATTAAAGATATCTTTAGTAAATACATAGTATTGGAATAATTATTTGAGCTTTTATAAGTTCATTTATTATTCTATATCCAGGGCCCGGTCTAACACTTATTGAGGTTTAAAGTGAATTCTAAATTGAGGCATATTTAAAGTAAATAATAAAATAATATTAAATTTAGTATATTTTTATTTAAAGTTTATCTTTCGTACTTTTTGGGATGCAAAATTATTTATTAAATTATTGTATTTAATTTCATTTAACAATTCTTTTTCAACGATAATAAAATTAGTCCACTTAATTTTTGTTGAGACATTGTCAATTTTAGATAAGATTTTATTAAATTTAGTTTTAAAAAACTTCTTTCTGCAGAAGTAACAATTACAAGAATCGATACACACATTCATTTCTATTGTAATTTTTTTGGCAGAAATTATAGCAATCCTTCTTCTCTATACTTTTCAAAAAATGAAATAAGACCTTTCAATTGTTGTATAGCTTCATCGATACACACATTCTTTGATTACATATTCTTACTAATTGAATTTACTGCAAACAATACTATGTCATACCAAATAGTCATGCCTAATAAAAACTTAAAATTTTCAAGCTCATAAGTTGCTAAGCAATCAGTTTCACTTTTTATTTTAGGTGCGTCATTAAAATAAAACTAAGAGTTAGCATTTATATTTATTTATACTAAAATAAGAAGTAAATTTTTTTTTTTGAGACTTAATTTGCCCTAGCTTTCTTAGCTTTACGCTTGGGTCGGCCCTGTCTATATCTCTTTTGATATTTTTCAAATACATATAAAGTTGTCTGGTTCTCAGTTGAATTATTCCTTATACATACAACGTTGTCTACTGGTTAGTATTTACAAATCATAACAAAATAGACAACTAGACGACCTTGAATGTGTAAGGTAAACCCAAATCCATCTATCAAGAAGCTTTGACAGGGAAAAATTACGATTCGAATCAACAAGGGTTGCTAGCTCGTCAACCCTGAGTGCTCGTTTGGTACTAAACAACAATTATTCTATTTTATGTCAACGTAGTACAAAATTCATTTCATGGTAGTTCAAATGACATAAAAAGAAATCACAGTTGTTTCGTACCAAACCGAATGAGCACTTAAGGTATAACTAGAGTCGAGAAATACCATTCATTTTTCTAATTGTTGGAAATATGTCTATGCAAAATGTATAATATTCATTTGCATATTCCTTATTTATTTGATTTGCTTGTAACAATTACTTGGTCTTAGATAGAGTGACTAGATGGTCTGCATACCTTGCATACCTGATAGTCCATGGCAACTCTAGGTTAGGACTCAGGATAAACTCCTTCAACCATGCTCATGACAATTGGAAACTACTCATAAGTGATATAGATCAGTCAACCTTCAGCAATGTCTTATGTGCTAATCAAAGATTGTTGATACGAAGATTGCTTATATAAAGATACCTCAAGAAATCTTTTATCATCAAAGGTTATTGATCAAAGAAACAAAGAAGTCAGATACACATCCCTCATGAATCTACATGATGTTTAAAGAGATCATTTTAGATTTTCTGAAAATACCTATCAGCTTTGCCAAACGTTATGATCTCGGTATCTGTACCTTCATCTATTATTCATTGGACTTCTTGCTTCTCTGATGAAGTAGCTTAGTTCTCGAAGACAACCTACTCTACGCCTTCAACTAATCACTTATTGAAGAAAGGAAATGCTACACGATAAGATTAAAGATCATCTTCTGATACACATCTCTCAAAGATCTTTAAAGAGGTTTTTAACTAACAGTCTATACAATGTATCCAGATACACTCAAGCATTTACTTTAACGGTTGAGAATCATCAATACCCTCAACATCTACTCCATCCTCTCTACCTATAAATGGAAACTTCTCCTCACAGAGATATATATAAACAATCATATCAACGATAGCGAGACAGAGAAAATAGTGATCAGAAGGACATATATTCTTGTGTGGAGAAAGTGATCTGAAAATCTCTAAGTGCAGAAGATATACACTTGGTCAGCAATTCACTTCTTGACTTAAGTCTTTCAATTCTTTGAAAGACTTGGTCTCTGAACCTTAAACAACATCTGTTGAACAAGAGATCAAGGAAGAAGAGTACCTTCGACTGGAGAACAAGTAAAGGAGAGAAGATAGTCAATGATGAGCATAGATATAATTTTCATATCTCACTTACAAAGGAAGGCTTGTATCACGTTGCAATGTCTGCCTTGAGTTTGATGAAATCATGTCATGGCTGGTGGATGGCTTATCTTCAAGCTCTCCAAGCATTTGTTTCTTGGAGAACTTATTGAAATCTCACTTCACCACTAGCACTGGTCACAGAGCAAAGGATCAAAATGATCGACTCCATTTCAACTTTCTTATCAAGGTTGAAATGGAATGATCAACATTGGATCCGATGCCTTTATCGATCATATCACACCACGTACATGTAACTTTTCTACATATAATTCTATTGAGTTATATGCCTATCAAACTCTTGTAATTGGTGTGATTTTTTTGTCTTTTTGTCTTCTCCACCTTACTAGTTTGCTAAGATTAGAGTGTCATAAGTTGATGTACTAAACAAGTCTGCTATTTGGTAGACCTCTACTAAATTGATTATAATATATTTCGTCAATTCAACTTGTTTCATTCCGTTCTTCATTTCATTTAGGGCAAACTCCACAAATGGTCCCTGTACTGAAATTCGAAAAAATTAAATCCCTATACTTTTCAGTTTTTTGCAATTCGTCCTTCTATCCAATTTTGTTAGTTTTTAATTTGCCGTTAAATTTTCGCGCGTGCCTCTCACGTGATTTTGCCTTAGGGTAAAATTATCCATGCATTTTTTTGAATTGACAAAAATACCCATTATAATTTTTTCTTTTGATACTTGATACAAGGTATTGATGTAATTTACTAAATTAAATTTTTTACACTTTTCTTATCCATTCTCAAATCCTAGCCCCCTTCCTTTCCACCATGGCTGCCAGCCTGCCACCACCACCCCATCCTTTCCACAATGGCTGCCGCCACCACCACAATTGAAGACCAAATCATTTAACAAACCATCCCCAATTCTTCCCATTTTCTTAAATTCAACTTAAAATCAAACCCAAAATTCAAATTAAAATCAAACCCAATTCATCCATTCTCTCTCTCTCTAGAAAAAGTCACACTGGAGTCGAAAATGAAGGAGGTAACCACCATCATCAAATCAAGTTTGATCCAACCAATTGATTCACGGACCCATTTCAAGAATGAGCACTAATTGATTCAAGGAATGGATTTCTTCAACAAACCCAAATGGTAAAAAGTATAACAAACTGTCTACACCATACCACTTGATTTTGTGTGAAAAAGATGAAAATGGAGAGTTCTAAATTGTTTGATTTCAAATCTCAAAGTGAGACAGAATTCTCTCTCTCTCTCTCCCTCTCTCTCTCTCTCTACCCAATTCGCAATTGTTAATCTCTCTCCCCATCTGCAGATTCACAGTTGTCTCAGTCATTGTTCGTGGCATTAGTGATAGGATTTGCTGCGGCATGACTCTGGGCTCTGGGCTCCCGTGCACTGCATCGGAGCTCTGCTCCTTCATGAAAGTAAGTAAATAGGGGAGAGTAATTTTAATTATTTCATAATTTGCCTAAGAGGAGCGCTATTAACACCACCCGTTCCTCTAATGCACCCCTTATTTTTTAATTACAAAAATACCTTCAAATAAAAAGACATTCCTACCCTTTAGTTCATCTAAATACACCCATGGTTTAGGAAGAATAAAGAAGAAAGGAAGAAGGAGTTGGCTAAGGACTCCCAGCAGAAATGGCATACGTACACAAGAAAGAGGAAGAAAGGAAGAAGAAGAGAAGGAATAAGAAATATGTCATCTTCTCATTCTCTCTCTAACCTAAACCTCTTTCACTGTGTTTGAAAAGGGAAGAAGAAGAAAAGGAGGAAAAAATCAACACTGATCAAACACCCTAGGGTTGCTCGGCCAGCGGTAGCCGAACATCATAGTTATGTTCGGTTAGGGGTGACTGAACATCACTAGGATGTTCGGTTACTGCTCATCGAACAACCCTAGGGTGTTCGGTCAACCAGTGCCGAACAACTCCGACCAAAATTTTGTGCAAAATCACCAAATTCATGTAATTTTGTGTGTGTGTGTGGTGCGCACATATGTAACTTTGTGTGTGTGCACACGCGTATGGAAGGTATTTCTTCTTCCTTCTTTTTCCTTTCTTCTTCCTTTCTTCTTCAAACCCCCTGTGTATGGAATGAGGGGGAGGACGAGTTTGTCTCGAATGGGGTTGGGAGGGAATGGGAGTGAATGAAAGAGAGAGAATGGGTGTATTAAAAAAAGAATTATTTAAGAAGGATAAAATAGAAAATAAATGGGGTGTGTGTATTAAGTATTTAGGTTGGTTTAAAATAAACACGGTGGATGTATCAAGAAATTGTGTGTAATTAGAGGAAATGGGGGTGCTAATAGCCTCACCCTTTGCCTAATAAAACTTCACAAATGGTCCCTGTACTTTTTTAATGGATATGACTATATTACCTTTGGAAAAATACACATTCGTTCAAATTTAACGGAAAAAAATGGATGGAAGGACCAATCCCAAAAAAGGGTTAGTACATAGACCATTTAGGTCACGAAAGGACCAATCACAAAAAATCCAAAAAGTATAAGGACCATTTGTTGACTATGTCTACTGTGTTAATGATATCAACAACCTTTTTCATATATTATACACTTGGCATATTGTTTGCTTATTCATTTTTTTTCCCAGCAAGTCTGTAACAACGTATTCCTAAGGCTTCCGATTTGCATAAACTGCTAATGTTGACCGGCAGGCAATGTTTATGAATTACACATCTCCGAATTGAAATTTTGAAAGATATTTTAATTTGGATATGATAGACTATTCAACCCCCTCTAATGTATGTACTGAGCTAGTAGTACGTTACTTCCAAGGGACCTAACACTAATAACATGCCAAACCTCCCTACGTGGTTTGTCCTGTTTCTAAATACTACTGCCATAACATAAAGACGACAGTAAGCTGCACCGCACAAGGGGCAGCGATTACTCCACAACCACATGGGAGCATGGCAGATAGGCCCAACCACCACCACTGCCGCCAGCAGAAAGCTCCTGCTAAGCATATGCTGCAACTTCATTTACACAACCACACAGCGTTGCAACATTCCTCTTCTTAAATCTTACAATCATCCGCGTCATTGCACAATAATGCCTAGCTAACAAGTTTTCGCTGCACAAAATAGAGAAGGAACTTTCTATCCGGACCAAGGCATTTGTCTCGTGCTAGCTACTTCCTCATCCTCCCGTTCAGTGCGACAATCAGAATATTCACATGTAACTGTAATTTGACAGTGAGCAGCTTTGGCAGGATCACCACTCATCAGCCTTCCATTGTTATAGAAATATAGAGAGAAACTATTTTTTCAGTTGGCGACAATAGTCTCTGTAACGTAGCTTGTAAAGCAATTAATGCTTAGAAGAAATGTTTTTTTTTTTAAGATGCTTGAAGCTATGTCTCATTTCAAACCCTACAAGGTATTTATGAACTCACAAATACATTGCGCCTCAAGCCACTGCTTAATAAATGATCGTGGTGCACGGGCTCCTGGCCAGCTAGATTTCTTCTTTTGCTGTTATACTTTAACGTTACAGGTATCTTGCGCTGAAACCCTAAACTTGCAATAACAGAATGGCAGAAGCAGCAATCAGGCCGTATTGGCATTATTTTTCATCATCTTCAGAATCTGACTTTGCAAAAAATGTTTCTGGCTGTGTCTGAGCATATGCTGGAGCAATGAACTTTGGTTCTTTTGCAGCAACATCGGCATACTTCAAGATAGCTTCTCTAGGATCTTCATCCATCCATGTCTCCTTAATCATGCCACCTTGCTGCAATAGCCCTCAAATTGTTATTGTCTTTGCCAAAGGGATTAGGATACATATAGCATATAAACATGGCCCACAGATAAAATACCTTAAGAAGGTACTGGGTCAACAAGCTTCCCTTAGTTTGTCCAATTTTTCCACCATGGCCTGGCCCAGTTATCGGAACTTCAGGCTTATGGGACTTGAGAGGGTCTTTCAAGATTTTCTCGCGCTGACGCTTGCGGCTAGGCTGATCTCTAAACATTGGTAGTGCATGAGGGTTGTGAATTACAGGCTCAGCCTTGAAATCATCAACAGACTGCTTCCTAGGTGCGCGTGCCACACAAACAAGAGCTCCTCTCTCACTGAGAGTTGGATCGTACAGTATGTGAGTTCCTCCTTGCCTTTTATCTCCTGTCGTGGCAAAAACCTAGCAATAAATTGAGATTTTAATAGTTTCTCTCTCAGGTCTCAAATAGTCATTGTATGTCAAACTGTTTCCAGTGGAATCTTGACGAAAAAGTGGGAGAAAACGTTTACTAAAATCTGTAATGTTCTTTTCAGTTCATTACATGCTAATATATAAGACGAAGAAAATGCAAAATAGTGTTCAACAAACAAGGATATCAGATATTACCTGATTGAGTTTGGGGTGCCAAGCACACTGCACAACGCTACAAGTAGGAGAAATTCCAATTCTTGACACAAGTTCAAGTTTCGCTCTATCAAAAAAGCAGAGCAACCCACCAGTTGCACTATCCCTTTCAACAGATGTTCCAGTCAAGAAGAGTTGCTCATCAGGACTAAGGGCAATATTCGTCTGAGCATAGTTATTTGGAAGATCCTCAAATGCACGAAGCGCCGTTTTCGTTTGGCGCAAATCCCAGACCTAGAGCCATTTACAAGTAGGATTAAATGAAAGAGCACAAAATCAAATAATGCTTAGATGATAGTAGAAAAACGTAGGCCGTTATACATTGCATTTTTTACCTTTAGGGAGCCATCAAAGCTTCTTGACAGTAACATTCGTCCATCACTAGTAAACTTAAGACCAGTTATGTCCTCGGAGTGACCATTCGCAACATATATATCTGGCCGGCTTCCCCATCCAGGTTTAAGGTTCCATATCTAAAGAAGCATGCCAATTAGAAAACAATTACCGCAAGAGAAAGCATCTACTGGACACACCTATAATGCATTCAATTTTCACTCAAACTATCAGAATCCTAAGCCAACCAATGTATTAAGGGCATAAAGAACTATATACCTGTATAGACCCATCCCCAATACCACCTGCAATGCACTTCCCTTCGCGATCCCAAGCACATGTGGTAACAGGAACCCTTCCTGGCCTTGCAAGTTTGGGTTTGATAACCTGTAGACAGAATAGTCGTCTCGGTCAGGTAAAGTAATACATTTTTCTCGTATTCGTCAGAGTTCACGCTGCTTTTATTCATCTAAGAAAGCATCATTAACCTGCTTGCATTCAACAGTTTTTAAAATTTTCTTTAAAGTAACCAAAGCAACAATATGAGTGCAGCTTCCCCTCAAACTTCTTTAACAAAGACATCATACTTCATATTCTCCCAATCAATTCTTGGTGACCATAGTACAACTGCTGCGTGGGTGTGGGTGTGGGCTGCACATAGTTGAAATAAGGTCACTAAATGCAAAGAGTTCTCCCAGGAAAATCAATTATGATAACATGAGAAGGCATAAACTCAGTCTCACTAGAAAATATAGACCAAATTCTTCCATATTTTATTTTCTAACTTCACGAGGAGTCTCCATGGCCTGTAAATTTATGAGACTCAGCCCTTTACAAAGGCTACTGAGTAAGATAACACCTAAAGGAAATATATAGCATCAAATCTAGATCATATTAGTTAGCAATTACATCTGCATCCATTTTTCTCTTTATTGGATGTTGAATCAGGAAAGATAACCAAGAATATTTACACTAAGTGAAGATTTCTTCAAATATGCTGCGAGTCGAACAAGGGAATTTAATCAGCTACAAAATGCTATAATTGCCTTGTTGGCTATCCCAGAAGTCATAAAATCAAGGCTGAATAGACTTTAAGCTCCATACAGAGCCTATTAAATGTGAAGAGAAGAGTAATCACATATGTGAAAATGCAAGGTACAAGAAATTGCAACGTAGACGTAAAACTCGCACCTGCTTTTGTGTTGTGAAGTCATTCACATCCCAGATACGCAGTGAGCCATCCTCTGATGATGTCAAAATGGTTTCCTTTGTTCTAGGGTGCCATTCACCACAAGTCAGTCCGGTTATATGACCTTTGGTATTCTTAAGGTCACGAATATACATGTCGCCCTTCACAAACTCGCCAAGAGTCAGACCATCACGATCATAAATCTGCAATTGCCAACATACAAAGGAAAATTCTAATTTTAAATCTAAATAGACTACGCCATAAATGAATAACAATAAATAAAACTTGTATGTGGGAGAACCTTAGCTTGGGCAGAACCAGTGACACACAAGAATCGGTCAGAAGTGGGACTCCAGCTCAGACTACGAACTTGATGACCTTCAGCTGGTTCAAGTTGTCTAAATGATTGCAAACGAGCATTCATACCTTGGAAGTCATACATACGAACTGAGTAGTCATAACTACCAGAAAGAACTCTAGACCCTGAATGATCAATTCCAAGAGCAGAAACGACCTGCAAGCATTACAATAAGTGCTCAAGTACAACTTTACTCACTGCCATGAACATGTTTAAAAATTCGATAAACAGATGAACTATTCCACAAATAAGAAACTATTACACGACTTTCTTTGTTTAAAACATGGTCTGAAAACGAGCATTCATCCCTTAAAAGTCAAGAACACAATAACAATGGGGTTTTTGAAGTTTTTAAACTACAAATTTTGTATTGGTCAATACTAGTATAAGTTTTCCTTTTTATCGCATTTGGTTTTCATCCAAATTTGTTAACTTCCCCTTCAGATGATCCAAATTGATAAAGTTTAAGAGCCATTTGCAAAGTCAGCTATTAAAGACATACATTACAATCCACAGAAGAAACCACTGAATCCAACTCGATTTATTTCATATACGAGGGGTAAAGCAAGCTCAAATTCATAATACGGGATTCTTCCATATACACATCAAGCAAGTATGAAAGAACTGAAAATGATAAAACTTAACTGAACAATCAAAAAAAGGAGAGAAATGAAAAAGGAAAAAAAAGGGGTACCTTGGTGTGCCCTTTCAACATAATCTCGTTAGTGAGAGGTAAACGGTGTGCATTTTCTTCCTCAGCATCCGACTCACCCTCATCCTCGGTATCCGAACGCACTGGAGGCGGAGGTGGGCCAATCATCGTCTCGTTATCATCATCATCATCATCATCATCATCCTCCCCATCACCAGACACAGGCCGAGGCGGCCCAATCATGACCGTACCATCTTCTTCCCAATCAGCAGCCGGAGGACGAGGCGGCACAATTGTAACATCATCGTTAGGGTTAGGGTTAGCAGAATTTGGAGAACTATTAGGTTTTTTAACGGAGTCCAGCCATGCTTTAGACGAGGTAGAGAGAGAAGGGAAAGAATCATTTCTAGAATTAGAGGTTGGGAGAGATTGTGAAGATGAAGAAGGTAGGTGATCGTCGGCGACTGCGGCTGTGGTAGCGGTGGAGGGGCGGCGGGTGGTGTTGTGGATGGCTTCTAAGGAGACTTGGGCTTTCGATTGCTTACCGAAAGATAGAGGGAATTGAGCTCGGACTCCATCGTATATATCTGCTTCGTCTTCCATGGCTGTAAGCAAGACTGTGGAAGTGACAACTGAATTCCTCTTTTCTTGTAATATTATTTGATTTTGAAAGTAATTTCAATTTGTATGGATTTGCTTATGCCGCCATTGGCAACGACGGAGGAAGAACGAGAATATATGGTCGTGGGTTTGCTTCTGATGGCCCAATCGAAGAGCCAAAAGCTTCTCAAGACTCTACTATTGACTTACATGAGCTTCAGCCTCGACGGCCCAACCAAACTTGGATTAAATTACGCCAAAATGCAGGCTAGTCCATTTCGTAAAATTTTCAACTAGTTTATGACCATATATTTGTTTCTAATTGGAAAAAAGACATTGAGCAAAATTCGGGACGATCTTTTAAGACTATTTTCATTCGTTAAAATTTACTATAATTATTTTTAATTGTTAAAGAATATTTTTGTTGCGAAATATCATCTATGCTTTTTAAAAATATGAAACAGTCTACGCTATGCATCGCAACACGACACGATGCACTTAAAAACACGGAAGTTCACACTGTGCATTGCAAACAAAAAATGATGCATTGCAACACAAAACAATGCACAAATTACTTTTTTCACTTGCGATGCACAACTTTCTAACGCGTACGATACGATACACATACACATTACATCGACTATCAGGCTATCAGACCACAAAAAAAAACTAACCCTCTTTACTTTAAAAACACAACAAACTTCACTACAAACGGAGCAAAAAATTTTAAGACCTCCAAAAAATTTTGCAAAAACTTTTGAAAACATTATGAGATTTTGTTGGTTATATTTTAAATGGTTGCTGCATCATCATTCAAAGACGTCCTCAACCTCCAACAAGTTTGTAGGATGTTTTATGATGCCTGAATATCAGACATCGTAAAACAGAGCCAAAATATCCTGAATAGCGTTAGTACCAACAACATTCATCCGCTACACAAACATTTTTTCAACAAATCAATAGGTTAAGTAACATCTACTGCTACTTACGGTTGATCAGTAAAGTTGAATCTGAGTTCCAAGAAGCACTCACACATATCTTTTAACAAAATCTTCACAGAAAAGTATGAATTAAGGACTTTATATGATCTCAGGTACGTAGTACTCCCTCCGTCCCTAAATTATTGTCTTTCTTTCCTTTCTTATACGTCCCAAAATAATTGTCTTGTTTGAAAACTTTTCTTTTTAGGACATCATTTTTACTATTTTACCTTTACTTTTTCTCCTACTTTAATTATGGGCCACGTACTAAATTACACATTATACCAATATTAATAATCAAGTCAATTGTTTTTTCTTAATCCGTGTACCGGGTCAAACAAAACAATAATTAAGGGACAGAGGGAGTACATTTTATAAATGTACTTTTTGTTTAGCACTTCATGAATAGAGTGAAATATTTATACAAACATTACATTTTTCGTGTTATTTCTCTCTTTTTATAAATCTGTACTGATAAACATTGTGTAATTTCTATCTTTTTTAAAATTATATTTGCGATGCACACGTTTTGTGCATTACGATGCATAAAGTTGTATTATAAAATTACTGTTTTTGTGCATCACAATGCACAACCTTTATTCCCAATGCACAACTTTTATTCTCTTTAGACTTAACAAAGTTTTATGCATTGTTTAAAAAATCTTTCAGTGTAAAAGTGACACTTTTAAGGTCAAAAGTGGCACCGTCTTATACAAGGTTATGTTGGATTCTTATTCAAATCATTTGTTATAATCTCAATAATATTTTTGCAGTTATGTGAGGTGCACTCGATCCGTTTCAATAGGTTTATAAACAAAATTACTTTTCATTCTGCTTGTTTTGTGGACCTTGTTTATGCCAACTTTAATTTCACATTTGTGTTAATGGCTTTTACAATTCCACCTGCTTAATTATTACGCGCATCTGGCTGCATTTAGGGATCACTACTACATTGAGGGCGATACATCTGAAACCGATTCCTCAGCTGGTGGAAAGGGTGCGATGATGGAGAGAAATGCGGTTCTTCGTCCGCTTCCAAGGATCGGGATAATGTGAAGGATATCATATTCTATTGCTAAGTAGAAAATTTGACCCGACTTTGGTGTTAGTTGTATATTGAGATAGTTTTGATAAATATCTCAAAAAACTCTTCCAAGGTTTTCATATTCTATACCACCAAATTCATACCATAGAATGTCAATTGTGTACTATGAATTGTATTCTTGATAACTTTTGTAATAACAATATGAATTAATAAAAATTACAATTATTATATTTGACGATGCATAAAAAAACACTTCACGATGCACATATTATACTGAAAATAATACTATTATAATTGACGATGCATAAAATTACATTAACAATGCAATTTCTTAACACAAATTATACCAAAAATAGTACTGTTATAATTGACGATGCACAAAATTATACTTGACGATTCACATTTCTTAACACAAAATTCACAAAAGTACATTGACGTGCACATTTTATACCGACGATGCACATTTCTTAATACAAAATCACAAATATATTAACGATGCACAAATCAACATAACAACAACACATTGACGATGCACATTTTATAGTGACGTTGCACATTTCTTAACACAAAAATCACAAAAATATATTGACAATGCACAAATTAACATTACAAAAATCAACCTTGTATATACAAATGATCAACTTCAAAACATTACAATATAACAAAAATAAACTTTATATAGCCTCTCTACATGACCTAGAGTTATGATTACAAAGTTTGTGACATCTATTACATATATATTTTTTTTCTTGTTGATTCACCATTTGATGGGATCCTTGTCTTCTTGGGACGTCTGGGTAATCTCTTCATTATAGGAGGTAAAATGGTTTCACCCTCGCAAAATTCTGAAGCTCGTACCTTTCCGTAGTTGTAATTGGCATCAAGCTTCCCTCGTAACACTTAATGTAATTGCTTGTTAAGAAATAGTTATCAACCATATATATCATTGATATTTTTCTCGAATCTAACAATTACAATGGCTGCGTGGCAACACAGGAATCTTTGAATTTGTCACTGATAGCATGAACATGTCGGCTTCCCCAAGTCAACTTGGACACTTGGATCGGATAAAGCCTTGTATATTAAGTTGGGTGCCATGCGAATCTGCCACGTAATTCCAATATTAAAGTACTCCTTCTACTTTGTATCCATCTTCTTACATAATAATTTATTCCATCTCTTTCCATTCTCAAGTCTCTCACTAAACCATTTCATAATTTTCGATTTTATACAATCCACCATGTGAGTGATAGGAAGACCGCGAGTCTCTAAAATCCAATTGTTGAACGATTCAGCGGCATTTGAGTTCATTTCAGCATACCTATTCTCGTGACAATGTGTAATCAACCACTTCTCGTATGGAATGGTGGCCAAGAAATCACAAGCAAGCTGTCCCCCTTCTTTTTTGAATATCTCAATTTTCTTACTAAACAATCTAATGTTAGGGGCATACGCGCAGTTCTTGAGTCTTCAATACAAGCTGCTACAGAACGTGTTGGAATAGCGTTTACTGGTAAACATTTCTTTCAAGTTTCGATAAAGATGCACCAAGCAAAAGAAATTCTTGGAACTCCCAAACACGGCGCGTATTGCTTTCATTAATCCAACATTACAATCAGATATAAACAACACTTCACGATCGATTGCTCCTTTTATCTTAGGCAGAAACCAAGCCCAATTATCCCTATTTTCAGAACTTACAACAGCAAATACAAACAGGAATAGACCTGCAGCATATGAACAATATTTAATTAACAACAACAGATTTGCAATGCATACCAGTGTGCATCGCGATGCACAAAAGTGTACTACAAAAGTACTAATTTTGTGCATCATGATGCACCACTTTCATTCTCGATGCACAATAATGTACTGAATGTATTTCTTATTAAGTACAAGTACAAACAGGAGCATAAAAAACATGATCAGCCTATTATATAAATCAAAATAATGTTGAACACAAAAGAAAAAAAATGTAGAACAAATGGACATACCTTAATTTTCATCCTTGCCCATGGCAGGGTGCCCTTGAATCGAGATTTCATAAATGTCTCATCTATGAACAATATAGGACGGCAGCAGTTGAAACCATCTATGCATGCCCAAAATGAAATGAACAACCTACTGAACCAATTCGTATTATCTTCCGATTCCAAAAAAGCAAAGCTACTAACTAGGATTACTCTTATACAAGGCTTTAACGTACCACTGTAGCTCTAGAAAGATTCTTCGTAACAACCAAATAGCTTTTTTCAAGCATTTTCTACGCTCCTCCATGCATTGCTGAATGTTATCTCAATGTCATAATTAGTCCTCATGTGATCAATTAAATCCTTCGGCGAATAGCTTAGTCGACTACGAACATGGTCAAGGATCAACTGCCCAATGATACCACAGCCCATCCTTTTTGAGTTATTATCGTCAACCATGGTCAAATAAGAACTGTGTGAAAGGTTGCACTTGTACATGGATACTGATTCATCAACAGTTAAAGATGTCTTGATGAACCAACTGCAATCATCACTGTATTTCTTCCCACATGCAATGCTAATCCTAATGAATTCAAAACCAATCTTGAATGAATACTCTATAAGCTGCGTGCAAAAATCTTTCACTCCACCTTTAAATATTTGACCAACACCAGTAATAAGATTTGCCCAACCAGAATTCAAGAGTTCCTTTCTTGTTTGAATAGGACATATGTCGTATGTTGGGACACTTTCAACAGCGCTTTCAGAACCTGAATATTTGGTACAACTTCTATCATTGTACTCCTCGTCACATTGTTGTGCATTGCCAAATAGATGTGGTGCATCACGATGCACAACTTTTCCTTTACCTTTGTCAAGGTTTTATGCATTGCAATGCAAGTTTTGTGCATCGTCGATCATCTTCATAAACAGTTGCATCGTCTTCTGCAATCTCATCCCCATAATTTCCTTATTTATTAATTCCGTAACTCAAACCAGTATCAATTTCAAACACACCAACAATGATAATAGAAACTGATAAAATTTTGGCCAATGTCAACATGTTTTTGAAATCTTCTTCATTGGTTAAACAACAATTGTTATGTGATCCTACAGTGTATTTCAAAGTACAATTATCCGAATAAAAAATAGAATATTTATCTCTGATGCATTCGATCAATTCAAATAAACCAAAATTCTATGAAATTGTCGAAACAATAGTATCTCCTCTGAATTTCAGCAACAACGTGACAGTAGTTTGGTTTGTTGAATCTATTGATTTTGATTTCAAAATGAATTTGATATTAAACTGTTTTGGTATTTTTTAAGTTTCTTTAAGTTGATTTAAATGAGAATTTTAGTAAGAAATCGCAATGGAGATAAATACGAGATTGAAAGGAGTAAATCAAGAAAATTGCACAACTAAAAATATGTGATAGATTGTTATAGGGGCAGTTTGGGAACAAAATATAAATTTACAGTTAGTACATTTGACAATTCACAAAATAACCCTCTTCACGATGCACAAATTATAATGAAAAATAGTACTGATATAATTGACGATGCACAAAATTATACTTGATGATGCACATTTTTAATACAAAAAAAATACTGAACAACAGTACTGTTATATTTGACGATACACAACAATATACTTGGCAATGCACATTTCTTAACACAAAAATCACAAAATTACATTGACAATGCACACTTTATACTTGACGTGGCAAACGATGCACATTTTTTAACACAAAGATCACAAAATACATTGACGATGTATATTTCACACATATGACGATGCACAAAATACATTTAAAGCATAATATGTTGATACAGGGGCAGTTTTGGAACAAAGAATTAATTTATCACTTAAAAGGGACTTAAGCGAATGAAAACAAATATAGTGGACTTAAGCGGTTGAATATTCCACAAAAAGTACCGGCCCGCAATTTTTCCAAAGACATTTTCTATGCAAAATGCCTATGCCCTTCCTTCTAACACGTACGCGGTGCATCGGCTTCCCTCTCCAAAACTACTACCCCTATTAAATGCTTAACACAAAAACACTCCCAACAACACTCTTAACTTTTAAAAATCTTAAAACCTCTAGCGATTTCTCAGCATGCAACCTCCGGCGCTTTTGTGAAAGATTTCAAAACATTGTTGTGAGTTCAACAACAAGATGAAAATGTCTTCGAAAGTTCAACAGAATACAGGGAAAAATGCAACTAGCACTAGAAAAAAGAAAACACGAAAACAAGAAGTTGAAGAAGTATCAGGTATGTATTTATAAATACATTTTATAGTTAGATTTTTTGTTTACAACTTCCTTAATAGAGTGAAATCTGAATAAATTTACATAAAAATTATATTTTTGATGCATCGCGATGCATTATTTGAAAAAAAAAAGGCTATGGATGCGATTTTAAAATTGATGTATCGCGTTCAATGAAATATATACAACGTTTGTAGGGTTTCAAATTTTGTGCATCGTAATGCAAATTTTGTGCATCGCGATGCACAAAATTGATGCATCATAATGCATTACTGTGTGCATCGCGATGCACAATTGATGCATCGTGTTTTACTTTTTTATTGTAATTCTTCAATTGTGTACGTTTGTAACCACAATATTTGTGCTATGCAGCTGTGACGACTAAAAATCCCACCAGAATATTAAATAGAGACAGTATGCAGTTAGTCATATATCAAATTAAGACAATCGATTTTAAAGATGACCATAGAACAGCGTTAAAAAAAACATCTTTTTGGTATAACCTTATAGATAGCAAACTTGATGATGATGTCGTCCGCAAGCATTGTAAAAAGAACAATTTGATCATAAGTAGTATTGTCAGGTGCTACGTCAAGAGATAAAGGTATTTTCAGTTTAGGCGGAAAAAGTTGAAACTTAAAGAAATAGATGCGAAGCTCATATTTGGCATTAACGATGGAGAGGAGGAAATGAACATATCTTTTTACAAATTCAATCGCAGCAATTTTCTCCAAAGGTGCTTCCTAGAGAAGATGTCAAAGGAATCAAAGAACATAAGATTGAAGCCGGAGTTAATTTTTGATTGAATTAAGGAAATGATAGAGAGTCGAGTCAAGTAGATGTCGACTGCATCGCTGGCTTGACGACCCTGCTTGTTCTCGCGACCTAGCTGGTTGCAACCAAAACATCCTATATATCGTGGGCCTATATAATATTTATGTTTGATTTGAACAAAATATCAACGCACAATTGGTCAAAACATGTAATTGATTCGTTATTGGAAAGTTTGGAAAATACAACTGATGACCACGTAGAGAGACGTGCGTTGTTGTTGCCGGTAACTTTAATTTTATTTGATATTATTATATGCAGTTTCTGTGTATGATGCATGTTGATTTGATCATATTAACTATGTTAAATTTCTGTATGCAGTACTGGTTGTGCAAGCGAGTAACGTTGTGCAATTGACTCGCCGTACTTATATCCCGAGGTTTGTCAAATGAGATTTGAGGGCACTGTCCAGGGAATTGGATGAATCAAATTTTGTTAGGGTCATGAACAACCAAGTGAGTGGTTATAAATTGACACATTAGTATTCTATTAGAAATAACAACATTACACTTGCGATGCACAAAGTGTACATCGCGATGCACATAATTGACCTAAAAAGTACTGTTTTCATGCATCGCGATGCACAACTTTTATTTTCGATGCACAATATTGTATTGAAATATAACATTACACTTGAGATGCATAAAAGTGTGCATTGTAATGCACAACATTATACTATAAAAGTACTAAGTTGTTACATCGCGATGTACAATATTTATTTTCGATGCACAACTTTTATAAACTATTTAATTTTTTTATGGTTTTGCAGAGGTTTGATCATGTTCTCAACATAACAAATAATGAAAAGTAACTTCTTTGGGCAAAGAGAAAGAATGAGATGAAAATTCTTTGTGAGGCTGTTGTGGATGCCCTTGAAACAAACATGAATTTAGTTGAGGTGAATATAGTTGTTGATGGAGATCCAAGCAATGAAATACACGGTTACGGAGGCTTCAAGAGATGATCAACAAAATGCTAAAGGTGTACCCAAGGAATCACCAATTAAGAGGGTGGGTGATGGTTAACGTTACGAGTGAATGTGACTCAAACACAAGTCAGAACTCAACAAGAAGGTGTGAGTCAAACAATTAAAAAGTTCAAATTGAGATAAGACAAAAATCAAGAAGTCAGAAAGGATTAAGCTGAATACCTGAAAGAAGAAGTGCAAGAAGACCAATGGAATGACAATACATATTGATTAGATGTGTTTCTTAATTATTAAACTATAGTTTTTGTTTTACTACTTGATAATGGTTGGTGATTGCCCAATGTTTAGGCAAATTTTTTGGTAATGTAATGTAAAACATGAGGTCTATGATAGGGATTTGTGATTGCTTAATGTTGGGGTTGTTCAGTGTAATTTTTGTTTTGCTACTTGACAATGGAGATGTAAAAGAGTGTAAGGGTTTGGTTAGTGATTGCCCAGTGTTGGGGCTATTTTATAGATTTGTGTTAATAAGATTGTTTAATTTCTTTTTCTTTTTTTTACATTACACTTGCGATGCATAAAAGTGTGCATCGCGATGCATAAAATTATATTGTTTTCATATATTGCGATGCACAACTTTTATTTTGACGCACAATATTGTATTGAATTAATCAACATTACACTTGCCATGCACAAAAGTGTGCATCGCGATGCACATAAGTGTACCAACAAAAGTACTGTTTGTTGCATCGTGATGCATGAATTTTATTTACGATGCACAATGATAGGATAATGAAATTAAAAAATTGAAACATAACAAATTAACCTTGTATAGTCAAACCATTATCAGTTTCAAAAATATCAACAATAATGCAAACTGATAAATTTTTTGCCAATGACATCATGTTTTTGAAATCTTCTTCATTGGTTAAACAACAATTACTAGTGTGATCCTACAGTGTATTTCAAAATACAATTATCCGATTGAAAATTACAATATTTATCTCTAATGCATTCGATCAACTCGGATAAACCAAAATTCATTGAAACTTTCGAAACAATGGTATCTCCTCTAAATTTCAACAACAACATGACAACATTTTCTACTGAATCCATTGATTTTGATTTCACAGTGAATTCAATTATAACAGTTTGAATTCGATTATAACAGTGATTTCGATATCACAGTGAATCCAATAAAGATAAGCTCTTAAAGTCTGGGGGTCTATCTCAAAACCAATTGGCTTGTGAGAGGTATGGCCACATGATCTTTATTAATTGTTTGCTGGACTAGTTTTTACCCGATGTGGGTTTAATGTCTCAACACACCCCCTCACGTGTAGCCGGGATTGAGGCTTACAACGTGGACTCATTGATTCGGGTGGCGCGGAGCAATGACATGGGTTGTTGGGCCTGTACGTGTAAAGAGTTTGTTCTGATACCATCTTAAAGTCTGGGGGTCCATCTCAAAACCAATTGGCTTGTGAGAAGTGTGGCCCTATAGGATCTTTATTAATTATTTGCTAGACTTGTTTTTACCTGATGTGGGTTTAATTCGATTTAAATTTTGGTAAAAAAATTGTAATGGGAGAAAAGTCTCTCTCTCTCTCTCTATATATATATATATATATATATATATATATATATATCATCTTATATATGAGATCGAGGGGAGCTATGAACTGAATTTGGAGAAAAAAAATTTAGGGTTAATAAAAACACACATTGATAAATGGATAGATAAAAGGTGAAGTGGTGATGAAGAGTGTTTTGGGGTTCACAAAAAAAAATAGAGAGAGATAGACAGGCAAACAGACAGACAGAGAGAAATTGCAACAGGGGAAGAGGCAAGATGACGAAGGTAGAGGAGTTGTCTGGGATAGGGATAAAGACAACAAAGTAGGATGGGGGAGGACGGAGATGGCAGTGAGGTTTTTCAAAAAAAAAATAGACAGAGATAGA
Source organism: Platycodon grandiflorus (assembly GCA_016624345.1). Classification (NCBI taxonomy): domain Eukaryota; kingdom Viridiplantae; phylum Streptophyta; class Magnoliopsida; order Asterales; family Campanulaceae; genus Platycodon; species Platycodon grandiflorus. Next base: position 9,486,011 of record CM028366.1, on the reverse strand, counting down.
GAGAGAAGAGAGAGAGATGAAAGTTATAGCAAAAGTAAATAATGGTTGGAAGATGAATTCTCAACTAGAGCAACGCATTGCGTAATGGAAGGATATTTTTGAAACAACTGAGTCATTTTTTCACCAAATTGGACTTTTTCGGTTTGAAACAAGTATTAAGGTTTAAAGCGATTGAAAGTCTGAGAAATAGTACCGGACCTCAATTATTTCTATATTAATTGGCTCCCTCCTCTCGCAATCGTAAGTAATATAAATCTCAATTGCCAATATTGATGGTAGCAGACATGATGAAGGGCCAGGATATGGCTTTCGAGGACATTTTTAGGAGTTGGATTAGGATTTTCTATAAGATTGAGTAAGCTCAAAGTCAAAACCATCTCCTTGGGCACTTTCCCCGGTAAAATTCATGTTTGGGCTTAAGTTTAAACGGTATTTGAAGCCTGAAAAATATTTGGGTCCAGCTTGGTTATTGGTATAGGTCGGACCCAAATATTATATAAATATATATAGGGCAAAATTTGGGCCGATCCCCTTTAGATAATTTTCAATTGCTAAGATCCACTATAATTATTTTCAACTGAAAATGACACTTTTTTTTTGTGAAATGTCATTTACACTTTTTAAAAACATTGAACAGTGCACGCTATGCATTGCAATAATAAAAAATGATGCATCGCAACACAACACGATGCACATAAAAATACGGAACGGCACGCTGTGCATCGCAAAACAAAGACAATGCATTAATTACCCTTTTCACTTGTGATGCACCAAAAGTTGTGCATCGCAAGAAAAAAAAACTCTTAACTTCAAACAGAGCAAAAATTCTTAAAACCCTTTGAAAATTTTGTAAAAACTTTTGAAAACATTATCGTGAGTTATTATCAAATAGAGAAATAAATGTCTTCTCAACTACAAAAAAGCACCGGAAAGAAGACAACAACCACCAGAACTAACAAAAATGAAGTATCATGTTACTATTGCTGAATACATTTTAGGGCTTCAAAAACAGAGCATAAATGTCCTGAATATCGTTTGTAGGGTTACAAATTCGCATATAAAACTGAATATAAAACACTGTTTGTAGGATTTTTTTCACCACGATGCACAAATTTTATGCATCGTATTACAGACTTTTTGTTGTTTTTGATGATGCATTGCAATGTATTATTTGATGAATCGCGTTCACTGAAAACGTTAATACACCATTTTCTTTTGGATTCCAAATTTGTGCGTCGCGATGAAAAATGTTGTGTATCTTGATGCATATATTGTCCATCACGATGCACAAAAATATTGCATCATGATGAACAATCGATGCACATATTGTCCATTACGATGCACAAATTTTTTTAGTACTGTTATAATTGACGATGCACAAAAATATACTTGACGATGCACAAAATTATAATTAACGATGCACAAAATTATATTTGACGATGCACATTTTTTAACACAAAATCACAAAATTACATTGACGATACACATTTTATACTTGACGATGCACATTTCTTAACACAAAATCACAAAATTACATTGACGATATACATTTTATACTTGAGATGCACAATCAAATCTAACAAATATACTTGTTATGTAGGTGTGAGGACTAGAATAGTATACAGGTCAAGTATGCAGTCCCTGATTAATCAAATAACAAGTATTACTTTCAGAGAAAACCATCTGACGATGTTGAAAAAAACACATTCTGGTACATAATAGTGAGCATACTAGGTAAAAATGTACTGCATGATCATTCTAGGAAGGATGACGCAATAATGGAGTATTGCCAAATGCTACCTTAAAGGACGTAGGTCCTTCCAAATCGCTGGACAAATATTAAAGCTTAGGGCAAAGGATGTCAAGCTCATTTTTGGAATCAAGGATGGTGCGGAAGAAATCAACACCTCTGTTTACAAATTGGAGCGCACCGATTTCCTCGAAAGACATAAGGCTCAAGCCAAAAATGATCCTTTTTATCAAGGAAAGGATAGACAGTGTCTAAGATATTGATGTCAACTGAGTGGCTGGGTTGACAACACTACTCGTCCTCGCAACGTTGCTGGTGGCAACCAAGACCTCCCATATACCTTAGGCGTACACGTACATTGTCTTCGACATGAACAAAATATTAAACTACAATTGGTCAAAACATGTAGTTGATATGCTGTTGCAAAGCATGAAAACAGCAACTGACAAAGGCATCGAAAGATGTGTGCTGCTGCTCGAAGTAAATTTGAGTTCATTTGATATTATTATGTGTAATTTCTGTGTATGATGCATGTAGATTTGGTCATATTAACAGTGTTCAATTTATGTATGCAGTACTGGTTGTGCGAGCAGAACGACATCGTGCTCCCGACACGCCAAAAATATATCCCAAGATTCGTCAAATGGGATTTGTCGGCATTGTAGAGAGAACTCGGTAAAACAAATTTCATGGCGATCATGAACCACCAAGTGAATGGTTATATAATAAATGACACATTACTTTACTATTAGAAATAACAACATTAAACTTGTGATGTACAAAGTTGTACATTAAAAATACTGTTATTGTGCATCACGATGCACAATTTTTATTGTCGATGCACAATATTGTACTGAAGTATAAAGAGTACACTTGCGATGCACAAAAAGTGTGCATCACGATGCACATTCTCTAAAAAATTTATATATTTTTTTTGTTTTTGCCGAGGTTTAGGGGTGTTTTGAAAATAACACAGGATGAAAAAGCCCTCCTCTAGGGACAAGGAAGAAATGAGATGGATATCCTTCTAAAGGATGTTGTGATGGATGCCGCCCTCCAACAAAATGAAGTCAATTCACCTCATCCAACTGAAGGTGTGGATACAAATCCACAACTTGAAAAGACTGCTTCAGAAGCTACAAGAACAGATGACATGGTTGACCAAGACACTACAATGAACGTTGTCAGAGTTGTTGTGAATGAGGAATTATCCACAATCGTAGCCAAGGACAACGAAATTAAGCTCCTTAGGTCAAAATTGGCTGAAAATGATGCAAAAATTAAAACCATTGTCAACATAATAGACAACCTGAGATCTGACATAACAAAGACACAAGTGCAACAAAATGTCAGACTAAATGAACAAAATGCTCAAATTGAATAACTCAAAAGGCTGCTATTACAAATTACTGCAAAAATTCAAATGATGAAAAATGAGAGGCAACATGCCCTCATATTAAATGCAGCTGAAAAAAGGAATGCGGATGAGGTGAAAAAAATTAGAGGGTGTAGAAAGTGAAGCGGTGTAGGAACGTAAAAAAGGAGCCAAGACTCCTTCTTCCCTGATCAAAAGAGTACAAAACAGAAATGACCGGAAGAGGAAGAATTTAGACTCATGTACCGACGATGCAACAGAGCCTCTAAAGAAGAAAACGAACAAACCAAAAAAGAACAATCTCCTTAACCCTATTGAACTAGATCCCATATCCAAAACGAAACTGGCTAAACTTTACGAAAATGACGATGGAGACCAGTAAGTTAAATTTTAATTTTTTCAAATTTCAATAACATAACATTATTATTTATATTGTGTGAATTCCTTAGGCTTAAATCGCAATTTGGTCACCCTACTTTGGCAGAAAATTCATTAAGCTCACTCTACAATTTTTTTTCTCAATTTCATCACTATACTTGGCATGTTGAGTCAATAAGCTCACCGCGTTTGACTTCCGTTAGTTTTGTTGGATGGAGGGCTGCAAAAAGACCAAATGCCCCTTAACATTATTATTTATATTGTGTGAATTCCTTAGGCTTAAATCGCAATTTGGTCACCCTACTTTGGCAAAAAATTCATTAAGCTCACTCTACAATTTTTTTCTCAATTTCATCACTATACTTGGCATGTTGAGTCAATAAGCTCACCGCGTTTGACTTCCGTTAGTTTTGTTGGATGGAGGGCTGCAAAAAGACCAAATGCCCTTTACCTTATAATATTTTGATGGCTTAAATCGTTATTTAGTCACCCTACTTTGACAGAAAATGCATTAAGATTAATAGTATAAAATTTTGTGTATAAAATATTTAAAATAATCAAATCAGTTAAATAAGTTATTTCAAATATAATAAAATAACATAATTTCATACTAATTCTTAAAAATATTAAACAAAAATTAGGTTAACTTATCAGAATTCTTAATCAAAATTAATAAAAGATTATGTTTATCTTTTCTAAAGCAATAAATTCTTTAGCTTGACTTTTTTTTCTATAAAACTAATTATATTAAACAAATGCATTAAATTATTATGAGATAGTTATTATTGTAGAATAAAGTAAGCTTAAAATATTATTATAAATTATTCATAAGTAATTATCGATATTTAAATAAGGGTTAATGACACCACTAGAAAAAATTCGTTAAGTCAATCATGTGGTACATGCCATTTTTCAAGGGTATTATGGAAATTTCCTAAGAAATTTAATTATAACAAATTTTTATCTTAATCTAATTAAAAGTATTAGTCATTTATCTCAATGTAGTTATAATATTAAATATTAATGTTAATTTAGTTAGGATTAGTAATAGATTAAATATTAATGCTTTAGTAATGACATTTTCGGATTTTTAGGATAATTAAATATTAATCTTTTTCCCTAGTTGCTCAATTTTTGAATTTTTGTTTGTTCTTGGTTGCAATGAATTTTAATATTTTAGTAATGACATTTTCAGGTTTTTAGGATAATTTTAAACTTTTTATTCAAAAATCAGAATGGAGTGATGAACTTGATATTTATGTCTATGTGCAGTGATTAAATTGATAGTTATTAGTAAGGGTATTTTTAGAATTTAAAAAATAGTAAGTTTTTCATCCAAAAATCTGGATGGAGTGATTAACGTGGGATTTATGCCAAGTATAGTGATGAAATTGAGAAGAAAAAAATTGTAGGGTGTGCGTAATGAATTTTCTGTCAAAATAGGGTGACTGAATTGCGATTTAAGTCAATTCCTTCTTAATATGGTACTCAATCTTTTGCAGGGCAATTGTTCATATGGGTGGGGATATTGAACCAATTGTTCGTTATTCTGATATCTAACTCTTGTTGACACACAAAATGCTGGAGAATAACGTATCTATTCTAATTTCCACACATTGATATTGCTTTCACATGTAAAAAAAGGATATTAACATTACATTTGCGATGCACTTAAAAAAGTATGTTTTATACTAAAAAGTATTATTTTTATGCATCGTGATGCACAACTAACCTTTATTCCACTTGTGATGCACAGAAGGTGTGCATCACGATGCATAAGTTTGTACTTGAAAAAATACTAATTATGTTCATCGCGATGCACATCCTTTATTTTCGATGCATCATAATGTATTTTGAATGTATTGTTTTTATTAAATGCAATGAATGAACCAGTTTCATATGCAATGTTATTTTATTTTTCTCAGCTATATAACTTGCTTCTCTTTCTTGTTTATAGCACATAGACGTTTGGACGTTGATTGTGAAAAAGGTTATCAAAGAGAAAAAGAAAGACCTTCCTGAAATAATTTTTAATTCTGCTTGTTGGGTAATATTATTATAATTCTAATACTTTACTATATAAGTTTCTTAATTAATTGTTGTAAACTAAATCTGTATACGTTACGTTATTTAGTTGTACGTGGCTTGACAATCAACAATCGACATGTTCAAAGAGATGGCTAAAATGCATGTCAACGACAAGTTGGTGGAAGCCATAAACCGTGATCTATTAATCGTCCTAATAAATACACCAGGGCAAAGTGATGTATAGATTGGTAATTACTTGCATTGGACCCTGCTGGTGCTTTATGAGAATGATAATAAATGGGTCCTCTACAACTCGTCCATCAACAAAAAAGAAAAAAACTAACACTTGGAAAGGGCTAAAATACTGGTGAGTAATGTACCAATGTCTCTATTAAAAATACAACAAATAATCAACTGATACGTGTTTTTAATAATTTCTATTACAGGCATCATATGTTTAAGAAAAGATGAAGGCATTGATCGTTGTATCGCCATTAACGCGATACCAACGATTAAGTCAACTACAAGATGTATGCCCAATAAGAACATGAAAAACATCACCCCAATAAGCAGTTGGAAGTGATAACTGTAGGGTGATCTGTGCATGTTGGTGGAAGTATAGCTCCGAGCCAAGAAATTACTGACACAAATTAAAGTTAGTGAGCGTGCAAAGTACAGGACCAAAATGGTTAATACAATGATTTTGTATAGAGAAAATGTTTAACAAACAATACATTTTTCGTATTATTCCTCACTTTTTATGAATCTGTGCTAATAAATATTGTGTAATTTCTATTTTTTTTTTAAATTACACTTTGTGCATCGCAAATGTAATTTACAGTTATTACATTTGACGATGCACAAAATAACCCTCTTCACGATGCACAAATTATAAATAAAATAGTATTGTTATAATTGATGATGTACAAAATTATACTTGACGATACACATTTCTTACCCAAAATTATACTGAAATAGTACTGTTATACTTGACGATGCACAAAATTATACTTGACGATGCACATTTCTTAACATAAAAATCACAAAATTACATTGACCATGCACATTTTATACTTGATGATGGACACGATGCACATTTATTAACACAAAATCACAAATTACATTGATGATGCACATTTCACACACATGACGATGCACAAAAATACACTTAAAACGCTGTATGTTGTTACGGGGGTAGTTTTGGAACAAATAGCCAATTTATCACTTAAAATAGAGTTAAGCGATTGAAAACAAATATAGTGGACTTAAGTGGTATTTTTATTGTGTTTAATGTACTAATCCATATTGTTTTGTTTGATTATTTTGAGTCAAACTGACTGTTTTTTTAAATAAATTTGAATGTTTATTTTTTAATCATAAAATACGTAATTTGTAATTTTTTTGGTACTGCGAATTACATGTTTTATAATTTTTTAAAAATAAAAAATAAATATCAAATTTTCATTTGAAAAATAATTAATTTGGCTTATAAAATTCAAGTTGAACAATAATTTTAGAGCGGAGGAAGTATATAATAATACGTACAAATTAACTTTTAGGATTTTCATGTTATCATCTCCTTGTCATACAATCGTTTCATACTTTTAACCTTTCTCGTCTCTTTTGTTTTTGTTAAGCAAGAAACTAGAGCCAGCAAAATTAGCCCAGTTCAATGGGCCGGCCCAACCAACTCGATATTATGGGGGGTTTGGGCTTCAATTTATAAGGCCCGAAAAAATTTGGGTATTTTTGGCCCGGTCCAATAGGCCCGTGGGCTAATTGGGCTCGGGCCAAAAAAGGCCGATTTTTTCGGGCCAACCCAGCCCAACCCGATACACTTTTATTAAGTTTTCAATCAAACAATTTTTGCTACTTTAAGTAATCTTTTAGTGTTGTACATGCTGTGTACAAAACAAGTTTATGTGCAATGTTTTTAAAAATAAAGTGAACGGACAGGAGTGTATCTTCGAAGTTCAAGACTTGATTATTTGAAGTCATGAAGTTTATGTTCAATGTTTCCAAGATTAATAAAGGGAACGGACAGTAGTGTAAATTATTTTTTTTAATTAATATGAAAATATCTCTTATGTTTATGTGCAATGCTTTTAAAAATAATTAGAAAAATGTTTGATTGAGGTTAATGCAAATTTTCAGTCAATTGTTTCTTATGTTTTTAATGTATTTTACACTCCTCCTGTCTATAAACAATTTATATAGTTGTATTTTAATCATCAAGATACGACTTATTATTTAGAGATTTTATTTGATAAATTGTAGACTTATAATGAGTTGTGAATTTTTTTTATGTGATAACTTGTAAATTTTGTAAAAAATATGTTTTGGTAGAAATTTGGGCCGATTTGGCCCGAAAGCCCGATGACTTATAACTGGGTTGGGCTAGGCTAGAGGTTTGAGGCCCGATGTAATTTTTGGGTTGGACTGGTCCGGCCCGATTTTATGTGTTGACCCGATAGGCCAGCCCAGCCCAGCCCATTGCCAGCTCTACAAGAAACATCAAATTAAGGATGGACATATGATTTGGTGAGGGCAACTAACATTGTTAATGGTTTCTGGGATCTAAATTTTCTTCTTGGGCTTTTCACCCAAAGTCAATTCTATGGCCAACATCTGAGAGGTAATTCTTAAATTAATAGGCCACAAGGGGGTTTTTACTTTTTAGTCACTCGAGGAGGCGAATTTAGTCGAGGTACGCAACCGGCCTAATTGAACCTCTTTTCTTAAAAACAAAAAGGGCAAAATTCAGACCGATCCCTTTTAGACAATTTTCATTCGCTAAGGTCCACTATAATTGTTTTCAACTGAAAAATGACACTTTTATTGCGAAATGTCATATATACCCTTTAAAAACACGAAACAGTGCACGCTATGTGCAAAAACAAAAAACGATGTATCGCAACACAACACAATGCACATAAAAATACAAAACGACAAACTGTGCATCGCAAAATAAAAAAATAATGCATCGCAACACAAGACGATGCACAAATTATTTGTACATCGCAACACAAGACGATGCACAAATTTTGTACATCGCAACACAAGATGATGCACAAATTTTGTGCATCCCAATACAAAACGATGCACAAATCAACTACCTAGAAAAAGAAGAAGAAGTGTTAGAGATATTGCTGCTAGAAGGAAAAAGATCCAGCAAGGGCAAATCCTTTGACGCATCACTTTATGTCACTGGATCCATGTTGAGCACTCGCATGCAATCTCAAGCCCTGGCACTATTACCAAGGTTGATAAGGTTAGAGCCCTGGCACTATTACCAAGGTTGACAAGCCTCCATGAACTTCTTTGGTGCGGAAGTAACTTTCTACCCCTTCTTTCCTTTTAGTAATGGGAAGGGAGTAGGTTTTGTCTACATTGGGGCGGCACCTTGACTAGAAGGTTTGATTTAGGGGGTAGGGAATGGAAGTTGAGAAGGCGAATAAAGATGACTTCAACCGATTTGAAAGAGCTTACCAAGAGAAGGAACTAAGGAAGTTGAGAGGATAATGATATGAATTGGGTTTCTTGGGAAGTGAAGGGGGTGGTTATAGTATTGGAGAGATGAATTAGATTTTTTGGGAAGTGAAGGGGGTCGTTGTAATGTTGGAGAGATGAATTGTGATTGATGATGCACATTCAAACTAAATGACGATGCACAAAATACACTTTAAAATGTCATATGTTGTTACGGGGGCAGTTTTGGAACAAATAGTCAATTTATCACTTAAAAGATACTTAAACGGTTGAAAATAAATATCGTGTCCTTTAGCGGTTGAATATTCTCTAAAGGGGACCGGCCTGCAATTTTTCTAAACAAAAACTCATATTTTTTTCGAGAAGAAGTAAGGTAAATTGAACTGATGAAAAGAATAACATTTAAAACTGGATGTAAATAAAATCAGTAGCCGACATATTATTACTCAAAATTGATATCTCAGCTAACCCAAACTAACACCATTGATGACACACCCAATTCAAGCTCTTAACCAGAGCCTAATTCTGAGCATGAACCATTCATTCATAATCAAAGTAACCATCTGTTAAACACAATCCAATTGCTATAATAGAAACACGGCGACATGTCATTCAAATTTATAAGATAAAGAGTTTACGACTGAGTATACAGAACTCATCCAAACTCATATACAAACCAAAGAGAAGACATCCAGCCTTTATATACAATAGAAAAGAGACTAGTTTGATACATAAACAATACGACAAGACCACTGTCTAGCCATATATACAAATCAAAACCACCACTAAAAGAAAGTCAACCACCTGCCATCTCACCACAAGGTACACAACTTACCACGTATGACCCTTCGCTTTGCTTCGATCTAAGGAAAAATAAAGTGAAAGGGTGAGTCACCTATGACCCAGTAAGGTTCTACTATACTTATGTATGTTATGCATGTATGCAACAGTAATAGGATGTTAACATGTAGCAACACATAATCATCATATCTGATAAACAATCAAGTCTCATTACTAACACAAGAAAGCTCACGACCGCCAACTGTCTCATACCAGTTGGAAGTAATGACCAACTTACAAAGCAACGAGCTAACCAAATATTATTAAAATAAAGTTGACAAAATATGACTTGGTCAAATTTAATAAAATAATAATATTCTCATTAGTTAAAATAAAAAAATAAAGAATAGTCACCAAAATATTACCAAATCAAATACATAAATAAAATGGTATCAATTTCGTTTTTGTTTTAAAATAGGTAAATTTTCGGGATCTCACACCCTCTCCTCCTAAAAATGAATTCGTCCTCGAATTCAACTTAATTCTATCTCTCAAATCATAATCATCACTTAATACTATATCATCAAATTCCTAAATCAATATCCCGGGCGATGTACCACACACTTCTGGCCGGGCCATACTCTGATACCAAATTGTCACACACCAATTCAAGCTCCTAACTAGAGCCCAAATTCGGGCATGAACCCTTCGTTCATAATCAAAGTAACCACCTGTTAAACACAATCCAATTGCTATAATAGAAATATGGCGACATGCCATTCAACTTTATAAGATAAAGAGTTTACGACTGAGTATACAGAACTCATCCAAACTCATATACAAACCAAATAGAAGGCATCCAACCTTTATATACAATTAAAAAGAGACCAATACATAAACAGTACGACAAGACCACTGTCTAGCCATATATACAAATCAAAACCACTACCAAAAGAAAGTCAACCACCTGCCATCTCACCACAAGGTACACAGCTTACCGCGTGTGACCCTTTTCTTCGCTTCGATCTAAGGAAAAACAAAGTGAAAGGGTTAGTCACCTATGACCCAGTAAGGTTCTACTATACTTATGTATGCTATGCATGTATGCAACAATAATAGGATGTTAACATGTAGCAACACATAATCATATAAACAACCAAGTCTCATTACTAACGTACGCAAGAAGACTCACGACCGCCAACTGTCCCATACCAGTTGGAAGTAATGACCAACTTACAAAGCAACGAGCTAACCAAATATTATTAAAATAAAGTTGACAAAATATAACTTGATCAAATTTAATAAAATAATAATATTCTCATTAGTTAAAATAATATAAATAAAGAATAGTCACCAAAATATTACCAAGTCAAATATATAAATAAAATGGTATCAATTTCGTTTTTGTTTTAAAATAGGTAAATTTTCGTGATCTTACAATTGGGCCCTATGAAAACTCGCATATGTTAAGGAAAAAAAAGAAAAAGGGAATTATCTTAATTTTCTCCCTTGATTTTTACAAAGAGTGGCACTATTTGCACCACTAATTCCTATTAATACACTCCCTAAAAGTTAATTACAAAAATGCCATTGTTTAAAAAGACTCATTTACCCTTCTTTTTTTTCCTTTTCCTTCTTCTTCTTCCCCCCCCTCCCCCTTCTCTCTCTCCGGTAACCCCTCCTGGCAACCAATCAACCCCCCTCCCTTTCCTTCCTTTCAAATCTAGTTTGTTCTCCCCCCCCCCATTTTTTTCCTTTTTTTCCTTCTTTCCCTCCCCTCTCCCTTCTTTCCTTCTTCCCCTCTCCCAAACCCACCCCCTTGAAAAAAAATCAGATAATTTTTTGTTCGGGACTGAGCTACCGAACAACCGGGGTTGTTCGGTTTGCCCTTACCGAACATTCTTGAAAAAAATTCGGCGATTTTTTTGTTCGAGACTGGGCTACCGAATAACCGGGGGTTGTTCGGTTTGCTCGTACCGAACTTCATTATGATTTCAAAGAGGAAAGAGGAGAAGAAAAAAAAAGTGGGAAGAAGGGAGAATGAGGGAGATGAGGGAATGAAGGATAAGGGGAGGCTACTATGAAGGAGGGGGGTTTCCTGACGTGTGTGGGGGGTTAGTTTTAAAGTGAAGAAAAAAAAAAGGGGAATGAGGGAGAGAGGGGAGGCTGCCGGAATGGGGAGGGGAAGGGGAAGGGAAGAAGAAGGAAGGGGAGGCTGCCGACCGCGTGTGTTGGGGGGTGGGTTAGGTTTAGAAAAATGAATTATTTAGGAAGGGGTAAAAAAGGAAACACGGGGTGGTGTATTTAAATATTAGATTGATGTGAAATTTTCATGGTGAATGTATTAGGAAGATGGGTGTATTAATAGGAATTGGTGGCGCAAATAGCACCACTCTTTTACAAATTTATAGAAAGTGCCCCTTACTTTTTTATAATTATAGGTACTACCCTTCAATGACTATTAAGCTTATTCAAATGACATTAATGCCCATATTAAAGATACATGCACCATACATAATAAACACATACATTGAAGTAAGAAATGCATGCCTATAATATATATTTTCGGTGTTCCTTTTCTTTTAAATAATATAATTTTATTGGATTAATTTTCAATAAAAATGTAGTGAATTTAGCTTAGAATTCATTTTAAAATAAAAACTTGAAGCTCTAACCAAAAAAAAAAACTTACGGACACAAGAAAACAGAGCAAAGAAGCTATTTCATTTCATGAATTTTGTTTATTCTTAATTTTATAATGCTTGAAGTAAAAGGTCGAGGAAATAGATAGAAATCTAATAAGACCAATGAGATAAAAAAAAATGAAAAACAAGAAGGAAAAACACCATGAAACGCAAAGAAAAAAAAGTAATCTAAACGAGCCAATAAAGGTGTTCGAAAAAGAGATGAAAATAATATATACAAATATATATATATATATATATATATCACAAATAACATGTATGCTAAGTTGTAGTAGTATATATTTTGGCATGGTTGTATGTTAAGTTTTCTATGAAAAGGGTATTAAAGACATTTGGAGAAATTTAATAGGCCTTTGAGAGGTGATTCTTATAATTATGAAAAAGTAAGGGATACTTATTAAACAAATGAAGAAAGTCAAAGGATACCTTTTTGAGGTTAAGTCATACAGTTTGTCAGAGAAAATAAATTTAAGAAAAAGAGAGAGAGAGAGGTGTTGAACACAGTTAACCAACCAACAAACAAAACCACAAACAAATATCCAAAAGCAGAGCCGGCAATTTCTTGAAATACGTATTTCTACAAACTACATTTTGTCCACACTCACGAACTCTCCCTCCCTCCCTCCCTCCCCGTCTTATTGCTTCTCCTTCTCCCCTACCCTAACCCAGTAGGAGAGAAAGAGAGAAGATTCATTTATCTAATCACAACACCCTTTACACCACTTCCATTTCCCCTGCCACAATCAAAATGTAAGTTACATTCTATTAACAAAACAGATTTCTTTTCATGTTAATTTGAACTATTATGGAATAAAATAAAATGGAATGGCGTAAACTAGATGTTTTCTTGGCTATGGTGTATTTGAATACACTGATGGTGATTGATTATTTTCTTTGCTGTATGTATGTATGTATGTGTGTGTGTTGGCGTGGTTTTTGGAAATTTGGTAGGGAGGGTGGGTTGAAGCCAATGGACGCAGAACAACTCAGGGAAAATGCTCACAAGATGGTTGATTTCATTGCTGATTACTACAAGCACATTGAGGATTTCCCTGTTCTCAGCCAAGTTGAGGTTTGCCTATTTCTTTCCTCTCTCTCTCTCTCTAGTATTATTTCAAATTTGTTTCTTGGGTTTTTATCACTACTTACATCAATTTCATTCTTGTTTCAAGTGTCAATCTTTGTTTTGGGTGTTCCTTTTTATAAGGAATACACTATGTATACTCCCTCCATTCCACTTAAAATGTCATACCCGGCATGCTCCATTCAAAGAGTCTTATTTGAAAAATTGAGCTTGCAATTTCTATCAAGTTTTAGTTTTAACCCCCTCGAATGTGAAATAAGCAAGTTTGAATTTTTGTTGTCATAGTTCTTACTTCTGAGGGTACTTATGTATCTCTTACAATTTTGACTTTTCAAATAGGGAGTCTTGGAGTGGGATTGAGAGATTATTAATTACAATGTATTGTCTTTGTCAGTGAACAATGCTGAAGTTTTCTTTCGTGTCAATCTTTGCTGGTCTCTTTAGTGGCAGCCCAGTTGAATTGAGAGAGGGAGAGATGTGGGAATTATGTATGCCTATATTCTTATGAGCTATGGTTTAAGTTACCTGATGGATCGTTAACCACTGTGAATGCATTTGTGTTTCTGACATGAATATAATTTCAGTTCATACTTTCGTTAATATGGTATTTTATGCAGCCGGGGTATCTGCGTGAACTTCTCCCTGATTCTGCACCAACCCAGCCTGAGTCGTTGCAAGATGTTCTTGGAGGTGAAGCTTCTCAATTTGTTCTAACGAATTTTGATGATCTAATCATAAGAATTACAACTTCCCTTCCAAAATGAATGTCCTTTTTGTTTTATGATCATGAACAAAAATGGATACTCACTTTGGGATGGAGTTAGTACTATGTAAGAAAGAACGATGAAATGATAATGTTTATATCCATTTCTCTACTTCATTTCATTAATAAGAGAGAAATGCTTTAATGATGTAATTTACTACTACTGGCATAATGTTCTTTAAATGTGATTGCAGATGTTCAGGCAAAGATATTTCCAGGCGTAACCCACTGGCAAAGCCCAGGTTATTTTGCGTATTTCCCCGCAAATAGCAGTGTGGCTGGATTTTTGGGAGAAATGCTCAGTGCCGGTATTAACATGGTGGGGTTTAGTTGGATAACTTCTCCTGCAGCAACGGAACTAGAAATGATTGTTTTGGATTGGCTTGCTAAAATACTTAAGCTTCCTGACAATTTCCTTTCAACAGGTAAGAGTTTAACTTCATTCTTTGCTTGCATTTCGTAGGATTATGTATAAGCTTCCTGCCCTGGGACGTTGTTTTCTCTTTTTTCTTCTTCTCCATCAGGGTAGCAATGTACATTGTTCTTTCCCTCATTTAAAATTTCTCAAGCAGAGATTCTATTGGATAATAGGAAGAATTGCTTGTCATCTATATTGGAAAACATTAAATTTTATTTTAGGCGGATGACAATGACTTCGTTGATCCATAAAGACGTGAACTTATACTGCGGAGTACTGCCTCACCCAGGTATAATCAAGGAGTGAAGAGAAACATGTAAGGAACTGTGAGGTCAAGAGGGAAATAGCACATCTTGCAAGTATTGAGACATTTGTTGTGGACAATTCCTTTGTAGAGAACGTGCATGGAATATGGAGAGATGTATCCGGAATAATATTTTTTCCTAGGAAAATAATCCATTTGACTAGCGTACTTTCATATTTCTTACAGATCTCCAAAAGTTCTATTTTTCGGAATATTGACATGCGTGCTTTAGGTTTAGTTTTTGAATATCCCTAAAACCCTTGCTTTGTCTATCTCCACTAAGAAAACACGGACGTGGCATTAGGGGAACCTATTTCTTAACCCAAACTTTCCAAAGTCTATCATGTAAATCAATAATTAGTCATACCCAGGCCATACAAATATCATATTTTATTAGAAAATAGGTCCCCACTAATGCCAAGTCATCATTTCTGTTGGTGGAGATAGATGACGTTTGGATTTGGAGAAATTACCAAATCCAAAGTAGGCATATCAATCTGCGAAAACAGAGTAGATTTGGAGATCTGCAAAAACATGAGATTGTGCTTGTCATATAGGTCAGTTTGCTTCTTTTTTTTTTTTTTTTTCCCTATGATCAGATATATTGGATTCGATTGGTTGCATATTAGATCGAAAATGCTGTTATGGTTGACTACGCATCTCAAGCAGGAATGTTACATTTTATTGAGCAGGTAGTAGTCGGTTGCCTCAACCTCATTGTCATAGTCTCAGGTCTGCTTAGGAAACGTATGACGTTATTGGATTAGAGGAGGGGTATGATGGGTCCGTTTTTTGATTAGAACAAAGGGCATGCGTCATTACATTCCTATATTCTGGGTGGTTCTCTGCTGTAACTAATAGTCAGGTGATGATGCGTGACACCCATGTCGAAGGTTTGGTTGGCAGTAAGTTTCAGTGTTAGGAAACTATGTATTGAGTCCATGACCATGCCTAAGTCCAAGTGATAGAATTGTTTGGAAAGGGATAGAACTTACTTTGTGAAAGTTTGTGGATGTCAAACGAAACAAAACCAAACACAGAAGTAGTATATGAGGATATTATTCCACTTAATGACGCTGTTGGTTACGGACTAGGATTTAATATGTTTGTGTGTGTATTATCTCTTTTTTTTTCCCCCTTTAAAAGAAGACTCACTAGTTTATCAGCAGTAGTTGACAATTTGAAATGGTTGTCCTCTTGGGAAACCATGCATTGCAGGACAAGGTGGTGGGGTGATTCAAGGCACAGCAAGTGAAGCTGTTTTAGTTGTCCTTCTTGCTGCTCGCGATAAATTCTTAAGAAGGACAGGGAAAGATGCCCTTGGAAAGCTTGTGGTTTATGGTTCTGATCAAACTCATTCTGCTTTACAGAAAGCCTGCCAGGTATGTTTGTAACTTTGCAGTTTCCACTTTTTGTTCACATTTCCCACTTAAAGTTCTGTGTTCATTTTTTGTGTTAGATAGCAGGAATTTATCCAGAGAACTGCAGGTTTCTGAAAACGGAGGCCTACGATCAATATGCCCTTTCTCCTGAATCTCTCAGTGAAGTGATTTCACATGACATTGCCTCCGGTTTAATCCCCTTTTTCTTGTGTGCTACGGTAAGAAACTGAAACAACTCTCTCTTTAGCTTGTTATCTGTCTATCGAAATTCATGAAATTATGCGCATATATTGATACAGGTTGGTACGACATCATCAACAGCTGTAGATCCTCTCGCTGCACTTGGAAGTATTAGTAAGGTGATATATTTCATTTAAATTTGCAAGAATACTTAACTTGTACTTGTATTGTATGTAATATATACAGTTAATCAAATTGCCTTGATGGAACTTGGATCGATTGAATCGTTTGTATCCTTGGTTCACGGCTGCTTCGATTATGTTTGTTTTATCTCTAAATGCTCAGTGGTTCGGTTCTGCAAGATGAAGGCTCTTAAATGCTAGGTACTTCTGATGTCTTTTACAGAGTAACGGAATGTGGTTTCACGTGGATGCTGCCTATGCCGGAAGTGCTTGTATCTGTCCAGAATTTCGCCACTACATGGATGGTGTTGAAGAAGCCGACTCCTTTAACATGAATGCACATAAATGGTTCTTAACTAACTTTGACTGTTCAGCTCTATGGGTTAAGGTTAGAACTTTTCTCATTGGAGGAGAGCAAGTCATGGACAGCACACATTTGAAAGTCAAACTAATGTGTGTATTTATGCAGTTTAATTCCTTATGTCGTGGTGATATTTTATATTTTGAGGTTTTTTCTGTCAATAGGACCGAACTGCCCTCATTCAGTCTCTGTCAACAAATCCCGAATTTCTGAAAAACAAGGTAAGCGTCTTTATTACTGTTGTATGCAATCTTTGACCCATGTTAAACGTTCTTAGCAAATTCTTCAACTTGAAGTAGAGGTTTTTTGTCTTTCTTTCTTTTCATCTACAAATGTTTTTTTAGGAAAGAGTTAACTACCAGAGATGTTTCCTCTAATGATGAATTGGTTATAAAATTCATTTGGTTCAAGAATTGGCATGTTTCCCCATGTGGTTGATAATCCAGGCTTCTCAAGGAAACAAGGTTGTAGATTACAAAGATTGGCAAATTCCTCTTGGACGCAGGTTCAGGTGCGGTACCATACACTACTTTAGATACACATGTAAAAGTTTCCAAGATTCACATTTCAATCCTCTATATTTCAATCATTGTTGATTTAAACCATTGAATATGAAGCATATATATATATCTAGAAAGAAAAACATCAAGAAATATCTTCCAGATCGGTAGAAAAGTTTGTTATTACTCGGAGAGGAGCAAAATATATTCAATCTCAAGTTGGGTTGCTGTTCGCAGATCACTGAAATTGTGGATGGTACTGCGGCTGTATGGTGTGGAAAATCTCCAGTCGTACATTAGGAAACATATCGAATTGGCCAAACAATTTGAAGATCTCGTTTCTCAAGATTCAAGATTTGAGGTAGGATTACTGAATTGTGTAAATTTGACTATATAAGCAAAGTCCCCGCAAGAAGCTTTTACTTACCTGAAAAATAAGGTGCTAAGGGAAACCTGAAAAATAAGGTCCTAATGGAAATGATATTCTTTCCCTTTAAAGTTATGCGATTTACTTAAACTTCTGGTCTCATTAGTTC
Source organism: Platycodon grandiflorus (assembly GCA_016624345.1). NCBI lineage: Eukaryota > Viridiplantae > Streptophyta > Magnoliopsida > Asterales > Campanulaceae > Platycodon > Platycodon grandiflorus. Next base: position 9,467,796 of record CM028366.1, on the reverse strand, counting down.
TATGCTGAAGCATCCCTTATGCACTCTTAAATTCTGTGTCTGTAGATAACCTTTGCTGTTTTGGTTGGCATTATAGATTTGCTTTGCTCTTATTTCTCGAAAAGAAAGGAAACACGCGGGTCATAATACAACCTCCATCCCCAAGTAAATGTTGCTTTGGTTAAAGCGCGGATCATAAGAAAATCAACTTTTAGTAGACTAAGTTGCGTGAATCAGTTTAGCCAAGAATCGACACTCATTTAGGGATTCTTTCAGTGTTATTTGTTAACCATGCAAAAATTCTTGTTCTTAGCTGAGCTCCTACGTTCAACATTTTGCAGGTTGTTGCCTCTCGAAAATTTTCATTAGTTTGCTTTCGAGTTCTGCCTCCATATGAAGACGAAGATCGTGCTAACAAACTAAACCGTGACCTTTTGGATGCCGTCAACTCAACTGGAAAGATCTTCATTTCTCACACAGTATATGCCCATCACACGCTTTCAAATTGAAAAAAGAAAATAGAAAGGTGTTATTTTTAATCTTTGCTTCTATATGGTAATTTCTTTTTTCATGAACAATATTTGCAGGTTCTATCGAGTAAATACGTACTACGTTTGGCCGTAGGAGCTCCATTGACAGAAGAGAGACATGTGACAGCAGCGTGGAAGGTTTTGCAAGATGAAGCCTTTGGTCTTTTGAGGAATCTGTAGAGTAAGTTATATATATATATTTGTGTCACTCATTTTTAACTAATACATTCTGATATCCACATTAATCCATTTTGTATTGGGAATATTTCGTCTTCATATCCATAGCAAGTTTCAGTTCACTTCAGTCTAAACTTAATTTTTTTTTACTCTCCATGTTGATCCGGGGACCTTTTCACATCAAAAAGGTTGATGTAGTTTTCTCTTTTTGACCTAGACAGCTTTTCGCCGTCTTTTTTCTTTTTCTTCAATCATTACGAAAAGAAAATCTAAAACCTCAAAATCACTATGTCAAACACACCTTATAAATTCTTTGATCAAAACTTAACAAGACAAACTTGCGAATTTAGTAGTAAAAAAAAAAAACTACAAAGATGGAAGAACCTTTATAAGGGGTTGGTTGGGAGGATGACTTAACAACAAAGTTGACAAGACCAGCACTTGGCTTTGGCCTTTAAGTGGTCCGAAGTCCGCACTGAGATACTGATGGCGCCTTTCTATGCGTTGCAGAGTGCAGACAGATCCTTTTCATGACAATACCATTTGACCTGCTACATTTTTATTTTATTTTTAAATATGTACTCTTATTTTTGTCTGGGAATCAATTTTCCAGGCTACAAGTAGAAGGAAGGATCGGGTTCCCTTTTTTGATGATTGGTAGAACGTCCTTGAAATATAGGTTAAAGTTTATTTTGTTTCTTCTTTTGGGACATAGGATATTTCTGGATTTGCAATTGTGACATAGAACACGTAACTAAACTGTATTTGCACAAGATGAAAAGGAATAAAAACTTTGGTGGGAAGAGAATTGGAAAGTTAAGGGGTAAAGTGGCAATAGGCTGAACTAGTACTAGTAAAAATCACAAATTGTAGGAGTTTTCCATCGATAGGGCATAACTTTTAATCCCGGATGAACCACCGGATCCACCACATATCAAATCGAAGCTCTCAACGAGATCTACAAGACTCACCGGGTTTATCCTGTGATGTGTTCGTTTTTAGCCCAAAAAATACTGTTTAAGTACTGTTTTGGGCCTCGGAAGTTTTCTCGATTTTTTTTTTCTTTTTCATTATTGTTTCCTTTTAGGGTTTAAATTGTGTTAGGGTATATAAATACCCTCAAAAACATTTTGTTGAGCAGCTTTATGAATTATTAAACAGTTTCTTCTTCCATACGTTTGTGTGTGAAATCCTAAGCCGTCATAGGTTTGTTTTCTTGGAATTTCTCGTGGTAAAAACTCTATCGTTATATTCCTGCTGCGTCAAATTGTGTCATCTAACATTATTTCCTCTCATTGTCACTATGGTCCTCAACAATATCATTTATCTCGTGTGTGTGTGTGTGTGTGTAGTGAGCTGAGAACCATGGAGTTAAATAAGCACAGATCAGCTTTTTACGAGCATTTTCATCCAATAGATCCATTCAGTCAGTGGGTTAGATTTAAATGAAAATACAAATTTTTTGATCAAATTTGAATACACCCACATTTACTCCATATACAATCTATTGACAGATCTAGTTTGAGGCAGCCCGCTTCTTTTTTTTTTTTTTTTCTTAAGCCCCTAAAGGACATGGGATGGGAGGATTCATAGTTGAAAACCTATAGGTAATACTTAAGATGGATTGAATGTTAGCTAGATTGAGTTGTTATAAAAAGCTTACGATAATCACAAAACTCATATAAAATACTCCATACTAAAATTTAAATTCAACCCTCACAATAAAAGCAAAAGTTAATTAAACTTAAGTAGATAAAGGACCCCAAGTTTAACTAGTTTAGGTTTTTTTTTATTGTAAAGTCGACCTATGATAATATTAAATTTTTTATTTAATATTTCTTTCGTCTCATTTATATTAGCTTAATTTTCTTTTTTAGTAGACTCAAATTTTTTGAACCACTTATAAACTCAACACAACTTTATTATTTAGTTTGTTATTATATCTCTCTAATCAATAAACAATGCACACTAATTAACAAAATAAATGTATAATTAATAGGTAATCCAAAAATTAATCGGTGGTTGTTGTCTCAAGCTCCCATGTAAATTGTAATAATAAAATTTTGTCCATGCAAATGTTGTTTGTATAAATGGAGCGGTACGTTGATATACAAAAAGACAAGAATTTAGAATATTTCATATTATTATTATTATCAATATAATAGGTAATTCCGTGATAGAGCTAGAATTTGACAAAGTTTTTTTTAAGACACCAAAAGTAAATACCCTTTATCCAATTTAACTTAAAAACGAGGGGGCAATTCGGTAACTTTAAACGCTTAAGTAAAACGTGTTGGCACCTTGTACGGTTGGTGTCCTTAGCCTAGGCACGCAGCTCTATGCACTAAGTAATGTGGGCCAATTTTGTGGTCCAAAAACTTGCCCACTATCATAGGCTTTTAAAGGCAAATTAATTATACACAATATAAAAACGTGACAGAAGGTACATGTCCATTTTAAAAGTAAAGTCGTTATTATAATAGTAAAATTAATTGTAAACCTAATTCTCTGAGTAATAAAAATAAAAGGTACATTGACACATTTTTTAAATCAGAGGCCATACTGAGATTCAGTGATTGCTCTATTAATTAGAGCCTCACTTTTTTTGCTATTGGCTCAGAGTTGAATTTCGTTGGGAGATTTTTGAGAGTTTTAGGGTAGATTTAAAATCGAGGCTCCATACTGTCCGTCTATGTAGCTCGAGCCCCGCCCCAAAATAACGTAAATATAGAGATGTAAAGTTATTTTTTTTTTTTTTTATTTGCTGTAAAGTTCACTTGTGAAATCAATTCTATATAAAAATTTAAGATCGTAAATTTACTTGTTTGTACAAAATTGTTAAAGTGGAATTACATATGTACTTCTTCCGTTTCATCTAAAGAGTCAACGTTTGAAAATTTTAATAATTGAAGAATATATATAAGTAATAGTAGAGTTGGTCATAATTACAAAAATATTTTAACATAATTAAGATATTTATAACATATGTGGAGGGTAAAATTAAAAAATTTATGAAGATTATAAACATAATTTTTTTTAAAACAGCTATTTATTAAGTGAAACATGTCCAAATAATATAATGAACTCTTTGTTTGAAACTAACGTTTATTCACTGAATGCATGGATGGGTGATTGCGAGGGGTGAGAGTGAGAGTGAAGAGACTATTTGTAGCATGGAATTAATTTATGGGTGAATTACGGCCAGTTTTTTTGAACAATTTGAATTTGTTACAGTGCTTTATATTTTTTTTTAAATCGAAAAAGGTATCTTTGGGACAAAAAGACAATTATGTCATTAATAAAAAAAAATATGTGCACATCAGTAACCTAAAGGCATCTCAATGCCCAATTTAAGGCATCCCAATGTCCAAATTAGGGCATCTTGATGTCCAAATTAAGGCATCCTAATGCCCAGTTTAAGGCATCCTGATGCCCAAAATTTAGCATCCAGGCATCCTGATGCCCAAAATTATGCATCCTGATACCTAAAATTCTCGTCCTTAAATACTCAGGCATCCCAATGCCCAAAATTATGCATTCCGATGCCTAAAATTCTCGCCCTTAAATACTCAGGCATCCCGATGCCCAAAATTCAGCATCTAGGCATCCCGATGCCCATTTAATAAATAATTATAACTTGAAATACTAACATGAACCCAGAAAATTTCGACAAGATCAAAATCGATCAAAATGATTATTTTTGGTTGGAAAATTTACATACAAACATGGTATTGACTTTCTAAAACAGTATGATATTGATATTATACAAAATTCAAACTCAAATCATTGATTAAAGTCCCAAAATCAGTCAAAGAACATCTTCCTCTTTTTCGAACAGCATACTGTCAAGCTCGATTTGGAGCTCGAAAATAATATTTTTTTTGGTCGAAAAATTGTGTACAAATGTAGTACTAAGTTAGGGTAACAATATGATATTGATTTTAAACAAATTCAAAACTTAAAACATAGATTAAAGTGGCCAAAATAGCCCAAGAATAAGAAAAAATGGGATAAACTCAGAAAATTTGAATTTGATCAAATTCGTGTTCTCCATAAATTGATCTCCAAATAGAAGGAAAGACTATATTAACAATATGAAATCATTATTACATCAATTCGAATCTCAAATCTGAAGCAACGATGTTGTTGTAGATATTTAAAAAAAAAAAACTATCAAAGTGTACTTTAATGATTTACAAAAAAATAAATAAATTTTAAAAAACAAACAATTATAAAAATGGACTTGAGCATAATTTTCCGTTAATTCATCCAATGACTCCCTTGGCTATGATCTAAAGAGATGCAACTCACAATAAGCCGGTGCGAGTCAAAAGAGGCGGCAAACTAGCTAGCTACCTACCTACCTCAACTGGAACCGGGATGGAACAATCACTCTATCAATTTAAGAATATACATATACTCCACTTTATAGTTTTACCAAGCAGAGGAAACCAAATTGACTTATTGAAAATCTAACTTTTTTCGTTTCAAAAAAAATTAGTTTCTATTTTCTCTTTAATTTGTCTCCAAAAAATAGTACTCCTCAGTTCCTAAATTATTGTTATGTTTGTATTTTTTGAATCAAATCTACTGTTTTTCAAATAAAATTTGACGTAGATATTTTTTATTTTTGTTAAATAATAACACATGCATTTCGTAACACTTTATTTTGACACTATAATTTACGTATTTTATGATTTTTAAAAAAATTAAAAATTAACATTAAATTTGATTAAAAAAAAGTCAAACATAGCAATAATTTAGAAACCAAGAAGTACTAGGTTAGTGTTGTTGGTGAACCTTAGGTCGAGTTAGCCTTAGTTGACTAGTAAGTATGTAATTTATGTTTCGTTTTCTTATAATTTTTTTTAATATTAATAATATACCTATGTGATGGTGAGGCCATCAATTAAAGCTTCTTAAGTCTATTATAAATATTAGAATTGTGTATATTTTTCAAAAATACTCATATGATGATGGGCCATCAATTGATTTATGAATTAAGGGTAACTAGGTAAAATTAATATTCAGAAAAGAAAATATTAGAAAGTGGACATATTTTTTAAATAGCTTACAAAGAAAAGATAAATATTTATTTAAGAACGAATGGAGTATCAATTTACCAAAAAAAATAACTAAAAAAATCAATGTTGTTTGAGATTAAAAAAAAGGGTAAACTTCAAAAACGCCACCTGAACTATGACTCAGATTTAACCCGGTACCATAAACTACTAACTCGGGCGGGTCGACCTCTTTCTCAGGTTATACCCGGAAATATTAAATCATACGTTACTTGAATGTTATCAAGTTAACATAAAATAAAATGTGCCTTGCACATGCCAACAAAAAGTCATTTTAAGACAATTTTGCCCTTTAAGTCAACATTTCAACTTCTTCTTCCTCCTCTAGTCTCATGGGTTCTTCACCTTAATTATTTTTCAATCAAACCCAAGTTGAAAATTCATGGCAACCACCTCAAATTACAAAATAAAATTTAGCTAATAATCATTAAGACAATACACTAAATTTGATTAAAAAAATTTAGAAACCAAGAAGTACTAGGTTAGTGTTGTTGGTGAACCTTAGGTCGAGTTAGCCTTAGTTGACTAGTAAGTATGTAATTTATGTTTCGTTTTCTTATAATTTTTTTTAATATTAATAATATACCTATGTGATGGTGAGGCCATCAATTAAAGCTTCTTAAGTCTATTATAAATATTAGAATTGTGTATATTTTTCAAAAATACTCATATGATGATGGGCCATCAATTGATTTATGAATTAAGGGTAACTAGGTAAAATTAATATTCAGAAAAGAAAATATTAGAAAGTGGACATATTTTTTAAATAGCTTACAAAGAAAAGATAAATATTTATTTAAGAACGAATGGAGTATCAATTTACCAAAAAAAATAACTAAAAAAATCAATGTTGTTTGAGATTAAAAAAAAGGGTAAACTTCAAAAACGCCACCTGAACTATGACTCAGATTTAACCCGGTACCATAAACTACTAACTCGGGCGAGTCGACCTCTTTCTCAGGTTATACCCGGAAATATTAAATCATACGTTACTTGAATGTTATCAAGTTAACATAAAATAAAATGTGCCTTGCACATGCCAACAAAAAGTCATTTTAAGACAATTTTGCCCTTTAAGTCAACATTTCAACTTCTTCTTCCTCCTCTAGTCTCATGGGTTCTTCACCTTAATTATTTTTCAATCAAACCCAAGTTGAAAATTCATGGCAACCACCTCAAATTACAAAATAAAATTTAGCTAATAATCATTAAGACAATACACTAAATAACTTCACATGTAAAAGATTACAATTACATACTCCAAAATCAAAAGCTAAGCGATCTAGAGCCCAACTCAACTAATTGCACCAACTAAAAAACTTAAACCTACTGCAAAAACTAAAAATAAAATAAAATATTTATATCCTAGCAACTGATTTTATATTCACTAGCCACAAAAACAATACAACAAATTCATCCCAAATTGAACATAGACATATATGCTGAATATAGAAAATACACACTACTCTGTTTCTCAAAGAGTACACCGAACATGATTTATCAAAGACAAAATCGTACATGATTTATGTATACTCATTCTATCCAAGCATATCAATTGCCATTTCCTCAAAATATAAAATAAAAAAAAGAAGTAAAAAATAGCAACAATGCAGTAAAAGTTTACAAATTTTATGAAGAATTTATTTAACTAAAAGAGATATATTGTATTTCTTTTGGTTAATTAAGAAAATTAAATCAACAAAAATACTTGCAGGATTCATTAACCCACACCAATTAACAAATCTCCTTAATGATTAAAACCAAAGCCTAATAAAAAGCAAACACAGCATTTGCCAACACAAAAAATAAAAATAAAAATAAGAAACCCTTGTTGAAGACCATGCCTTGGTCTTTGTCAAAGTTTCTCTCGAGATTTTATTGGGATTCTTCCTCGATAGTGCCCCAATCTGCGTCGTAGATGAAAGAGATGGGACAGAGGTTGAGGAGGATGATGGAATTGCGAGGACTAAGGTAGTTTTTGGATGCTCTAGTGACAACGTGGATGCTTTTTTCACTTAGATCGATGCTAATTGCAGTCTTGCGATGGTTTTTGGAAGTGGGTTTGAGAAATCGAATGAAGGTTGACTCCAATGACTCTTTCTAGACCTCTCTCTATCTCTTTCTCCCTTCACCTTGCCGTCTTCATCCTACATCCATCTCGTCGAAACGACCCACCAGCCGCCACCATCGCAATTTGCTCGTACAGAAGACACAGAGTCGGCAAATATGTGGGCGTCGGCCGTCGGTGACGAATTAAGGTTTCATGAAGTTAGGGAAAATGGGAGAGAGAGAGTCCGTGCTAAAATAATCACAAAAATTAAAGGGCAACTTTGTCTTTTTAACAACTCCGTTACGGAAAGTGAGTTAGATGGACTAACTCACTTGAGTTCATAGTTCAAGGGGGTATTTTTTGTTCGTGCATAGTTTAGGGGTGTTATACAAATAGACAATTTCAACAACTTTATTGGCCGTTACCAATTTTCATAACTTTTCTTAGGAGCAACTCCAACGGGAAGCATTTTCTGCGCCATCCCATCAACATAGCACAAAATCTTCCTCCAATGGCTGCTATATCCCCTATGCCATTTTAGAGGAATTTCACGCCAAATTTGGTGCAAAACTATGCCTGCGCTATCCTCTTTTTCTCTCTCTTTTTTGTTTTGTTTAATATTACTTTTTTTTAATTTGTTAATTGTAAAGTGTAAACTTCTCTTATTTTTTGTTTGGTAATGTATTATTTAATTTTAGTGCATTATTTTAAAGTCTTGTATTTAATTGTTTTAAATCTTATATTATTTAATTTAACATTATTTTTAATTATAAGTCTTGTTAATTAAAAGTTATTTGTATTATTAACATTATTCTTGATAAAATTTATAAATATTTCGATATGCCCGGGTCTAATAATGACATTAATGTCTTTGAAGTGTCGAACCTCTTTTCCAATCTTGCCAAAGGTATTGCTCCTTCGGCAAACTATGTTATTCAAGGAAAAGAATATAACATGGACTATTATTTAGTTGATGGTATATACCCCAAATGGGCAACTCTTGTGCAAACTATCCAAGATTCACGTGGTCCTAAAAAAACATTTTGCAATGAGACAAGAATCGTGTAAAAATGACGTAGAACGTGCATTTGGAGTTATACGATCAGAATTTGCATTTGTGGCTGCATCGGCTAACTTTTGTTTCAAAAGTGACTTAAATGATATAATCTCTGCATGTATAATAATGCACAACATGATAATTGATGATGAACGTGATATAGATGCACCGATTCAATGTGCAATGGACGCGCCTACCCCGAATGTAGAATTGGCGGATGAAACTACTCAATTTCACCTATTTATTGAGCGGCATTAAAAAATCAAGGATAAAAGAGCTCATATAACTTAGAGATGCCTTAATTGATCATTTGTGGTATGAATATATGAATTTAGAAAATTAAATGATCATCTATCATTGTGTTTGTATTTTAATTTTAATTATATATCAATTAAATGATCATTGATCATTTGTATTTCAATTTCAGCTGTATTTTCAAGTGTTTTGGTCTTTTATTATAATTTGTTAATATTTTAATTATATTTTAAAGTATTTTGTTTTATTATTTAATTTTAATGCATATTATTTAATTTAATATAAATTGTATTATTAAAAATAAAATATACTATTCAATAAATGACATATTTGTTTTGCTAATATACTAACATAAATTTAATGAGATAAAATATATGTTTTAAATAGAATAATAAAGAATATTCTTAGAATATTGTTTTTAGTGTAAAATTTGAAGTAGAATGGTTGGAGACAATGAAAAATATTTGGTGCAAATATTGCACTATTATAGTGGGATTAGGGCAACTCCAACAATGAGTCTTGTCTCATAGGAATCAAAACCAAATTTTGATACCTATTGATACTATTTACAAGGTATTAAATTATCATCTCCAATAATAGGTATCAAATTCATGGTATTAAATTTATTTTTAGGGATGTTTCTACTATGGACGAAGGTCTCTTCCTTTTCATCATTTCCTTAAAAATAGAAAAACTAGGAGGATATGTAAAAGCTACTCTTTCTTTTTCATCACTTCGGCATGTATCAAAAAAATATTGTGAGGCTTCTTGTCTTACACCCCCCCGGCGGAAAGTGTAGTCGTAATGGACGATTCCATTGGTTAGAATTGAAAAAATGGATCACAAGATCTCTTTCAAACGTTGTGTGGTATGCTTGATCTGGCTCTTCATCCAGATTAATGATAATTCACATGTGACATAGATATTAATTGGTTAACGTTTTTCTCAACGTGAAGTCCTAAGAGAAGTAGCAAATTTGCTACCTTTCTTAGAATTAATTAAGGCAAAATTTGGTACCCTTTATTTTAACTATTGGAGTTGCAAGGACCTTCAACTATGTATCAAAATTTAGTTTTGATACCCATTGTTGAACTTGCCCTAAGGGTTTTCTCTTCAGCTTTTTTAGCCTAGGATATTTGTTTTTTTTTTCCCTATTGTAAATTTCTTTTTTAATCTTATTTATTTATTTGAGAAAAACCTCTTGTAGATAGTTACAATGAAATTGAAGAACAAGGACAACACGGAGGTTTTTTTTATTTATTTATTTTTTTCCATTCCTTTAGCCAGGTGTTTTATTATCTAGGTTTTATAGTAAGTATACAATTTTAAAATTTTATGATAATGTGATTACCGTTAAAGCGTTCACGCTCAATTGATTTTTATTTTATTAATTGTTGGTATTCAACTCATGAACTTTGCTCGTCTTGCATTTATCTTACCCTCACACAACTAGTCTCAATCCTAGATAAGTTATGAGGTTGCCCGAAGTAACCTGATAAAACAGTATAAAACCTCACTATTTACAAGAATTTAAAAATATATATATATATATGCAATAAAATCTTAAAATTAAGAAAAAAAAAATATCATTGTAAAATTGATTTATGTATTTATTATCAACAATATCTATTCTCATTTATAATACTATCTCCATTAAATTAAAGTGTTTTCGATTTTATTATTGGTTTTAAAAAATTAGTTGACATGTAATTTTCACTTAAAAAATTCGTGACATGTGGTTTTCATTGTGAAATCAGTCGCACCTTTTACTTTGGAACAAAAGTATCAAATTTTCATAATTTTTCAAATTTTTTGTTGAAAATAAAATATTAATCTCAATGTCATTTAGAGGTGACAATTTGTGTCCATGCCCATTTGACTACCTAGACCGCCAGCATTTTAATGTATGGGCATCAATAAATTTTTAATAAACATAAATGAGGAGTGCCCATAAAAACTCAATTTCATTCATGGGCAATGGGCACCCATGAACATAAAAAACATTGAAAAGTCCATAAAATCAAATAAATAAAAACGATCGTTATGTGTGTGTGTGTGTGTATATATATATATATATTTATTTATATATTGAAGGGTAAACTACACAAATAGTCCCTGTAGTTTATTTATTTATATATTGAAGGGTAAACTACACAAATAGTCCCTGTAGTTTTAGTGTTTTTTGTAATTTGTCCTTGTACAAAAAATTTTTTGTCAGTCGTCCTTGTACCAACCAATTGAACGCAATTGATCCTTCCGTCTAGTTCCATTATATTTATTCCGTTAAGTCTTGACATGTACATTGCACGTGCATTTTGGACGGGGTAAAATAGTCATTTTGCTTTTGAAGTACTGGGACCAATTGTGAAACTGTAAAATTGGCTCTCTTTCTTCAAACCATTATTACCTTCTCTCTCTCTACTTACAGTGTATACGTTGCATTGCTTTCACAATTTGGCCGCCCATTGTCATCTTCTCTGGCAACAGTGACCTCGGGTAACACTTTTGCCCTCTCTCACCCTACATCATAATATCCCAATATTTAATTAACCCACCTGAAAAACCCCTTGATTACAAAACTTAAAGCAAATCAATCAGTTTCTTCCATATGATAGTTCATCACTAACGGATAGAGACGTCTAAAATCCCTGCTGCGAACTAGTACAAGCCATGGCGATCCTCTACGTTGTGTGGCAAGGGGCACGACGGTGTTGGCGGAATTCAACGCCGTACAAATTGCCGGAAAACACATGGTTGCTGGAAAAAAAAAAAAAAGCTGTTCAAAATTGCCAAAAAACACATGGTTGTGATTATTTCTACACGCCATTGTCCATGGATCCACTGCCGTCGCTGCCTCCATTGATCTCTACACTTACGTCTCCCTTCGATTTCTTACTCCTTCCGGTAAAACCCTGCTCAAACTAAATTCATTTTACACCAGATTATTTTTGTATATATTTTTTTTTGGCTTTTGAGACTATAGAAATCAGTTGTAAAGATTGAATATTGATTTGATTTGGTAATGTTTACTTTATTTCCTAATCTTTGTTCGAGTAATGGCATTTGGCAATTGAGTGGTACTAGGAGAGAGAGAGAGAGAGAGAGAGAGAGAGAGAGAGAGAGAGAGAGAGAGAGAGAGAGAGAGAGAGAGAACAGTGATGGGTGGTGGTGGGTTGAGAAGAAGATGAACAGTGATGGGTTGATTTTCTTTGGCTTTAATCATTTCAGAATTGGTCCCTGTACTTCTTAAGATGAAATGACTATTTTACCCATCCACAAATGCATGTGTGTGGTAAGTGTACACACTTAATGGTAGAAAATTAACAGAGTTTAACGGAGGGACCATTTGGGTAAAATGTCTCGGTATAGGGACCATTTGCGAAGTGTAAGGACTAATTGCAAAAAGCACTAAAACTACAGGGACCATTTGTGTAGTTTGCCCTATATCGAAATCATACTTCATACGTAGATTATCTTAAAAAAATTCATAGCACTTTGAATCATTTCAATTAGGTGAATGAGCGAGAAATTATGCTAAACCATCAGGGTAGCAAGTAAAATGACACATGTCGACGGTTATGCATATTTTACTTGCTACCTTACGATTTTTAGATCATAATTTTTCGCTCGTTTACCCGATCGATGTGATTTAAAGTGCTATAAATTTTTTTTTAGATGATCTACGTATGAAGTATAATTTCAGAGACATATATATGTTTTTGGAATAATTTTATGTAATGCTTGTTTTTATTTGATAATATTATATTAATAGTTAAATGACTAAATGGATGTCCAAGCCCTTTTAATGGCCCGCCTATTTATGCACATGTTATCAATTGAAAATTCACTTGCCCTCCCGTTTGAGCCTGTTGCCCACATTGGCATTGTTCATACCCGCCCAATCCACTCATTTGTCACGTCTCATTCAAAAAAATATGTAACTTTGTTGTAATTTAAATATATAAATATATATATATATATATATAAGCGAGTAAACATATGATATTAAAAATTCTGACCAGTAAAATTTAATTATTCTTTAAAAAGAGATAATATAGGCAAAAAGTTCAAGGAGAGTACCAACTAGCAAAGTCTAGCATGACCAACGTACGTTTTAAGAACTTTATTTGAGTTCGATGTATTTATGAGGAGATAAAATAAAATAATATCCCATGCCGACCATTTCTTGGCGCACCGCGCACCACTTAATTTGGCCGACCCCATAGTAAGGTACTCCTATTTGATTAGAAAAGCCACACTTATAGTTATTCCTATATAATTCTTGCATAATTAGAGCTCGTTTGGTGTAGCGTTTTGAAAACGCAGTATTTTAAAAATGCAGCGTTTTTAAAACGCAGATTATTTAAAACGTAGCTTTTTTCTTTATAAATGCGTTTGGAATATTATGTCAAAACGCTGCTTTTTATTCCCTACTGCGTTTTAAAATCCGTGTTTTGGGAAAAAGCTAGGAATTCCAGCGTTTTAAAACGCAGCTGCGTTTTGAAAACGCTGCGTTTTCTACCGCAGCATTGAAACGCTAAGTTAAGGAATAAGCTGCGTTTTAACCCTGCGTTTTGGCCAAAACGCGCGAACAAACAGGCTCTTAATTGGTTGTTTAAAACATCCACCTTCTGAGATTCAGTAATTGTTCTACTGGTTAGAGTCTAACTCTCCGTTGTTGATCCCAGGGTCGAATCTCGTTGGGGTCTTTGAAGGTTAAGGATATAAAAAAAAAATAAAAAAAAATCCACCTTCTTAAAAATATTTGTTATGGACTAATTCTCTTATTCAAAAAGATAGACGTATTTTGGCACGAAATCAAAATTGTCAAGGAGTAACTCTTTTCACATGCATTTTATTAGTCAGTTTCGTAGTGTGATATGATCCTACTTTACTTGCCATGCGAATTCGAGTCGAAATTACTAAAGTTGATTTCTTTAACTTATGAATTAAATAGGAGTTGGATGTTAAATGATGGAGCTCAAATAGCTTGCCTTGATTTATACCTTGCGTACATATCCAACTCCACATAAACGAATTTACTCGAAAAATGCATTTTGATCGTAGGTCAATTGAATGATCATTTTAAGAGTGCTAATTTAAAAAAATGTATGAACAGATATAGTACTTTTTAAGTTTAAAACGAGTGTTTCTTTTTAGTTTTTTTGCACAAATTAAGAAAGTCAGCTTTTTAAGTCAATTTAATAGTAGTACACTTTGGTATTACATTTGAAAAATGATGGATACTAAAAGATGAATTTAGTAACTTTGAGTTGACACCCAAACATCTGCTTCTTCAAGTAATTGATCCACCGTTGGTCCCGCCGCGAATGACACATCGTTAATAAAATAGATCATTTGCTAAGACAACAATGACATTAATTAATAGACAAGATAGCAAAGTATTAGCGATTTAAGTAACTTTGTTTTTAACATGATGGGAAGCTAGATAAGAAGAACTTAGAGATCCTGCTGCAGTCCGGTTCGATCTAACTTTAACATAAAAAATAAATAAAATGAACGAGAATGAGAACTAGAACTAGAACTAGAACTATAACTATAACCAGAACCAATACTTCAGTTCTTAAAAAATTCAAAACCAAATCAAGATATATAAGAACCAATACTTTGGTCCGGTCCTGCCCAGAAATCAACTTTCAATTAAAAGCTATGAGAACTGAGATGCCAACGAATTCAGCTACGACTTCTTTGTTTGCTTTCCTTTGCGTGATAAAGAACAAAAAAAAAAAAATGTTGACAAAGCCGGTTACTACTGACAAGTTCAATCATTGTTTGGATTTGTTACACATCTCTAGCTGTTAGAGATGGGGAGGTTCGATGTCTACACAGGTGGTTCGGGTATTAGTTCCTCGTATCTTCTGTTGGGTTGGGTGGATGCTCGCCAAGGTGAAGATTGTTGGATGTGATGGCTCGATGTCCCTGGCAAGAGGTCGGCGCCCGAACCATCACATCCAACAAAAAAAGAAGACTGAATTGAGTTAGAAATACGAGATGAAGTTGTAATCTACTTATGTTTCTAAATGAAATGAGCTAATCGAACTTAGTCTTTGGTTGTGATTTCTTTGCCGAGGTTGAAGATTAGATGTGTCGGGACCAGTGCAGAGCCACCTTATAGGGTTTAGTGGGGCCATAGGACCCCACTCAAATTTATGTTATATACTATATTTTTCATAATTGTGATACAAAAAGTTGATATTGTTGCCTTATTTTAAGGTACACTACTAATGTTCATCTTCAAAAGGATGGTGGGTTCAAATCTCATTAGTAACAATACTCTATTTTTTTATTTTTGAAATATATTTTTATCTTCTTTGTTGATTTTTTTTTTTTTTACCTATTTTTATGTTCTTTGTTGACTTTTTTACCTATTGCTAACAACACTCAATTTTTTTTTTACCTATGGACGTCGTTTTGATGTTAATAAAAAAAATTAAAACCAAAAATTAAAATTTTGAGAAAACTCAGGTAGTCATCCCCTCTCTTTCTCTCTCCAAATCCATTGTGCCCCCACTTGAAAACGTTTTTGGATCCACCACTAGTTGTGACATTTTCTGAGTTTAGGACTTCAAATGGATCTCCAAACGAATAGATAGAGAAAAAGATGGGAGTGGGAGATGATGAGACCGCCGGAGAGAAATATGATGAGGTTGACAGTCAAGAAGAGTTTACGTGGACGGGATTCAACTTCAAGGATGAAGCGACACGTGGCCCAAATTGCCAATGTAGATAGACAACAAAACAAGTGTTGTGGTTTTTGAGGTAAAGACTACCGTTTTTGTTGCTGTTTCTGTTATTGTTGTTGTTGTTGCTGTTATTGTTGTTGTTGTTGTGGTTGACGGCAACCTTAAGTAAAAACTATAATGTAAGTATTTATACTTAGGATTAGAAATTAAAATTTTAAAAATATTAATTTATATATATATATATATATATATATATAATATATTGGTTTGGTCTGGTTCCAACAAGTTTTATTAGTTTTAAAATTAGGATCGAACTAGCTGGCCAGTTCTACTATAATTCAGGATCGAAACCAAACTATAAGTATTGTTTCAGTTTGGCTTTTTTCGTCTGGTCTAAATTTTTTTTTAAAACTGCACACCCTTAAGTTCCTAATTAACTACAATACTAGACTAAGGGGTATCTCACCAATTAGAGCAAGATTATTGAAACAAATTAAATAGGAAAAAAAAAACCTATGTTTTGGGACAAAGATTATTGTGTTACGTGAATTGCCAATTGGCTCGCACTTGACCCATAAAGTAAATAAACACAGCTTGTGCTGCAATATATGGATAAGTGAGTCATCTTATTTATTGGAGTGAGTGGAGTCCATGAAGACTCGTGTGTAAAGTAGTTGTACCTTTCTCCCTAAAACCCAACTTTATTTATTACTAAAAGAACATTGAATTTGGAAGGTAATTGGCAATGTAACGGACAGAAACTTTTTGATTGTCATGTCATGTCATTTCGTTAATATAGATAGTACTCCTTCCTACGTCGTTTTATTAGCACTTGGATTGGAGTATTATTTTTGGCACCTAAGTAACAATGTTATCCAAACAAAATAAATCAGCCACCTAGATATAGACTTGTTATAGGCTACGGTGCACCAACCATGGACAGATCCATGTTGCACACAATGGGGTCACTGGATCCCACTTAATTTTTTTATAGTTAAAATATATTTTTGTGTTCTTTGTTGATGCTTTTCGATTGTTTTGTAATTAAAATATATTTTTGTGCTTTTTGTTAAAATATAAAAGTTAGTCCGAGGGCTAATCATGTTTGTTTTCCAACTATTTACTTGAGTTTTATTATTGTGGCTTGCACTTAAAAGATAATTTTGGAATATATAGATCGAGCGTGTGGTTACCGGCCTTGACTCGCCCAAGTGTAAGTTGGGAAAGAAATGTATTTGCATATTCGTTATGTAATTTGTGGTTTTCACTTTCTCTCTTCATTAATTAATTTCATTTTCTCTTCTTTATTTCTTTTTTAGCAATGCTACATTCAACCACTTAGATATATCAAAAACATCAACCGTCTGCATTAAGAGTTATACCTTTCACAAAACATACAATCCAATAATTTATCATTTTCCTTTCTCTTAACTCATTCATTATCAAATTACTAAAAAATAAAAACACAATAAACAAACCACTAGGCCTGTCAGTGGATCAGATATGCATCGAATATAGGCATATCCGAATTGAAATTATTTCGTCAAACCGATCCGATCCGATAATCCGACGGATCATATGTATGTTAATCCATATCCAAATTTGTTATTAGTTGATATATCCGAAAAATAACCGATCCGAAATTTTTGTTATGAATAAAATAAATAAAATTATACCACTACCAATATATATTTATATTAGTGTATATATTATGAATGTGTATAATGCTAAATACGTTATTTTTGGATCGAGTCGGGTTCTTAACGAATCGAATATAATTAAATTCATATTTGATCCACTAAGTAAACAGATTATCGAATTCGAGTTATTAAACCATTATACAAATTCATATTCAAAATTTTTTTATCAAAATCAAATTAAATTCGGAACAAAATCGGATTCATTCATTGAGATGCCTACAAACCACCCATACAAAAAGCGCAGAAAGAAGAGAACATAAAGGGTAAAACAAACAAAAAGCTTTATGTATCACAATTCACAATGCTCTCAGACTCGTAGTCCTATCACAGTCCACTGACTAGTAGCACTACTCAAAAGAAAGAAACTGTTAAAAATCTTAATGAAAAAAGCAATCATCTCTCACAAATTAAACTTTCCCAGCTCTTAATTTCCTGATATCATCATCAATTGCTTATACTTCATCATTTGCTTATGCGGACGTAGTAGTAAATGCATGATGGTGATGATGATGAAGAGTTAATTCCTGTTTTAATCCTCGTACTACGTGGATCATTAATTTAACATTTGTATTATCGAGATTGTACAAATCATCAGTACAATCTAAATTAATAACACCCGTTTAATATTTAACAGATTCTGTGGTATTTGTAGATGTTATTTGAAAAATTAAGTAAAAAATAAATGGTAAAATAGTAATTTTTAATAAAGCATATAATTTCCTTTTTGTCTCTCTTTTTTCTTTCTGGCTATTCCCTTCGTCCCTAAATTATTGTCTTGTTTGATCCGATACACGGATTAAGAAAAAAATAATTGACTTGATTATTAATATTTATGTACTGTGTAGTTTCCTCATATTCATGTGGCCCATAATTAAAGTAGGAAGAAAAATAAGGGTAAAATGGTAAAGTGATGTCCTAAAAAAGAAAGTTTCAAACAAGATAATATTTAGGAACGGACAAAAAAGAAAAGAAAGACAATAATATAGGGATGGAGAGGGTATTATTTTTAATTTTACTTTTTGCTCAATTATTATTAATTTCACTTTTTTGTTCGGTTATTATTTTAATAAAAAATTAATTAGTAGAATCCATTAAATATCAAATAATCGTTATTAATTTAAGTAAAATTTATAATTAAATTAATAGTATGACAGTTGCAACCTTAGTAATACACAAAAATCAAATGAGTGATCTTCAAATAGTATGAGGGTAATAAAAATAGTTAACTAAAACAATAATAATATCCTTTTGATTAGTTTTTTTATTACAAGTAATATTCTCTCTCCTCTGTCTCCCTCAGGAACTTGACACAGTTTTTACCTAACACTAACAAAGCTTTCGTTTTTTTCCTTTTGAAAAGGTGTGGTGTCCATCGAATCGACCTGAAAGCTCACAATACTAATCATTCGAGTTGATGAGTTGAGTTAAACCAAAAGAACAATAAAATTAAAATTTTTAAAGAGTTCATTTTGAATTGGTTGCTTAACTTAACAATTTACAAGCGAGTCTAAAAATGCACTTTACCCCAAGTCACACTAGCTTTGATGGCCCTATTCACATACTTGTGCAATTTTTATTTTCTCTCCCATTAATCTCACAGTTTTCTTATTCTATCATTTATAAGAGAGTAGTGATAAAAATATAATTTTTTGTATATAAATTTAGGTATAAAGCATGTAATTAATTAGATAACACAAAATTTAACATATAATGTTATTCTTTAACCGAACACATGCTTGACATCTTGATTTTTTTTATAAAATCACAAACTAAAAGCCACAAATTGCAAACAAAGTATCCATTTAACTGGACCAATATTAAGAAATCAGACTCTTTAATCTCTCTCTATATATAGATAAACTAGATTTGAGCGATCACATGAACTAAGAAATTTACATTAATTTCCCGATTTGACCTATGATGATGTTACATTTATAACAAAAACCATAGTCCAAACGTCGGAAAGATTTTGATCATATATATATACTATAGTATAGACTATGGCGGATCTCTTTCTATATCTCTCTCTAACTTTCTATAAGAATAAGAATTGCTCCTCCAGCCAAACTCTTGAAAATGGTAGTTTAGCTGGAGTGCATGTTCTCGCTTTCTCTCTCCACCTTTCCTCTGTAAAGCTACAGGCAGCTCTGCTAGTACTAACCCCCACCCCTCCTACCCTGTTTCTTGACAGAATTTTGCCTCGGCAATCTCTCACAAAATAACGATTACCCAAAAAAAATCATTTAAAACCCAGGTCAGTTTTTTGGATTTTATGTAATGGGTTTCCCTCAGATTTCAATTTTACACACTCACTTTGTCCCCTTCTGCAATTTAGAGATAACATAAGAAAGTTAAAGAGACAGAGAGAGAGAAGAGAGAGAAAAACAAGAAAGAGAGAAAAAGACGAAGTTGGGTGTGTTTTTTTGGGTGTATTTCCGTGTAGGGTTTGAATTTGGTGACGGTAATCTCCTTTGTTTTCATTTGCAATGGCTTCTGCAGATTTCCCTTACGCTACAAAGCCCCCATCTGTTCTCTCTACCTGCGCACTTGTCAAGCTTTCAATACAACAACAGATTTGATCTTCTCAATTTCTTCCTTCTCAACATTTAATTATTAATAATAGAAATAATTTTATTAATAACACTGATTCACTAGAACTAGCAGCCTCAACAACAAAAACTCCTTGATTTCGTTCCAATTTCGCTTGATATCTATAATGGGCATCAGTCTGTTCGTCACTCAATTCATTCAAGGTTTGCCCGTATTGGAATTATCGTCAATTTGCATCAACTTGACATTGCTCGTCTGTTTCCTCTTCATAGTCTCAATCAGGCAGATTTCTTTTTGTGTGGGTCGAGTTAGAATCATCAAGGAGGATTCAAATACCAATGGGGTGGTCCCAATTCGGCGAATTGCCGAAATTCGCAGTTTTGAAATCGGTAATGGCTATAAAGCTTCAGTATTTTGTTGCTTTTATGTTTTGTTTGTTCAACTACTGGTATTAGGTTTCAATGGTGTTGCTTTAATAAGAGTGTCTGGGAAGGGTACGAATTGGACCCATTTATTGTTGCCTGCGGCTCAGGGTTTAGCTTGGTTTGTGTTGAGCTTTTCTGCCCTTCATTGTAAATTTAAGCTATCTGAGAAGTTCCCATTTTTGTTGAGAGTATGGTGGGTTCTCTCTTTTATCATTTGTTTGGGTACCCTTTACGTTGATGGTAAAGGAATTTTGATAGAAGGGTCAAAACACTTAAATTCTCATGTTTTAGCTAATTTTGCATCGACCCCGGCTCTTGCTTTCATCTGTTTTGTTGCGATTAGGGGTGTTACTGGTATACAAGTTTATAGGAACTCTGATATTCAAGAGCCATTGCTGCTTGAAGAAGAAGCAGGGTGTCTTAAGGTTACACCTTATAGTGATGCAGGTCTCCTTAGTTTGGCCACACTTACTTGGTTAAACCCACTTCTTTCCATTGGTGCCAAAAGACCACTTGAGCTAAGAGACATTCCGCTTCTTTCACAAAAGGATCGTTCTAAGACAAATTATAAGCTCTTGAATTCGAATTGGGAGAAGTTGAAGGCTGAGAATCCCTTAAAGCAGCCTTCTTTGGCTTGGGCTATTCTCAAATCTTTCTGGAAGGAGGCAGCCTGTAATGCAGTATTTGCAGGGTTGAATACTCTTGTATCGTATGTGGGTCCATTCTTGATTAGCTACTTCGTAGATTACTTGGGGGGAAAAGAGACCTTCCATCATGAAGGGTACATTCTTGCTGGAATATTTTTCTCCGCAAAACTGGTGGAGATTTTAACAACTCGCCAGTGGTATCTCGGTGTAGATATTATGGGCATGCATGTGAGATCGGCTCTAACAGCAATGGTGTATCGGAAGGGGCTCAAGCTCTCGAGCTCAGCCAGGCAAAGTCACACTAGTGGAGAGATTGTTAATTACATGGCAGTCGATGTACAGAGAATAGGGGACTATTCTTGGTATCTACATGACATATGGATGCTTCCTATGCAAATCATTCTGGCCCTTGCCATACTTTACAAGAACGTGGGGATTGCTTCTCTCGCGACTTTAGTTGCTACACTTATCTCTATTGTTGTCACTATACCTTTGGCGAGGGTTCAGGAAGAATACCAAGACAGACTAATGGCTGCCAAGGATGATAGAATGAGGAAAACTTCTGAATGTTTGAGAAACATGAGGATCCTCAAGTTGCAAGCTTGGGAGGAAAGGTACCGTGTGAGGCTGGAAGAAATGAGAAGCGTGGAATATAAGTGGCTAAGGAAAGCACTTTATTCACAGGCTTTTGTTACATTCATCTTTTGGAGCTCCCCTATCTTTGTTTCAGCTGTTACTTTCGGTACTTCCATACTGTTAGGAGGCGAGCTTACAGCAGGGAGTGTTCTTTCTGCTCTTGCCACCTTCAGGATCCTCCAAGAACCGCTTAGGAATTTCCCTGACTTGGTTTCAATGATGGCTCAAACAAAAGTGTCTCTTGATCGAATAGCTGGGTTCTTACAGGAGGAAGAGTTGCAGGAAGATGCAACCATTGCTCTACAACGAGGCATGACTAATGTGGCAATAGAAATTAAAGATGGGGAGTTTGCGTGGGACCCATCTTGTTCGAGGCCTACATTGTCGGGGATACAGATGAAGGTGGAGAGAGGGATGCGAGTGGCTGTTTGTGGTATGGTTGGTTCTGGGAAGTCAAGCTTCCTTTCTTGCATTCTTGGTGAGATCCCGAAAATCTCTGGCGAAGTAAGTTAAGGTTCTGACCGACAAATCAGATTTCTATCTTCAATCTGCTTAATTAAATTACATTTTAATGTGTATTTACTTGTTCGTGTTTAGGTTAGAATATGCGGGTCTGCTGCGTATGTCTCTCAGTCAGCCTGGATACAGTCGGGAAATATAGAGGAAAATATTTTATTTGGTAGCCCGATGGATAAAACAAAGTACAAGAGTGTAATTCATGCTTGTTCCCTGAAAAAGGATTTGGAGCTTTTCTCACATGGTGATCAGACCATTATAGGTGATAGAGGCATAAATCTGAGTGGTGGACAGAAGCAGCGTGTGCAGCTTGCCAGGGCACTCTATCAAGATGCAGATATTTATTTACTGGATGATCCCTTCAGTGCGGTTGACGCACACACC
Source organism: Platycodon grandiflorus (assembly GCA_016624345.1). Classification (NCBI taxonomy): domain Eukaryota; kingdom Viridiplantae; phylum Streptophyta; class Magnoliopsida; order Asterales; family Campanulaceae; genus Platycodon; species Platycodon grandiflorus. Next base: position 9,445,105 of record CM028366.1, on the reverse strand, counting down.
GGATCCGAATTGTTCAAGGTTAGACTTACTCTTCATAATGTCGGTTTTACAACTTAGTTGGGCTGAGTTTGTTTAATATTAACTTTGACTAAACATATGACGTAAAACTGCAGGAATATATAATGACCGCACTAGCTGCTAAGACAGTGGTATATGTAACCCATCAAGTTGAATTTCTGCCAGCTGCTGATTTGATACTGGTAATCTGTCCTATCCTTTCTTGTTTAACTGATTTTGTTTTGTGGTCTAAGGTCTTCGCTGATATGTATGGATTCAGTTTATGTGTTTGAATTATCAAGGCTGCCTACTTTAATTCAGTTTGGAGGTTTCTGGGTCACTGTTGGCCCAAATTTTACTTCCATATTGTCACTGAGCCCTGCTGAATTTATTTCATTTTCTTTCGTGGCTCAATCATGTTTTATTAAGATTTCAATTTATTTGGATGGTACGTATTCTATTGGTCGAGCACAGTAGGTAAGAACCGATTTTTGGTTCTTTTGCTTGAACAAAAACATAAGAATAGCTATTGGGTTCGGAAGTTTTTTATCAACTTAACTCAAGCTTTCGAATCTTGTTTTCATGTTGAGTTGATTATGTGAAGTATAGAAGGCCAATAGTGATCCTGGTGCATGGACAGGTTGATCCATTGCGACCTAGAGGTCACTGGTGCGAACTACTCAAACAGTCTCTGCTTGCAGGAGGGGGTAAGACGGTGTAAATTTGACCCTTCCCAGACCCTGCAATGACGGGATGGGAGCCTCGTGCACTGGGCCCTCCTTTATTTTATCTATATTTATAGGAAGTTGTCAGGTTTGTTATAACTTGATGACTAATTAATAATGTAATTATCCTTTAGAAAGGACTTTATTTTTCCATGAATTGTGTGCTTTCACTGGAATTGAAAGGAAATTCTGATTTTATCCTTAATAAACTGAAGAGAGTATCTTGAGATCTAGAAATTTTAGTTGTATTATGGATTTAATTTATTCCTCTCTAATATTCATGTTCCATCTTGCAGGTTTTAAAGGAAGGTTGTGTCATTCAGGCAGGAAAATATGATGATCTTTTGCAAGCAGGAACTGACTTCAACACTTTGGTTTCAGCTCACCATGAAGCAATTGAAGCTATGGATATCCCCAATCACTCATCTGAAGATTCAGATGTACCTCATCCTGTAGATGCACCAGTTCTACTGAGTAAGAAATGCGAATCGGTTGGAACCAGTATCGACTGTTTGGGAAAGGAAGTTCAAGAAGGCGTATCGGCTTCGGACCAGAAGGCTATCAAAGAGAAAAAGAAAGCCAAACGTTCAAGGAAAAAACAGCTTGTTCAGGAAGAGGAAAGGGAGAGAGGAAAAGTCAGCATGAAAGTGTACTTATCGTATATGGCTGCAGCGTACAAGGGCTTATTGGTTCCACTGATTATTCTTGCGCAAACGTTGTTCCAGGTGCTTCAGATTGCGAGTAATTGGTGGATGGCTTGGGCTAATCCACAAACAGAAGGGGACCAGCGCAGAACAAATAGTATGGTCCTTATTGGTGTTTATATGGCCCTTGCCTTTGGAAGTGCTTTGTTTATATTTGTTAGGGCTGTACTTGTCGCTACATTTGGGCTAGCAGCTGCACAACAACTGTTTCTGAAAATGCTTACGAATGTGTTCCGAGCACCAATGTCTTTCTTCGATTCTACTCCTGCTGGCCGGATATTGAATCGTGTATGTATATATTTTTGCAGTTGATCATCAATTGTGAGGGTTTATGTCTTTGCCTTCATTTTTTTTCCTTCTCTTCTATTGCGGATTTATCTCAAGGGTCTGTGATGTACCAGGTATCGATTGATCAAAGTGTTGTTGATCTAGATATTCCTTTTAGACTTGGGGGGTTTGCTTCAACAACAATCCAGCTTCTTGGTATAGTTGGGGTGATGACAACAGTTACTTGGCAAGTCTTGCTTCTCGTTATTCCAATGGCGGTAGCTTGTTTGTGGATGCAGGTATGAAATAACCTTTTGAGATCAATTGGCAAAAAATATTAGCGAGGGATTTTCATGTTATAATATCTGAATGCAGAAATACTATATGGCATCATCAAGGGAACTGGTGCGCATTGTTAGCATCCAGAAGTCTCCAATAATCCATCTCTTTGGGGAATCTATCGCTGGAGCAGCTACAATTAGAGGATTTGGGCAAGAAAAACGGTTCATGAAGAGGAACCTTTACCTTCTTGATTGTTTTGCTCGTCCCTTCTTTTGCAGTATTGCTGCCATTGAATGGCTCTGCCTACGCATGGAGTTGCTGTCAACCTTTGTATTTGCTTTCTGTATGATCTTGCTGGTGAGCTTCCCCCATGGAAGTATTGATCCAAGTAAGTAAAATAAAAATCAATTTGCTATGTCAAGACATCATAAAGATTTTTTTTTTGCTTGTGGATGATCTAACAAATTAAATGTCAGCCAACATTTCTAATCAAAAACTTTTCCTCCCCATAGGCATGGCAGGTCTTGCCGTAACATACGGCCTTCAGTTAAATGCACGCTTATCTCGATGGATTCTTAGCTTTTGCAAGCTTGAGAACAAAATTATTTCCATAGAGAGAATTCATCAGTATTGCCACATCCCTAGTGAAGCACCGCCACTTATCGAAGATACTCGTCCCCCATCCTCCTGGCCGGAGGAAGGAACAATTGAAATAATGGATTTAAAGGTACATGTTTCATCTTTGCCATACCTTGCTTGATTCTTATTATACTTGGCTAATATCATCTTAGTTCTTCTGTCTTTTAAACATTTTGGTCACTAAGGGAGTTTGAGAAGGGATTGAACCAATGAGCCACCCCTTAGGGTTTATATCATCTTAGCTAACTTGTTTTACAATCACGAATATCCTATTATATGTAGGTTCGTTACAAGGAGAATCTACCTGTGGTTCTCCGCGGGGTAACCTGCACGTTCCCTGGTGGGAAGAAGGTAGGAATTGTGGGGCGTACTGGAAGTGGTAAATCAACTTTGATTCAGGCACTCTTTCGGCTGATTGAACCAGAGGATGGCAGAATCATTATCGACAACATTGATATTTCAGCAATTGGTCTCCACGATCTTCGTAGCCGGCTGAGTATCATACCCCAAGATCCAACTCTATTTGAAGGGACCATTAGGGGCAACCTTGATCCCCTTGAAGAGCACTCAGATCAAGAAGTTTGGGAGGTGAAAATTCATTTTGCATCCACGCTCTTGTAATTTTCCTTTTCTTCATTTTCTGGCTAAATATGCTGTGAATACTAGTTTGCTGCATTTCTGCAATCTTTGCGAATGTAATTTGATTTTGATATACCATGCTAATGCTATATTTATTTTGCACAGGCCCTTGATAAATCTCAGCTTGGAGACATTGTCCGTGAGAAAGAGCAAAAGCTTGATACACCAGGTATGTGTGCTTGACAGTTCAAAATACTCAAACATTGTTAGTATATCATTACAGGCATCAAGTTTTGGTGTGTATAGCTGACGTTTCTTTTTTTATTTTATAAAACTGGCAGTTCTAGAAAATGGAGATAATTGGAGTGTGGGACAACGCCAGCTTGTATCGCTGGGCCGAGCTTTACTCAAACAGGCAAGAATTCTGGTGCTTGATGAAGCGACTGCCTCGGTTGATTCAGCCACAGATAATCTCATCCAGAAGATCATCCGTACAGAGTTTAAGGACTGTACTGTGTGTACTATTGCTCACCGCATCCCCACCGTTATTGACAGCGATCTCGTTCTTGTCCTCAGTGATGGTGCGTATCCTGGTTAATTCTAACACCTTTTTCAATTTACTAGACATAGATGTACTAATGCTGGTGTAATGTACATAAAATATGGATATAAATATACAATATTATAAAAATAAAAATAAAACTTTTTCATTTGGTCCCGGGGGTGGGAAGTGATCGAATCTGGGACTTCACCCTTTATGGGAATTGGAAGGCTGTAGTTCTATGGGAATTTTCTTGAAGACTCTGGTTCATGATCATTTGCATTGACACCCGTAATTGAGTTTTTATCGCATTTCACAATTCTCATCAGCATACTTCTTGTCGTATTTGGATGGAAGAGGTGAGAGCACAAAGACAGTGCATGATTAGAAACATAGAACAATGAGTTTATTCTAACTATCTTATATGATATATGATGTTCGTTCTAGTGCTTTATGAAGCCCTCTTTTCTTCTTGATAATCATACAGCCATAGCGCAACAGTAAGGTTGCTCGTATATGACATGGAGGTCATTTGTTTGGAAAAAGGAATAGTCCCTCTGTTCCCAGGGATAAGTCTGCCAATATTAGATCTTTCCTAGACCATGCAATGTGGGAGCTTATGCACAGGACCGCCAGCCCCTCCCCCCTCAAATTTTTAGTACTTTCCTAGTACTATGGCCATCCAATTTGTTACCAAGAATGGGTTTCTAGGTTTAATTTTCTTGTAATGCCTGAAAGGAATAAAACTTTTCAATTATACTCATTTTTATATGTTACTACTTTTGTTATTGGCCTACTAATTTTTAATCAAGTTGCCTCAAGCAAGGTTAAAGACCCAACCTCTCACTTAGTAGAGTTGGGCAGTACTGCCCAAGCTAGAACTTGGGAATTATTGCTATGCTTCTGTATTATGGACTTCTATAATATCTCTTCTGACTAGGATTTCTTTTTGCCGATTATTCGTTGCCGGTTAATTGCCAATGTTTCAGCCTATACGAACTTTGTTCTATTCTTTTTTATATGAATGAATGTTGGGACTCAATTTTTTACTTGCATTATAGGATATGTCACCAAATTGGTCTACGGTTGTTTTGCAGGGCGAGTCGCTGAGTTTGATTCTCCAACACGACTATTAGAGGACAAGTCTTCCATGTTTCTCAAATTGGTATCTGAATACTCATCAAGATCAAGTGGCATACCTGATTTCTGATATAGATGGCATGCCTGATAAACCTTCAACCTGGAAGCAAATGAGACAGCAGAGGACTACTCCAAGAAGAATTGGCTTGTGCTGATCTCTTGCTCGAGTTTAAGGCCAATGGGTGGGAAAGAGGTACACGGGATGTCATCAAATCAAAACCCCATAGAAAGGAACATAGTTACATGTTGAAGCTATGGCTAAGAGATTATTCTTCCCCCCTGATAAAGAGATTGGGGGAAATCATGCATCGCTGTCATTATACTCTGTAACATAAATAAGTTGGAAAAAAGAGGCTAGCAATGATTACACAAAATAAAAAAATAAAAAAAAAATTATAATGGGACAGTGAGTAGTTCTTGATGATGATGTGCAATAAGCTAGGTTCTTTTTACGTTTATGCAATTTTGTAGAGCAGTAAACAGTTGTTCATTCCAGTGCTTCCACCAAGAAAATTTTTGTTCTTGAAATAGTGCAGTACTTCTAGTCAACTTTTCATTTTTTGTTGTAATTCTTTCCTGATTTGAGTTGCTTTTGCAGCTGCATCTTTGTAAGACCATCTCAGGAGGTGAACCGGATATCTTTGGTATATGCACATGGCAGAGGGTTCTCTGCTGGTGATGGCTGCGTTTTGAGAGACTTCTTGCCTTGCCTACTCTTGAAGCAACTGTGACAGGAAATAATGTTCATGCTTGTCACTTTTCATGGCTGATCAATGTTTTGCAGAAGGGGGAGGGGGGTTTGACTGTTATTTTCAGGTTTGAGGACGAGTAGTTAACTAGAACCGTAGACGCTTGTAAATTTGTCGTGGCACTTTGATAGCATAATTGTGATATGCTCGGACACTCAAATAACCTGTCTGGAATAGGATAGTTCTACAATTTCTGATGAAGGCAATTGCAAAATTGTTGGATGCGTAATATTTTGTGTAGGTTCTGAATCGTACTTTGGAGGGGAGATGTTTGGAGAGGGGGAGGCTTATCCTCTCATTTGTGTAATCTACTAATGGAGAATGTTCTTATAAAAAGAAGCAATTCTAATGATCATTGAGGAGGCTTTGAGCCTGGAGTTCAAACAAAGAGAAGACTTTCTGGTCCTCATTGAAGGGGCTTTGAGCCTGGAGTTGTACACTCCATGGTCAAACCAAGCTTGCAAATGGATGCTATTACCTGCTGGGTTTATGCGGGATATGAACCTGAGTCCACATTGTGGGATGGTGTATATGCTGGATATGAACCTGAGTCTGCATCTATATTGATCTATCCGTTCCACTAGCCTTTCTTCTTTTCTTTCCCTCCCTTTGCTTTCCTGCCAAAAAGTCCCAAGTTTTTGAGTGAAATAGAACCTACTACATTTACATCAAATATTTACAGAATCATCAACAGAAATGAGGTAGCATGGATTGGGAGCAGACAAAAGGCTCTAGATTTTGCCAAGTCAAGTCAGATTCTGATACAAAGAATTTGAGATAGAGGTTGTTTCCTTTTTCCAATTACCTTTTATTATCTTTCTATCCTTCCAAATCGTCCAAAGAAGAGCCATGAATATGATGTCAAGTGTTAGTCACTTGACAGTTCATTGCATTAGCAATGAGCCAATGACAGTTTCTCCGTATACAGAACAAAGCCTAATTTCTCTCAGACGGGTGTGAAGAAAAAAAGAGTGTAATTCCATGGCCACCATAGGATAGGGGTTCTAACATGTCACAACATTTGAACTTTGGTAAAATGAGGAGGATAGCAAATCAAATGAGGTCAAGTATGTGAATTCCCTTTTTCGAGTTCAGCGTAGTGAATTAATTGTATGGCAATAAGAGTCAATCCCCCCGTCTTATTGGTTCTTCTAAGTTGCTTGCAGCAATCTAAAAATCATATCAAGTCGAATTAACCATCATGGTAGAATTTGAATTTGCTCAAGAATTTGTCTTGGAAAATTCACAAAACCTACTAGGTGAAGAAGATAAATCCATGTACTGAACAATGTGCCTATTGATATTGTTGTATGCACCATGAAAATCCAAAACCATTTTGCCAAGCTTAAATATAGTTCCTGCTTGATATTAATGTCGTTTTGTTTTGTCAGCCCGCAAGCAAGTTTGTCGATTCAAGTCTTAAAATTGGGCTAGGTCGGCCAGCCCAAATTTGCATCGTACCTCCAAACTTAAGGTCCAGTCCAGCCCAGCCCATCCTAATGTCGGGTTGGTTGGGCAGCCCATTGGGCCGGACTAATTTTGCTAACTCTATACTCCACCAAGAAAGAAAGAAAGTAATCACACTTTTTTTCTTTCGATTTACAACAAAATAATAATAGGTTAGACAAACTAAGTAATCCTCTTATGGGCCGACCGAATATGTGGATTAAGTTTGAACCTCGTACAAACTAGTTGAGGTGCGTACAAATAGATCACTGTATCAACCAAAAAAAGAATAAGCATAAACTACTCTCCACGAAACTCAAACACAAGTTTATGTTAGTGAATACACATTTATGATTAATTATCATGTATTTTTTTCTTATTTTTCATATATATAGAATTGTATCTACATTAAAATTTAGTAGTATTAAAACTTAATTGTAGTAATACTTAACCGCTTTTGTAGTTTTACGATTAAGTGTATTTTTTTTTTTCTTGTTCTTTCCGTATGAAAAAATAAAAAAAAAGTCTTTTGATTTTCTGCTTGAAGTACACACTCAATTTCATTCACAGTTCTCTTACCAATTTTCCTACAGTGCTTTTTACGGTAGTAACAAAATTCAGGTGCCAAGTTAGAAAGAACATCAACAAGGCCGCAAGCAATATACACCGTCGTTCACACACACAAACACACACACACACACACACACTGACTGACTGACGCACTCTCTCCAAATTGAGAAGGATGCAGTCCATTTCGAGGCGATTGGGGCGCCAATCTCTCTACTCGTCACCTTCAATTTCATCTCTCAAATCAACTTACCCAGTTTCTGATCACTGTAATCCATTCCCTTCCCTACATTTCTATGCCCTAATTCATCTGATACATATACAACAATGTATATACATACATTATCTATATTTGGGGATTTATTTTATCTTGTTCTTTTCGTATTGAATTTTAGGGTTTTGTTTTTCTTCTTAAACTTTGTTTACAAATGCAGATTATGCAGCAGATCAACGGCGGTACGATTCTACCCTTGCCACCAAAGGCATCGGTCACCTAGTTCGCAAGGGCACTGGTGGAAGATCATCTGTCAGGTATCACCGATCTATATATATCTCCGTTTCACACTTGTTTTGAATGCGGCACTGGGTATTGAAACTATTGTAATTTCGATTTTTTTTTTTTTTTTGTTAGACATAGCTGTTGTCTTAGCTCACATGTTCAATTTGGTTGCTAAGGGATTAAACTTGTTTAGCTGCATTTCCTGTAACCTATTTTCTCATGCTGTTTATGATTTTTTTTGCTGAATTTCTATATTTTCTTACTTTCTGCAATGAGGCGCCTACATGATTGTTTTAATTCCATTTTGTATTTTCTTTGTGCTTGGCAGTGGCATTGTTGCTACTGTATTTGGAGCTACTGGGTTTCTTGGGCGTTATCTTGTCCAACAACTTGGTTAGTTGAACACTGATCTTTTGTTTTTAATTAATACTTATTTGGAGGTACACATTTGAAAAAAGTTAACTTTTTAAGAATCAAAATTGTCCCCCATGTATACTCTTAATTTTGAATATTAATAACAGTTTTCCTAATTTTTGTTATTGGTTAAGTTTGAAACATCAAAAATTCATTCGCTTAATTCTTCAACATGACTCCTTAAGTGGAACGTGCAAAATAAAAAGATGGGCTCTTTCAGTGGAATAGTGGGAGTACTTAGAAAGATTTTTATAATGGGGAAATATAATTTTGTGGGAGCGTGCTCCAAACGATTATGTTTCAGTTATGTACATTCTCTGCAGATGGATTTAGTATGGATGAACATTGTATAATCAAGTTGATTTGTTGAACTATCAAGCATATTTAGTGATTACTATGCTCATTCTGTATGTTCAGCTAAAATGGGTTCTCAAGTGCTAGTCCCTTTTCGAGGTTCTGAGGATTCTCAACGTCATCTCAAATTGATGGGTGATTTGGGCCAGGTGAATTGACGGAATGTAATTGTTTATTCAGTTTAGTTTAATATGGGGACCTGTCTTCACAGTTTGTCATAGTTTGTTTAAAAGTTTGGCATCTCCTTTTATGCCATTCAGATTGTTCCAATGAAATACAATCCATTTGATGAAAATTCAATCAAGGCAGTTATGGCCAAGGCAAATGTTGTTATTAATCTTATAGGTACATTGAGCTTTCTGTCACTTTACGAATCAGTATTATCTTAATAATTGTCAGTGGGGCTTTCTGTACTAACTAGTTGTATTCTTTTCAGGGAGGGACTATTCGACGAGGAATTTTGATCTTCACGATGTGAACCATCTTATGCCTGAACAGCTTGCCTGGGTAGGTTCCTGCAACTTTTTTTTGTCTCTGATGCATAACAAACGCAGAAGTTGTTGCTTACGAAATTATGGACGAAGATTATGGAAACAATGGTGAAAATTGCAGCGAAAACAAAAGGTAGAACACGGGTCACCGGTTAGGCTTCACTCACCTAACGTAAAGATCCCGTTTGGATTCACCGGTTAGGCTTCACTCACCTAACGTAAAGAATTCTTTGAATATTACCTCCTAGACCTAAGGAAATAATAGACAAAATAAGAACAAACCTTTGTTCCTTGAATTTCTCTTTGAGAATTATATCAATAATCTGATTTTTACATCTCTAAATCTATCCCTATTTATAGGTGTTTACAATTGCCTCCTAATCATTAAAGGAAAAGAAAACTCCTCCTAATTGTACAAGCATTAGCAATACTATCCTTCCTAGGACTAAAAAATCAAACCTATACAATCTAGGAATCAAAAACACAGCAGGAAAGACGGACTCGACCATTCTGGTCCAGGGCGATCGCCTCTTACGCCACAAAGCGATCGCTTTGTGGCCAACTGGTCCGCGAAACGCTTAAATGCGATCGCTCTCTTGGCCAGGGCGATCGCTCTCCATCCAGAATGTTGCCAATGCCTTCTTTCTCCCAAGTATCACCCCTCATTGTGCATGTGACCTCCAAAGGCCTTCCAAACTCTTGAAACTTCCCTCCTTGCATCATCAAAGCCTCGAGAGATAACGTCAACCCATCTTCTCCTACTTGCAATGCATCCATGGCTTTGTTTGGTTCTTCGTGAAGGTTGTTACCCAATGCTCCCGCATCATCCTCCCCTTCTTGAGAAAGAATTGGCCTCAATTCTTCAAGCATTTTGTGTACGGTGACAAATCTCCCACATTGAATGTAGAACTAATCGCGCATTCTTCGGGAAGGTCCAACTTGTAAGCACTATCACCAAATCTCTCTAGCACTTGAAAAGGTCCTTCGGCTCTTGGCATTAGCTTATTCTTCCTCTTGCTAGGAAATCGCTCCTTCCGCAAATGTAGCCATACTAAATCTCCGGGTTGAAATTCCGGTTGTCTTCTATTTTTGTTGGCTCGTTTCTTGTAAGCCTCATTCACTTTCTCAATCCTTGCACGAACTTGTTCATGGAATTGTTGCATATCCTTCATCTTGTTGAACGCATCCGGTTGCTCTTTCCCTTTTCGTGTGGGAACCGTATCTATTGGCAAACAAGGATTAACCCCATACACAACTTCAAATGGAGAATGTTTAGTTGCATACGTTGGTGTACGGTTGTAAGCAAATTCCGCATGAGCCAACTTCAAATCTCAATCCTTTTGGGTCTTCCCAACTAGTCCTCTTAGTAGAACTCCAAGGGTCCTATTGGTGACTTCCGTTTGACCATCCGTTTGTGGGTGATGAGATGTGCTAAACAACAATTTTGTTCCAATTATCCTCCAAAGAGATCTCCAAAAATGGCTAAGAAACTTGCTATCTCTATCACTCACAATTGTCTTTGGTAACCCATGCAAACGCACAATTTCTTTGAAGTACAAATCCGCAACTAAGGAAGCATCATCCGTCTTGTGACATGGCACGAAATGCGCCATTTTCGAGAATCGATCAACCACCACCATGATAGCATCCTTTCCTCTTTGCGTTCGTGGTAACGCTACAATGAAATCCATCGACACATCACTCCACGGTTGTTTTGGTACGGGCAAAGGTGTATACAAACCTTGGTGGAATGTACTCTTCATCTTTTGACAAGTGGCACATCTAGAGATAATAGTTTGTACATCACCAAGCATCTTCGGCCAATAAAAATGCTCTTGTAGTAACTCTAACGTCTTGTTGATGCCAAAATGTCCCGCTAGTCCTCCTCCATGAGTTTCTCGTACCAATAACTCTCTTATAGAACACTTGGGAATACAAAGTTGGTTGCCTTTGAACAAAAATCCCTCTTGTAGCACAAAATTCCCATTCTTTCCTTTTTTACAATCGAGAATAATAGAGCCAAAGTCCGGATCTTCCTTGTAGTATTCGCATACTAGTTTGAACCCTAGTAGCTTGGCATCCATCATGGTGAGCATAGAATACCTTCGAGATAATGCATCCGCTACCACATTGTTCTTTCCATCCTTATATTTCGAAGAAAAGTTGAAGGATTGCAGAAATTCCACCCATTTCGCGTGCCTTGGTTTCAACTTGTGTTGTCCATGAATGTATTTCAATGCATCGTGATCGGAATGAAGGACGAAATGATTCGGCCTTAGGTAATGACTCCAATGATCCAAAGCTCGAACCATAGCATAGAATTCTTTGTCATAAGTAGAGTAGTTGAGTCTCGCACCTCCAAGCTTTTCACTAAAATAAGCAATGGGCCTTTTTCCTTGAGTCAACACCGCTCCTATACCTACTCCACTAGCATCACACTCAACTTCGAACGGTTGTGAGAAATCGGGTAAAGCTAAAATCGGTGTCTTGCATAACCTTTCTTTAAGCTCTTCAAAAGCTTGTTGGGCCGTCGAAGTTCATTCAAATTTTCCTTTCTTCAAGGTCTCGGTCATGGGACTTGCAATAGTACTAAAGTCTTTAATGAAGCGTCTATAGAAAGAAGCTAATCCATGAAATGAGCGCACCTCCGTAATAATGGTTGGAATAGGCCAAGACTTGATTGCTTCAATCTTCGTTTGATCAACCGATACTCCTTCCTTTGACACCACATAACCAAGGAACATCACACTTGGTTGCATAAACGAGCACTTCTCAAGTTTTTCATAGAGCTTGTTTTTCCGCAAAGCTTGTAGTACCTCCTCAAGATGTCGCACATGTTCCTCCTCGCTTTTGCTATACACCAAAATATCGTCTAGATAGACGACCACAAATTTTCCCAAGAATGGTCTCAACACTTCATTCATTAACCTCATAAAAGTACTTGGGGCATTCGTGAGCCCGAATGGCATCACTTTCCACTCATATAATCCATGCTTCGTCTTGAACGCCGTTTTCCATTCATCTTCTTCGCGCATGCGAATTTGATGATAACCGCTCCTTAAATCGATCTTCGAGTAAAAAATAGCACCATGTAGTTCATCAATCATGTCATCCATGCGTGGTATTGGAAATCAGTATTTGATAGTGATATTATTGATTGCTCGACTATCCACGCACATCCGCCATGAGCCATCCTTCTTGGGTACTAAAAGAGCCGGTACCGCACATGGACTTATACTTTCTTCCACATATCCCTTCGAGAGTAATTCCTCAATTTGCTTTTGAAACTCCTTCGTTTCTTTCGGATTGCATCTATAAGCCGGTTTGTTGGGGAGTAGCATGCCGGGTATCAAGTCTATTTGGTGCTCAATGCCTCGCTTTGGTGGCAAACCCGGGGGTAGATCTTCGGGAAATACATCCTTGAACTTGTTGAGTAGGGGTTTCATTAAGGGGTGTAGTTCCTCCTCTTCTTGACTTTGGACCCCTTGAGGAATAACGAGAATTGCTCGGCCATCCTTGACGGCTTGTTCGGCCTCTCGTTCACTTGTCAATAAGTTTGTCTTTTGCGGGGGTTTCTTGATGGGAACTATTTTGGAGGGTGGTAAAGGATTCAACTTGAACTTCTTACCATCCTTTTTCACAATATAAGCATTCTCCCTCCCTTCATGGGTTACATATCTATCATATTGCCAAGGTCGTCCCAAAAGTATATGGCACACATCCATTGGAACCACATCACAAAGTATCTCATCTTGATAGTTTCCTATAGAAAAAGAGATTAAAGCTTGACGATTTACCTTTACTTCGGATCCATCGTTGAGCCAATGAAGCTTGTAAGGACGAGAGTGGTTTGTTGTTGGGACCTTCAATTTGTCGATGATAATATTCGAGACGGCATTTGCGCAACTTCCTCCATCTACCACTATATCACACACCTTTCCTTGCACAAGACACTTTGCATGAAAGATTTGTTCTCTTTGCTCCTCTTCCATGGCCGTTGGCTTTGCATGTAGAGATCTCCTTAAGACTAGTGTCTCCCCCTTGACATCTTCGGAATCAAACTCCTCTACCTCTTCTTCTTCGGATTCATCTTCTTGATCTTGAATCGCAAGGTTGTCTTCAATATCTCGAATCTCATGTATAGTCAAGACTCTCTTGGTGGGGCACTCGGATTGGTAATGACCATATCCTTGACATTTACAACACTTGACGTTGTCCTTGCTCTTGATTGGTTTCTTTCCTTCGGCCTTCCCACTTGTAGTACCCTTGTTGGACTTTTCCCCTTGAGTATTGGGCTTTGGATTGCTTGGCGCCGCGTTGCTTGTGGCCGAATTACTGGAATACCCCTTCGAAAAAGTCATCTTATTTCCCACCCTTTTCTTCTTCACTTGTCTTTCACACTTGATTGAAACCTTGCAAATTTCCTCAAAAGTAAAGCATGGTTGTAGCTCTACTATGTTGGCTATCTCAACATCTAGCCCTCCTATAAATCTAGCAATTTTTTGTTCTTCATGCTCTTGCATATCACAAATAATCGATAACTTCTCGAACTCTTCAACATATTGGGCAACGGTGGAACTTCCTTGCTTTAATTGTATGAGTTTTGAAAAATTATCTTGTCGATAAGTGCTAGGTAAGAACCTTCGGTCAAGATATTTCTTAAACTTATCCCAAGACTCGATCTTTGACTTTCCTTCACGCCTTCGTTGAGATTTTAGATTTTCATACCATATTGAAGCGTACTTTGTGAGTTTGAGAATAGCCACCTTGAATTTCTTTCGGTCACTATACTCCTTGTACTCAAAAATCCGTTTCGCTCTTCGAATCCAATCTAGATATCCTTCCGGATCCATGGCACCATCAAAATCCGGGATGTCGAGTTTCAAGCCTCGATCGTCGTCCTCCCTAAGCCGTCCTTGAGGTTGCCTAGGCCTTGGGCGCCTTACTTCCTCCTCATCCGAGTTGGAATCCTCAACTTCTACACGGCCTTGTGGTCTTTCTTCTAGTAATTGCAAAACTCGATCAACTCGTTGTCGAAGCTCTTGAATCTCACGATCTCGTCGCAGGTTGGTAGCTTGTTCCAAGGTAATTCCGCGTGGGCATCCCGTCTCTTCCGCCATGATCGTTTACAAAGTTGGAATTTGTAAAAGACCTAAGCTCTGATACCAATTTGATGCGTAACAAACGCAGAAGTTGTTGCTTACGAAATTATGGACGAAGATTATGGAAACAATGGTGAAAATTGCAGCGAAAACAAAAGGTAGAACACGGGTCACCGGTTAGGCTTCACTCACCTAACGTAAAGATCCCGTTTGGATTCACCGGTTAGGCTTCACTCACCTAACGTAAAGAATCCTTTGAATATTACCTCCTAGACCTAAGGAAATAATAGACAAAATAAGAACAAACCTTTGTTCCTTGAATTTCTCTTTGAGAATTATATCAATAATCTGATTTTTACATCTCTAAATCTATCCCTATTTATAGGTGTTTACAATTGCCTCCTAATCATTAAAGGAAAAGAAAACTACTCCTAATTGTACAAGCATTAGCAATACTATCCTTCCTAGGACTAGAAAATCAAACCTATACAATCTAGGAATCAAAAACACAACAGGAAAGACGGACTCGACCATTCTGGTCACAGGGCGATCGCCCTCTTACGCCACAAAGCGATCGCTTTGTGGCCAGTAACTTGGTCCGCGAAACTGCTTCAAATGCGATCGCTCTCTTGGCCAGGGCGATCGCTCTCCATCCAGAATGTTGCCAATGCCTTCTTTCTCCCAAGTATCACCCCTCGTTGTGCATGTGACCTCCAAAGGCCTTCCAAACTCTTGAAACTTCCCTCCTTGCATCATCAAAGCCTCGAGAGATAACGTCAACCCATCTTCTCCTACTTGCAATGCATCCATGGCTTTGTTTGGTTCTTCGTGAAGGTTGTTACCCAATGCTCCCGCATCAGTCTCTGACTGGAATAAATTTTTAACTTACCTCATCACAAAAAATCCTCTTTCTTTTTCTGGATGTCCTGAGAAGTAGTACTTTTACTTGGGAAATTAAGCTACTAAAACTTTTATCAAACTTTCCTGTCTTACCAGTACTTTCAGCGCTGAAAAACAATGATAGGAAATTCTTTGCGATTGTTTAGAGTTGCAACATAATTTTTTTCATAGATAAGATCGATATCTTTAGGAAATACTTTCTGTGGTTGAAATGAAAGGTAAAATGCTTGGTGTATTGGTGAAGTAGTTCTTCGTTATGTCGTTGTTTCCATAGGAGTGACCTTTATTATTTGCTATGTCCACATCTTGTATGCTTGACAATGAAGAATAACAATAATGAATATTGTTTGAGACAATGCCTTTAAAAGAGACAGAAGAAATATAAAGTTCTGTTAGTAGTTAAGTTATATTTATATTGCAGTAATCATGAAGGTGTGATGCAGGAAAGATAGGGGTCAATCCAATCCAATCTGCACAGAACGGGGTAATCCCTAGGTTCCTTCCGGATGCCTTCAATTGGGGTTGATTTTTGCTAAACAAGGAGCGTAGATTGATAAACGAGGATTAATTCACTCGTTTGATGAGAGAATCAATCGCCTAAGAACACACAGTGTTATGATAAAATATCAATAATTCAAGACTGTTTTATTAATTGATTTGAAAACCATTTATAGTGTTACGAGAACATTCTAGATGACTTATTTCCAAGTATTACCCTAGATACTAAAATAATATAAAGAGAAACATTCTATAAATGCTACCTAACAAATTCAATGTAAATGTCATTTGGGCTTCGTATGGATATGCACAATAATTCTTGGGCTAGGCTAGGACTTGCTCCTGCATAATTCTCCTCTGCCTCAAAAAAATTCGTCCTCGAATTCGAAGTTGGGCAGTAAGAGTATGTTCCAGACTTGGCCTTCCACTAGGCCTCAACGTCAGAATCTGTAATAACCTTATGTCCATGAGGAATTCTGAACTTGCCGACATGGGTGACTATAAGAAGCCCAAATGACATTTACATTGAGTTTATTATATATGTGGTTACTTTTAATAAATTTAACGGAAGTTTAATTAGGTATTAATTGTTAGCTAGTATTTATCGAATGTTTCTCTTTTTATTATTTTAGTATCTAGGGTAATACTTGGGAAGTCATATAGAATGCTCTTGTAACACTATAAATAGTTCTTAAATCAATGATGAGCCCATTTGGTCCCGTGTTTTGGTAAAACGCAAGGATAAAATAGAGCTTATTTGCAAAAAATGTGTTTCAATGCTGCTGCAGAAAAAGCTGCGCTTAGAAAACATAGCTTTTTCTCAAAATGCAAACATTACTAGGAAAAAAAAGTTGCGTTTTGAGAAAGCCGCATTTTAAAGAAACTATATTTTAAAAAAGTTACACCAAACGGGCTCGAATAAATAGTCTTGAATTATTGATATTTTATTATAACACTTTGTGTGTTTTGTGATGGAGATGCCACTCTTTTAGACACTTTGGTAGATTCCGCTGATGTTGTAAGTGGGGATTTCTATGTCCCGGTGTGATAGTTGGTTCCTGTGATTCAACCACCAACCGTCACAATCAAAAAATCCAAGTCCACTTTCGGATTTTTATGAATTTGATAACTGAGGAAAGATTGGATAAGAAAATCCTCGACCTTCAAAGACGAAGTGCGAAGGACGCGGTAGTAATCCAAGCTAACTTTATATGGTTGAAGGTCCCTACTTCATATTGAAAGTGGGTGGGACGGAGGTCCAGACCAATAGAAGTTAGGCCGCGTTAGAGAGATCTACTTATGTTTGGAAGATATACTTAGGCGATTGATTCGCCCATTAAAGAGTGAATAAATCCTGGCTACTACGCTCCTTGTTTAGCGAAAATCAACCCCAATTGAAGGCATCTGGATGGAACCTAGGGATTATCCCGTTCTGTGTAGATTGGATTGGGGTTGACCCCTATCATTCCTGCATCAGTTTTGGTATCAGAGCAAACTGATCCCATCCTTTGTTTTCTCGGTTCATCATCATCTCTGCCATATTAGTTTAAGACTTCAAGTTTCTTGTTGCAGTGCCAACAATTTCAGTCCACTAGTAGCTGCAAATCAATCAGCAGTAAAGTAGGCAGCCCTTGCTTTGTTAGGGTTGCAAAAAAACCCAAGATCAAAAAGTAGAATTCAGAATCAGAAATTTCAACCTGCCCCTCCAGTTATGAGTAGCTGCATCCAGCCCTCTCTAGGTTCCCAAAAAGTACAATCAGCCCCCTCTAGTTACAGAAATTACTGACAATTCAGGTCATAACATACTTTTTCCCTATTAACAATGCTTGACCTTGTTTGGCCTTTTACCAATACACCTACTCCACAACCCACGGTTGATTGGTCTCAACCACCAATCTGATGAAGAGATTGTTCTAGCTTTGAACCACCAATTAATTGTGAAGAGCCTACACTTGATTGGAACAAACTGCCTATATATGACAAAGAAACATTCTATAAATACTACATAACAATTAATGCCTAGTATGACTTCCCTAATGTATTAAAAGTAACCACATATATGATAAACTCAATGTAAATGTCATTTGGGCTTCTTATGGATCTGCATAACAATTCTTGGGCTAGGCTAGGACTTGCTCCTGCAGCAAGGTGGCATTGCAACTCTATTTTGAGCTCATTTATATGTACCTTGATATGGTTTACACTAATTTAAGTTTGCCACTTTTCTCGGTACAGACTACTGTTCTATCAATCATTAGTTGTTCATTTACTGGATCACTACTGCTTAGACTAAGTGACTGCCTCATAGTTTTATTCTTGGGGTAAACATTTGTTGTAAAGGCATTGAAGATGTATCCTCAAAATATGGAAAAGGACCCCAATTAATGGGACGAAGGCTGAGTTGAGTTTCAATATAGAAACGAGATAGTAGGGATGCGCTCTGTGAATTAACTGACATATAAAAGAAAATACCCTGCCAGCAAAACACCCTGTTGTAAGACATCCAAGGATGTTTTAGCCCCTTCTATAAACATGATTACTCTCAGAAATCAAGTTTACAATCATTGTAAGGATAATTCTGTACTGCTAAGGGCACTATATATTAAATGGTCATCTGTATCAGATTTTGTACTTCTACCCGTGAATAACCAAAAGATGCATAATTTTTATCTAGTAAAGGCTCAAGACTTCTTAAAGCCAATCGAGCCAAAAAAAAAAAAACACACATAGTGGGTTGGAGATGTTCAACTGGGTTCTTCCAAGCATCATCAGTATGAAAAAAGTTGAGAGAGGGTTAAATCATCTGATGTCAGGTTATTAATCAATGGATTTCATGCTACAAGCATACAATACACTTCTGAACCCAATAGGTGCAGTCTTAAATGTAGAGCATCTATTTATCTCTTAATAGACGCGAGAGATGGTATAACTTTCTGGGAAGCACGTGCGTATCTTGGAACCTTGTTTCCATTTGTCTTCTTAAAGAAATGGATATCCAGGACAGGAGCAGTGAAATGTTTATGCAGTGTTCTAAACTACTTTATCCAAATTCTAGAAATTGAAGTTACTAAAAAAATATCATTTAAATTTTAGCTGCCCTTTCTGGTCTCAAATATGTTACTGAAATTATTTTCCGTCTTTAACGGGATGTATATATCGTTTGCAGATAGCCAGAGAACATGGTGGTATTATGAGATTTATACATGTTTCTTGCTTGGGAGCATCTGAATCTTCTCCATCCAGATTGCTTAGTACTAAAGCTGGTGGTGAGAAAGCTCTGTTAGATAAATTCCCCGAGGTAAATCACATCGTTGATTAAGCTATTGTTTACTTTCGTCACATGGATTTATCTGATCCTTATTTAGAGCAGTTGCAGTCTTTTGATATGTCTGCTATCTGTGTATCTGTCTAACATACTGGAACCAATAGTTTTACTTCTCTGTGCTGTGTTTCAGCTTAGACCCTTAATTTTATTTTATTTTTCTTTCTCCGCTGTTTAAAACAGAGTTGTGGGTGTAGAGTTCATTGACAATTCCTTTAGCATGAGGTATCTAATCATTTTAACAAGGCGGTCCTGGAAATAGGAACTAGGCTGTATATTTTAAAGTATTATTAGAGCACCAGATATCACGAGACACTGAGTGCCCGTTGTGACTCTAGCTTGTTATAATTGAAGCCCGCTGTCACGTAACCTGGGATATTACCTGATCTTTTCCGTACATTTGTAAAATATTGGAAATTGATATTTTATTTATGTATTCAGGCCACAATAATGAGACCTGCTGTGATGGTTGGTACAGAAGATCGAATATTAAATCCGTGGGCACAGTTTGCAAAAAAGTATAACTTTCTCCCACTCTTTGGGGATGGATCTACCAAGTACGACTTCAGTTTCCTTCCTTTAACCTCTTTATTTGGATATAATATACAGAAAACTATGACCTGCATGCGGTTTCTTTGATTAGTAATTTTTATGAATCTTTAGAATATTCTTATTTAAACAGTTTGTTTGCAGAATTCAACCTGTATATGTAGTCGATGTTGCTTCTGCTATTGTTGCTGCCTTGAAAGATGATGGTACTAGCATGGGAAAAGTATATGAACTTGGTGGACCAGATGTCTATACTATGCATCAATTGGTGATTCTACGCTCTTTCTGTTTCTTTGTTTTCTAGTCACCCTTCCCTCCCTCTTTCGAGTTGCTTAGTTAGTTAGCTCAGAATTTTGTCTAACTCTTTCCGTGCAGGCAGAACTTATGTTTGAGGTGATCCGGGAATACCCTCATTATGTTAAAGTTCCTCTGCCTATTGCTAAGGTACTCATCTAACCTGTTTTTGGGTAATATGTATGTGGACTTACGTGTAGGCTCGTACGGATTCATTTGTTTTCCAACCTCAACTTCGTGGCATTTCCATTTATGTTTGTCTGAAGTGTATTAGATAATCTTGTTTCTTCTTATTTGCGCTGGACCTAGGAGCATGATTACTGACAAGATGCAAGTTTTGGTAAGAAGAGGAAGTGGTACATTGTGGTACACATTGTGCATTTATTTATCATTGAAAATAAAGCAAAAAACGTCAATTTGTCAGTTCCTTAATTAAAGGAAACTTGTAATTCGAAAACCATGAATCATTAACTTTACACCTTTCAAGTGTGGTGCTATACTGCTATGTTACCTGGACTTGGTTAGGAGGATCTGATGCGGGTGTGGATCCGGGTGTTGGATCCACCAAAATTTTAAACTATTGCAGTAATTTAGTGTAAAATTGCCACACCCATGTCCTGTCGTGTCGAGGGTACTTTGGCAAAAATGAAGGGTCCAGGTCACATAATTATGGTGTAAAATGCAGCGCCACCTAGAGGAGTGGGATAAAGGCTATCGTGAAAGAAAGGAGCTTTCTTTCTCAAGCTGCCTTTTTGGCTCTCTCATTGACAGACGGAAATCTTTAGCTCTCGGTCCCGGCTGTATTCCATTTCCCACTCCTTTTCTCGAAGAGGCTGCAGCAATTGTGCATGGGGATTAAGAGCTCCTTTTCCAGTGGCCTTTTTGGATCCTCGTCAAGGATTGGAAGATCTGGATCTGCGAGCCCTGGAGAGTTGGTTTAGAGCTTCAAGCAGCAAGAAAGAAATACTAGATTCATTCCCCTGTGGTTTGGCCAAATTCTAGTGCCTACTCCTCTCAGTTTGGCTGGTTTAACTGGCTGGTTTGACTGCCACCTCTTCTGTGAGATTTTGTTTAATTTAACCGTTATATAGTGGGTAAGTCGGTCTTTTTCCATGTCGTTCTTTACTCAATCAAACAAAGATTTCCTGGAATACTCTATCTATGCACCCAAACAATCCTTGCCATCTATTCGAACAAAATCAAATATGTTTTAAAACAAACTTAAAAAGAAAAAAAGAAAGTGAAAATTAAAGAAAAAGAGAGAAATACTCTGTCATCTGGTAAATTCCTATAAAAATTATCTTGAGATTCCTGTGCATACACCCCATCACCACCATCCCACCCCATTATCAGCATATCTGCTAACCCTATGATGAGCCTTCTCTCTCTATATCTTCTTCCTCTTAAAAAGTTCTCTGTCCACAACTGCTTCTCCTGGTAATATACCTCTCTCTCTCTCTCTCTCTATATATATATATATATATATATATATATATATATATCTCACACACACACTTACAACTTCGCTAACGATTGCAAATACCAATGGGGCTGTAGAGAACAAAATCCTCGGTCTTAAGGCATCCAATTCAATCATCATCAATACACCCACCGGTAATAATTCTGTAGTAGGGGTTGTGCCACGTTATGTAGTAGGGGTTGTGCCACGTTACTTCAAGTGGCAATACATAATTACCCAATCTTCCCCGAAGTTAGACCTAGCGTTAGGGAACATGCTAGGCTTCGGGAGATAGCCTAGAGGGGGCCGAGACTAAGTGCGTTAGCCCAAGGGTTGTGGCACTTAATTCTTCACGGCCGCACCCGGCTCTATCAAGAGCCTCCACGAGCAAGCCGGCCCGAAGGTCGAGATCCCCAGAGCCCCGACCTCCAAAAGCCAAGGGTTCCGAGGACAATTCTTGCGGAGATCAAGCTAGTTTTAGTACCATGATCTCCGCTCAATAAGGGTTCCAAGGAGATAGCTCTACGCTTAATTAAAGAGAAACAACTTACCGCTAGTACTTGCATCTCTCAGGGATGACCCTGAGTCGGGGTGTAAATGGTTCGGTTTGATTCGGTTTATGACAAAACCATGAACCGAACCGCCTCCTAACGGTCCTAATTTTTTCAAACCGAATCGAACCACATAAGGCTTGAAACCGAACCGAACCATTCGGTTTGGTTTGGTTCGGTTTTATGGTTCAAAGTAATTTATTTTTCAAATATTGGAAAAGAAGAAGACAAGAAAAATTTTCAAATATTGAAAAAGAAAAAGAAAGTTGAGGCTAATTTTGTAAGGTCGAGAGAGATCATACGATGATTGAGAGAAAATTTTGGTCCTATGAGGTGTGAGAAAGAATGTTAGAGAGGTGAAACGGAGAGCGCCGGCGAGGTGAGAGGGACAATAGCGGACTAATGGTGAAACGCAACATTGCGTTGAGGTGAGAGAAAAAGAGAGAGAGTTAAGAGACTAAGGGTGCAATTACCACCTTTACTCTTAGATTGTTCTAGATCTCAGTATAAAATTTTCAAGACAAATCAATGACTATTAATAACAATAATATTATATATATATATAACGGTTTGGTTCGGCTCGATTTGGTTTGGTTTGACCCCTAAAACCACAAACCGAACCGAACCGATCGGTTTATAAAATTTTCAAACCGTGACCAAACCACCCTAGTCTAAAACCAAACCAAACCGCTCGGTTTGGTTTGGTTCGGTTCGGTTTCGCGGTTCGGCGGTTCAATTTACTCCCCTAACCCCGACTTAGGGCATTACTTCGCTCGATAAGGGTTCCAAGGAGATAGCTCTATGCCTAATGTAAGGAGAAACAGCTTACCATTTGTACTTACATCTCTGGGGGATGACCTGACTTAGGGCATTACCAGAGGATCTACTCTAAATGCAACGGCCGACCTAGGGTTTTTGAATCCTCAAGAGGCTGAGCTGGTTTTGGGAACTTCGAGGGTTATTAATTTGGCGGCTGAAGTCAAGAGAAAGTCTCACACCCGCTGTACGTGTGCGATACCCTTTTGTGCAACGTGTGTGACTTGATTACCGAGGAGAGAAAGAGCTGAGGTCCTCGCATACGGGACACTTGTTCTATGATTATGGTCAATAGGATGATAACATCTAGCCGAAAATCTTGGAATATTCTTTGTTTCATCTCACACTCACTATGAATAGATGTTACAGACCTCATTTTACAGTTAATCGATAATTTGACCCAAGTTTATAGCTTGAGACTTGAGCTAGTGAATATTAGAGAGCGCTCTCTCTATTATCAGCATTTGCTCTCATTCTTTTTACCTAGGATTTCCACCCCGGACCTTTACTCTTCGAGGTTCTTTGATAGCAACGTGTCACGCCAACCACTTTACTCAGCACACATCACAACCCTAGGGGACCTTCACATTCCGCAAACTCAAATGGAAAACATTAGGGTGAGTTTGTATTATTGGCTGTGTAGATCCGCCAGGACAAGGGAGGAGTGGATTGCATGATGGGTGAAGGAAATATGGCATCGCGATTCAGTTTGGTGTGGCAGTCGTTGTGGTGGAGACATCATTGTGACGATGGCAATAGAACTGCCTGATGAAGAGGAATAGGTAAGGTAAAAAAGTTTAGGATTTTGGTTTTTGGTTTACATGTGCTAGATCTACTGTAGGAAGGAAGATTTTTAAAGACACTAAAATGATTTGGATAAACTCAATTATGATGTTGGGTAATTTACTATTATGTTAACGGTGTTAGTTACTTTAAATATGAAAATAAAATCTTTTAATAAGATGCAAGTATAACTACATTGACAAATTTCAAACTCTATAAATATACTAACTCAAGAGTTTTTAAATAAAACTTCGATATATTAAATTATACATTTTAAGCATTATTTTTATGGTAAGTAACTAAAACTTAATTCCTTGGTAAAACTAATTTAAGTTAAATGAATTATTTATAAAACGGTATTTTTTTAGTCTAATCAAGGATTAACAAGGTCCCTTTGGTCGTTCATGGGCATTTTATGTGGTTAAAGCGGTCAAAATTAAAAGAAAAATTACAGAACCTCAAGGAAGTGGTGGCACTGAGACGGACCAAACGTTTTGGGTTGGGGGAAAAGGGGGGGGGGTGCGCTGCATGTTACCCT
Source organism: Platycodon grandiflorus (assembly GCA_016624345.1). Taxonomy (NCBI): domain Eukaryota; kingdom Viridiplantae; phylum Streptophyta; class Magnoliopsida; order Asterales; family Campanulaceae; genus Platycodon; species Platycodon grandiflorus. The sequence continues at coordinate 9,420,899 of CM028366.1, read as the reverse complement.
TCTACTGTGAGACCCAGAAGTGTCAGCCAACACCTAAGTACAAACCTAAACATCTCAGCAATTATTCCCAGGGCTAAAGCAATTATTCCTAGGGCTAATGTGAAGAGTTACTGCATCCATTATCATAAATCCACATGCACCTCGTCATCTCTTTTTCTTTTGCTGTTTAGAGATTCTTTAATGGTGCCCTCTCTTATATCATTTTCTGCACTTCCCCCTTTTTTTGGCCCAAACAAATACTGAACCCTGAAATCAATATATTTGCCTCTGTTAGTCAAAATGGATATAAATTTAAACAGTTAGATAACCTCTCTTTAGGGGCGAACTGATCAAAGGTTGATATAGTTCCTTTTTTTTTTTTTTTTTGTGTGTTCTGAGGGTATAAAGTACGATACATTTCTAGAGTTGACTAGTCTACTCATGGAAAACTTGGTTCTAGTTATTTTGCCAGGGAGTATGACTTACATGAGCAGTCGAGTAGCGTATCAAAAGCAAATCAGGGATCAGGTCTCCAACGAAGCCATGTGATCTCTACCATCACTTGTTGTAGTGATTGCTTTAATAATTGTCTGCAATTTACATGACATTTTTTGGCTTGTGGTTGCTTCAAACCTACTTTAGGTGCCCTTTCTTTCTTTCTTTCTTCTTTTTTTTTTTTTGGTAAACTTATTTTGTTTTTTACCATGTTTCTATTTCTAAAATTTCAACCCCACATGTTTTTGGCTCTTGTGGATGTCTAGATTCATTGTCACTTGTCATTTTAGATTTTTAAGCATAGAAGACACTTTTTAAGGAATGCTCCTATTTTAAATTTGTTGTGAAGAAAGACATAATACTAGTTTATAATGCTTTACATATTATACGCTGTACTAGAATTAAGTGAGTGTTGTTTTACACATACTGCAGAAATCCTTCTTTGCAGTGGCTCCTTTAGCCTTGGTTTGTGATTATTTATGGATTAATGAGATTAAGTGCCTGGTTGATATATAATCAACACCTGGAGTTTCACTGCACTTAAGTTCAAGCATTCTTGTACAAATTTACCTTTGTTTACTGGTAGGAAGGAGTACTTGTTAAACCTTTCGGGACTATTGTATTGTCGGCGCTAGGTAACAGTTAAATCCTGTTCTCATAACCTGTTTTGTTTTGCCTTGGAAAATTAACTGATGTAAGCCGCTGGTTATTGGTCTTGCAGTGCTTTAAATTTCCTTATCCTTTTTTTGGTTATTAGGACTAAACAACGATTTACCAATATCAGATGGATAGCTAACAAACTGAATTTAAATATCAATAATTTATTGCGTTATTTTGCTCTGTTGCAAATTTATTCAGGCAATTGCGACGCCTCGAGAATTACTGCTTAGGAAAGTTCCTTTTCCACTTCCCACACCCAGTATTTTCAATCTGGATCTGATCAATGCCAATGCCTGTGACACTCTTATGTCAGAAGATGGTTAGTGCTTAAACTCAAAGTGAAGTTTTATACCTTTCATTCTTTAGTGTTAGTTTATGATTGCTTTCCACCATTATAGCTGTTCCACGAGTATAAACTTTTCATCTCCGTTATCTCGTTGTTTTTACAGCTTTGACTTTTAATGATCTTGGGCTTGCGCCACATAAGATAAAGGGATATCCTGTTGAGTTTCTCATCCAGTATCGCAAGGGTGGACCAAATTATGGTTCGACAGTCAGCGAAAAAGTATCTGCTGATGCTTATCGCTGAGTCCTAGATCTTAAATTTTGAACTCAATATGCCATTCTGCAGGAAGCTCTGAAACAGGTATGTTAACTATGAAATCGAATACTGGATGTCATATATCATTTTAGTAACTATACATGATGTTTACAAAATTACAGGTCAAGTCATATTTCACATGCCAAGTGAGTTTCTAATCTGACCGGTTTAGCTTTTCTAAATTAGGTTTCCAGGGAGAAGTGGTTTTCGCCGAGACAATCTAGGGAGGAATAAAGATAAAAATGTTTTGCTTGGTCATAAAATTCTGAGAAAAACTCTGTTCACTTGTATTTGAGAAACAAGCAGGGGATTTGTCTTGGCTGGTTCTCAGGCATTGGGATTAATTTATGTGATTGAGCTAATTGCTTTTTTCTTTACAACTTTCCCTTTTCTGCATATTCACTTTGTTTGTTTTTGTGGTTCTTTGTATCACGATGTTCCATATGAATTGGAATACTTTCTGTTTACTGAATAAATTCCATCCCTTCATTTGTTTTGGAGGCTGCTAATTCTTTGTTAGTAAGATTTAAGAATGTTATTGCCAGTGTTTGGTCATCTGTTGCTCATTTACACGAGTGTTGGAGATTTCGACTTCTAGAATCTATATTAAACCACATCACTTGGGCATGTAACTAACCTAAACCCTAAAAGCTCAACCCTAGATGTATAGATTTTTATTTGTAGGTATTCATCTGACCCCAAATTTGAAACACAAGATTCTTTCTAGTTTTTGTTTTTGAGGTTCCTCTATATTTGCCTCAAGGAAGTTCACATTGAGAGATTGTGTCTGGTTTTGGTTATTTTTTCTCCTTGATCCACCTAGGTCTAGTACAAGCATTGCCCTAGTGTTCCTAGGAATAAGTGTTGGTCAAGTGATCTCCCTAAAGAACCATCAGCTTTCTTTTCCTTGTGGTTGAGGAAAGGCATCTGCTCTTCAACTGTATAAGTAAAGAATCATCTCTTTCTGTAAATTGGAAAAAACCCACCATGAAGGGCTCCACAGAGCCTCCTGGAGAAAACAAAACTTCCAGCATCGACGTATCAGCATTATTAAACAACCTTATGTCCACCGAAAGCAGTAGCAGTAGCAGCAGCCGTGCTTCTCTCCGACGTGTCAATCTGGAAGGGCGTAATGTCGGTGCGGCGATGATTGTGCGCCGTAGCTCTACCTCTTTGGGCGAGACAAATGAAGGTTCTGGGGTAAACATTTACATAACCAACAATGTGCAGGGGGTGCACAACTCGGTACTGGTTGGTAGCCAGGTAAATATAGGAGATCCAGGGTTATGGCTAACGTTAAAAGATTCAAAACTAGAAAGAGGGTTAGCGAAGAGGAGAATTGATCTTGCTCTAGGTTTCTGTGGATTGTTACTCTTTGCATTCCTCGTAGTTTACCTTGTGATTACTTTCGTTTTAACATATTGATTGTTAGATCCTTGTTGAATAATGGCTCGTTGTAAAAACAAAGCTAGATCCTTATTCTTTGTATTACTTGTTTGGTTGTCAAAATTGTTTTAGTTTTAAGGTGGAGTCTGATCGAGTTGATGAAAGTTGCAGTTATGTGAGATACATCATATAGTGTCTTGTTTGCATCTTCTCTACCATTGATTGATTTGTACACATCCATGGAGAAAATATTCCATTGCTCCAGAGGACTACATGGCATGCCTATGGTGCATCATGAACAATAGCGGCACCATATTGTGCCAAAGTGTAAGGCACCATGAACAATAGCGGCACCATATTGTGCCAAAGTGGAAGGCACCATGAACAATAGCGGCATCATATTGTGCCAGTAATTGGTACAATAGTGTGTTGTTATTGGTCGTGACACGTCTACGCGGTGCTCCACCAGGACCATTGAATATTGTGTCCACATCCATGTACCACCAGCCAAATCAAAACATGAAGCCCACCTGCATCAATAATCTCCTTATCTGTTGGGTAGAAAGCTAAATAGTTTGGTAAGATATTGTTTTGGTAATATAAATTCCTAATTTTCAATTGCAAGTGTTATAATTTGATTTGTGGTATTGGGGGGGGGGGGTGGAAGGAAGATGAGAGTGATTTCTTTGTGTCACATGTGTGGACTTTAAAAATAGAGTAATACTATGAATACTTAAAGAGTACTAAATTTTTTGCAACAAATAATGTGTCAATTGATGTCATGCATTAATTATGATTTTTAATTTTATTTTTTGTACCACATCAGCTGACACATCATTTGGTGCAAAAAATTTGATAACTCTTTAAGTACCCATAACATTACTCTTAAAATAATGATTAATTTTTTAGGTAAAAATATGAATTACCCCCCAAGGTTTTCACCAAATCCCAAAGTGCCCCCCAGATAAGGTTTGCCCCAGAAACCTGTCTGACCTTTCCAATTATTCCACATAACCCCCTCCGCATGACGACCGTTACTACTTTGACGTTAAATAGCACGTGTCGATGCACGTGAGGGGTATTTTTGACCTTTCCAGGCCAGGGAGTTAAACGGAGGGAAAATTGACGTACTTCAAGAACTCTCAATGACCCAAATTGAGAAATCTGATCTGGAATTGGTCAAAGTGGGTCTTCAAAGTGGATTTTCCCTTCAACATGATTTGGAACAATTCCATACCTTGTTTCTGACCAAAGTAGGTCTTCAAAGTGGATTTTCCCTCCGTTTAACTCTCTGGCCTGGAAAGGTCAAAAATACCCCGCATGTGCATCGACACGTGCTATTTAACGTCAAAGTAGTAACGGCCGTCACGCGGAGGGGGTTATGTGGGATAATTGGAAAGGTCAGACGGGTTTCTGAGGCAAATTTTATCTGGGGGGCACTTTAGAATTTGATAAAAACCTTAGGGGTTAATTCATATTTTGACCAATTTATCTATTACTTCCTCCGTCCCGAATAAATGTTCCTAGTGGATAAAACACAGAAATTAAGAAACATAATTAATGATGTGCTGTAAAATGTGTTCTGATCATAATGCTCATGAACAGTAATTGAGTTCAACTATTTTAAATAATTGAGTTTCTTTGGAATGTGTTATATTAAATGAAGCTTTAAGGGTATATTAGGAAGAATGGTAGAGAATATGTAAATCAAAAGTCTTTAGGAATATTAGTTGGGACATCCTAAAATAGAAAGTAGGAACATTTATCCGAGACAGAAGGAGTATTAGGTTGTAGATTAAATTTTTTTTTTTAAGAATTATATAATTATTTGGTCCCTCGGCTTTACCAAATTTATGCGTTTAGTCCCTCTACTAAAAAAAAATGTAATCTGGTCACTTGATTTACATTTCTTTGTGAGATTGCCCATTTGAGCCGTTACCGTCAATTTTTTCGTCTGTTTTTTAAAAAATTTCCAAACTACCCTTTCTTCTTCATCGATCCGTCTTCTTACTTCATGCAGCAAACACACACAACCCCATGAATTGAAGACCAGAACACCGAATAATAAAGATTCTTAAAAACAAGAATAACTATTTGGCTTTGCAGGACATAAAATGAACAATTCAATTGCAATTCAAATAAACAGAATTGCTCCAAATTTACAAAAACCTAGATAAACCCCCCACAAAATAAAATCAATTCCCAAAATCAATATTTCAAGAATTCAGCACATACACAAAACAGATGAAGATCGGGAAAGCAGTTTTCCCTCATTATGAATAGCTTTTTTTCGGAAAAGCTTATTAACTGATTCGATTGAAATAAGAGAGGTATGGAATGACAATCTTGAAGAGGATTCCGGCAAGCTCTCACCGGAATCCATGGCACCGGCAAGCTCTCGTTGTTTCAACGCAGAACACAATAGCAGCAACAAGTTCCGCCTAGAAATTGACCCTTGACCTCCAATTGGTCCAGATCTGGGTCTATTCGACTTCCAATTTTTGATATTCCCTATAAAAAAAGACTACCTTTGAATGACTTCTCTCTCCAGTCCCATCCCCTGTAACCTCATTAAACCCCAAATTAAGAACCCTCGATCGCGTCTCCAGCAACGTGGATGCTGATGTTGCGGCGGGTTGGTGGAAGAAGGGGGTCGCCGGCGTTGCTGCTGCTGTTGTTATGTTCTGGGTTAGAGGAAGGCGCGAGGGTGGAGCTCGTGGTGTATGCGGCGGCTGCTGCTGTCGTGTGCGAGAGAGAGAGAGAGAGGGTTTGCCGGCGATCGATGGTGGCTTAGGGATTGTTGAAGATTGCTGGCGATTTGGGGATTGTTGGGGGAGGGGAGGGAAGACTTTGACGCTATTGAAGATATATATATATATATATATATATATATATATATATATATATATATATATAGAGAGAGAGAGAGAGAGAGAGAGAGAGAGAGAGAGTGAGGGAGGGGTGTTTAAGTCTTTTGATGGGAAGCATTAAGGGTGGTTTGGGTATTAAAAAAAAACAAACAGAAAAATAGACGTTAACGGAGGAAAGGGGGAATCTTTTAAGGAAATGCAAATCGAGTGACCAGATTGCATTTTTTTTAACAAAGGGACCAAACGCATAAATTTGATAAAGCCGAGGGACTAAATAATTATATAATTCTTTTTTTAATTGGTTGAAAAATGGTGTCCCCAAAATGTCCAAGTGTCATTACTATTGTTGGAAAATAATTTAAGTTTGAATATAATGTGGAGCTCATGCATTGCTTCTTCGAGTAGAAAATTTTATATGTTTTACAATTTATGGCTTAGAATTTAAATTTATTCAAATGGAGATCCATTCTTTAATTTTCATCTTGGGTTTGGTGTATTTTCATTTCAGCTGCAATGGAGCAGATATCTAAGTCTAGGTGGGTGTTTATAATTGAGTAAAATTATTGTAGGGAATACATTTTCAACAAATTGGAGGGTGGTGATTTCTGTAATTTACTCTATATATAAGTGTAAAAATGGCCCTACGTTGGCCTAATCAACCCGACATTCTAGCTACTGATAAATATATATGTATTATCTTTGTAGATGTAGCATTTTCAGTAAATGCATAAAAAAATTTGTAGACGTAGCATTTTCAAAGAAATAATTGTTCTAGATGATTTCATTACAATAATATTAACCACTAATTAATAAACAATTGTAATAAAAGTAGAAATTACAGTTGACTTAGCCTTAAAGGGTATGTATATAAATGTCGTGCCTGCCATAATACATTTTTATAATCTTTTTCACATTGACTGACAGGTTGTTTCCTATTCCTAATCCTAGTAAAGATGTTGAGTACATTGCATCTATATAACCATATTGACCAGCATAAACAATGTAGAGTACTCCCTCCGATATTGGTCAATTAAATTAAAGTTTGACCAATAATTAATATAAATTTAGTGATTTTTATAATATTATTAAAATTATAATTCATAGTATTATTAAGATATTTTTTAATTAATGAAATTTTATTTTTTAATACATAAGTAAAATATGTAAATTTTTTATTTAATTTAGTATTATGTTGATTTTTATAAAAAAAAATGGACTCTTTGCCACGGAGGGAGTATATAATAATTCCAAATAAGGAACCGAAATAATTCAACAAAATTATTACTTTCTTTCTTAATGCTCATCAGACTTTACCTTTTTGGGTTGGGGCAGCGGTGAGAAGAAATAACTAGTAACCCTGGCTGGAGGTGGAGGCACACCTAATGAATAAATAATTAGGAGAGATTATTTTCACTATAATTTTTGTTAATTTATTATAATATTAATTATTATATTAAATAAATATATATCTAAACAAAATTACTCTTAATTACTTGTTCATATTAAGTTGACAAACAATTTTTTTTTAATTTCTTTTAATATTATTTTTTGACTCAAAATATATTAAATGATATTTGATTAGCGTTTACATAAACGGCATAATTTTTTTCTATTTTTATTTATTTTAAATGTTTAATTAATTATGCTCATGATTGGAATCATGTTGCATAATAAAAAAACTAATATTATAAAGATACTTTTTGTCAACCGAAGTAATGTATGACATGTAAGAATATGATCAAGGACATGAAAGAAGTAATGTAGGAAATGAAAACAACTATACTATTATGCAATCCTCTTTAAAAATACGATTTTTATAGTGAAGGAACAACTACAACTCCATCAAACATGTTTGCAGCAATATTAGAGTCAAACATAATCTTGACTAGTTTATATTTTGTACTTTTTCTTAATTTAGATAATTTAAATTGTTGTAATCTTTAATTTATTTACCCCTCTTATTTATGCAATTTTCAACCATACTGATATTTTATTTACGTAATTTATTTAAATTTTAAATATTGTTATGTATTCGAGAACGTTTTGGAATGAAAATAAGTTGTATCAATTTTGTACTTCTTATTAGTATTATATTAGTTTGTAATGGACTTAGTTATGCAATTTCAATTATGTTCGTTATGATTTTGCATTGATTTTTGTTCAATAAAGTCTATATATTATTGTATTAGTATTTTAAATTATCAATAATTGTTAGGAGAGCGCTATTAACACCGTCGTTTCGTATGAATACACCCTCCCAAAATTAATTACAAAAATATTATTGTTGAAAAATACATTAATACCCTTTCCTTTTTTTTTTTCCAATTCATCTTCTTTCCTTCCCTTCCCCACCGCAACAGTGACCCGCCTCCCCTCCTCCCCCATTTTTTTCCAGTTCCCCTCCCCTCTCCCTCTCCCTCTCCCTCTGCTGCCTGAGTTCTCTCACCCCCCCTTTTTTTTTCTTCCTTTCTTTCCTTCTTCCCCTTCCCTCTCACTTCTCTCCTTCTTCCCCTCTCCCAACCCCACCGCCTTGAAAAAAATTGAAGATTTCTTGTCGAACAAGAAATCTTCAATTTTTTTCAAGGTGGTTTCAAAGAGGAGGAAGAAGAAGGATAAAAAAAAAAAAAAAAAGGAGGGAATGAGGGAGAGAGGGGAGGCTGCCAGAGGTGAGAGAGCCGTGAGTTTTGGGGAAAGGGGGGGTTTCTGCCGTGTGTGTTGTGGGGTGGGGTGGGGTGGGTTAGGTTTAGAGTGAATTAATTGAAAAGGGTAAAATAGGAAATGTGGGGGTGGTGTATTTAGAAATTAGGTTGGTGTGAAATTAATGTAGGGGATGTATTAGAAGAATTGGTGTATTAATTAAAAAAATGAGATGTTAATAGCGCTACCCTAACTGTTAATGGATAAAAAAAATATTTTCCAATAAAAATAAAAATGAATTATTTGGTGGACATAATATGCCTTTTCTAGAAAACTAATTGATTATTTTTAAAATAATCTAGAAAACTAATTGATTATTTTCTAGAAAACTAATTAAATATATTATCTTTTATGTAAATTATTATAAAATAAAATATTAAATAGATATATGATATTATGAGCTTGAGCTTTTGATATTATTACAAGCTTTAATGGTAATGCCGTTGAATCAAATCTACTAAATCTATATATCGTTGGATCAAATTTATTACAATGAGGACAAATTTGATACATGGTGTAGAAATCTATTTAAATTTAATTTGATGACACTAACACTAAAACTTGTAGTAATATTACAAGTTTAATCTCGTAATATTATTTATTAATTTGATATTAAATTTATTTTATAACACTATTATAAGTTCATAAATCATACTCTCTCCGTCCCTTCATTATTATCTTGTTTGATCCGGCACACAGATTAAGAAAAAACAATTGACTTGATTATTAATATTAATATAATGTGTAATTTTCTTTAATGACTATGTGTATGTGACCTATAATTAAAGTAGCAAAAAAAGTAAGGGTAAAATGATAAAAATAATATCCTAAAAAGAAAAAAATTTAAACAAGACAATTATTTTAGGACGAATAAAAAAGAAAAGAAAGACACTAATTTAGGGATGGAGGGAGTAAATAATTTTTTTATGAAGTAATGACTTTACACGACGATAAACCTTTTAGGGCAAACTCCACAATTTGTCCTTGTACTTTTTATATTTTTTTTGTATTCGTCCCTATAACAATTTTTTTTTTTTGAGATCATCCTTGTACCACAAACATTAAGCATAATTGGTCCTTCCGTCAAATTTCGTTAACTTTTTTCTGTTAACTCGTCCCACGTGCCCCTCACAAGCATTTTTAAAAGGGTAAAATAGTCATAATTTTTTTTTTTTCAAGTCAACTCCACGTGCTTCTGGGGACTCTCCCCCCACCTCTCCCCCTCTCTCTCTCTCTCTCTCTCTCACACACACACACACACACATACACACACAACAAATTACACCTCTATCAAACAACCATTGAAAGGCAACAACCCAGATCAAGAAACTGAACAAACTTTTGCGCTTTTATTTCCCAAATTAAATCCAACAGCAGCTACCCTTTGCCTGCGATTTTTTTTTTTTCAAATTTCTTCAACACCCATTTCAGCAAAATCCTCTGTTTTTTTGTCTTCGCCGTGGTGGTTGAGGGAGGTGGAGATGAGGGGGAGTTAGTGTTGAAAGAGAGAAAGGCGGCAGCGATGGGATTCGATGAGTTGTCCTTTTGCTCATTCCAATATTTGTTTCTGGGTTATCATTTTGATTGCTTCCACTAATCGTAAATCGGCGTGTGTTTGTGTGTGCGTGGAAGGGGGAGAGAGAGAGAGAGAGAGAGAGAGAGAGAGAGAGAGAGAGAGAGAGAGAGAGAGAGAATGAATGAATGAATAAGGAGGCAAAGCATGTGGGGGAAGAAAGTATCAAAGGGGATGGGGATGTGTTAGGATTTCACGCTGACGTGATCTCATGAAATTTTTTTAGAGAGAAAGAGAAATAAGTTTGAATTGGTATCCTTTCTTGGTTTCTCAAACAGGGGGAAAATGAAAAGAAAACAGAGGAAGCATTATCCTCTTTCCCCCCCCCCCCAATTTATAAAATCAGAGGCTCTGCTTGTAGTTAATTTCAATTTAGTTCAAACATATATAATTATAAAAATGATTTCAAACGAGGCTCTGTTTTTGTTTCTTCCCCCACCCCATTTATAAAATCAGAGAGAGAGAGAGAGATGTCAAAGGAATCCAAAATCTTTGTTCTAAATTCATAAACTTCCTGTGTTCCTCCATCCCACCGCTACTCAGTGTGTGTGTGTGTCATAACCAGACAAGATAAGAGATTTTCGCTAACAACGATACCATCACCCCCTTTCTATTTCCACATCAATGGCGGTAAGCACACCTTCAAACCCATCTCAAATCTCTCTTTGAATTTTGAAGAGATTATGTATCAAATCCGAATATTTTGAATTTTTTTTTCTATTTTATTGTCAGTATTATTAACAAACCCAAAACCTTTTACTGATCTTTTGAAGTTTAAGTTCGAGTTTTTGGGTTTGTTTTGTATATTGATTTTGATTGGTTTTGAAGTTCAAGTTCGAGTTTTGGAATTATATTGTTTGTTGATTTTGAATAGTTTTTGAAGCTATTTGAATCTTGAGATTAGATCTCATAATACCGTCTTTGCTGGAAGAACCCAAAAATGGATTGCTGGAAGAACCCTAGAATGAACCCAGCTAGTGTATGCAAGAAAATTCAGCGTATACAATTTTTTTTACAAATGGTCCCTGTACTTTTTACATTAAATTGACAATTTAACTTTCATTAAAAATTACGTAAATTTTACGTGTCAATACTTAACGGCTAAAAATAAATAAAAGGACCAATGTATTTTTTAAATCAGTACAAAAACCAGATATATTCATGAAAGACAAATACCAAAACATAAAAAAAATAAATTGTGGAGTTTGCCCAACCTTTTATCTGAGTTGCTCGCTCGCTAGAATCAATCAAAATCACAACCCAAACCCAAACATGGGACTTAATACTTCTGGGGACCCACGAACATGCAATAGGCTTTTCACACGTATACAACCCAAATTGACTTTACGCGATTTTCGGAGGCTGACGCCATCAGGTCGACGCGTGGCAAAAAATTCGGCTAACACCGACACTAAATTATTACCGGCGCCATCAGTCTAATCTAACCTACCAACGCTTCCTCCCTGTTCTAGCAAAGCCATTTAACAATAATACTCCCTCATTTCCTGCATTATTGTTTTATTTTCTTTTTTTTTATCTATTTTTAAATAATTATTTTGGTTGAAAATTATTTTTAAATAATATTTTTATTATTTTATTTATATTATTTTATTTTAATTATTGGACATATATATATATATAAATATTTAAAAAAATTATACACAATATTAATATTAATAATTAAATTAATTATTATTTTTTAATTTATGTATAAAGTTAAATAAAATAATAATTTAATGAGAGAGATAGTAATATATATATATATGTATATATATATATATATATAAATATACTCCAAAGAAATCCCTCAATCACTCTTCAAAGCCATCTTTTTATCTCTCGCGCACTCCTCAATTTGGATCTTTCTCTCTCTACAATCAACCGTGTAAAGTAAGTACTCAAATTTCACTTTGTCATTTTCATGATTCAGCTTCAAATCATTTCCGTTCCATTTTGTTATGTATATTCTTCGAAAATCAGCCGTGATCGATCTCGTGATTCGTGCTAACCCAATCTCCAGATTTCCATATCATTCCCCTCCAAATCTCTGTTAGCTACTCTTGTCATTATTGATCCGGTTAAGGTTAGGGTTTCTTAATCTTACAATGATGATGCCGATGGTTCATTCTGGATTTTATTACTATTGTTGCTGAATTAGGGGTTTAATTTATTGTGAAATGTTTTCATCTTTTGAAATCTGATGAGACGACGGTCGCCGACCACACCTCCGGCGAACCATATGGAGAAAGCTACTGGTCGAAACCAACAGTCTCGTATTTGTTTATTGGCTTTGCTCTCTGGTTTCTTCTGGTTGTTGCTTTTGTACTTCCATTTTGTTGTTCTTGGTGGTCGTACAACTGTCGTCGAGGATTCTGTTAGAATAATCCCCGTTTCAGCCCTCTCCAGCAATTCCAAACCCTTCCCCATTACTCCTCCCGTTACTACTCCCCGTCCAACCGTTAATGTCAACCGTGTCTTTAATAAATCTGTTAATGTCAATGTCAATGTGGTTAAAGCCCCTCCAACAGTTGCCCTACCCCCGCCTGTTAGTCATGCGGTGAGTGTGACTACTACTAGTAGTATTCCGCCGGTAAAAGAAACTCAAACTCGTCCTAAAGCTGAGAGTTTTCCATTTCTAAGGGCGTTGCGTACTGCAGAGAATAAGAGCGATCCGTGCGGTGGCAGGTATATTTATGTTCACGATCTTCCTCCGAGGTTTAACGAGGATATGCTTAAAGAGTGTAGGAGTCTTAGCCTTTGGACCAACATGTGTAAGTTCACTACTAATGCTGGGCTTGGTCCTCCACTGGAGAATACTGAAGGAGTGTTTTCGAATACTGGTTGGTACGCAACGAATCAGTTTGCCGTGGATGTGATCTTCAGTAACCGAATGAAACAGTATGAGTGCTTGACGAATGATTCCTCTATTGCTGCTGCTATTTTTGTGCCCTTCTATGCAGGGTTCGATATTGCACGGTATCTCTGGGGGTATAATATATCGGTGAGGGATGCTGCGTCTCTTGATTTGGTTGATTGGCTTCAGAAGAGGCCGGAGTGGAAGATAATGGGTGGGAAGGATCATTTTCTTGTTGCAGGTAGGATAACGTGGGATTTTAGGAGACTAAGTGATGAGGAAACGGATTGGGGCAACAAGCTTCTTTTCTTGCCTGCTGCAAAAAATATGTCCATGCTTGTGGTAGAATCGAGTCCGTGGAATGCGAATGATTTTGGTATTCCATATCCTACCTACTTCCATCCAGCGAAGGATGCTGACGTGTCCAGTTGGCAGGATCGGATGAGGAAGTTGGACAGAAAGTGGCTTTTCTGTTTTGCTGGTGCACCTCGGCCAGATAACCCTAAATCAATTAGGGGGCAGATCATTGATCAGTGCAAGAATTCAGAAGTGGGAAAACTCCTGGAATGTGATTTTGGGGAGAGTAAATGTCATTCCCCAAGCAGTATAATGCAGATGTTTCAAAGCTCCCTTTTCTGCCTTCAGCCGCAAGGCGATTCTTATACAAGAAGATCGGCTTTTGATTCTATGTTGGCCGGTTGCATACCTGTCTTCTTCCATCCTGGCTCTGCATACACTCAGTATACTTGGCATCTTCCCAAGAATTATTCAAAGTATTCTGTATTCTTTCCAGAGGATGATCTTCGCAAGAAGAATATCAGCATCGAGCAAAGGCTCAGTCAAATTCCTATGGAGCAGGTTAAGATGATGAGAGAGGAGGTTATAAAACTCATCCCTAGGTTGATATATGCAGACCCTCGTTCTAAATTGGAGACTCATAAGGATGCCTTTGACGTAGCTGTGCAGGCAGTTATTAGCAAGGTGACACAATCAAGGAGAGACATTATAGATGGCCGTACGGATGAAAATTTCATTGAGGAGCTAAGTTGGAAATATGCTTTGTTAGAGGAAGGTCAGCGTGAGGTGGGGGTTCATGAATGGGATCCTTTTTTCTCGAAGCCAAAGCCAAACGATGGGAATTCAGATCCCAATGGAAATTCAGCGGAAGCAGCTAAGAATTCTTGGAAGAATGAGCAAAGACAGCACTCATGACGAGATGGCGATGCTCTCATTTGATGAAAGTAGCATATGCTTCCAATGCATCAGGCTGGTTCTAAAAGAAACAAAGCCTCCAGTGATATAATTGTGCAACTGAGGTATGATCACTTACCGGGCCTTGTTAGCACTTTGATTTAGAAGTTAGAATCCTGTTTGTGCTCTGCTCAGTCTAGTTTGAAGCCAAAAATAATAGGGAGATTAGTATTTTTGCGGCAAATATATAAAGGTTTTACCATTGTTGATCATGTAATTTTGTTTACTGATTCTTTGTATTGGATTCAACATATACATGTTATTACAATAGCTGATATTACTTCTTTGATATCCTGTAGAAAAATGCTAGAAGCCTAGAATACTTTGGAGTTTTATTTTTCATTTATGTTCCAAGCACATATCGTAAAACTCAAATGTTGATCATGAATCAGGCCAATGGGTTTTCTTCCTTCTCCAGTGGCAACAAACATACAAAGTTAGGTATTAATCATACAAACGGTTTGTTCTTTGGTTTTTCAACCTTTTTCACGCCCTAACCTTCGTAGTTACTCTTAGTTGAAAGAGATAATTTCTGTGCTTCCTTGTATAATGATACAGAAAAATACTGGATCCCTGTGGAAACACAAGTGATTGATAAAAATGGCTTTTCTTTTTCCTTACTCTTCTTTTTTATTTTTTTTTAACTCATCATTAAGAAGAGACATAATACTTTCCGAGGAGGAGACAAGGCAACAATCCTCTAATTTGGATAATGTGTCAGAGGCAGAAAGCTAATTACCTGTTCTTCTTCTTTACTAAAATCATCCTTACCTTCCTTCTTCCATATAAAGGAACAACGTCTTGAATTAAATTTGAAAGACACAGCTTTAATGGTATGTTTGAGTCTTAATATATGATTTTGGGTGAATTAAAGCAAAGTGACATCAAATAGTTGGGTGTTCACATGAGAAAATGCTGACAGATTCCTTGTGGATGGAGGATCATGAGAAGTTTCTTTGGTAGGGGGACTCCAGAATTGCATAGTTTTGTTAAAGGGTCATGCTTTGCAGGAAAACCGGAAATCTGATATGGAAAAATTTCCTGTGATATTCCCACGTGGCTATCTGCTAAAGTGTTGATTTATCGTGCAGGGACAAAGTTAATGCAAACCAGGGCAGTTGTCTCCTTTGAAATGTTTAAATCATATTTTCTTAGCAACAGGTCTTGGAATGCAAGAAAATAGTTACTTCTGTTTAATCCTTTCCAGCTATTCGTTATGTAAGTGTGTGCACTCGCTCATGTTTCCCCATCATCTGCATTTATGTATAGATATAACAGAAGATTGTTACGGAGATCTATGGAAAACTGGGTGCAGAATAGAAGAAATGCAGCTGGGGGTTTGCGGGCTAGTTAGTAATGCTACAACAACATGCAGCTACTGGGAGTATCAGCGAAAAGCATCACCCTCCTCAAGCCCATGGTGTTGTACTTTGCTCAAAGGTACAATGCGGGTGATGGAATCGGTTGATGGTTTTTGGTGACAATACTTCTTGTGGTTGTATCATTTTCATTGGTAGAATCGTGAAAAAATATTATTTCTTCGCATTATTTTAAGAATATTAATTTGATGATTGCAGTATTCAATTTGCCAATTGAACCTAATTTGTTAGTGTTTGTTAAATTTGCCAATTGTTAGTGTTTGTTAAAAATTTAACGAGGTGTTCATTCATGCTTATGTGGACATAGTGGAATCTACTCATAGCAAAAAAAAAAAAAAAAAAACAACTAATGAGCTGGAAATTTCATCTATCCAGTTGGGTTTTGAGAGAGATATATCACTTTCCTTATTTGTTTAGGAGCGAGTTCAGACGTCAAAAAAAAAAAAAAAAATAGATTGCATGTGTGGAAGAACCATAGCACAAAAATAAAAAGCGGAAAAAAAATCCCAAAAAATTTGAAAACCCCAATGTCATGTATGAAAGAACCCTAAATTTGTAATCTAAGTAGCAGAGGGAGTAATCAAACCTTGTTGTCGTGATTAAGATCTTTCGACCTTGTTGTTGTAATTAAGATCTTTCGACACGTATGAAAGTCGATTGAACCCACGTCTCTCAACATTCGCGCAAACACACATATGCTCAGTCTTTTCTGGTTATCGCGGTTTGAACTCCCTCCAAAATAAGGATGCGTTATATTTCTCCCAAAATTTAGCTCGACTGATGAAATTTTAACTCAGTGAATTTTTTACAATGAGCGGGTCTCATGATGTCCACATAAACATGATGAGACACCCATTATTAAGTTTTTTACGAACACTAACGAATTCGGTTCAATTTATAGCGAGATTATTAGTACAGTGATAATCTTGATAAATTAAATACTGCGATAGTCAAATTTACTATTCTTGAAACATAGGCGTTAAACGCAGCGCCCCCCCCCCCCACGCGGCGAAATTACTAACTTGTCATTTTCCCTATTTTAAAAAAAAAATACAATAGCCCCCTTAGAAAGTTACACTTAGCCCCCCTTCCCTGCAAAATTACTAACTTGCCCCTGATTTTCTTATATATAGAAAATTTTCAATCTAACAAACTTTATTCATTTCAGTTTCTCTCTCTAAACTTTGATACTTTCTCTCTCTCTCTCTCTCTATATATATATATATATATATATGTATATATATATATATATATATATATTTGTCCATCTCTTTCATAGCTTTCTCCAAAAAAAAAGGTATGTTTTCTATATACTTTGTATTAATTTAATTATTTTACTTAGTTATTTACTTTGAATATGTATGTTTTATACATATATTATGTTAAATATAAATTTTTTTGCTGTTATTATTGTGTTATAATGTGCAATTTAAACAAAAAACAAAAATTCGGTGATGTACATGCACATGTCCAAGAAGACATGCGCCTGGCGAGGCGCATGTACAAGAGGACATGCGTCTGGTCAAGGCGCATGTCCAAGGTGCTCTTTCCGTGTTCTTCATTTTGAAAAAAAAAAAAAGGAAATCCAGTGGTGCATGCGCCTGGACCAGGCACATGTACAAGGTTTTTTTTTTTTTTTTTTTTTTTCTCACTTTTAGCCCTTGTATTTTTACATTTTTAAAATAGTTTCATTTTACCCCCTGAGTTTGTTAGTTTCGTTAAATCCTAAAATTGAATGAAAATTTGCATTTTACCCCCTTGAGATTATTGGTTTCGGCAAAATACATAATCGGGCCACTGTACTTTGGGGAATGTTGCAATTTGGCCACTGATTGTTTAAAAATATTATTTGGGCCACTGTACTTCAGTTATCTTGCAAGCGAGCCCACCAGCACGTTAATTTTAAATAAAATTCCTATTTTACCCCTGTCTTTCATTAAGGGAGATGAGGACGAAGACAGGGGTAAAATAGAGATTTCATTTAAAATTAACGTGCTGGTGGGCTCGCTTGCAAGATAACTGAAGTACAGTGGCCCAAATAACATTTTCAAACAATCAGTGGCCGAATTGCAACCTTTCCCAAAGTATAGTGGCCCGATTGTGTATTTTGCCTTTCGTTAAATCATTAAATTGAATGAAAATTTGCAATTTATCCCCCTCGAGTTTGTTAATTAAGTTAAATTGTTTAGGTAATTGAAAATTTTACACTTTATTCCCATTATGCTTAAATAAGTATTAATATCTTAATTTTTAATTTTTCCCGATTTATTAAATGTTATTTATAATTGCATATATATATATATATATATATATATATATATATAATTGCAATTTTTGTGACATGTAGATGTCAAGCATAGGAAGCAATGGTGGAGACCGTGATGATAGATGGAAGAGGGCTGTGGACGAGAACAACTTGGATTACTCACGACGCGCAAAGAATAGACGTGTATTTGCGTCTGCGCGAGCTATCCCTCTGAGAGATGTCCCACGGAGATGTCGACCAGAGCTGACAGGTGATCAGCTGGTCCCGCCTTTTGTACATAACCTGTCTCTTGTGTAGTGGCACTATCAGCCGTCTCCGGTTCAATTTGGGGGAGGTTTTGATTTGACCTCCTCAATTGGAGATACAGCTTCATAGGGTCAAGATTACTCGCAATCTCCTGCTTCGACATACGAGCATGATCGTATGAACGAGGATCTTATTCGGCAGTTTGAGGATAACAATGAGCCGGATAATGACTTACCTGATGCTATTCCACGTGGTCGCCCTGGCCCTAGTAGTAGTCGTTGCCCTGTCCCTAGTCACCCTGGCCCTAGTAGTGGAGCGTGAGCGGTGATAATTAGAGGTTGGGTGATCCACAAGACGAAGGGCCCGTAATCATCGACTTATTGCCTAGTTTTCTTGGCCATGTCGCACATGTGTTATGGAATGGATCTATGGTAATAATGACTTTACTATATCTCATATTTATTTAATTCAAATTATATTTGTTATTAAATAAAAATTATATTTTGTTGATGCTAATATGCATTTTTTGTTTTATGTCTAACAGGATAGACCACCTTTACTGGGAATCCACGATGGCGATCAGATGTATAAGTGGATGTCACACGATCGTAGGGCAGAAGATAAATTAAAAGAAACGGGCTTGGTGCATTTGCCGAATTGCATGTTTCCAAACGAGAACATGCCTTTGATTTTTGCTTTCGTGGAAAGATGGTATCCCGA
Organism: Platycodon grandiflorus; assembly: GCA_016624345.1. Classification (NCBI taxonomy): domain Eukaryota; kingdom Viridiplantae; phylum Streptophyta; class Magnoliopsida; order Asterales; family Campanulaceae; genus Platycodon; species Platycodon grandiflorus. The sequence goes on along the minus strand of CM028366.1, from coordinate 9,401,922 downwards.
GACCAACAGTTTTCATCTTCCGTTTGGGGAGATGACGATCACTCTCCTCGATGTGTGGTATCTATTACAGATACCTGTGGCTGGGAGACCTATCATGGGAGATACCAGGTTATCTAAGCTGAAGCCGAGGATAGGGTCTCTATTAGGGTGGATGGCTGATCAAGTAAATGCTGAGTTTAAGACTCAATTGATCAAGTTTAACACGGTCGCTTAAGAGTGTAGTATGAGCGGCCCAATGGTCGGTCTAAGACGAAAAGCGACTGCATATTTGTTTTGGATGTTGGGTACGTCGCTCTTCGTCGACAAATCAAAATCTGCAGCCACCTCACAACTTCTGTTGTTCTTAGACCCACTGGAGGAGGTGCCCACCTATGCTTGGGGTACAGCTGCGCTATCATATCTATACCGTCAGCTCGGTATAACATCTCGTCAAGATATTGCGCAGATAGCTAGATGTCTGACTCTGTTGGAGGTAAGTTTAATTTAATTTAGTATATATTTCATGTTAGTGTAATTTATTAATTTTGAACTGATTTCATTTTTTATTTTATTTTTAATTATATATTTTTTTATTAGGGTTGGATATATGAGTACTTCCCAGAGTTCAGTGCCGGTAATAATGAAGGGTGGACAACGGATCTTCCCTATGTAGCTCGTTGAGAAACACTGTACGATTCATTGATATTGAGTTGCAACCATCAGTCCTAAGTTTGTTAAAGATAACCAATGATCTTCATCCGCCGTAGCCTCGTGATAGTCACATATACGCCAAGCACTTAAAAGAGTTTGCTTGGTCAAAGCATTCCAATAAAAAGGCCAATTTTGGGTCATCTCCTTAAGCAGCTCGCGTCTCACCAAGTCCCACATTTTTTCGTCGCCATACACATAAAGGGCAATACATCTAAAAATACAGTAACCACCTCCAACAACGTTAGTATAACCTCTTATATACTTCAGAAACCAATTTGGAACGTCGTATGTGTATGGAAATGAAGTGTTGAACATTGTCGCATCAATACTCATAGATCCACGACCTTTACCTTTACTGGGTTGTAGAATCAACGTTGACATAGGATCTAGTCTCTGACTTGGTTATGGAATTGACGTTGACATAGAATCTGGTCTCTAACTACCTGAGTATTTCTTATCCACATGTTTCCAATCAGATAAGTCCTTTTTCGTCAACTTCTTGTTCTGAGGACACCTTTTGTGTGGTGTATCAATATTCTTCTCCCCCAACTGAGACGCGTGTCTACGAATCACTTTCCATAGTTTGGTAGAAAGCACAACCTTGTCAATGTAAGATATTGGATCGATCTCAGACAACAGATCTCTGATCAAATCGTCCCCACTACGCCTTGTCGTGGATAATTCCTCAGTTGCCTCCATATCTAAAGTCCTCCAAAAAGGACAGATGTCTTAAGGATCAAACGGGATTAGGTTATATTGAGCCCTATTCATCTCATGAAGACATGGTAGGCCATGGGACAATCGTACTGTGCAGCGATCGATGCTATATTCTTCCAGTTTATTGTTCTTCTTTAGTTCTTCTAGCTTACTCCATTCCTTGTCCATCAAGTCGAAAGCCTTGTGAGATACAACGCAAGTAAGTTGTCGAAACACCCAGCTTTTTTAAGTGAGCGGATGGACAATTGTTAGCGATTGTTCAAATTGGGCCTTGATCTCGTTCAGCTGGATCTCAGTATTGTTGTGGAGCTTCGGGAATATCGTGTCGAAACCCCCTGTTGCTGAGCCTAACCATCTCTTCATCTGCGAATGAGTACTTTCGACCCTGGATTGTTCAAATTTTGTACAGATTAATTAATACGGGATGATAAACCAAAAAACTATATATATGTATGTATGTATATATATGTATATATATGTATATATATGTATGTATGTATATGTATATGTAAATGTATATATATATGTATATATATGTATGTATGTATATATATATATGTATATGTATATATGTATGTATGTATGTATATGTATATATGTATGTATATATGTATATATATATATGTATGTATATGTATGTATGTATGTATGTATGTATATATATATGTATGTATATGTATGTATGTATGTATGTGTATATATATGTATATATATATATGTATGTGTGTATATATATATATATGTATGTGTGTGTGTATATATATATATATATGTGTATGTGTGTGTATATAGTAACTTCTAATAAACAAAAATTCAATTCAGTTACTATAAAAATAATACATGTTCGTCGTAGTATTCCCAAAATGTCAATAATCTTTGGTCCACACAGTACATAAATTCTTCTTGTATGGAACCAACCATTCTCTCCTAACATATTTCAGTAACCCAAACTTGTTGCCCCATACTGCTTCCAGCGCAGCCATTTGTTCTTCGAATTTCTCCTCTGTTCTTGCCTCAACAATTTTATGCCACCTACGCCACTTATTCTTCGAATTTCTTATTTGTTCTTGCCTCAACGATTTTATGCCACCTACTCATAAATGTTGGAGCAAATTCTTTAGTCTTCATACTTTGAACCACATATTTCTTTACATTTTTCGATATATGTCTCAACATATGTTGGGCATCGAGAAAGAAATATTGAATTGCTTTCATTAAAGTCAACTCTCTGTCAGTGATAAATAGCTCTGGACAAATATCTAGAAGTGCAAACAACTTTTGCAAAATTTTCAATACCCACATGAAAGAATTAGTGGTCTCGTCAAGCATGAAGCCGAACGCGACGTGAAAATTTTTGCATGTAGGTGCCACTCCAATAATCTCCAATAACGGCAATTTGTACTTATTTGTTTTGTACGTTGCATCCAAAATGAGAACGTATAGAAACTTTTGTAACAAATCAATTGATTTTGGGTGCATTAACATGACGTGTTTGAGAATTACCGAATCATCATGAAATTTTTCCCAATGGTGGTAGCCATGTTCATACATCATTTTGAAGAAATGTTGTATTGGTGTTGCTTCCCCCATGCTATCTCTTCGAACTTTCTGTATACATTATCGGGATTTGTAGCAAGCAGATGATTCTGGATATGCTTCGGCTTCATTTTTTCTTGGGTAAATTGTTTAACTACTTTATAATCTTCTTTCAATGACGATCTCGATCTGTGCCACTGTCCATACGGAGTAATTGGGTAGTTGTGTCGATAATTCTCGCTAACATGCACTTTTCAAAGATTACCACAAACTTGTTGCACTGCGGTTACCTCAAACGGACAACCTATTTTCTTTGACCCCCAGATTTTCTTTCACTCTCATCAGCATCTCCAGTATATATCTGGGATTTTCACTTCTTTCGCAACCAAAACACACAATTTTACGTTGATTTCTACTTCTATGATGCTTGATTATGAAATACATGTTATTTGCGTCACATGTATCAATAATACATTAACCCGCTGCTGCTCTATTATCAAATATTGTGTTTGTAACAAAACATACGCTTACATCCGGATAAAGTGTTTCATCTATAAGGGAACAATCTTATAATTATTTAAGCGTGTATAAGAAACCTTTAATATTAATTAATTAACTGTAAGTAATACAACTAATAATATTAATTCAATTAATTGACCCAAAATAAATATTTATTTCAGCAATTATAAGCAACATTTAATATTAATTAATTAACTGTAAATAATACAACTAATAATATTAATTCAATTAATAGACCCAAAATGATTATTTATTCTATTTATAAATTGAAATGAACTTATGTGTTTATATGTTTTACATAAAAACTTACAAAGTTAAATTAAGGGTTGTAAACTTCAAATTTTACATTCAATTAAACATGTTTATCTAAATTAACAAAGTCAGAGGGGGTTAATTATAAATTTCTATTTACTTAAACAATTTAACAAAACTAACAAACTCGAGGGGGGGTAAAGTACCAATTTTTAAAAAAATTAAAAACTCAGGGGGTAATAGTGCAAGAAAAGAAAATCGGGTGACATGCGCCTGGTCCAGACGCTTGTCACCTCATCTTTTTTTTTTTTTAATGTATATTTAACCCAAATAACTAAGCAAAAAATATTATTTAAGACAAAATATAACAAAAATATACAATTTCAAAGCAAATAACTAAGCAAGCAAAATTTAATTAACACAAATATGTCTAAAACATACTTATTTAAACTAAATAATTGGACAATTTAAACAAAATTACCTCTGATTTGTCTGAGAGCTGAATCCTCCTTTCGAGTTATTTGCCGAGTTAGCAGACATTTAGAAAAAATATTCTTACTGTTCCAAAATTTTTAGAGAGTTAGGATTTTATCCTCCGTTTTAGAATGAGAGAGAAAGAGTAATCAGAGAGAAGTGAGAAAGAGAGAGTCATCCGTGAGAGTTTTTTTAAAAAAATTAAGGGGGCTAGGTGTAACATTTTAGGGGGTTAACTGTAAAATTTTAAGGGGCTAAGTGTAATTTTATAGGAGGCGGCTATAAATTTTCTAAGGGGTAACAATAAATTTTCTAAAAGTAGGGGGTACATTGTAAATTTTTAAAAATATTGAAAATGACAAGTTATTCATTTCATCGGAGGCTGCGTTTAGTGTATAGGAGGGCTGCGTTTACTACCTCCTTTCTTGAAATAGTACTAGTTTTTTCTATATTCCGAAATTAGGTGGTAAAAAGAAATTGGAAAATGTAGGTCCACCAGTCAATTTTAAATACTCCCTCCGTTTCACCCAAAGAGTCCACGTTTGAAAAGTCTAATTATTAAAGAATATATAAGTACCATTGGAGTTGATCATAATTACAAAAATGTTTAAGCATATCCAATATGTTTATATTACATTTAGCAGGGTCGGCCCAACACTTATAGAGGCCTAAAGTGAATTCTATAATAAGGCTTTTTTGAAGTAAATAATAAAATTTTATTAAAATTATTATATTTTTATTTAAAATTTATCTTTCCTGCTTTTTGGGATGCAAAATTATTTATTAAATAAGATTAGTCTACTTAATCTTTGTTGAGACATTGTCGATCTTAGATAAGATTTTATTAGTATTAGTTTTGAAAAATTTCTTTCAAGCGAAGTAACAGTTACGCGAATCGTTAACATTATTCCATAAGCGAATTACGCATTTAGAAAATAATCAAGTCTTATTATATAATTAAGTATGTCAGTTAGTGTATCATTTTTCATTTGTATAATTTCTCTTAAAAAATTTAATTCTGTGAATGAATCTAATATATCAAATATGAGAATTGTCATTATGTTTTAATGGATGTTTAAGATGAAGACAATTTTCTTTTAAATTTTTATTATCTAATGACTTTAATTTCTCAATACTAAATAAAAAAATCAAAAATATCTTGATACATTTTAAATTGTTTAAATCTACTTTTGAAATGAAGTAAAAAACTAAGAGTCTCTTACTCTCTTAATATGTAAAAAAAAAAAATTATAGTAGTATTTTTTTTTAGGCCTATTATTTTTGGAGGCCTAAAGCCGTTGTTTCCCCATCGTCACCCTTGGGCCGGCCATGACATTTAGATAATAGAGTTGAAAAATTTATGGAGAATGAATGTAAAATCTTAAAAAGTGAACTCTTAACATAAAACATTCAAAAATAATACAATGAACTCTTGGCTTGAAACGGAAGGAGTAACTAGTAATGTTGGACTGTCCTCTTTATAGTAAGGGTAGTAGCAGTACATATGAATATATGTATATGAATAAAGGAAGTACAGTAATATAATGACTTGACTTTTTTTTTTTTTGAATGGTTACCAAATCTCTTTATGAGACAGATATCGACCAAACTGATAAATAATTAGACTTCAAAGGGCGAATTTAAGGTGGGGAATTTGAACGAACGTGGACTGGCCTTTACGGATGGATTGCAATTGAAGTTGGCGATTATCGTGATTCATAAATTTTAATTCTTCTCACGTTTATGAATGAGAATGAAGGGGATCGGTATATGAAAAATAAATGTCTTAAAAAGGAAACTAGTACTACTGAAGATACTAAAATATCCTGCCTCCACGTGGCACGAGCAGGACACGTGGACATGCTTAGCTGGAGCTCGGAAGACTCATCTCGAACCCGAGCTTTGATTATAGCTCGGATCCCGGGTACATATACCCGCCATCTTGTCTCGTCCTCCCCGAGGATCCCGAGGTGATCAAAAGATGTTTTCCTGTCATACTTGAGAGCCCGCGAAATCCTAGACCCGGGCTACAACGCTAAGACCCCGAGGTCTCCACCCCGGGAAGTGAAGATAGTCAACAAAAGCTGCCGCATTTAAGGCCTACCTGCTACTACGTCATCCTGGGGCCACAAACCAGCCTCTCATTGGTTGAAAGAGTGACTTGTTCTCTAAGTAAAGCTGCTTCTAGAAGATCTACCCACTTCCCAGCCAAGTTCTATCTTCTACATTAATGCAGGTCATTTCTCCATAAAAGCTCATCAATGCAGATTGCGGCTACCATAAATGGACACACCACTACCTGTCCCAGGTTGACACCTGACAGGCCCACCTGTCCCAAACCAGCATTCTTCCAGTATAAATACAAGGTGATTGCCTTCATTTATGACCTAAGTTCAAATTAACACACAACTACCAAATCTCCAAAGTATTCAGTGCATTTACTCTCAAAAGAGAAGTCTGAATCCTCACTGGAGACCATTAACCTTACCATATACTGATTCTCTCACCGGAGGGCTTTAGCTGGACCAACGTCCAACTTCCTAACGGCGGTTCCTTTCATCACAGGTATCTACCAGAGGACAAGTCCCATTAACACTTGTGCCTATTGAGATTCGGGGCATCCTACCTACAATCTAGCTGCATACGTGGACTTCGACAGATCACCAGAACACTTTTTGGCGTGATCAGTTTGGTTCCGTTGCCGGGACCCCGAAATTAGATACTTCTAGTTTGAACTTTGTGTAAACTAGCAAGCACAGTTTAGAGATGACGAATTCCAGACAACAAGTTACGTCAGCCGCACAAGAAGTTGGCCCACAGTCTTCACACTCTACTGAGCATGTAGCCCCGTTAGCACAGAGGCATGCGCCTAAAACTCCCGAAAAAGCCCCTGCTGATAATTCAAGGGGGCAGAAAGTCAGCTCGGGACGTAGGTCGGGTGACGAAGAAGGCGGCGGAGAGGTCGCGTGCCAGCAAGGGAAAGGCCGCACAGAAAGCTCGTCGAGATGGGGAAACCCTTGGTGAATCTTCCGGAGGGGAAGAAACCTGCGGCAACGATGAAGTAAGAATAACTGGGGTCAAGAGGCCTGCTACTCAGGTTCAAAGAGACCAGGCCGAGTTAGAACATCTACGACCGGAGAGAGCTCACGTAGAGAGGGTCAGAGAGCTCGAGCGACGGGAATATGAGCTCACTAGAAAGGTGGAGGCAGATGCCCCGGCCCAAAAGGTCCTTCTCGAGCGAGAGAGGGTACAGGCAGAAAGGCTACACAGTCGCGATCACGGATCTCGAGCTGCGGATGCACCCCGAGCAAGCGTGCACAGCAGACTACGCGAGAGTGCTAAGAATAGGCTGGGGCATCAGGTCGGTGCAGTATCTAAGGCAAGTGTGTACAGCCGAATCCATTTTCCAGACGAGAAGGAGAGGTCCAGGGGAAGTGTGTATGACCAACTCGGAGCTCGGACACATTCCTACAGCCCGCAGGGTCCGACAGGACCTACAAGCCGGAGGTTCAGTCCCGGCGTAAGGACCCCCAGGGAGGAAGGCGAGGGTGTTCGCCGTCTCCATAGGGAAGTTCACCCGGTTCGGTCACTTCATCACATAAGCGATCAAAAAATGATGGACGCGACAGACGAGGCCATCGTAAGTCCCGAGTTGAGGGGTCGCCAGAAGAGGCCCTAAAGGTTTTCTAGGAGCGCTTAGAGGCTCTTGAAATGAGAAAACTAGGGCTTCCCAGACAAGTTTTGGAAAGTCCGTTCTGCCGTCGGATTCAAAGAACTCCACCGAATCCCCGGTTGAGGCTTCCCGACTTCAAGTTATATGCGGGAAAGACTCACGCACAGACCCACCTCTCTAGCTTTGAGGCCAAAATGGGCGTATGCACGGCCAAGCAAGATATGTGGTGCAAGGTTTTTGTCAGCACATTTGATGAAACAGTGATGAAGTGGTTCAGAGAGCTCCCGAAAGAGTCCGTGACAGACTGAAGCGACCTGAAGAGGAAATTCCTTAGGAAGTATGCCTCAGCTGGGGAACTTCCTAAAGACACGTCGGACCTTGCAAATACAAAATAAGGCCCTACTGAATCGCTGGCAGATTACATCCAGCGGTTTAAAAATGTAGCCGACGAGCTCTCTAACGTCCCTGACGAGACAATCATGGTCTGCTTTGAGGGTGGACATCAGTCGGACAAACTATTGGAGGCGCTCAATCTCTGGACTCCGGCCTCTAGCGCGGAGATGTTCGTCACGGCTAAGGGAGTGGCCAAGACCGAAAAGATCCTGGTCGATAAGCAGAAGGCTAAATAAGGAGCCTTGGCCCCCACAAAGGTAGAGGACTCGAAAAACCAAGATCGAAGGACCGGGCAGACAAGTGCCAAGATAAGGGCACAGGAGAAAGAGGATAAGACGGTTTATAAACCTTTGAACGCGTCTCGGGAGCATATCATGACCGTGTTACAACAGGAGAATAGGCTGGAAAAACCTTATCCGATGAGGGAGACCAGATATCCTCGAAACCCAGCTAAGAGGTGCGAGTACCACAAAGAAAATGGCCATACCACTGAGGATTGTATCCAGCTGAAAAAGGCCATTCAGCGGCTTATAAGTCGGGGCGAGCTCAGGAGGTTTGAGCAGAGACATGAGACTGAGGAGAGGTCAAGAACACATTGCCGTGAACACGTGGACAAAGAGGAATTCAGGATTTCCACTATCCTGGAGGACAACTTGAGCATCACTCAGCTCAATGACACCATGTACAGCCTCAACAACGTGGTGTCCCAACCTCGAGTGAAGGACGAGGTTGGCATATGCTTTTACCCGAGCGAATTGGCCAGCATCGACCTGGCGAAAGTGCAGCCTCTGACGTTATACCTCGGAGTGGAGCAGTACATGGTGGGAAGGGTATTGATAGATACCGGAGCTAACAAAAACATCATGTATTATGACTGTTTCAAGAAGATGAAGCTCGCGGATACCCGGCTCACCCCGAGTAATGTTCAGCTGGAAGGCTTCCCCGGTCACAAGGTGGTCACCAAGGGCACCGTGACGTTGAAGGTAACGATTGGAGAGGGTAACCTTTTCAAAACTGAGGAGATCCAATTCTTCGTCCTCAACATCCCTTCACCTTATAATGCAATCTTGGGGTTTCCAGCTCAGGCCAAATTTGGCATGGTCGTCTCCACTCCTTATCAGAGAATTAAATTTGCAACAAACGGAAAGGTCGGCATGATGAGGAACGACCCGAAGAGTACTCTCTTTCACATGATAGAGGCTCGCAAGGACAAGGAGGCAGTGATGAAAGGAAAGGCTCAGGTTGTGGAGGTTGTCAAACCCTCAGTCAAGAGGGCACGATCTCTTACTGAAGAAATCCTTGGTGAAGCAGACCAGACCGCAGTTCCTGAAAACGCGGCGCTACCTGAATGCTCGGCCCAAGGGTAACAGTTAACGTGGGCTGGCAATCCTAGCTCGCAATATCCGGGCCCGACCAAAAAAATTAAAGTCGGCCTGGTTATAGATGAGGGAGAACGTCAAGCCATCATCCAATTCCTCCGAGGAAACACAGATGTATTCTCTTGGAAGGTTGAGGACATGAAGGGCATAAGTGAAGACGTTTTCGTCCATAAGCTCAGCGTGGACCCTGCGATCGCTCCAATACAACAGCGGCCACGGGTTTTTTCCCCAGAGAAACAAGCAGCTATCAAAGAAGAGGTAGACAAGCTGCTTCGGGCTAAAATAATTAAAAAAAATTTACCCGACGTGGATTGCCAATGTCGTCATGGTCAAGAAGACCAGTGACAAATGGAGGATGTGCGTGGATTACACCGATCTCAATAAGGCTTGCCCAAAGGACTGGTACCCGCTACCTCGAATTGATCAGCTTGTAGATGCTATCCCTGGCCACAAAATCCTGAGCTTTGTGGATGCATACTCGGGGTATCACCAAATCCGAATGTGGTTGTAAGATCAGAAGCTAACGGCCTTTCGAGCTGCTGGGGCACTATACTGCTATGTAATGATGCCCTTCGGGCTAAAGAACGCGGGAGCTACTTACCAGAGAATGGTAAATCGAGTTTTCAGTGATCAGCTCGGCCGAAACGTGGAAGCTTACATCGACGACATGGTGATCAAAACCAAAAAAGCTAACCATGTCGAGGACCTCCAAGAAACATTTGCCAGCCTCAGGAAGAACAACAAGAAGCTCAACCCCGCGAAATGTGCTTCCGGGGTAACAGCGGGAAAGTTCTTGGGGTACATGGTTAAAGAGCGTGGAATAGAGACCAACCCGGGCAAGATCCAAGCATTGCTGGATATGAAAGCCCTGACGAGCATCAAAACAGTGCAACAGCTCAATGGCAGGATAACCGCCTTGAGCAGATTCATCGCCAAAGCTGCTGAGAAGAGCCTCCATTTTTTCAAAATTTTGAAAGGGAGTAAAAAATTCACATGGGGACCAGAATGCGACAAGGCCTTTGCTGAGCTGAAGCAATACCTCGGCAGCCCGCCGTTGCTCTCCAGCCCGGTGCCTGGTGAGAAATTATACATTTACATCTCTGCTTCGGATGCGGCGGTGGCTGCGGTGTTGATCAGAGAAGATGGGCCCATTCAAAAACCAGTGTACTATGTCTCTCACGCCTTATACGACGTAGAGGCACGGTACTTGAATGTTGAGAAAGTAGTCTTGGTATTGATAGTAATGGCGAGGAAACTATTACACTACTTCCAGGCCCACGCCTTGGTGGTCTACACAGATCTACCCCTCCGGAGAATGTTACACAAACCCGATGTAGCTGGAAGAATGATGAAGTGAGTAGTCAAGCTTTCTGCCTTTGACATCACATATGAGCGAAGGAAAGCAATCTGAGGACAAGTTCTTGCTGACTTTGTTGCAGAAACATCATTCGCTCATAACACATCTCCGAAGATCTCACCAAACGAGTTAGACAAAGGCGAGTTACAAGTCGCCCCGCCAGTCAAAAGCATTCGCTCTAGCTCATGGGAAACACGACCAGACAGCCACTGGCAGCTATTCATCGACGGCTCGGTCAGCAGCTCAGGAAGCGGCGTGGGTCTGTCTTTGGTTTCCCCCAACAGAACTGAATTTCGGAAGGTGTTCCGATTCAAGTTCCCAGCATCAAACAATCAAGCCGAGTACGAAGCCGTGGTTCCGGGCTTGCAGTTGGCAAAAGACCTCACAGTCTCTCAAATTGTTGTCTTCAGCGACTCTCAGCTCATCGTGAAGCAAATTTTGGAGGAGTATGGGGCTAATCACCCTACCTTGATAAAATACTGTGAGCTCGTCAGGTAGTTGCTAGCTGAGTTCGAATACTGGGAAGTTCAGCAGATCGACAGAGAGAGCAACACTCGGGCTGACTACTTATCCAAAGTGGCCTCCATGGAGCTGAAGGATCTGCCCCCGGATGTTTGGGCAGAATTCCTCGATTCACCCTCGATAAACAGAGAAGTTGTCTTACCAATTATGGCAACTACGAGGTGCTGGATAGACGAAATTGAGGACTACATAGAGCATGGTACCCTACCTCAGGATAAAGCCCTCGCACAGCAGATAAGGAAGAGAGGTGCGAGGTACACAAAAGTCGCGGGAGTAGTATATCTGCGGTCTTTTTCAAAACCTTTGCTGAGGTGTGTACGGCCCGAGGTCACAGAGAATCTCCTTGCTGAGGTGCACGAAGGAGTATGCGGGGGACACCCCGGAGCTCGGACACTCTCTGACAAGATCCTTTTTCATGGATACTATTGGCTGACACTAAGAAAAGATGCTAAGGCCTACGTAAGAAAAAGTGCCAAAGATTCTCCGACGTACCAAGTCTAACCTCTGTACCCCAGACGCTGGTGGTCGCGGCTTGGCCCTTTGATATGTGGGGAATTGACCTCATCGGTCCCTTTCCCAAAGCTCGCGGAGGTTGCGAGTACTTACTAGTGGCTGTAGACTACTTCACCAAATGGATTGAGGCCAAGCCACTAACGAGCATTGCCAAGGAGAAAGCAATCAATTTCGTCCACGACTTCATCTGGTGTAGATTTGGATTACCTCGGGTCATAGTTTCTGATCAAGGGACTCAGTTTGCCACAAAGTTTATAGCGAGCTGCGAAAGGATGAATGTAAAGCACTGGATGTCTTCGGTCGTTCACCCACAAGGCAACGGCCAAGCAGAGGCCGGGAATAAAAAAATTCTCTACTCTCTCAAAAGGAGTCTAGATGAAAAGAAAGGGAGATGGCTGGAGGAGCTGGCCGCAGTGTTATGGAGCATCAGAACATCTATCCGAGGCCCGATGGAAAAAAGAAGGCTGAAAGCTCAACTAAGAACGGTTAACTACAAACAGTTCGCAAAATGTCATCACGACCGGAGAGTGAAGCCCAGAACTTTCTCAGTCGGGGACTGGGTGCTCAGAAAGATTGAAGCTATGGGCAGAAATACTCTGAGAAACAAGTTATCCCCTAATTGGGAAGGCCCATTCCGGGTTACGACGATTATCCGAGAGGGCACTTACCGATTGGCCGAACAAGACAGGACCTCGTTGAAAAACCCGTGGCATGCTGATCATTTAAAGAGATACCATCAATGAATGTAACTCTTTCCTTGATTTTTTGTAATAAAAGCTTGTACAAAGTTGAAATTTTGGTTTCTCTAATAAATTACCCCAGAAATTGGGATTAAAACATATTAATAAAGAAAAATACTTAAAGTCGGCAGCATGCCACTTAAAGTATAGCACTACTGCTTAGGAATGGCAGCGGGCCACTTCGCGTAGTCTCAAAACATCACCTCGAGGTCGGCCTATGCCACTCGGTGATGGTTCTAATAAATTGTCACTCAAGGTCAACTTTGGCCACTTAGTGATGGTTCTAATTATCACTCGAGGTCGGCCATGGCCACTCAGTGATGATTCTAACTCAATAATGATTCTATTCAAATTGTCACTCGAGGTCGACCAAAGCTACTCAGTGATGATTCTAATTGTTATTCAAGGTCGGCTATGGCCACTCGATAACGATTCAATTATTACCGAAGGTCGGCTTTAGCCACTTGATAATAGTTTCAAACCATTATTAAAAAACAATCCACATCGCAAGGATTAAAATAAGAAATTGCACTAAAGAAATGTACAAACATAGAGAGTACTCAAAACAGACTACATTCTTGTATATATGTGCATAATTTACATCTGATTAAAATCTACTTGTTCATAAAATTATGAGCTCGCAGGCTCAATCAAAAGATTTTACAAAAATACAAAGGCAGTGCAGGTCGGATATCAATCCTCAATGCCTTCTGAGGCTAGAACGTCACGTTCATTCTCAGCCCGGTTGGTTAGGGTGCCTTCCGCATCCCGCAAGAGTTGATCTGCAATCTGGCCGAGCTCCGTCACTTCCCCCTACAGCCTCTAGGCCCATTTGATCAAGCCGAGCATCGACCAGCTTCTCCACGTGTTGTTGTAGAATAGCAGAATGCTCCCACGCGGGCTTGCTTGCCTCCGCATCCTCAGCATCAATGGCTTCAATATCCTCAGCATCAAAAGGCACAAGCACGGCACCCTTACAATTAAGATCATTGTAGGGGTTAGAGGCCCCCCATTCCATGAGCTTCGCAAGAGGCACCACGTCACCCGCGGCAGCCCGAAGAATTTGATACCGTCCCTTCATCATGTAAGGAGAGATGTCTTCAACGAACAGATCAGAGTCCTCGTACTGAGCGATGACAGATGCCTCGTTAATAAGGTACCGTGCCTGGATATCCTGGCATTCCAAGCTGAGCCTTTGCATCCTCTCATCTAAGGAGCAGATGACAGCATCATGTTCAGCGCCCTTCTCAGTGAAAAGCTTCTCAAATTTCTTCATCTCTTCCTCGGTGAGCATAAGAGCTTCTTCGGCTTTTGACTGAGCAGTCACCGAGGCAAAGAGAGAAGCTTTGGTCTTCTCGAGCTCTTGGTCCTTCGCTTTCAGCTCTTTGTCTTTGGCTTTGAGCTGACCGCAAAGCCGGGACAGCTCGGCAGTATCATCCTTTACCTGCTGGACCAGATCGAACTTCAGCTTGTCAGCCTCAGCTAGTCGGAGGTCAAAGAATTTGGCGTAGTGGCCCATCTGCAAACGAGCGAGTTTCAGTATAAAGAACAAAGAGATATAAGGATAAACATGTTGAAAATCACGAACCTCGACTAGTGAGCAAGCCATGGATTTCAAAGCGTGATCCGAGAGACGACTCGCAACCTAGAGCCCGAACACACGCTATGAAGCAGACTAGCGTCCTCACCAGGCCTAGCGAGAGGTCGAGGGGCATTGCAGATGCCTCCTCGAGGAATTCATATATGAGGGGATCGAGGGGAAGACAGAGCCCGCCGAGTGTAAAGAAACTGAGGTAAAAACCCACTTTCCCGCGAAGAGTCTTCAGTTCTACCTAATTTTTTCCGACCTCCGGGATTGAAAGACAGAAGTCAGCAGTATGATAGATAGATTCCCATGCCTCCAGGTCAGATGAGGAAGCCTTATTCCTCCAATTGCGCGGCAGGGCCGCAATAGCAGTCTAGTCAGCCTTCTCGGCTGAAGTAGGCTCCCTAGCTCGAGGGACTTCAGCCCTACCAGAAGTGGATACGTCGCTCATCTTGCTAGAACTTTCAGCCTGGGCCTTCAGTCTGTCAGTAGCAGCTGCCTCGCGAAGTCGGCGTGAAAAATCAAGTCGCAGATTCTGCAAATATCGGGTCATGACGAAATAGCGAGAGATGAGGGCAGTTATGACTTAGGGTTTATCGTCTAAAATTTCCATTTGAGCAGAAAATGGGAGTGGAGGAACCCAGTGGGGCTCATCAGAAACCACTCGGTCTGAGAAGTCAGCTCCCTAGCGGCCTAGGATATCCCGAGCGTCACTCGGGACCACTACCTCCCAATGATCCTCCGCTAATCTGTATACATTTTTACCCGTGGGCCAGCGGACGAATACAAACTGAGAGGGAGAGTCTCCTAAATTTATAGGAGCTTGGGGTAATGATGGACTGGCACCATCCAAGCTCGGGGAATATCTCGACGACAAGGATGAGTCCGACGACGAGCTACACTCAGGAACCCTAATACTAACACTCCTCCAACCCGCAAACATATTGAAAGGACAGAAGAGAATCAAAGCTTATGTAAGGAGGTCGCAGTACCTGGATCAGATTAGAAGCTCGGGAGTTGGCGTACGGAATTCACCTGAAAGGCACGTGATGCTGGAATTTAGCACCGAAATAAATGGAAAAGCGCCGGAGCAAAAACGAAAACGTAATATACCCCAAACAGGGGCAAAAATGTCCTAAAAAAGTGGTTAAAAGGAGAGAGGAGCTTCAAACGATACTAACCTACGGAAAGGAAACAGCGAATGACGGTAGAAACTGAGAGAAAGCTCGAGGATCGCTTGGAGAAGAAGTCGCCAGAAATCGTAGATCGTCGGAAAGGGTTTTTTGAGAAATCTAGGGTTTTACGCAAAAGTGAAGATCAAACAGTACTAATACCCTACCTATACCCCTGAAGAACGATGCCGTTTTGAACTTGGATCCAAAGCATGACCCGACACCACCTGGATAGTCCGCATGTTTTCTCTTCCAAACTCACAAAACGGTGACGTTTTGATCCAAACGACAGTTACAATTTCAAACTGAAAGGACATGCATTTAATGAAACCGTCAGAATGTTTTGCGCCAATGATTCGACACAGATTCCAAGAAGAGGTGTGTTGGTGAAGTTACTACCTACCGCCCGAGCATGAGCGAGCTGATACTTCCCGACTTAAAGGATGAATCCTTACCTCGGGAAGTCGGGGGATACTGAAGATACTAAAATATCCTGCCTCTACGTGGCACGAGCAGGACATGTGGACATGCTTAGCTAGAGCTCGGAAGACAGCTCATCTCGAACCCGAGCTTCGATTATAGCTCGGATCCCGGGTACATATACCCGCCATCTTGTCTCGTCCTCCCCGAGGGTCCCGAGGTGATTAAAAGATGCTTTCTTGTCATACCAGAGAGCCCGCGAAATCCTAGACCCGGGCTACAACGCTAAGAACCTAAGGTCTCCACCCCAGGAAGTGAAGATAGTTAACGAAAGCTGCCGCATTTAAGGCCTACCTGCTACTATGTCATCCCGGGGCTACAAACCAGCCTCTCATTGGTTGAAAGAGTGACTTGTTCTCTAAGTAAAGCTGCTTTTAGAAGATCTACCCACTTCCCAGCCAAGTTCTATCTTCTACATTAATGCAGGTCACTTCTCCATAAAAGCTCATCATTGCAGATTACGACTGCCATAAATGGACACACGACTACCTGTCCCAGGTTGACACCTGGCAAGCCCACCTGTTCCAAACCAGCATTCTTCCAGTATAAATACAAGGTGATTGCCTTCATTTATGACCTAAGTTCAAATTAACACACAACTACCAAATCTCCAAAGCATTCAGTGTATTTACTCTCAAAAGAGCAGTCTGAATCCTCACCGGAGACCATTAACCTTACCATATACTGATTCTCTCACCGGAGGGCTTTAGCTGGACCAACATCCAGCTCCCTAACGGCGCTTCCTTTCATCACAAGTATCTACCGGAGGACAAGTCCCACTAACACTTGTGCCTATTGAAAGCCGGGGCATCCTACCTACAATCTAGCTGCATACGTGGACTTCGAAAGATCACCAGAACACTTTTTGGCGTGATCAACTACCCCCTCAGTCTCGGATAAATGTTCATACCTTTTATTTTAGAATGTCTCAACTAATGTTTACTTTTGATGATGAAATTTTATACAATTTTTTTCAATATACCCTTAAAACTTCATTTAATAAAACATAGCACATCTTAGAAAAACTTATATATTTAGTATAGTGAAACTCAATTAATGTTATGAGTATTATCGTTAGAATACATTTTACAATCCATCATTAATTACTTTTCTTAATTCTTGTACTTTGTCAACCAGAAATATTTATCCGGGATAAAGGAAGTATATATTTTCTTGGGCTTTAGCTATCCCAAAAAATGGGTTTAAGGCAATAATACCCGGGTGAATTACAGGCCAGTCCATTTTTAAATATTTGTAATCGCTCCAGTCCACTCATCTTTTTTAAAAATCGAAAAAAGGCATTTTTGAGGCGAAAAGACGATTATGCCATTAATGAAAGAAAAATACGCGCGCATCAGTAACTCAAGGCATCGCGATAAGTAATCCAAGGCATTGCGTGGGTTAATCATCGTGATGAGCAACCAAGGCATCGCGATGAGCAACCAAGGCATCGCGATGAGAAACCAAGGCATCGCAGTGAGCAACCAAGGCATCGCGATGCACCACTTTTGCAAATTGGGGCATTGTGATGCAACAATTGGTGCATCGCGATCATCGCAGCGCGCCTTAAGGAACCAATCTTAGCGAGCAGAGGGGCTAACTGAAAAAAAATTGAATTGACGTTGCTCGCTAAGGCGAGCTGTTGCTCAAGTTATCCATTTCAGTTTATTCACATAGACAAAAAGCGATGCTTCACTTTGTATATCGCGATGCTCCACTTTGTGCATCACGATGCTCTACTTTGTGCATCGCGATGCTCCGTTTGAATTTCAACCGCTGAAGGGGACTTGATTTTCGTTTACCTTTCGGGGGTGTTGCCCCCGAACTCCAACGAGGGACGCTGTCCCCTCGACCCCTGCGACCTGACCGGGCATACTGCGCTGCCCAACATACTGCGTTGCCCAAGCATCAAGGCATCGTGATGAGGAATTTCGGCATCGCGATAAGGCATATCGGCATCGTGTTGAGGAATCTCGGCATCGCGATGAGGCATCCCTATATCGCGATGCCCAATTCGGTGTGCATCCCTATATCGCGATGCCCAATTCGGTGCTCAATTTAAAAATAGTATTTTCTGGTAGAAAAATTGTGCACAAATGTAGTACTAAATTAGGATAACAATATGTGATTAATTTTAAACAAATTCGAAGCTTAAAACATAGATTAAAGTGGCCAAAACAGCCCAAGAACAAGGAAAAACGAGATGAACTTAGAAAATTTGAATTTGATCAAATTGTAGTCAAATTCGTGTTCTATGCATGAAAATTCGACTATTTTTTTTTTCGTTTCC
The DNA here is from genome assembly GCA_016624345.1 of Platycodon grandiflorus. Classification (NCBI taxonomy): domain Eukaryota; kingdom Viridiplantae; phylum Streptophyta; class Magnoliopsida; order Asterales; family Campanulaceae; genus Platycodon; species Platycodon grandiflorus. Next base: position 9,383,630 of record CM028366.1, on the reverse strand, counting down.
ACGTTTGTTTTGTGAATTTATATTTCTCAGATTTAAATGCTATGAAGCTTTCAAGCGTGGGAGCTGGGTTATGAAAGTCAATCTTCATCATCAAAGAGACGGGGGTATTTTAAGAAGAAAATTCACCAAGTGCCTTTTTCCGGTTTAAAAAAAAAAGGTGAACTGGAGAGAATAAAAACTTTTCAAAGTGTACCGGCCAGCAATTTCCTGATAATACTCTATGGTGAATTACAGGCCGGCTCCTTTTTCAACATTTATAATCGCTCCAGTCTACTCATCTTTTTTTAAAATCTAAAAAAATGATTATGCCATTAATGAAAGATTTACCGAAAAATTTTTATCATCGCGATGCCCAATTGCGATGTCTAATTCCATCATCGCGATGCCTAATTTTATCAACGCGATGCAGTCAAAGGAAGATTTATCGGAGAAATTTTAGTAAGTAGGATTCACTAGAGAAAATTTAGGACTCGATGCCCAATTGCGGATTCAAATCTTCCATCCCACTCCCTGTCACATTTTCTGTCCCATTAAATCTTGACCCTACACGTTTCCTTGTAAAAATTGTAAAAATAAGACTAGTTAAAATAACAAAACACGTGTAAGGTTAAGATTAAGTGAGATATGGAGTGTGACAGAGAGCAGGATATAAGATTTGAAGCCCCCAATTGTGATGTCTAATTTCATCATCGCGATGCCTAATTCCATATGCCTAGAGAAATTTTAGGACTCGATGCCCAATTACGATGTCTAATTCCATCATCGCGATGCCTAATTTCATCATCGCGATGACTAATTTCATCATCGCGATGCAGCAAAAGGAAGATTTACCGGAAAAATTTTAGTAAGTAAGACTCACTAGTGTTCTATTGGAATGAAAACAGAGGCTATCCACAAAAATAAATTTTCTTTGCTACGAGCTATTGGAATGGAAACAGAGATTCACCGAAGAAATTTTAGGAAGAGGGATTCACCAGAGAAATTTTATAAAGAAAGGAAGATTCATCGGAGAAATATTAGGAATAAGTTATCTGTAAGATTGACCGGAGAAATTTTATGAAGAAAGGAAGATTCACCAGAGAAAATATTAGAAAGAAGTTATCTGGAAGATTGACCGGAGAAATTTTTGGAAAAAGCTACTATATATGTTATTGCAGGGCATTTTTAGGAACAATTTTATGAAAGTGCCTTTTAGCGGTTAAAAAAAAAAAAAAAAGTGGACTGGAGGGAATAAAAACTTTCCAAGATGGACCGGCCAGCAATTTTCTGAATACTCTATCACACCCTTAACCCTAAAGTGTAACTCACAAGCCCAAACCTAAACCCAAGCCCAAGCCCAAGCCCAAGCCCAAATACTGCTGTACTCACTAGTAATAGTAGTACTGGAAGCACAAGCTGCCTGCCAAGAGCAATAGGAGAGGGGAGCCAGTTGTAAATAAATGCACTCGTGATTAAATGAGACCCCTCCCTCCTCTTTTACTCGCATCACACACAGTACAGTCTCCTCCTTAATAAATCTCTCTCTCTCTCTCTCAAACTGCAAAACCAAACAACAAGAACAACCTTAAAAAAAGAGTAAAGAATCAAAATATAATCATAGGATTTTGCTCCTCCAAAGTATGTAAGAAAATCGTATTAATCAATCTATTGAAACCAACCAAAAAATATCTCATGAAATCCAAGAACTCAGATCAGCTCCATATTATTATTCTCCAGCTCCCCACACACACGCGTGCGCGCGCACACCCCTCTCTCTCTCTCTCTCCAACAAATGATCCTCGTGATGAAGAGCCCTTAATTTTCACGAGTTTTATCTTTTGCTTCAGACACCCCTCCAATTCCAAAAACCCAGGTTTTTGAATTCTTTTCCAACACCTTCAAATACCCCCTCACGATTCCATTCCCAAACCATGCACTCACCCCACATTCCCCCTTCACTACTTTCCACTTTCTTTACACCTCAATGGAATCCAAATTCAAAACCTCCCAACTCCTCCTTTCCACCCTTTTACTCATGTGCTCTCTTATTACTCTCCGTGCCCAACATCTTCAAACCTACATTATTCAACTCCACCCACAAGGAATAACCAACTCTTTCTTCACCTCCAAGCTCCATTGGCACCTCTCTTTTCTTGAGAAGACACTTTCCTCCAATGAAGAAGATCCGTCTTCTCGCCTCCTTTACTCGTATCGCTCCGCCATGGAAGGCTTCGCAGCTCAGCTTTCCGAATATGAAGTAGACTCGTTGCGCAAGTTACCTGACGTGATAGCCATAAGACCAGACCGTCTGCTTCAACTTCACACTACTTACTCTTACAGGTTTTTGGGACTAAACCTCGCCAAAGATGGTGCTTGGGTTAAGTCAGGTTTTGGTAGAGGCTCGATAATTGGGGTTCTCGACACTGGAGTTTGGCCCGAGAGCCCGAGCTTCAGTGACCGAGGAATGCCTCCGATTCCTCGAAAATGGAGAGGGATTTGCCAAGAAGGGCAAGACTTTAATTCTTTGAATTGTAACCGAAAAATCATTGGTGCTCGGTATTTCAGTAAAGGTCATCGTGTGGCTTCCACGTCACTGTCTCCTGACACTGTCGTGGAATATGTGTCGGCTCGGGATTCTCATGGACACGGGACCCACACCGCGTCGACGGCCGGGGGTGCTCCAGTTCCAATGGCGAGTGTGCTTGGAAATGGGGCTGGCGAAGCGCGAGGGATGGCTCCTGGGGCCCACATTGCCATATACAAAGTTTGTTGGTTCAGTGGTTGTTACAGTTCTGATATCTTAGCTGCAATGGACGTAGCTATCAGAGATGGAGTTGACATCCTTTCCCTCTCGCTAGGAGGTTTTCCTATACCGCTTTATGATGACAGCATTGCCATTGGTAGCTTCCGAGCTATGGAACATGGGATATCCGTGGTGTGTGCTGCAGGGAATAACGGGCCACTCGAGAGCTCAGTTGCCAATACGGCTCCTTGGATTGCTACTGTAGGTGCTAGCACACTTGATAGGAGATTTCCCGCCATAGTTCGCCTGAGCACTGGAAAGCTCCTATATGGAGAATCAATGTACCCAGGCAACTTGATTCCAAGTGCTGAGAAAGAGCTTGAACTAGTTTATCTAACAGACGGAGACACAGGAAGTAATTATTGCTTCAAGGGCTCTCTTCCAAGACAGAAAGTACGTGGAAAAATAGTGGTTTGTGACAGGGGCGTCAACGGGAGGGCAGAAAAAGGTCTTATTGTCAAGGATGCTGGCGGTGCTGCAATGATATTAGCAAATACTGAGATTAACCTTGAGGAAGATTCTATTGATGCCCATCTCCTGCCAGCAACAGCAATTGGCTTCAATGAAGCAACTCAGTTGAAGAATTACATCAACTCTACCAGAAACCCAAGAGCTCGAATCATATTTGGAGGAACGGTCATCGGAAAATCTAGAGCACCTTCAGTAGCTCAATTCTCATCAAGGGGACCAAGTTACATTGACCCTTCAATCCTCAAACCAGACGTGATTGCTCCCGGGGTCAACATCATCGCAGCTTGGCCACAAAACTTGGGTCCCACTGGCCTACCTGAAGATTCTAGAAGAGTCAACTTTACCGTAATATCTGGCACTTCAATGGCTTGTCCTCATGTTGGTGGAATTGCTGCCCTGATTCACTCTGCTCATCCAAATTGGAGCCCTGCTGCTGTCAAGTCAGCTCTTATGACAACTGCAGATATCAGCAACCATTTAGGAAAGCCAATAATGGATGGAGAGAAGCGCGCAGGACTTCTTGCAATGGGGGCTGGACATATAAACCCCGAAAGAGCTATTAATCCCGGACTGATTTACGATATCAGGGCAGTTGATTACATCACTCACTTGTGTACTATAGGATACACAAGATCAGAAATTTTCACCATTACTCATAGGAATGTGAGCTGCCATGATATTATGCAGAAGAACAGAGGGTTCAGCCTTAATTACCCATCTATTTCTGTAATATTTAGGCCAGGGATTACGAGTAAGATGATCAAAAGGCGAGTAACCAATGTGGGGAACCCTAATTCCATTTACTCAGTGGAAGTAGTGCCTCCGGAGGGGATGAAAGTGAGAGTGAAACCAAGGCGGCTGGTATTCACACATGTGAATCGAAGTTTGAGTTACAGAGTTTGGTTCATATCGAGAAAGAGAAAGGGGTCAGAAAGGGTGAGATTTGGTCAAGGGCTTTTGTCTTGGGTCAGTTCTCGTAATAGTAAGAATAGGATTAGGAGTCCTGTTTTAGTTACATGGGCATCTAAGAAGCAAGGGTGACAGTCAAGTAGGTGAGAGCATGGCCTTGTACTTTTAACTTCTCGAGTAGAAGTTGTTATAGCTTAGCTTCTTTATCATTTGATAAAAATGGGAATTTATATATGTAACGTTTTAGACAGTGTAGCTGCTTTGCTACCAGATAATATATTTTACTAAGCAAGAAACGATTTCTTCACTACAGAGCAGACTAGTTATAATGAGAAAGAAATCATAATAAAATTATTCATATCTTATCAAGATGTTACGGAAAATAAAAGCTCAAGAAGCACATGAATCCGAGCGAATCACACCAGTGATAACACTGATCAAGTGACTCACGTACCAAAAAAAAAAACATTGAATCCTTAAAATTGGACAAACGGAGAGTACTCAAATCAGGTATAGCTAAAGATAAACTAACTCCTTTGAGTTTACACTTCACTTTCCCTAATTACAAAAAAGAAATGAAATGGCAGAGAAAAGTGGAAGAGAGGAGAGAGGAAAAGGATATACATTGCCTCAACTTTTGACGAATTGCAAGCCGTTCACGTTAGCATATCGTTCCATGAATCTCATGAACCTGTCCCAGTCTCGTGGGGTTCTCATTACATACTTTGCTTCGATTCCAGCAGGTCTTCCATTAACGAACTTGGCACTGACATCAACCGACTGAAGAACCCCTTCCTCATCGATCATGTAAAAGCCAGTAATATCTCCAACTTCACTAGATGAGTCAAAGACAGATGGTTGCTCAAACTTAAAAATAGCCATACCGTTAGTCCCATCCCTTGATTTCGTTAGCCTGACATCTGGTATTGTCTGTTCATCTGTGCCTTGTATGAACTGAATAGAGGGTTTAACCATCTGTATATTAAGTCTGGATATTTGAGAACTTTGCCTTTGACGGGTTTTCTGTGCAGAGGTTAAGTGCAATGATTGGCCACAGAATGGGGCGCATGCAATACATTGAACAGTTCTGGAGGCAATGCCTGTGCAGCATAAATAACCGTTATAGAAATCTAAGTTTTCAATAAATTATGTTCAATATCTCAGTATCTGTTACTTTACCTGCCAATCTCTTGATATAAAACTTAGAATGACCACAAAAATCTTAGAATCATGAGCATTCTATTTTTGGTTACACAAGTCAGTAGCACGTTGATAAGTTAACCAAAAAAAAAAAAAAGGTGCCACTAATTTCCGGCATCCACACAGAATCCATTCTGCTCAAATTTTGCTCTCTCCATCCCAAAACAAGTGTCTATTTTTTTTTGTCATGATCATGAAAAAAACGGACATTCATTCTGGAACAGTGGGAGTAGTACATCCGATGAAGAAAACAGTTAGCATCAACCACCCACCTCTCTCACGTGATGGTTGATAGGCTTAGTCTGATTCTTCTTGAAATATAATTTAGAATCTGCGTTTTGAATTAATTTTCATAATCCATTTGCCACTCTATAGTTTGCTGGACTTGTCATTAAACTTTTAACTCTTTCAAATTTAGGAACATATGATAGTACACAAGAATAGATAACTAAAGAATTGGAGATAAATGTCATCGATCTCCATTTAACATTAGCAAAAGAGTTCATCATCATCATCAACTCAAGGATTACTCCTTTAACATGTATTACTGTACAATTTCCATGCCCCCATGGTACAAGACCCAGTAACTGTACTTGCTATGGTAACCCCAGAAAGCAATAACATTAGTCTTGCGATCAGATAATTAACAATGCAAATAAAATAAAATAAAAAACAAATATTTAACGAATGTAAGGAAATGTGTAAATACACATTTGAACTCTTTATTGCTATTTGAACTATGGTGGAATGAAATGAAATGAATTTGTAGTATAGGAAAAAAGGAGGTAAAAATGAAGAATTGATTAAGTGAGAAATTAGATTACCGGGAAGACAGCGAGGTTGTTGGGGACGTTGAGAGACGGGGGAGGAGAATGCAAGTGACTGCAGAGTCGCCGCCATTGTAGAGAGAAGAAAACGGAATTGTTGATTGAGGAAAAGAATAAGGAGATGATGATGTGGTTTATGGAGGGTGGGGTTGTGAGTGTGTGTGTGTGTGTAAAAAGGACAACCATTCAAAGCTTGCCAAAATGGATTGGCGAATGAGAGAGAGATGGACACCCCTACCCCTGCCCCTGCTGTCCTCTGCTTTTCTTCTTTACTTGCTTAAACCCATATCAATTCCTTTTTACTATTCCATCGGTAAAGTTGGAGATTCATAAAGAGTAAAATTTTAGTTCCATCACTTTTCGTGTTCCATTAAAAAGGAGTAAATCTTATTTTAGTAATGCATAAAAAATTTTTTAAAAAGAGTAAGAATATTAATTTGCTAAAAACAAAATTTAATTGAGATTCAGTGATTGCTCTCCTGTTAGAGTCTCACTCCCCCTGTTGTTGGTCACAGGGTCGAATCTCGTACTTCCTCCGTTCCTTAATTATTGTCTTATTTAACTCGGTACACAAATTAAAAAAACAATTGACTTGATTATTAATATTGGTATAATGCGTAATTTTTTTTAATGTCTATGTCTATGTGGTTCATAATTAAAGTAAGGGTAAAATAGTAAAAATGATATCATAAAAATGAAAATTTTCAAACAAAACAATTATTCTGGAACGAATAAAAAAAAGAAAAATAATAATATAGGGACGAGGGTAATATTTAAGATAGTGATAGAGTTTATAATATTTTTTGGCCCTTCAACTTTGACCCAACTTTTTCCTTAGTCCTACCTCTTTAAAACCTATTCATATTGTTCTATATTTTTCATTTCATGGTTATATTCCCCCTCCTACCGTTAACGTTAAAATCTCCGTTTAATATTTTAAAAATACCCAAAGTACCCTTGGTACTAGTCAAAGAAAAGGGAAGTGAAAATAATTTTCCACAATTTCATTTTACTGCTAAATCCATTCTTTTCCACAATTTTATTCCATTCCCAGCTCATTCATGTTCTTCACACACAAATATATATATATATATATATATATATATAGAGAGAGAGAGAGAGAGAGAGAGAAAGAGAGAGAGATACACACAATGACAAAACCTTCTTCAATCCAATTCTCAACTTTTTTTCTTCTTTATTCGTAGTAAACTGGATCACAGGGGCGCTACTTTCTCAGATATATGAAATCGATTTACCAGATAGCGTCTACCCTAAACTTCGCCGCTTAGGGCAACTCCAACCATTTGGTGAGAAAATTACACTATCTCACTATAATAGTGCAATTTTTACACCAAATATCTTTCACCATCTCCAACCATCCTACTTCAAACTTTACACTAAAAAGAATATTTTAAAAATATTCTTTATTATTCTATTTAAAACATATATTTTATCTCATTAAATTTATGTTAATATAGTAGCAAAACAAATATTTCTTTTATTGAATAGTATATTTTATTTTTTATAATATAATTTATATTAAATTAAATAATAAAACAAAATACTTTAAAATACAATTAAAATATTAACAAGTTATAATTAAAATACAAACACTTGAAAATACAGCTGAAATTGAAATATAGTTATAATTAAAATACAAGCACGATGATAGATGATTTTAATGTTAAAATATTATGTTGTGTGATTTTATTTTAATGTAATGTAATTCTCGTTCTTTATAAATTTTATCTTCAATATTTATAAATTTTCTTCAATATTCATAAATTTTATTTAAAATAATGTTAATAATACAAGTAATTTATAATTAAAAGTAATGTTAAATTGAATAGTACAAGTCTTTAAAATAATGCACTAAAATTAAATAATTAAATGCAAGACTTTTAAAATACAAACATTTGAATACTCATAACAAAGAAACAATAGTAGAATTAAAAAAAAAAAAAAAGGAAAAGTGGGATAGCGAAGGGTAAATCTTGCGCCAAATCTGGTGCAAAATCTTCGGCATCTTCAAAATGGCGCAAGGATAGCGCTGCTGTTGGAGTAAATTTTCACGCTACTTTGGTGGGATAGTGCAGAATTCTTGTGCCGTTGGAGTTGCTCTTAAGAAGATGAAAGAACGAGATGTCTCCAGTACAGTTTTCCTTTGTTGGATTGGCACCTTTCAAGGGGCGGAGAACTGGTGGGTAGTCTATTCTCTCTAGCTCTATCTCTTTAAGCCATGGCAACAATATATCTACAACAACAACGACCCTACAATTTGATTCCGCCATTGACAATGATGGTAATGGCAAGAACGAGAAATTGACTCCCTCTCATATTCGCTACATAGATTCCACCTCGGATAATTTTCTTGCTAACTTCTTCATCTTCCCTGAGGATTTTTGTGTAAAGCAAAATCCCTAATCAATGTTTAATTTACACTCCTCAATGCACAATTTATAGGGTTGGGGTTGACTTTAATTTTGAGGTGGATCTAGGAATCATTGCACGGAGTAAAAAGAAAATTTTCATTTTTTTCAATTTTCACGAATCAGACCGAAATTTGAAGTTTGGAACCATTTCGTTTTTTCAATATTTGGCATGAATTAGGGTTTTAGGAGTAGAAAGAAATGTTAGTCTATATTTTTTTGTCGGAACAACTTGAATGGTGACGAAGAAGAAAAGGGGGAGAGAGAGAAGGAAATGTTAGTCATGTTTTCTCTTTCTTGATTTTTGTTTTTTTAGTTTTTGTTTTTGTTTTTGTTTTTTTTTTGTTTTTGATGTGTTAGTCAATTACAATCCCTAGCAATTATTATGGTTAAAGGAATTGCTAAGGGTATTTTTGTTAATTTCTTTATCAATTAACATTCGCTACTTTACAATAAGGGTAATTTAGATATATTGAAAAATTATAGACAGAAATTCTAACGTTAACGGTGAGAGGGGGGAATTTAACCAAGAAATGAAAGATGTAGGACCATATGAATAGGTTTTAAGAAGATAGGAACAAACAAAAAGTTCGGTCAAAGTCGAGGGATCAAAAAATATTTTAAAACTTATTATAATACTATATGTTTCGTATTTTATTTCCTCTGTTTCAATTAAAGAGTCTTTTAAAATTTAAGGGGCTACACTTGCATCAATATTTAACATACATTTTTACCATTTTAAGAGATAACATTTTCATTGTAAATAAGATTTCTTTATATAGTTTTAGTCATAAAAATTTGACTTAAGTATCAAATTGATCAAGTTTAGATTTCTACTAGTTTTGCACTCGTGCATTGAACGCACGGATATAAATGATGAGAAAAAAAATAAAATTAAAAAAAATAAATTAAGGAAAAATAATATTGGATGTAACTACTTAAATAGAAATACATCATTGTATTAGTAATATCATAAATTCTGAAAATTTTCCTTATACATGTCATTTGATGCTTTATTTGTTGACTTTTTCTCTTCATCGCATATCAATATCTTCATTCGGTTTGGTTACCCTAAAAATTGCGACATACAACTGCTCATGGCTGACACTGGTTTCTTCAGGAAGAGAGTCATACATGTAATAGTGATTGACCTTGACTTTTGTTAATTTCATTGCATATGAAACTACCAAGGGAATTTGTCTTCCTTGAAACTTGAAGGGCAATCTCACATCCGGTGGAGACCATAACATTCTTGAGATTGTCTCCAACATTGCTTCCATTCAAAATTTTAGCTTCTACAACGTGATACTCAAGCTTTGTAATGATGAGTCTTGTTCAATTGCACAACTCTGCAGCATGATCAATGTTTCTCAACAGCATCATCGAAACATCAATCTTAAGTGTTAGTTCATGGCTAAGCGATCCTGAACACTTTTAAAAAAAAAATCAAATGAAAATTGTATCGACTTTAATATAGGCAAACAACTTGTCTTGTTCCCAATAATCTTTTCAAGAAAACTAAATAACTTATATGTCAAGAAATAAAATAATGATATTTCTAAACAATACTCCTCAATAGCTCACCTCTCGTTCGTTAGTGGCCAAGTTGTGTATGTTTATAGTTCTCAAAATCAAATTTACCAAGAAATAGAAATTTAGGTAGCTAATGCAAAAATACTGTTGAAAAAGAGTAAATTTTAGTGGATAAGTTTATAAAGAAGGATATCATAATATTTTCAAGTGTTTGTATTTTAGTGGATAAGTTTTTAAAATTGTTGGAATTTGTATATTGTTGGAAGGGTGCTTTAGTTGAGTAGCTTAAGTTAGGTAACTTAATGGCATTTTTGTAATAAAATGATCAAAAAGAAGCTTAAGCTACCCAACTTAAGCTTCTTTATTGTTCTTGCTCTTAGTCACTCCATCTACTTTCGTCATGATTTTAGATTGAAATTGTTAAAAGGAGCTAACAACTAAAGTATCAAATAAAAATCTAAGAGATAATGTTAATTTAACATCGAAAATATTAATATAGGTCATTTTGATTTGTATTCAATATTTATCATATTTTAGTTTTGTTCAAAATATTTCAATTAAAATATTTTTAATTACTTATAACGAGTTTAGAAAATTCTTTTACTATAAACAATTTTTAATTATTATTTTTAAATCAAAATTGTGCATTGCACGAGTACTAAGCTAATAAAAACTTAAAGTAAAATGATCAATTTGCTATTTAAGCCTACAAATTTTATCCCTTGAACGAAACAAACGAATGTTAAATTTTAGTTTGATACATGTCCAAATTGTCCCTTAATCTTAAAATAGACGGTTGATCGTAACGAACGAAGGAAGTAGTAACCTTTTACTCTATTTTCTCCCTTACTTTCAGAGTCCCCTTTTTTCTTTGCCCCTCTGCCCACTTTTTGACTCTCCCTGTCACGAGGCCTTGTAGTTGTATTTATGAGGACTAGTAACCAACTACTCTTTTGCGAGCAAACTACACGAATGGTTCTTGTACTTCTCGACTTTCTTGAAATTGGTCCTTAAATTAATTTTTGTAAAAATTAGGTCCCTGTACTAAATGAGTAAAACACAATTGGTCCTTCTGTTCAATTTCGTTAATTTTTTACCGTTAAATATACACACGTGCCTCTCACGTGATTTTGCTCAAGGGTAAAATAGTCCATGTATTCTTTTCTTATAAATAGACAAAAATGTCCTTAATATTTTAATTTTAAAAACCTAATAAAGGGTATTGATGTAATTAGCTAAAATCAGTTAAATTATAATTTTTATAATCATTTCTTCTCCATTCCCGATCCCCCCATTACCGTTCCACCATGATGCCACCACCACTACTGTCGCCGGCGACCACAAAGTTTAAAACTGAAGAGAAAACCCAGAAAACCCCAAATTAAAAAATTTAGACAAATTCATTCTTAAAATATCCCAAACTTCTTCTACCGAAGATAGCATTGTTCCACCACATTCAACCTACCAGACAATCGGTGGAGATTAAGCCAACAATCAAAGTCAACAAATAAACCATTTTCTCTATAATTTCAACAGTAAAGAAGAAGAAAAAGCCTGGAAGAGGCTTATTTTTATTAATGATCCAAAAGAGGTAAGAACAGAGGAAATAATAAAAAATAGAAATTCCAATCGAAGTAAAAAACAGCATCCAAATCTTCAATTGTTCTCACTTGCCAAAACCCTTTCTTGATATCTCCACCACCGGCGCCTTACTCTCATCCATCACCTCCGCCGCCGGCTTCTTGCATAGCATGAAGTTTCGCTTCTTCAATTATTCAATCATCTCCCATGGAAATAGAGCTTCTATTCCATAACCCCAATCATAGACGCTTCGAGATGACGAGAGAGAGAGAGAGAGAGAGAGAGTGTGTGCTGGAAAGAGAGACGACGAGAGACTGAGAGAGTGCTGGAGACGGTAAGATCTGAGGGTGATATCATGAGATTGATCTGAGATGAAACCTTGAGATCGATCTGAGATAAGAGAGAGAGATAAGAGCAGTGGTTATGAGTTGGGGAAGAAATCAAGTTATTAGTGGGTTGGGGGAAGAAATGATTTTAGGGGGGAGGGGTTTAGTTTAGGGCAAATTACACAAAAGGTCCCTGTTCTATTTACAAGTAAATGACTAATTTATCCTTGGAAAAATCATGTGAAATGCACGTGATTTCACTTAACGGAAAAAAATTAACGGCAATGGACGGAAGGACCAATTGCGTTAAAAATTGAGTTCAAGGACCGCTGGCGTGGGGTTAGGACCAATCTAAAAAAAGTCGAGAAGTATAGGGACCATTTGTGTAGTTTGCTCCTCTTTTGCTTAATAAGATCGACTACTTTTGTATTTTTAAGGATAATAATTTTACAAATTCCTCGACTATAACCGATTCTATCATTAGTCACTCAACAGATATTCGTGCGATTTTCGTTCTTATCAATCACTTGAAATTTGCATGCCGAAAGTCTTTTTGATGGATATCGTTAGTAATTTACCGTTAAGTTGCTCATGTGCCTCCAACGTGCGTTTGACCAAGGGCAAAAATAGAATTTTCCTTAAATCCAAATCGAATTTGAAACTTTGGAATTTGATAATTCAAGGAGTGCCTTGGCCAGTAAACCCAACCTGCGAAAATTCCATGGGGGCTATTGCAGTTCTTCAACCTAAAGATTGTCTGAATCAGAGATTACCTAGTGGTAAGTCTATTTCCTCAGGCATGAATTACAGCCGCCGATTCCCAAATAGTAACTCTAAATCTAAATCTAACCTGAACCCTAAATTCAACCCTAACCCTAGCGTGAATAGATCTAATCGAAGAAAGAGAAGTTTTCCCAGCCGCAACAGCAGCAACACCAACAACACCATGACGGCGGCAACGACAATGGTGGCGTTTGGGTCTGGAGCCGGAGATGGTACCGAAGCATATACATAAGCTTCCTGATTTGAGAGTGCGCAACAGAATAGCGCAAAGAGATGGAACCACAATAAGCTTGCGGGGTTGAAGCGAAAAGATAGCCGGCGGGTGGAGCTTGCCTGGAACTGCTTCACTGAAGACAGATTCAATGGAGGTTGGCCAGAACTTGCACAAGGGACGGCTTGACCTTGGTGATGAGGCAATTAGAGATGCAAAAATCCCAACACAAACCCAAGAGCACTGTTGCGTGGGATTCGCACTGGGGCTTTTATGGCTTGGCCGAATTGAGTGGGGGAAACGGCTGGAGATTGAGAAAGAGAGAGAGAGAGAGAGATGGTGGGCGGGCTAGGGCAAGGACGATATTAGTGATGGCTGGAACTAGAGAGGGAAGGGAGAGAGTGTGGAAGCGGCTTTGGGAGAGAATCGACAAGCTAGGGCACGACAGTCCAAAATGCCTCCGGTCCCCAGCAAGCCTCCATGGAATTTTAAAATCAAAATCGGTTTTGAAGCTTTGGAATTTCAAAATCAAAATCGATTTGAGTTTACTGGGTTTGATAGAATTTTGGGATTGGGGTTTGAAGATGGTGAAGAAGATGATAAGGGAAATTCTATTTTCGCCATTGGTCAAAAGCATATGGAAGGCACATTGGGTAACTTAACGGTAAATGACTAACGACATCTATCAAAAGGACTTCCGGCGTGCAAATTTGAAGTGGTAAGGACGAAAACTGCACGAATTTTTGTTGAGGGACTAATGGTGGAATCGGTCATAGTCGAGGGACTTGTAATGTCATTATCCCTATTTTTAATTACGGTAAAAACTTAAAAAAAGATTATGTTACGTATACTTTCTATAATAAGGATCTCTTTGATCTAATACATGGGTAAGCTGAGCTGTGAGGGAATGAGACTTCGTTTTATAAATTAAAATTTATTACTAACATTGTCATTCACGTTCAAAACAAAAAATTCCATGCTTAATCGACCTTTAATTGAGTAAAAGATATATTGATATTATTTTTATTTAATTTTAATTAGAACGAATTGAATGAAAAACTTTATGATGATATAGATTGAAATATAAAATATACTCCCTCTGTTGCAAGTTTATTTTTGACTTTTTTCAGTTAACTTAGTTAAAGTTTGATCAATAATTAACATAAATTTAGTGGTGTTTACAAAGTTATAAAAGTTGTAATCCATAGTATTCCTAAGATAGTTTTTAATTAATGAAATTTTATTTCTAAAAACATTAATAAAGTATGAAAATTTTAATTTAATTTAATCATATGTTGACTTTTAAAAAAGAAAAGTTGACTTTTTGCCCGAAACGGAGGAGGAAAGGAAGTATATGAGGGCTTCAAATCTTCTATCACGCTCCCTATCACACTCCGCGTCCCACTTAGTTCTAACCTTACACGTGTCCTTGTCTTATCATACTTCGTGTCTTACTTAATTCTAACTTTACATGTATCCTTGTTATTTTAAATGATAGATAGACACATCCTAGCTATTAAGGTTTTAAATTTTTTATCTCATTCTTTATTACACCGTCTCATTAAATCTTAATTTTACATATTTTTTTATAAAAAATATAACAATAAAACAAGTTAAAATAACAGGAAACAACTATTAACATGTCTAGATGGAACCGCGCACCTTACAAACTCAAAAGTAAGGAAGGTAGTGCGACTTTGTCACCGTCCGTTATAACTTGTGATGTGAGAGTGAGAGAGACTAAGGAGAATGTCACGGACGGGCACTCTTTTTCTTCCTTGGGACTAATTTGTCTTTCACGAGTCTCCCATGGCCGTAGTTGAGTTGACCAACCCCAACCCAACCCACCCCACCCCACCCTCACGGTCTTACCTCTCTCTTTTTCCATCTTCTATCCTCCTCATCAATAACAAAGTCTTGCTGCTTAACGCGCCACAATTAATTTTCCCGGAAAAAAACTTATAAACTACTACTAATAGTAATAAATATTCCGCACCCTCCTCAATATACTACTAGTATTAAACCATAGCGTGGACACCAATCCAAATCCAAATCCCATTTACCAATTCTCTCACACACTCTCTCTCTCTCTCTCTCTCTCTCTCTCTCTCTCTCTGTCTGTTGTTGGGTTTGATTCATTGAACCCTGAAAACCCAAAGCTTTCAGGCCGCCTGATTTTTGATTTGTTGAAGAAATGGGAGGGTTTGGTGTTGTAGACGAAGGAGGGATCGGAAGGAGGTTGTGGGTCAACTCAAAAAACAAATCGGTTTTTCCAATCTACACCCCTTTCATTGTTTGCTTGGCTTCTGGTATACTCGATCTTCAGTCCTTTCTCCACTGTCTTTCTCAGCATCTCCTCTTTCTTCAAGCTTCAGTCACAGCGTAAGCCCCCCCTTCCTCCCTCTATTTCTATCTCTATCTTTCTGTGTATATGGACAAGTGATGCATCGCAATTGTTTGTGTTTTTATCACCTTGAAATTGATTTTGATGGGTGTGTGTCGGTGTTACAGATATGAAATGGCAGAAGAATGCGCCGACGATGATGAGGATAAGTCTGTCATTCGCAAGTTAAAGATACGGGTTTTGAAGCAGCTTCAAATGTACTGTACCATTGCCCAAGTAAGCTCATACCTATTCCCTCTCCCCCCTCTGTGTGTGTTAGATGTTAGTATGTGTACATATGTACTCTTAAATTTGTCTTTTAATATCTTTTATCATTGATAAGCCACCAGCCAATTTTGACCCTAATATTGCTTTTTTCCTTATAAGATTTCTTGTAAAATGATCAGCTACAATTAGACACCTGATAAAAAGAAAGAAAGAAAGAAAGAAGGAAAAGACTGTGATTTCATATCAACAGCTGCATCTATGGTTCTATTTCGTATTCTTTATTTTCAAGGAAATTAAGAAAACTAAATAAAGAATGAGTTTAGTTGGACAGAGATTTCCGCAGAAGCTGAAGCCTGAGTTATTGGAGAGTGAAAGATCAGGATTCAATATTGATATTGTTGCCGTCAATTTTAAATGATTTCAGCTCGAATTGTTGTCATTAGCTTAGATGCAGTCTGGGGATGCATTAGTAGCTTCGTGTCTGTTTGTTGCTGTTGCTTAATATGTTTAGGCACCAAGCTTGTAGAACTATATAGTTAATTATTGTGGGCTTGCCTTGGTGATTTTTTTCAGCATGTATTCTGAGTATTTAATTCTGCAGGAACGGGGCTTTGAACTTCCAAAACGAAACACATCCGATATTGCGACGGCCAAATATACGGATTTCTTGCTGGCAACAGCCTTGGGGAAAACAGTAGGAGGAGGGTTTCTTGATAAAATTGCAACTCCTTTTGAGAGAACAAAACTTGCTGCATATGCGATTGCTGCTATGGCACCCTCCATGAGACTCCATGCGTTTTTAAGTAAGGAGATACAGGCTCGTCTAGATCCCAAAGAAAGCTGTCACATCTATAAGAAGTGGATTTCCACCCAAAAGTTTGAGGTTCGTTTATAACCGAAAAATCTTGGGAACAATAGCTGATATAAAGACTATGTTGTAATATCTAATACCTGGCTTTGATTTCAGGCCGCAGCTTGCCAGATTGAAGAATTGCTAGAGAACTTGACCATTTCTTTGACCGGTGAAGAGCTTAAGGTTGTAGATAAGCTGTATTCTGAAGCTATAAAGCTTGAAGTAGATTTCTTCTCTGCTCAACCTGCTATCCAGCAGGCTATAGTCCCCTTATCTCGAGCTCATGGCAATGTCGGACACAATCTTATGCTATTTTGTGATTTTGACATGGCGTGCAGTGCTATTGACTCGTCTGCCCTTCTGGCAGAAATTGCAATCTTAAAAGCATCAAAGGTCAATAACCTGAATGATCTAAAGTCCACATGGAGCATCCTTTCTAGCCAGTTTGTTGAAGGATATGAACAATGTATTGAGAGCATCATGCTTGGTGAAATTACAGGTAAATTATGGTAGCATTAGATGACCTTTTTTTATCTTTCGAGTGAAAATTGTACATATCACTAGAATGAGAACCTAAAACTATTTTCCCATTTTCTTGGCAGTTAAGGAGTTCAATTATGGGAGTCTATGTAAAGCACTTGACCAACTATCGGACTTTGAAAAGTGGGCTAACTCAAAAGTTGTTGAGTCTGGTGTACTGAAAGGATTACGTAAGGAGGACATAAAATGGGCTGGTGAGCACCTTGTTTTTCGAGATGGTTGTCGAGAATTCATCCAAGCGATCATAAAAAATAAGGATCTTGAAACTGATGTTCATATACTTTCATTTGGTTGGTCTGGTGATCTTATCAAGTCTGCTTTCTCGATAGGTATACTTTTCTCTAGTATGTCCTCATTCATGATATATTTCAGTATCTATCTTTACTGCACTACTAAAGTGTTGTTCAACATTTTGTCAAACAGGGAATCTGCATGTTCCAAGTGTAGGTTCGAATGAGTTACTCTATGATGGTTTAACAACGACAGGGGATATGTTGAAAAATGTGGAGTCTCCCATGGAAAAGCTTCGAGCTTTCAATGACATCCGTAAAGGCTCCAGCAACAAAGATGAGGAATTGTCGGTTTACATTGGAGGTTCAGTGGGTGACTTGCTTTGCCTGCTGGAAGCAGATGTAGGCATCGTGATCTCTCCCAGTAAGAGTCTGAAGAGGGTGGGAAATCAGTTCGGTATTACTTTTGTCCCTTTGTTCTCTGGTGTGGTAAAGAAACAGATTGAGGTCGTTCAAGGTGGCTCTCATTGTTGGAAGGGTCAGTCTGGCATTCTTTACACAGTCTCGGGTTGGGCCGAGATTCATGCCTTCATTTTGGGTTCATAGGGACCCCTTAGAAACACACATACTCGCTCAATCACATACTGCTTACTAAAATAGAATAATGCTAGTTAGAGAAGAAAGGTAGAGATATATGTATATTGTAGGATGTATTGCGACAAAATTGTGGCCAAATTTTAGGGATGGCTACGGTACAAACCCTTGTCTATTTTACTTCAAGGAGTGCCATTCAAGGTTAAGAGAACCTGTTCTGGGGGATTTGACGTAGAGTGAGTGAATGTTCTCATTTCTTAATTTATGGAGGTTTTAAGTTTGAAGGATTGCCATTTAGGGATAACAGAAGCTGTTGGCGAGGATTTGACACTGAGGGATAAGGTGTTTCTCGTTTGTTTCATTGTGCTGGCATTGCATCCTATTTTAGAAGGGTGATTGCTCCTCGGATATTTTCTTTTTTGTATTTTTGGTACATGGGAGGTGGCAAAGCGGCCTAACAACGCCTACACTGCATCTTGGACAAGCTACGTTCACTAAATCTAATTCTAACACCTTCACAGCATCTCTTGGTGGCGAATGAAAGACACAATCACCCACCGGAAACTCCAAAGCCACATTTGCCATGTTGTCTGCATATTTTTTTGCTTCCCGCAGCTCCAAGGATTGGTCAGCAGCCCACGGTGTTGGGCACAATTTTTTTTTCTTTTTCTGGCGGCTATTGCTCCTTGGATACTAAAGGACGGCCAGCAATAACAAAATTAAGTGTTAATCTTGTATTTGTTTTTGTTTCTCTAGATTGTACAAGAGTAATAGAGAATATATAATATGATTGAGGGACCTGTTTGTAGTGCATTTTTTCTAGCGTCAAGCGTAATAGAAATTTCTAAGCAATGTGATGGGAAATTTGTTGATTTTATGTGCAAAATTCATGGATCAAGGGGGGGCTGTGAGTGACGTTGGGCTTCTATTTAAGGTGTCTATAATCGATGCCTAGTTTTATTCCTATCAATACTCTTCTTTTATACCGTTGTCAACTCAACGAATACTCTCGACTTAAGTACACGGATTATAAAATATTATTTTTTCTTTTACATTGAGAAATTCCCCCCCCCCCCCTTAAAAGAAAAACGTTTGATGTAAAATTTATAAACTTCTTACAAGTATTTGTGATATTTTTATCAATTTAAAATAATATTGTATTACTCCCACTGTTTCAAAAATTAGTTTCACCTTTTGTTTTTGTTAGTAGTAAAAAAAAAGTACATTCACTTTTTGATTTCTTTTGTCACCAAAAAAAAAGTCTCATTTCTTAATTTTAATTTATAAAATTTAATACTTTTTGTACGACACCTTAAAGAAACATCGTATTCTCAACAAGAAAAATGAAATTGAAAATAATAATACTCCCTTCTGTTTTGAAAAAAAGAAAAAATTGTCATTTTTATTGAAAATATTAAAACTCTGTTTTGGAAAAAAGCAAAAAAAAAATAAAATTGTCATATGTTTCGTAGTTTTGGGATGGATGGAGTGAAAATATCACACGTTTTTTTTTTTTTTTTATGGGGACAAACCCAATACTCTTACAAAGTTTTTGTACAAATTCAAGATATTTGAAAATAAATTTTCCTGTGTTAACACAAGTTTTCTCTATTTATTCCCTCCCGCTAGCTCCACCCAATTCATCTATCTCGGAAATGGAGTTTATCATATTTGACAGTCAATTAATTAGACGGTTTTCAAATTAATATTCAATAGTGGTTTCGCTTATTTTATCAAAGCTATAAAAGGGGGTCGTATTGAAAAGTCAAAATGAGTTTTTTTTTTTTTTTTAAAAATTTATTTATTTATAGGAAAGAGAGTACTAATTTATACAACTATATATATATATGATCATCATAGGTATGGTGTGGGTGTTTAGATATTAGGGAGAGCAGCTCAAAGGTATGAGTAGGTCCTTGGTGAGAACATTTGGGTCAATGTTGACTGTCTAATGATGCATGACATTGCCGGCCCCGGAGCAATATATCGCAACATTCAAATCCCAATTTGGTCACAATGCTCAAGTACAATAATCGCTATTTATTTGGTCTTACATCGTTTTTTTTCCATTGGTAATTTAAATATTATGCATGAATTTACTAGCAAGTATATATGTTCTTTGGCTATCTATATATGCACCCATGAACCAACTGTCTTGGTTACTTTTAACTGTCGGCGATTTAGCTATTTTTTTTTTGATGTCCCTGATTGTCTTGTTTTGTTATTAATTATGTAACCATGCATGCCATCGACTCGACTTTGAATTGGAAGGTTTGGGATCGAGAAAAGATTGTGGTTATACCGGACCACAATATATATATATATATATATATATATATATATATATAATGCCCCCTGAAAAGTTTCCCATTGTTGATATTACGAAATGCCTACTATCAGTTTTTTTACTTCTTTTTGATTAAATATTTGTAGGAGTAATTTACAGGCTAATCCTGAATACAAATTAAGGCGTATGCCATATTAATTGCCCTTGCTCAAGAAGAAGGCCATTGCAGGCCAGGGGAGTTGCTTGTAGGTACTGACTCACACACATGCACTGCTGGAGCCTTTGGTCAATTCGCTAGTGGAATAGGTCACACCGACACAGCGTTCGTACTGATGGGAACTGGAAAACTCCTTCTTAAGGTTTCCAGCCAAAATGACCATTTGCTTATTTTTTATAAATATGAAATGATCTTAATTAGTGTCTATCAACTTGCTAAAAATTTGTTGCAGGTGCCTCCAACTCTGAGATTTGTATTGGATGGAGAGATGCCTAGTTATCTGCTTGCCAAGGATTTGATATTAATGCATGTAAGTTTCAAAATGCTCGAATTTTTCTCATCCTAGATTGTAGTTTTTGTTGTCTTGACTTGTCTCGACAGACCAGATGGAGTTTAATTGGATCAAATAGTGGCTTTCATTATGCAGATTTTAGGCGAAATAACTGTTTCTGGTGGAACATACAAATCCATGGAGTTCATTGGCTCTACTGTAGAAGGCCTAAGTGTGAGTGCATAGATCTTCTACTTGATTCAGTCAAAGTTAAACCAGATTCCCATTGTAGTATAATTGTTTTTTCTTCGATATCAGTTACTGAAATTTAAAATCTGGATGTATAGATGGAGGAAAGGATGACGTTATGCAGCATGGTGGTCGAAGCTGGTGGAAAAAACGGTGTTGTTCTAACACTACATATATATAGCTACCTCGAGGTAACGACAATTAATGCATAATTTTATGTGAATAATTCAATATGTAACCCGAGCTTGAGAGGCTGAACTGCATCGTATGTGTGTATGTCACACATATATACGCCCAAAGAGTGCCTGGCCAGCCTACCTTAATTAGGCCCTCAAAGAGTCCATGAATATGATTTGGTGCCTATAGTAGTATGTGGTCATATATACATATATATAAGCTTACATGTACAAACTTCTCGTTGTTTCAACAGGATAAAACATCTGTGGCTTTTGAACCTGTGTATAGTGATGAAACTGCAAGGTAGGCAAGTCTCCAAGTGGGACAAACACTCTTATCAATATGATCTCATGCTGCTTTAGAGGAGTGCAAAACTAATGATTGTGTTTATATATATATGCCCTTTTGTTAGAAAAATGATACTGCCAGCGAAACTTGGTCTTTTGCCATAACAAATATTGTCTTATAGTGGTTGTACATCATGCCTACATTGTTGTACTCTGCATTTTCAATAGTTCAAGTTTCATTAGCAATAGAGGCTCCTATTATATTCTTGTTTATAGATATTAAATTGTGGGGTTTCAAGAAAGTTGTTATTAGAATTCGATTAGAATTCGGTGATCTGTCTTTCCAAAACTAATGGCCGTACGTAGTTTTCTCGATACAACTGAGCTCATCCAGGGGGCTCTAAAGACAAGGCAAGTGAGGTGCTTGCTTGCCTTAGGCCTTCCATAATTTTTGCCTTCATATATAATTATATATATATAAATTATTAAAAGATATTATATATAGTAACAATACTTTCTTTAGTTAGGCTCCGTTTGTTTTACGGAAAATGATTTTCGGAAAACGTTTTCCTTATTTTCCGGTGTTTGGTAACATTTGGAAAATGTAGTCAATGTAAGATGTTTTCCAAGTCAACGGAAAATGAAGTTTTCTTTTCCGGAAAATGACTTACGGATTCAATTTCCGTAAGTCATTTTCCAAAACTTGTTCATTCCAATTTTCTCCTAATATCACCTTTGCACATATGTTTTCCGTAAATATTTCATGAGTTTGCCAAACACCAGAAAATGTTTTCCGACATATTTTCAAAAGATTTACCAAATGCCTGAAAATAGAACATTTTCATTTTCCGGAAACCATTTTCCGGAAATCATTTTTCGGAAGCTATTTTCCTTAAAACAAACGGAGCCTTAATCACATATTCACTTCAATTATTAAAAAAATGAAACCATTCTCTTTCCTTTATTAAATTATAACAGTTAGTAAAAAATAATATTTCCTTCTATCTAAACTTTGGATAGACAAAAAGTCAATCATATTCCTTGCTCTCCACCAATCATCTTCTTAGAATCAAGGCTTATAACCAAGGGAAAAAAATGAATACAAACACTCTCTTTTTACTCAAAAAAAAAAAAAAAAAGACTAAAGTTGAAAAAGAAAATAAATAAATAAATAAATTCTATACAGCTTGAGCACTATTGTTTTCGATTTTCCATTTCATCTTCCTCCCTCGAACGGTGGTGAGTATTTGCAGGAATTACAAGTAATTTATCACTTTCTTTAAATTTTGATTTTTAGATTTTGTTTGATTAATTGTATGTAATTTGGTCATGAAGGGAAAATAGTGATTTAGTGATTGTAAAGCAAATCAAGAATTATAGTCGCCAGAAACTCCACCAAGGCATTGAAATTTGAAAGTCAATTGGTGGGTCATGGGTGATTGTTTATTTGTTTAATTATTTTTTTTCCAAATCTACTTTTCTTTCTTTCTTAATTTTGAGTCTTAAAGTTTCAATTTTACATTTGATTTTAAGAGTTTGAAGGTTTTTCAAGTCTTCCCATTCAACTAGTTGGACCTTTGAAGTTCAATTTGTATCAATTTGGGCAAGAGTTTAAGTTTGCATACCTTTGCACAACGAATTCTATAAATCAAGTTCTATCGCTTTATCGCTCTGTTAATTTAGATTATTTTACTTTTATTTTTTTTAATAGTTTAAAATCTAATAGTAATTTTTTTGTGCTAAAGTTTAATTTGAAATATGCCTAATAAAAAATCTAATTCTGGATGGGACAAAATAAAAAAGAAACGAAAAGTTGACCAGTTTATCCAATCACAAAAAGGAGCTCTTGATAAATTTGTCACTTAAGAAAAACAAAATAGAATAGAAATGTTAGTTGAAGATCAAGTTAATGAAGGATCAAGTAAAGACCAAATTAATGAAATACCAAATAACTTACAACAAGTTAATGAAGCACCAAGTAATTTAACCGAATCGGAAGATCACCAAGCAACAACACAAGATGATAACAGTGAAAGATCAATTATGTCGCAAGAAAGATTAAATAGATTGGCAATGTTATCAATTGAAAAAGGAATAGTTAAAACATTAAAATATAAAAAATTAATTAATAATTTTACATCTCAAAAGGCTAGAAAAGTGCATTTTAAATAAATATAATTTAAATATTTATAAAACTAATAGAATTAGGCCTTAATTTTATACTCATGCTTTAGACCCCAATTTAGGTTGAGCCGCACCTAAGCTCATCATACATATCTGTTGGTTTCAGGTTTCATTCTGAGTATAGATTTGATGTCTCAATACTCGAACCAGTGGTTGCAAGGGTACGTAGTATATGTTGCTCCGTAGGTTTTGTAAACTGAGAAAGTATATAATTTACGAAGAGAGAAGCTCTACACCATGTTCTATCCTAAATACATAAAGTCTTTGACTGACTTATGTACATTGAAATTAAAAATATACCAACTGAGAAAATATATAATTTACGTGTTTACACCCTCCCTCAAGCCAAGCGGAACTTTGTGAAGATGTAGCTTGTTCGAAAGAAGAGAAAGGCGAGGTTGTGCGAGCCCCTTGGTAAAAATATCGAGCTGATCCCGAGTGGATACATAAGCTAAACGGAGAAAGCCCCGTTGTTGAAGTTCACGAACAAAATGGTAATCAATTTCCACATGACGAGTACAGGCGTGGAACACTGGATTACGGGACATGTGTAAGGCAGACATGTTATCACAATATAGAATTGGAGAATGAAGGAAAATGCCAAGTTCTCGGTAGAGGAACGAGAACTATCGATGTTCGGCTGCTATAGTTGCAAGAGCATGATACTCAGCCTCGCTACTTAAGCGAGAAACGGTGAATTGTTTCTTGGCAGTCCAGGCAACTAGATTAGGTCCGATAAAAATACACGCTCCAGTAGTGGCTCGACGATCATCGGAATCACCGGCCCAATCCGCATCAGAGAAAGCACGCAAAGAAGTATCGAACGAAGAACATAGTGATAACCCGTGATTAATGGTTCCTTTGACAAACCGCGAAAAATCCGTTTGACGGCTTGTAGGTGAGTCGATCGAGGGGCATGCATGTATTGGAAAACTTGATTAACCGCAAAAGCTATATCCGGGCGAGTAAGGGTCAAGTATTGAAGACCACCAACCATGCTGCGATAAGTAGTGACATCGGTCAGTGGATCACCCGAATGGGAAGATAAGTGGGAGCTAGGAACTATCGGAGTCGGGGCTGGTTTACAAGTGTCCATCTGGAATTTTCGAAGAAGATCAGAGGCATACCGTGACTGACTAAGTATAAGAGCAGAGGAGTCACGGAGAGCTTCGGTGCCAAGAAAATAGCGAAGAGGTCCCAATCTGCGATGTCAAACGTGCCACATATTTGATCAATAACCCGGGTGACTTCCAACTTGGAATTTTTTGTCACAATTATGTCATCGACATAAACAAGAATGGCAACTGTTGTAGAGGAGGAATGTCGAATAAACAACGAACTATTAGCTTTCTTATTGAAGAACCCCATTGACATAAGGAACTCATGAAGACGTTGAAACCAAGCTCTAGGCGATTGTTTTAAGCCATAAAGAGCACGATGCAATTTGCAGACATAATGTGGCCGGGTTGGATCACTAAAACCTGGAGGTTGTGCCATGTAGACCTCCTCACTAAGAATGCCATTGAGAAAGGCATTTCGAACATCTAATTGTTCAATTGGCCACTGCCGTGATTGAGCAATTGTGAGTACAGATGGATGGTAGGTGGTTTGACAACGGGACTAAAAGTCTTGTCATAGTCGATGCCTTCTTGTTGTGTGTACCCCTGTGCCACAAGCCTAGCTTTATAGCGTTCAATGGAACCATCAGCTTGGCATTTGATCTTGTACACCCATTTACTACCCACAACATTCATGTTTGGAAGCCTAGGAACCAATGACCAAGTCCCATTTTTATGTAAAGCCTCTAGTTCTTCGAACATGGCTCCTTACCATTGAGAGAGACCAGCAGCCTGTTTAAAAGTCTTTGGTTCAAAATCAACAGAAGTCTTTGATACAGCAGCTAATGCTTCAGGAAGAGGATGACGAGCCATTATTTCATTTATGCTTCGAAAACCCCGCGGTGGAATAGAGTCAGTACTATCTGCTGGGCTGCTTAATTGAAATTTAATGGGACTGTTCTGGAACGAAGGACGGGACCTTAACTTTGGACTAGAACAAGCTGCAACAGATTGCAGTGAAGAAGAAGGTGACTGAGCAGAAGTCTGATTTTCAGCAGGAGTAATTGTGGAAGTCCTGTCTAATCTTGAAGTGACCTGAGCAGGAAAGAGCACTGGTGCATCACTTGTAGACTTAGCCTGGTTTAGAACGAGCAGGCTACTTGTGGGAAGTGTTTGGCTGAGATGCTGTGGAGGGCCAACATGATGGATCGTCATAGCTGGACTGGAGGAAGATGAAACAGGGACTGCCTTGGCACTTAACTGTTGTTGTAAACCCAAAGAGCTTGCATCAGGCTGTCTGGAGCCAGGAGAAGAACCTGCGGAAGTCTGTTTGCTAGTAGAGAAAGGAAAACACGATTCATCAAATAATACATGTCGAGAAATATAAACTCGACCTGTATGTTTATCAAGGCATCGGTAGCCTCTCCGCAAGAGATCATATCCAAGAAAAACACATGGAGTAAACTTCGGCATGAGCTTGTGTTTGTTGTATGGGATTAAGTGAGGAAAGCAAATACACCCAAATGTCTTTAGAAATCGATAATCAAGCACTCTTTTAAGAAGTTTTTGATATGGAGAAATGTAGCCTAATTGCCTCATGGGTAATCGATTTATAAGATAAACAGTCGTCGAAAAAGCCTTAAGCCAAAAAGATTTTGGGACGTCCGACTGAGCTAAGAGACACAATCTCATTTCAACGATGTGAGGGTGCTTTCGCTCCACCACACCGTTTTGTTAAGGTGTATGAGGACATGCAATTTGATGTCGAATCCCATGGTGTGTAAGAAAATCATTGAATTGTCTATTTATGAATTCACCACCTCCATCTGTTTGTATGGATTTAACATTATGAACAGCAGTAATTTTTTCAGAGAGTTGATTTTCGACTTGTGTTTTGAACTTAGAGAATACTGTAAAAGCTTCGGACTTGTGAACAAGAGAAAAAAGCCATGCAAATCTCGAAAAATCATCCACAACAGAGAGATAAAATTTAAAACCAGAATTGGAAGTAACTGGAGCAGGACCCCATACATTTAAATTCAACATTTCCAAAGGTTTCATAGCATTAAACGAACGAGCAAGAAATGGCAAATTACATGATTTCCCAAGTGGACATACATGACAAATGCTTCTATTTTTAGTGGTTCCGATAAGCGGAAGCCGAACTTTCTTAACAAGAGAACCAAAAACTTGTGAAGATGGGTGACCCAGACGAGCATGCCAAGTATTCACGGTCGCTCTTTCACCAATGAGAGCCAAGGGATTTATTTTGGGCGAAGACTGAAACTCTAAGTGTTAGAGACCTCTCGAACTATTGCCAGAAAGCACTATCTCCCTCGTTTAGCGGTCCTTAACACGGAAACCATATTCATCAATTTTAAAATAACAATTATTGTCATGTGAAAACTTACGAATAGATAACAAGGGACGATGCATAGAAGGCACACATAAAACATTTTTAAGATGAAACAAACGATTACCGCTAACAAGACTAGACTGACCAATGTATGAGATAGGCATTTTTGTACCATTTGCAATTTGAACGAAATCCATACCGGTATAGGGAGAATATTGAGACAAGGATTCTAGTGAAGCCGTCATGTGATATGTTGCCCCGAAATCAAGTACGAACGAACCAGGGACTATGGCAGATGAGTACTGAAAAGGGTACGGTTGGGTGGGAGCACTGTCATAGGTGTTTGGAAAGCCTTGGAACTGTGGGTTATTGAATGGCACAACTTGAGTATTATAAGCAAACTTACCTCTTGTCATGCATGTTTGAGCTGTGTGACCCGACTTAAGACATAGCTGACATGTGACTGATGTATCTAAACTAGGATATGGGTATGGAACAGCATAGTTGGGACTGGGGTGATAAGGGCGTGGGTTCTGTATGGGTGGATTAGGTACAATATGTTTCTGATTCAAAAACCCCCTTGGCCTCCCCGTCCTTGACTATTATTCCCACGATTTCGCCACCGTTCTTACCACGACCACGGCCTTGGTTACCACCTCCACCACCACGTCCATGTCCTCCACTCCTTCCATCACCACCACGGTTTTGACCAGTCTGGTGGAAGCCTTGCACAAAAAAATGAGGTTGAGCAGGGACAGTGGGTTGAGGCTCGGCTTTAGGATGGTTTTTTACTGCAGAAAGAGCTGTGGTGGTTTCAATGTTAAGATTAGAGAACTTAACTTGAAGGGCCTCTTCTTGCAGTAATAGATCCTGCAGATCTGTCATCGAAGCCGTAGGTCGGGCATTTTGAACAGTTATAAATTCTTTATACGAGGGACCGAGTCCACCAAGAATTCTACGTTGCAAATCTTCTTCACTAACTACCTCTCCTGCTGTAGCAAGAGACTCAGCAATGGTAGTTGCACGAAGAAGAAAATCGTCCATAGTCATATCGTGAGTTTTCCGCAGATCATGCAAGTCATCTTGCAGTTTATGTATGTGGATTCTTGATGATACTCCGAACCATTTTGCAAGCAATTCCTAGGCTTCGGGAGTTGTTTTACATGGGTTGACTCGAGTTTGGATTTTTGGGGAAACCGTGGCTTTTATCCAGCCTAACACAAGGCTAGAAGCTTGGAAAAATAAAGGGTGAGCTAGGTTTGGTGAGATGTTGTCTTCAAGGAGCTTTGGTGGAGGTGTTTTGTTGGTAATGGTGTCGGTAATGCGGTGGGTGTCTAGGACAGAAATAAACAAGGAGCTCCAATTTGGATAATTGTCATTGGTTAAATGACAATTACCCATGAATGATTGAATGTTAAAAATATAGGCAAAGAATAATTACCAGATGTGGGTTCATCGTTGTTGTGCACAAGGAAAAGCGGAAGACTAGCAAACAAATTAACAGAGTATAATAAGGATCAATCACAAAGAAGAGAGAGAGAGATTGGGATCAACGGACTGTCGAAATTTTATTAAAGACTCACACATTTAAACGTTCTAGGTATACAACTATTTATATGAATACAATAGAAAACCCTAAAACCGCCGCTATGCGGTCGCACTATGCGGCCGCATACGATTTTCAAGATTTTCATGCGGACGCACTACGCGGCCGCATGGTTTCCAGAATCCTTACACGGACGCCTTATGCGGCCGCATAAATTCCAGTGTTCCATGCGGACGCCCTATGCGGCCGCATGCGGCCTCTTGCCAGGACATCGAGCCATCACATCCAACAATGGTCTGGAAATTTGGATGACGAGGCTGAGGTTTTGGATGACATAACTGACTCATCCGCCATAGCTATAGTCTGATCTGATACCATAATAAACCTTGACAACCAAGCACACGAACGACTCCTAACCTACGACACAAAACTGACTCAACAAAGGAAAAACAGAGGAGACGTGCACTGGTTGAAGGAAGAGAAAACCAATGTGTCTTTTGTATTCCTTTGAGC
This sequence comes from Platycodon grandiflorus, assembly GCA_016624345.1. Classification (NCBI taxonomy): domain Eukaryota; kingdom Viridiplantae; phylum Streptophyta; class Magnoliopsida; order Asterales; family Campanulaceae; genus Platycodon; species Platycodon grandiflorus. The sequence goes on along the minus strand of CM028366.1, from coordinate 9,354,605 downwards.
ATTCTATATATACAAGAATTATCCAAAGAGAGAAGCTCTACAGCCATGTTCTATCCTAAATACATAAAGTCTTTGACTGACTTACGTACATTGAATTTAAAAATATACAAACTGAGAAAATATATAATTTACGTGTTTACAGGTTTGAGGGGAAATTTTTGCTGGATTATTTCCATGCATATTGTAAAATTTGTGTTTCTGCAGCCGCATTCTCCTGATAATCGAGCTTTAGCTAGAGAATGCTGCTGGGATGTCAAAATAGACAAAGTATACATAGGTTCATGTACTGGTGGAAATTCAAGACGGAGGATTTTCTAGCTGCAGCCAAGGTTTTCCTAGCTTCAGTAAGATGTCTAGAAACGAAGTCATGACTTTCTTTTCCATTTTTGTTCTTTTCATAAACTTTTATATCTTGGATGGATTCCTCATTTTTCAATTCTTATCGTTTTACAGGGGTACGAAGGTCAGTCCCAACATTTCTTGTCACCGCTACACAAAATGTTGGGGTTTATCTTTCTCATTCTTTTCACTATATGCTGCTGTAGAGAAATTGCTACTGAAACTACTATGTCAAGGTTTACGAACTTATAATGTTCGGTGGACTTACTGTAGGTTTGGATGGATATTTATACAATACCAGTTAGTTCCTGGATCCAATGGCAAGACTTGTTCTCAGATCTTTGAAGAAGCCGGTTGTGAGTCACAAATTAAGATGGACAGATATACCTACCTAGCTTCACCATATACAGCTGCAGCATCGGCTCTGACTGGTTTTGTTTCTGATCCAAGAGACTTTTTGCAATAACCTCTGATAGCAAATAACATTGCATAGGTTGTCATCATTTGGCTTGAACGATATCGAAAAAGAAAACTAGTAGCCATGCTGATACGTACTACTATGTTCTAGCATTGCAAATAACGTGATAAAGCCTACTAGCTATATGATCTCTGCTATATATAGTGAGCCTTCAGGCTGCTACTATTGCTAAATAGATTTGGATTATGCTGGAGTTTATCTGTTCCTTTGAAGAGTTGCAGCATGCACATTGAGGAACTGTATGACCACTTGCCTCTTACTATTGTACCTTAAGGTTGTTTACTTGTTATCACAAATTGCTGTTGTCGTAACAGACTATATATTTCTGTAACAGAATGAGATTTACACTAAGAGCCCGTTTGATGTCTGCAAGTTTTTTTTTCTTATAAATGCACCCGTTTGGTGTCTGCAAATTTTTTTCTTATAAATGCGCATAGATGCAAGAGGGGCCCCTAAAATAGTAAAATGACAGAGAACGGAGATGCGAATTACGCGATCAGTAAACAAAATGAAAGAGGGGGCCCTATTAATATATATATATATATATATATTTTGGTAAGCAGGAAAGGAAACAAACAATGAAAAAAACTAAAAGCTTGAAAACATGAGATCATGGAGCAGCAGCTCAGCTCCTTCACTTCAGGGGATTCAGAATCTTTAGATCCTCGTCTTTTTCAGCTCCAAATTTGGCCAATAGATCCGCAACTTTGTTGCCTTCACGCATGATTCGCTTGATGATGCTCGCAGCTGTTTGCCGCATAAGAACTTTGCAATCTTCCACAAGAGGAGCCAAGGGGTGATTGAGAGAATTTTGATTGATGTTTAGGAATTGTTTGGCTGGATTGGCCATGAGAAAATCTACACAGATATTTCGGGCGTGTTTGACACGAGGGTTTTGAGATTGATTTTTGGGGCTTTGGATTTTTATTTTATAATAATTGAGAAAAAATAAAAGAGATAGACAGAACTAGCAGTGAAGGTGGCTCGTTTTGGTTTGGTTTGAATCAAAATTACAAATCGAATCACCCCTGATGATTTCACATATTTCAAACTGAACTGAATTGAACTGAACCGTCACAAACTTCAAACCGAACCGAACCAAACTGATTGATTTCGTTCGGTTCCGTGGTTTAATTATTTAAATATTTCAAAAAAGAAAAAAAACTTTTAAATATCAAAAAAATACTTTTAACACAAACTAAATAATTAAAAGTCAAAAAATTAACTTTAAAATTACAATAATTCAATCAAAATGTAGGTAAACAACAGTAATTTTTTATTAAATTCAATTACTAATTACTAAATAATATATATATATAAATAAAAAATAAAAATTAAATGGTGGTGGTTCGGTTTGACACCAAAAATCGCAAACCGAACCGAACCACTCGGTTTATAAAATTTTCAAACATAAACCGAATCGTCCTAACCCAAAACAGAACCGAACTGGCCAATTCGGTTCGATTCAATTCGATTCGACGGTTCGAACTTACACCCTAGACAGAACCGTGGGACTGGAGAGAAAATTTAGTGGTTTCAGATATTTTTTTCTCTCTCTCTTTTGATCGAACACGTGTCTCTTATTTTCTTCAATTATTATCAAGTTCTTAAATAATGAAAACAAACTTCTCCCAATTTTTCTTCAATTTTTATGAAAATTTTAAATTACGAAGGCAAACTCACAATATTTTGAAGATATTTTACTCTTAATAGTGGGCCCACCCAATTCATGAATGTGCCACATTGGCAATCACCACAACCATGATTCCTGATTTGGTGTGTTTATGGAGGAGCACCCATGTGGGGACACCTAAGACTTGACCTTTTTCTCTCTCCACGAAGGTTTAATATATAAATTGGTCCCTGAATTTTAAACTTTTTTTTATTCGGTTCTAGAACTTTGACATTTTCTATTTTAATCCCTAAATCGCACTTTAAGTCTTACAGTTCGTCCTTCAAATGACGGTCATCACTTTACAAGTTAATAAATATCTAAAATGCCCGAAATGTCCTTACTAAATGCTGATTTTGATTCCACGGTGGACAAAACCATTTCCTCTCTCTCCATATCTCCCTCTATTTCTTTCTCTCTCCCCACAGAGGGAACTTAACAATGAAGAAGGAAGACACCGTAAAACTGACAGCGCCGAGGGTTTCGAATTCGTCATAGGCAAGAACGCCGCCATGGTTTCTCAAATCATTCGAAGCGTGCTCACTTCTCCAGGTTCATTAATTTCTCTCTCTCTCTCTCTCTCTCTCTCTCTCTCTCTCTCTCTCTCTCTCCCAATACAACCAAATCCAAATCTCACTCTCTTAAATTACTCAACTCAGTTTTGAAAACTTACAGAGCAGGAAATTCGTTCTCTCTCTTCTCGTTTCTCTCTCTCTCTCTCTCTTCTTGTTTCTCTCTCTCTCTCTTTCTTTCTTTTTTTTTTCTCGTTTCTCTCTCTCTCTCCCAAAACTGAGTTGGAATTAGTGCAGAAAATTTGTTCCATTTTGAGAGTGAGATTGTTCTAGGATCAAATGATTTGAAATGGGTTATCAGTAATTTGGGAATTTCTAGCTGGAGTAAGTGTAATAAGGAGATCAAGTTCTTGGATTGTAAAATCGGGATAGAAAGAATGAATACTGAGAAGAAAGATTTAGGTATTCTCAATAGTCTAATGGGGTTCTTGATCTATTACCAGTGCACGCTTTTTGATTAATGAATTGATCTTTATGAAAATTGGTGAGGCAATACATCTTTTACTTATTGGTTGAACCAACATGTTATACCATATGCATACAGTTGTCGTTTTTATTTGGATATGTGGCATCGGCATTTTAATTTTGGATTTCTGAATATACATGTTCTTACAAGTTTTGGTTGTTGATTTCTGTTTGGACTCTCATTTCATGAAGAAGCATTGTTGGTCCTATACCTCTATTCTTCTTCTTCTTCTTCTTCTTCTTCTTCTTCTTCTTCCGTTTAATGCAATTTTACTTGTTGTCTTTAGTATAGGGGTCTAAAATGTAGGTAAATGTTTATCTTGTAAGTATAAGCACATTGTTAATTGGTTTACGTCAGTGTTAAATGTTGGTTTAAGTTTGATGAAACTGGCATTTCATGTTTTGTGATGAGAACCAACCAACCAACCTTGTTGGAAACTTGGGTTTATGAAATTGCTGACTGTCCTTTGTGACTTTGTCTGTCAAATGAATGTTGAGGAAAGTTTTGTCCGATTTCATAATCAACCTTGTTGGATGATTTCCAGTGCTCGATTTCGCTCGGGCTTGGTTGATCCGGTTACTTTAAGCACATGACACACCTACGATCGATCCTCTATACAGAAATGGTTCAATGCTGGAAATCCCTCATGCCCTAAAACAGGAAAGAAGGTAACCAGAAGAGAGAGGGAGAGAGAGAGGGGGAGAAACGAGAAGAGAGAGAGAGAGAGAGAGGGAGTGGGGGGGAGAAATGGTTTTAGCTTTGATTTCGTAACTTAGTTAAAAAAAACATTAATTACAACTAAGCATGTTTTGTTCACCTTGGAATCAAAGTCAGCATTTAGTAAGGGTATTTTGGATATTTTAGACATTTAGTAACATGTAAAGTGACGGCCATCACTTGAGGGACGAACTGTAAAGCTTAAAGTGCAGTATAGAGACCAAAATAGGATAGGTCAAAATTCTGGAACCAAAAATCAAAAAAAAGTCTAAAGTTCAAGGACCAAATTATATATTAAACCGTCCATGAATACCAATCTGAGGCTCTAATATATTGGGATTTATAATTAAGTACAAATATCCATCCATATGCACATGTAACTAATAAATTGATTTTACCACCGAAATTCTTCATATCTCTAATAAGAGTAATGTTATATATGCCTAAAAATATTAAATTTTTTACACCAAATGATGTGTGAGTTGATGTGCCAGCTGATGTGATGTATTAATGATGATTTTTAATTTTGTTTTTGTACCACATTAACTACCACATCAACTTACACATCATTTGATATAAAAAATTTGGTACTATTTAAGTACCATATCATTACTCCTCTAATAATATAGCCAGCCATAGGTATGGATGGAGAGATGGGAGGGTTCTGTATTCCCTTGGAAGCTGCTGTATCACATGCCCTCCATACACTTTCAGTCTCACACCCTTCATTTTTCTTATTTGTACCCTCTCCCACATGTCTTCATGTGAATTTTGGCAGTTTATTCTGTTAAATAATGAATTTTAACTTATTTTATTACACAAATGACGGTTTGGTGGCCTCACTCCCATGATTCATCATGTCCATCACTTTCCCACCATTTCCTTCTCCTTTCCTTTTCCAATAATTTTTTTTTTTTTTAGGTTTTGTGTGTATCTATCTGATCCACCGCTCAAAAATTTGTTGCCATAATCATAATCTATTTTCTGTTGTTTTTCGTCATTTCAAGAAAATATTTAGTTTGGTTAGTACGGTGATTCGTTTCACTAGTTTACGACGTGTTAGTTAAAGAAAAATAAAGTCAGTTAGCCGTCGAACTAATATTGTGATAAGTACAAAATTATTTTTTGGCTTATTAATTAAGTTAGAAAAAATTGTTTGAAGTTTAAGTCTTGTAACTAATTGATTACAATATTTATCACTTGTGTGGGTTTACTTGTTAGTTTGGTATTTAAGTTGGGAGCCATGTTAATAGTTTTGCATATAACATGGAAAGATTCTTGATCTAATTTGTTCCCACTCAAATAATTTCTTTTCTTTTCTTTTCAAGTAGTGAAGGATCATTTTAGTATTTATCTTCTAGCCTAGCTACTAGCAAATCATTTTGTGAATATCAATATCTCCTTTTACCTAAACAAATATTCCATTTCCATGTTATATACTTTAAAACTTATTATAACTGTATACTCCCATCCGTTCTACTTAAAGAATCCACGTTTGAAAAGTTTAATAATTAAGAATTATGTTAATATAGTTGAAATTTGTCATAATTACAAAAATGTTTAAGAGTCCGTTCGGTGTAGCGTTTTCAAAACGGAGTGTTTTGAAAACGCAGCATTTCTAAAACGCAGATTATTTAAAATGCGGCTTTTTTCTTTATAAATGCGTTTGGGATATTATGTCAAAACGCAGCTTTTTATTCCCTACTGCGTTTTGGGAAAAAGCTAAACGCAGTTTTTTTCTACCGCAGCATTGAAACGCTAAGTTAGGGAATAAGCTGCGTTTTAACCCTGCGTTTTGGCTAAAACGCTCGAACAAACGAGCTCTACGTATAGTCAATATGTTTATATTACATTTGAAGGGTAAAGTTTTAAAGTTATGAAAATTGTAGAGATATTTTTCGAAAATGAACTCATTAAGTAAAACATCTCAAAATAGAAAAATAGATTTTTTTTGCATGAAACGGAGGGCGTAACATGTTTTGACAGAATTTTGGGCAAAACTAAAACCCTAAAATCCCTTGTGAAGAGGTAAATTTTTTCACTTGGCTCCTATACTATCACTAGAATGATTTGATCAAGGATCAGTAGTTTGTATTATCTTCCTTTTGGATGGTATAAATTGTGGGGTCCCCTCACCTCCCCTGGCCTTGAGCATTGAGTGTTCTTGACTCATTATAATTCATGAATGTTTGTCATACTTGCAAGCTAATCTTCAGAAGAAAACTGCTAAAATGTTTTAATATGAATTCTTCATTCTTTTCAGCACCCAACATTTATTGCATTGTTATTTAAATAGTATGGTGCTTTTGCACAACATACACTACAAGGGCAAATGGTTTTACAATCTTTTTCTTTAGAGTTTAGAGAGACTCTATGCTGCATTAAAGCCATAAACAAAATCTCACTGCAGTCTTCTCATCAACTTGAACCATTTTGGATTGGTATTTTTATAAGGCCTCTCTCTCTCTCTCTCTCTCTCTCTCTATCTCTATCTCTATCTCTAGTAAGGAGACACGCCACCACAATAAGGCCACACCGAATTCATCTATGCGACCAAACCCAGCATAATCGGGCGACACTTGATAGTGCAACTTCCAAAGTACCTAGACATTCACGTGGTAAAAACATAATCGGGCGGGCGACACTAGATGATACTGCGACTTCCAAAGCACCTAGATGATTATAACTTCGACATTCACATGGTAAAAAGGCTGCGTAGGCACCTGGGCAATCATCCCATTGCTTATTAGCACATAAATAACTTTCAAGCAGCGATTAAGCGCCTCCGTTCCGTTACAAGCCACATCGGCACCTTGCCTAGTTTCAGCTAGCGTGCTTAATTAAGCGCCTCCAGGACGATTGCCCAGTTACTAGCAGGGCCCACTACCCCTTTAAGGTCTAAGTGCATTGAGACTCCACTGTCAGCGTAGTGGCCATTCGAAACCACAATACTCGTAATAACCTCTCGAACGAACGACCAAAAAATTATCTTAATTTCTTTAATCAAGAATACTAGATAATAACTAAGTTACTGCTTAATCTTTGTTTAAACTACTATAACAAGAAGAATAAAACTTACACAAATGATTATAAGAACCAATAAACGATAAATTTATCATTATTACCTACTAAGTTGACTATCCAAATGCCAGAGAAAGAAGAAGAAACAATGTCTTAGCACATTCTCTCCATGTTCAGTGTCGGATTAATTTTCAATAATTCCAAACTTTCCAGTCATTATTTCTGTACTACCAGCCTGTTCCAAACCCCAAGACCTCACGAGCTCTCCCCTACATTAAAAAATACACTAATCCCCATGTTACTTTACCTTAACTATATATCTAAACAACCAACTAATCAACCAATCTTCTCCTCATCACTTCTCCTACAACACACACACACACACACTCCACCTGATCCATCTTCAATTCTCTCACTTTTTTTCGAGATTGAAATGATCGAAATCTAAGAGATTCAACCAAGTTCAACATTAATTCCAGAACAACAACATGAAGTTGCTAATTCCATTGTTGTTCTTCTTTTGCTGTTACATTGGTATTTCCTCTGGTTTTGCTAAGGTGGTAGAAAGAGTTGAGCTGAATGATCAAGTATATATTCTTTTATCGATAAAAGCTAGTCTTATCGACCCATTGGATTTGCTTAAAGATTGGCATCTTCCAAGCAATGGCATTGCCAACAGTTCATTCCATTGTGGTTGGACTGGAATTGGATGCAATTCCAGAGGTGATATCATCAGTCTTGATCTTTCCCACATGAATCTCAGTGGCAGAGTGTCCGACAACATTCAGAATCTTACTAGTCTGTCTTCGCTTAACTTATGCTGCAATGTGTTCTCATCGCCATTGCCGAAATCTTTCTCCAATCTCGTTGCTCTCAATGTCGTTGATCTGAGTCAGAACTTCTTTGTCGATAGCTTTCCAGAGGGTCTTGGAAAGGCAGCTGGATTAATCGTGTTGAATGCTTCAAGTAATAATTTCTCGGGGTACATTCCTGAGGATCTTGGAAATGCAACATCACTGGAAAGTCTGGATCTCAGAGGAAACTTTTTCCAAGGTTCGATTCCCATGTCTCTCAAGAACTTGGGAAAGTTAAAGTTTCTTGGCCTCTCTGGAAACAATCTAACAGGGCATATACCAAAGGAGATTGGTAAGCTTTCTTCACTGGAAAGTATCGTCCTTGGCTACAATGAATTGATAGGTGGGATTCCAGTCGAGTTTGGAAACTTGACTAATCTCAAGTATCTTGATTTGGCAATTGGAAATCTAGGTGGTCCAATTCCAGCAGAACTTGGAAAGCTAAAGAACCTGAGTACAATTTTCTTGTACAAGAACAATTTTGAAGGAAAGATTCCAGCAGAGATCGGGAACATTAGTTCGCTAAATTTGTTGGATCTCTCGGATAACATGTTATCTGGAGAAATCCCAGCAACAATAGCCGACTTGAAGAATTTGCAGCTCTTGAATCTAATGTCCAACCAGTTGACAGGCTCAATTCCTTCTGGAATTGGAAGGTTGACACAACTAACAGTGTTTGAGCTATGGAACAATTCCCTTTCCGGCCCCTTGCCAAGTGATCTTGGCATTAGCTCTGCATTGGAATGGTTGGATTTATCATCCAATTCGTTCTCTGGTCCAATCCCATCAAGCTTGTGTAATGGAGGTAATCTTATTAAGCTTATTCTATTCAGCAATGCTTTCTCTGGTCCAATTCCTACTGGCTTATCCATGTGTGAATCCTTAGTTCGTGTTCGTATGCAAAATAATTTCCTTTCTGGGACAATTCCGGTCGGGTTTGGCAAACTTGGAAAGCTTCAAAGGCTGGAATTGGCTAATAACAGCCTCACTGGCCAAATCCCAAATGACATTTCATCTTCTACTTCACTTTCCTTCATTGACTTCTCAAGAAACCGCCTTCAAGCTTCGCTTCCTTCCTCCATTCTCTCTCTTCCAAATCTTCAAAACTTCTTAGTGTCAGGCAATGACTTGGTAGGCGAAATCCCAGATCAATTCCAGGACTGTCCTTCTCTTTCCATCCTTGACCTCTCATCAAACCATTTTGCTGGAACCATTCCAGCGAGTATCGCTTCCTGTGAGAAATTGGTAAATTTGAATCTTGGAAACAACCAGTTAACAGGACCAATTCCAGTAGCAATTTCCATGATGCCCACATTATCGATTCTTGATCTATCCAACAATTCGTTGACTGGTGGAATTCCTGAGAATTTTGGGAACTCTCCAGCTTTGGAAATGCTTAATGTTTCCTACAACAAGCTCGAAGGGTCTGTTCCTGCAAATGGAATGCTGCGAACAATTAACCCAAGTGATCTTGTGGGCAATGCGGGACTTTGTGGTAGTGTGCTGCCTCCTTGCACTCATGGTGCAGCATACACTTCGAGGCATAGGAGCTTGCACACCAAACACATAATTGAAGGATGGATAATCGGGATTTCAGTGCTACTAGCTGTTGTAATAGCAGCATTTGGTGCTAGATCCCTATACAAAAAGTGGTACACTGGTGGAAGTTGCTTCGAAGAAAGATTTGATGCGGGAAAGGGAGAGTGGCCTTGGAGACTAAAGGCATTCCAGAGGCTCGGTTTCACTAGCAATGACATTCTTTCTTGTGTCAAGGAAGCAAATGTGATTGGAATGGGAGCCACGGGAATTGTGTACAAAGCCGAGATGCAAAGACTAAACACTGTTGTAGCAGTTAAGAAACTGTGGAGGACGGGGACAGGAGGTGATATCGAAACAGGAAGCAGAGACGATCTTGTTGGTGAAGTGAATGTTCTGGGAAGGCTGAGGCATCGAAACATTGTGAGGCTATTAGGGTTCCTTCACAATGACATGAATGCAATGATAATTTACGAGTATATGCAAAATGGTAGCCTTGGAGAAGCTTTACATGGGAAATGTGAAGCAGGGAGATTGCTCGTGGACTGGGTTTCAAGATATAATATAGCAGTTGGAGTCGCGCAAGGGCTCGCCTACCTACATCATGACTGTCACCCACTGGTGATCCATCGAGATGTCAAGTCAAATAACATATTGCTTGATGCCAATCTTGAGGCAAGGATTGCTGATTTTGGGCTTGCAAGGATGATGGTCAAGAAAAATGAGACAGTGTCAATGGTTGCAGGGTCCTACGGGTACATAGCTCCTGGTGAGTTACTAAAACCAATCTTTTCTAGTTCATTAGATTGCAGATTTTATGTGATTTTTAGATGTAGAACTAACAATAATTTTCTTAACAGAATACGGATACACATTGAAAGTTGATGAGAAGAGTGACATATACAGCTACGGAGTTGTTCTGTTAGAACTTCTGACGGGAAAACGGCCATTGGATCCAGAATTTGGAGAGTCTGTAGATGTTGTTGAGTGGATACGAATGAAGATTAGAGACAACAAATCTTTAGAAGAGGCCTTAGACCCGAGTGTAGGTAATTGCAAGCATGTTCAAGAAGAGATGCTCTTAGTTCTTCGGATAGCGCTAATATGTACAGCGAAGCTCCCTAAGGACAGGCCTTCCATGAGAGACGTTATCACAATGCTCGGAGAAGCAAAGCCTCGGAGGAAAAGTAGCAGTAACAACGCCGGAAATGTTGGTGACAAAGATAGGCCCGTCTTTAGTACATCACCTGTAAATGGCCTTCTATAAAAAGGTGTTCCTCTACGGCTATCATATTGTAAGTAGAGAATTTTTCCTTTTTTGTAATTTTAGTTATATGATTCTTGTTGCAAATAAGGTTTGCATATTCTTGTTTATTCTAGCAAATATCTAAAAGCCAATAATTAGGCAACCTCATTGTACCATGAAACAGAACTCTCCCCAAGTTCTTTCAATCTACACAAGACTGTTCTTTGGATCACTATTCACTAGTGGTTGGCAAAGGTTTTTGGCTTGTGTTAATGAGCTTTGAGTTAGGGTGTAATTTTGTGGGTTTCTGACGTTACATGGCTCTACTTTTGGGCCTGAAGGTTTTGTGAGTTTGGCTTGAGATTTGAAATTCCATTTAAGTATTAAATTAATACTTTTGCTAATCTATGAAAGAAAAGAAAAGATGCACCAGAATCATATAAGAACTTCAATAATCTATTGCTGCAGCCTATTTGGTTGAGGAGTAGTGAAGCAGAGAGATTCATTCAAACTCTCCTTGTCTCCGGCTGTGGACTGTTCACTTTTAATATAAACCAAACTGATTAGGTGGAAAGAGGCAGGGAGTCAGGTTCGCTAGAATTGCTTTGACATGTTCCAACAATCACAGGCTCGAAGAGAATTGCTTCGACACGCTCCAATAGTCAAATGACTTTTGATGTATTCGTTAATGGTCTTTAATTCTTAAAACTCGGCATCATATCACAAGCTCAAGTGACGAAAAGGGCTGACTAGAGTGTGAGACAACCAACGTGTCTCTGCTCGAGTATGAGCCAGAATAGCAAACAATGAAACATCAGCTTTCCCCAAATTCCCAACCAATGTAGTTCAGTGATCAAATTTGGATCAACTCCAGTTCTCACTGATTCCAACAACCCAACTCAAACAAAAGGAAAGACCCCCACCCCTTGGCCCCTAACCAACTTTCTGGTTTCAAACTATGTGATCATGGATCGTCCAAATTTATGGTGTTTCTCCTTCCATCCATTGTTCACCTTTTAATAGTCAACAACAAATCCATTCTCCAGAACAGAAAATGTGCAAGGTACAGCGGATATGCCACAAGAGTTATATACTAAAGATCAAAAAAGCACCAAAAGATTAACCTAACTCACGCTTATCCCCATAGGCGATTAAAAAACACTCGAAAAAATCAATAAATGAGGAACATGTAATAGCAGCATAGATGAGAGCTCAACATATGGAAACAACACAAATCTTCTTTCATTAACAAGGGCTGATTGAATCCAATCTCAGGGGGAGCAACAATCTCAACACGCTATCCATAGTGAAACCCCCATAATTACAATATATATCAGAAAGCAACTATCAGTGAAGCGTGCATGTGTGTATTGCACTGATGAGAAAAGTGCTCTCCCCGAGAGCATCTGTGCAAAATGAAAAGATATAGAGACAAGCAAAACCAAACCCGATTGGATCATTGCTTTTACAAAATGCTTTGACCTCTCAGTATCACTTTTTTTCCTTGTATATATCACTCTTTCAACCAAGGAACTTGAATTCATCTTACCTAAATTAAAGGAAATATATATATATATATACTTATGACGGCTTTAGTTCTTTTGTCTCCAATTCCTTTCTTGAAGCCTCGGAGCTGCAATGTAAGAAATAAATTTTTAATATCAAGAATTTTTTTAATTCAAATGCTGAGTCACATAGTAAGACACATCTACTTACCGAGTCCATTGGCCTCTGAAGTTCTCATGATTCTAAGCCTCTTCACAGAACTAAGAAACATCCTGAATACAAATTACAAAAAAGGACAGGCACAATAAGATGGAATATTTGGTTCTTTGTTGAAACTAATAAAGGTTTGCATTTCTATTTTGTAAAATCGCAATTATACCTCCAAGGAACATCTCCAACAAGCATCCAGTCTCCATCTTTGTCTTCATATGTGAGAACAAACTCAGACGAGCCATCCAACAACTTTGAAGGTCCTGTCACTTCTTTCATTACTTCATGCTTCTCTGTTCTTGACCCTAATCAAAACAATAATATCAAGTTCCTCGAGGAAAAAAATTTTAAATCATTAAAATAGATGTTCAGTTTGAAACACAATGGAGGGAAAACTCACGTCTTGCACCTATGTTTGTGGTGGGCCCACCGAACATGTTCTCCAATGTATGCGCTAGGGTTTCATAGCAGCTATGAGCATTCAAATCAACCTTCCTTCCGATAAGAGTTCCATCCATATTCACCTTTACAAATAGAGAGGTTTTCGAAACCACTCTGTCCTTGGAGTTATTGTTGTTCTTGTTGCTCCCATTGTTAGCACTGTCGGCCAGAGCATTTTTGCTCTTGTTTTCCTCAACCATTGAGCTAAAACCATCAGCTGGGGACTTCGCTTGACTAACCAAGCTGTTCATTCTATAAGATCTTATAGGAGGCCATCCTACAACCTGACTGCTTCATTAAAACAATCAAAAGAAAGAGAAAAATCAATCTCATTGAACGAAAATTTCTGCCTTAACAAATTGATATCCAACATAGATCTATTGCCATTCGAGTACATCTTTCATTGCAGAGAGTACAATTTGGCATTTTCATTGGAATAGGGGCATCCAAAAACCAAAATCACATGTTGCTCACTATATTAAACACTTGTGAAGAGTTGGTCAATATCTTCTACTATGTCATTCGGATGACCAATTTCAGAAGCTTAGGTCAAAATCAATTTAATCATAACTAGTACCTATTAAAATTTAAATCCTTCACATGGAAACTAAATCCAGAAAACAAAAATGGCTTTTTCTTACACTACTGTTTTTGGATACCACTGATACATGTGGTGAAATCACTTAAGGTTTCCTCGCATTAATAGTTGCCCTAACACACGAGGGGATAAGAAAGTGCTAGATTTCCAAGTTTGACATGGCTGATTATATCTTCAAGTGGACCACAGTTGTAGTGTTTAACATTGCAGATAAATTAAAGAGTACAAAAATAAAATCTAACGAGTGTGTCTTGGCCTAATCTAGATAATCGACCAGCAGAGCATCGAAGATCAGGTCGAACAGAGAATAAAGATAAAGAACCCCAAAAAAGGCAACTAATGGGGCTTTATCTCAGGAATCAGGTTCTTCAAAAACAACCAACCAATAACGAATTTAGAAGCCAGAAAGGAATGTGATCATATTAGTAAGAAAAATAAAATAGTGGGAAAAAGCAAAGTGTTAAAGGCTTTTAACCAAATGCAAAGTTATAAGCACTTTAAGAGCCCATAAACCCTTTGCTGGAAAATATATTAACATAAAGAGGAATTTTCCATCATGCATATCAACTAAATTAGAAATTAAAGGAAACAGAGGGACAATTAAGGTCAATTTAAAAGTCAAACTAGCACATAAAGAACACACGAATCTTTGGCAGGAAAAGAAAATTAAAACAGAAAGAAAAACCCATCCTACATAGAAACTGAATTAGAAGCCAAAAGATTAAGCTAACTTCAAAATCATAGGAGCACTAGGAAAACACATAAATCTTCAGCAAGAAAATAAATTAGCAACCATTAAGCACAGCAACCAGAAAGGAGCTAAAAGGAGAGTAAGGGATAAACCCATATAGATAAAGAGAAAGGGATAAACCCCACACACATAAAGAGACAAAAATGGGAAAATTGTCAAGATTTGAGGTTGTTTTATACCTTGTACCATTGGGGGGTGAAACAGGATCAGAAGCAGTTCGCTTAGTACCAGATGAGGAAGGGAAATCTTTAGCAGTGAAGATCCTTGCATATTGACCCCAAGGAACCGCCTTTGACTTCAACCCACCGCCACCAATACTCAACCCAAGACCCAATTCAAGCTGAGACTCATCTGGGTAGGAGGAAGAAACCTCAGAAGACAGAGCCAAATTGTCTTCTTTAGAGACAGTAGACATAGACCCAGTCGTTGAGCCACCGGAAGGAACCCCTCCGCCGCCAGGACTGCCCAATAAACCCAAAGTACCGTCCATTTTACACGGAGAGAATGAAATTGAAACAAAAATTGAAGAGAGAGAGAGAGAGAGAGAGAGAGAGAGTATTGGAAGGGGGAAAATAAGATGGGAGGGGGAAGGGGAAGGGGGAGGAGAAGGGTAGTCTGGGTAGTAGTGATGGTTATGGTGGAGGTGGGACCCAGATGTCTGGTTTGTGCACCTCTCACCCTCATCGTCATCATCGATTTCTCCTAACCTTTGTCTGTCATGGCACTGTTGCAAAGATTTGTACCAAACCCAAACCCCCAGTTTTTGGATCGAGACTCCGATATTTTGCCTTTTCATTTTCTCGACTATTCTTTCTGCCACACCTGAATAGTTATAGTTATAGTATGCTCCCTCCCTCCTACTTTTCTCCACAAATACAAAGAAAACAAAATTTCAAAGTAAAAAAAAAAAAAAAAAAACAGAGCAACTATATTCACTTTGTTTTAATTTTGCAATTAAATTTTGACGCTTTGTTTGGATAAATTGTTCTTTTTAAATTCTGTAATTTTTTAGTATAATTTTATTATTGATTGTAAGGAAAAAATAAAAGAAATAATAAAGAGAGATATAGTAAAACTGATGAAAATATGAAAACCCCAAAAAAAATATCTTAAATTACAAAACAAACCATGCATACAAATAAAACCTACCATTGCTTTTTTAAAGAATAAAATCAATTTAAAATTTTTAATTAAGTTTTGATATAATCATTGCTTTTTTTTTCTTTCTATAACACATAATATGTCTCCCATTTGTACAGAGTATTATTTTTCTAAAATTAAAGCAAGCGTTGGTACGAAACTAATTGATACTCCTCTCTCTTAAAGAAAGTCTTATTTAACAAATTTAACTCTTTAAAATTATAATTTAATTATTTGTATTTCTTTTAAATTACCTTTAATTTTTTTAGAAAAAAGATTATTCTTTAAGAGCATACAAAAAATAGGTCTACTTTTGGAGGACGAATCTGAGAGAGAGAGAGAGAGAGAGAGACCAATATATATTAAATTTGGCATAAACTCAAACTATAAAACGTTAAAAGGGAGAAAGTGATATTTCTCTTAACGAATAAGCATAGTTGCATGTGAATTAATTTTTGTGACGTTTAAAAATTATAGGCGCTAAACGTCTTAAAAATAAGTGTCGTCGTTCACTCTTACGTAAGTTTGTCTGAATCATTGTCTATTATATATTTTCTAATTGTGATAGAAAAGCATACAAAATCAAATGTTTTTTTTTAATTCGTGTAAAATCAATAAAAGATACTACTTCCCAAAATAAGTATCATTTTAGCAAAAAAATTGTTCTAAAATAAATTTTATTTTATGATTTTAAGAAATATTTGCTCATATTCTACCAAAATTACCCTTATTTACTTCTCTCATTAAGGAGGGCTGTTAAGAGGAACGAAAAAAAAATTCATTCAACTTATTTACAATAAATAAACTTAAATAAGGGTAGATCAGTCTTTATGTAAATTTTCTTGATCTGTACGCAAATTACTAAAATAACACTTATTTTAGGATGAAGGTAGTAATACTTATTTTAGGACGAAGAGTATTTTGATCGATGAGTTTGGCTCTCACATATATATCATTCAAAAATACACACCATCATTTGAGTAATATTTACTACTCTCGCCGTCCCAAAATAAGTGTTACTATTGAATATACTCGAATTTTAAAAACTATTGACTTTGTATAATTTTCTTTTAGTGTTTTCAATTTATCACTGGTTGTATCAAATTAATAGATTCATTCATTTTTCTCTCTCAAATAAGAAAGGCATAGAAACAATAAAAAAAATTTAAAAAAACAAAAAAGGAATGAGGAAATTTAATTTAAGAAAAAACTGATACTCCCTACGTTTCAAGCAAAAAGTTTACTATACTATTTTGATATGTTCCACTCAATTAGTCTACTTAAAAAAATTATGCTTACAATCTTTATTAAACTTTTAACTTTACCATCCACATGTATTACAAATATATTAACTATGCTAAAATAATTTTATATTATAATCAACTCTAATACTACTTATATATCTATTAATTATTAAAATTTTTAAAAGAATACTATTTATGTAAAATGAAAGAAATATTTATTTTAAGGCGTTTTTAAATAAAATAAAAAAAACACTTATTTTAGAGCGAAAATAATATAAAGAATTAATTGAACGAGTTTTGTGTTTTAGGATGGAAGGAGTAGAACGTAACGTGCAATATTTTTCCTTCGTGATAATATCGCGGCGAGATGTGAAGTGAGATTGGCGTGGGGACAAAGTAGGGGGAAGTTTGCGCCAAGTTCCAAGCGACAAACCGACAAGTTGGGGTCCAATAAAGTCCCCATTGGGCTCAATGACAACCGTCCGTTGAAAGTAGGGCCACGTGGAACGCGAGAGATGATATAAAAAGCTAAACAGAAAAGCAAAGCAAGATGGGTCCCCCTAAAGTTTGTTTTGTCTGGTACTAACTCGGCAATAAATTTATTAGCCTCTTCAGTTCCGGAGCTTATAAAACCTTTGGAGTCCGCTCAAATATTTCATTAATTTATGGGCAAACTCCACAATTCATCCCTGTACTTTTAATATTTTTTTATATTCGTCCCTGTATTAATTTTTTTTTTGAGATCATTCTTGTACTACAAACATTGAACATGATTGGTCCTTCTATTAAATTTCGTTAACTTTTTTCTGTTAAGTGGTTCCACGTGCCCCTCACAAGTATTTTAAAAAGGGTAAAATAGTCATTTTGTGAATCCTCATCTCTTTGATTTCACACCCTTTAAACATTTTCCTTTGTTCTTCAACTTCACAGTCATCCCTTACTAGCAACCCAAATCTCTTTTATCTTTGGCTTGATGCCATCTCAGACAGCGAGCAAAGGACATGAAGGAACTAGGATACAAGAGAACTGGAAATAGAGGTATGGGCAAGTCAAAATCGAAGACAAGGATGAGCTCGAAGAAGTCCGCAGACAAGCCGCAGCGACCACCACCGCCGCCTCCACTTCCACCGGCACTACCTCTCTCTCCACTATTTCCGATCGAGACTCCTCCTCCTCCTCCTCCAAACCCCACCTTATAGTAATTATAATTTTACCCTTCAATCGAGGAAAAACTTAAATCCAACTTTCAAACATCTATCAATGGCAATGCCATGAAACTTCACACACACACAAACTCTTTTTTTTTCTCTCTCTCTCTCTAGTTTCATGAGTACCCCCTATCCTCGAATTTCGAGCCTTTCCAATTCGATTCCAATTTCAGCTCTCCCAGTAGTAATCTACTTTCAAACTTTTCCCCAATTCTCCTCTCCTCTAAACTGTTTTTCTATAGATAATATAGCAACATTGTCACAAAAGTTTGATAATTGCCCTCCTTTCTTCTTCTTTTTCTTCTATCTTGGATAAAGTTTGAATTTTTATGCCTCCTCAATTTCTTCATTTTCTAAATTTCTCCAATTCCATATGTAACAAACCCTAGAATTTTCTTTTGTGAGATCTGCATCTTCTTTCAGTCATACTGTTTTTTTAATACTGGATCTGGGGCATTTAAATTACAATGATTTTGACTTTTTCAGATCATATACCATTTGAATTTTTGTGATGACTGTTTTACCCTTCATCAAATGCACTTCATTAGCACGTGTACAGATTTAACGGCCAAAAAGAAACAGACTTAGACGGAAGGACCATTTGTATTTAGCCTAACTAGTTCAGGGACCAGATGCGCTCATCGGGACGGATATAAAAAAACACAAAAAGTACAAGGACGAATTGTGGAGTTTGCCCTTAATTTATTAGGTGAAATTCGGGTCAGACCTTTTAGACAATTTTTAATCGCTTTAATCAACTATAATTGTTTCAAACCGAAAAATAACACGTTTGTTACGAAATGTCATCTATGTCCTAAAAAAACACGGAGCGGACACACTATACATCGCGATGCACAAATTATTGCATCGCAATATTTGTGCATTACACTTGATGCACGCTATACATTACACTTGCGATGCATCAAAAGTGCATCGCGATGGACAAAAACATAACTAATGCACAACATTACACTTGCAATTCATCAAAGTGTGCATCGCGATGCACATAATTATAATAAAAAGTATTTTTTTTGTGTATCGCGATGCACAACATTACACCTTTATTGCGATGCATAAATCAGTACTAATGCACCACATTATGCTTGCAAAGCATAAAAGTGTATATCATGATGCACAAAATTATACTAAAAAGTATTATTTTTACAAAATTGTACTAACAATATGTTGTGAATATTAGGGAATTAAGATTAAATAAACTCTCCAATACACTTACAAAAATGTTGTCACTTTCTTTTGAATTCACTTACCAATACACTTTTAAACAAGTCGATCCCCGTTTCGTTGTGCCAACATTCAGAGATTGCGAAAAATATTTGTGACGCCCCGACCCGGATCTCTATACGAAATCCCGAGGTCGGATCGCCAAAACAACAAAACGACACAACCAACGAAAAGCACGTGGTGTAACCACCCGTACTTACAGAAAACACAACAAATAAAACCTGATTTAAAAATTAAACAAGTCTAAAATTAAACAAGTCTTTGGCGACACAACACCGGAAACCAACAAATATAAACCCACAAGTCTAGGGCTTGGGAAACAACCAACAACAACAACATCGTCGGCTATAACATGCCGGAATACTAACATAACAGCGAGCTACAACATGCTTGGAAGAGAAACTGAACTTACTAAGAAGTTAAATATACAAGCATGACATACATATGTCTGCTACCAAAAGAATAAGGATTACAATACGAACAAATACTACCCAAGTAAAGTTTACATAACTTTACACAACCAATGTCCTCACCAAAAGAAATACTACTAAACAACCTCAAGCTTCAAGAGCTACTAAACCAAAATACAACCTGCTAGCAAACCGCAATCTCACCGAGAACCGCTAGGCTAGCTCGGATCTAAGAAAAAATAATAAACAATAAACGGGATGAGTTGAAACTCAATAAGTTACTAAATGCAACTATATGACATAGCATAATGCTCATTTTAATCATAACAAAGTGATAGCATTTTTATACATCACAACTCAACATGAAATATCATCCATGATATACAACTCATGTTAAACACATAACACTTTGATATTCACATAAGTGTGTATAAATAAATCACATAATAAAGGATATCTTTCTCTTTATCTGTCTTTGTGTTGCTCCTGCAATACATAAAATAACCAACATGTATCGATACTCGTCTATGATGTATCGACATCTATTCCGGCAAAATCCACCGGGTCCCCCGATAAAATCCATCGGGTTCTTCTAGCAAGCCAAAGTCATGCGTATTGCTACAACAATGGGGCTACTTCCCAACTGTGGCCAACAGATGAGGGGTGTGTGAACTCTGGTACGGCGACTTATAGCGATCACGAAACAAATTCGTAAAGACTATAGGTCGTCCCACCTGATATAACAACAATGCCAGTTAGACTCTATGCAATGCACAAGTTGGTATAATACTCATCTTATGCAAATAATCATCAAGTTCAAAAGTAGTGAACTTGACAAATAACACGTAGATTATATTATTCTACCAAGAATTCTCATCAAACATATTGTTTCAAGAACTTCAAACAATCAATTTAGAGCTATTTACCAGTCTCTAATTTACCAGTATCATTTACTCGGAGGACCAAAACACATATCAAACGAACTCTAAATCTCGTAGGATTTCAACATGTTATTTGGTAATTGTTATTCCAACTTAATATCAATTTCATAGAGTCATTACTACACTTCTCAAAATTTTGGTATAATTGCTATATGCAAAATTTTCCATTTCAAATCTCTAACTTGCTCTTGTGTTCAATTCCATGGTTGAGTGTTCAACATCAACACGCAACATTATCCAAACACCACACATAACATATATTATACATCTCAAAATATCATTTAAACATGAAATCATAAAGTAAACAAGACATGCATGTTCACTATATCAATATTATGCAGCAAATTCTTAAGCATACATAGGGGATTAGTAACTTACCTTAAATACACAAATCAAACCACTAAAAAGAGAATCAAAGCCTTTAAAGTAGTTCTCCTAGTCTCAAGCAACACAAATCTGGTTTTGGATCAAGGTTTGGATGGTTGGATTTTGAGGAGATGCAAAACACACAGTAAATCACCTTCACAGCACACACACACACATACACACACTCTCTCTCTAAGGTTTAATGGAGTTTTTGGGAGGAAATGGGAGTAATGGCTACTCTCTCAAGGGTGTAAGAGGTGGAAGAGGTGCTGAGTCAAGGCTTTTGGGACGTGTCTCATTGTTGATCAAAAGTCTTGCATGCATTTTATAATATTTAAACACATATAACAAATCTGTCATCAGGGCGATCGCTCTCCAGCGAGTCAAAGCGATCACTCCACTTTCTGCCCACAAGGCGATCGCTTTGTCCTCAGTTCACTGATACCAACTTTCTGTCCACAGGGCGATCGCTCTGGCCCTTTCCAAGGCGATCGCTCTGTATCCAGTATGATTTCTACCAAATACAAAGTCATTTTATGCAACCAAAGCCAACCCAAAAAGTTCCTAGGCAATTATCACAAGTATATAAGGTCAAATTACTCAACAAGCTACACAATCATAGTTCATATTACTATCATGACATTTCTACTCATGCTAATAAAACATATACTTATGCAAATAACACATTAGGAGAGTTAGGGTATTACAATATTGATAAAACAAAGATATAAAGAATTAAAATAAATTTAAAAATTATATTGATCTTGTCTTTTTATTATGAACTGGGAATGAAATGAAAATGAGAGAGAGAAAGATGAAGTTGTAGCAAAAATAAAGGAAAACAATGCTTAAAATGTTATTTAGGTTGTTATAGAAGCAGTTTTAGGAAAATTGCTCAATTTATCACTTGTGAACTTAAGCGGTTGGAAACAAAAATGAGACACTAAAGTATGGATGGCAATTTCGAACCGAACCGTGGATATCCGAACTGAACTAAACCGAAGTTGATGGTTATTAACTGGTTTGACTGGATATCGGGTGGGTAATGGGGAAAACCGAAATAAAAATTGGGAAACGGTTTGGTTTTGGTATTAGTAGTACCCGCCCAATTACCTTAACCGCTTAATTAGTACTAATATAATTTTACTCTTATTTTCGTACAAGTATTTACCATATAACTTAGGTATATATATATGTTAGATTTAAAATACTAAAATTCAAACATCTTTCTCAATTATGTGAATCTGCTCAGTGCGCTTAGTCGTTCACTCCTTTTCATCACTTAATTATTTAATATTTGGTAAATTTGTGGCGTGCACAACTACTTAACTTGACTTTTTAGCTTTCACATGTCCAGCCCTAGCAATCTCGCCACCAACACCCACGTCAAATTCACAATGGATGCTCGATTTCGAGACCCAAATAAGCTAAGTAGTTCAAGACTTCAAATAAAATAAATAAATTTTATTCGGTAATGTAAATTGAACTTCTTACAAAATGTAACACAATAATCCAAAAAATAGTCGTGAAGAAGTACGTTCCGAGTCAAGTTTTCATTTGTAAGTGATAAATCGAAAAATATCTTCATTTTTCTGCCTTGATAGCAGTTGATTCTCCTTCCTTCAAGATCTCTTCCAAGGAAATGGATGGAGTGTCTAATTTTAAGTGCAGGTAAGTGACGGGAAATGAAATGAACGGAGTACATATCCTAACATCAAGAACAAAAGGGAGAAAAATACAACAAATTGTTTGCACTTTTTTGGTAAAGATTAAAAGAAGGGTTGGGTTGTAAATTTCAAACAACAGAGAGTTGAATGTGAAATGCTTCCAAGGAACTCCACTCATATGATATTG
Source organism: Platycodon grandiflorus (assembly GCA_016624345.1). Lineage (NCBI taxonomy): Eukaryota > Viridiplantae > Streptophyta > Magnoliopsida > Asterales > Campanulaceae > Platycodon > Platycodon grandiflorus. Next base: position 9,331,793 of record CM028366.1, on the reverse strand, counting down.
ACGGCGTACGCCGCTGTCCTGCGCCAGGGAACAGAGTCCACCTCCACCCACAGTAATGTATTGACTACCTTTGACTTTAAGAAAACGTGTACTGTTACTAGTAAAAGGAAGGGATTGGACCGAACAGGAGGACTAGAATAACTTAATGTTGGGTCCACAAATAGAATCTTCATCATGAGATACGCTCCCGGATAGTATCATTATGTATTTCCACGCCTTCTCTTCAAAGATCAACCAACATATTGGTTGCTTTTACCGACCCTTTAAAATTTATTTTAGAATTTTTAACCCTTCTTTAATTTCACAGCAAACACTTTAACCCACCCTCTTCCTCTAAAATGAACTAATACCCCCTCTAAGTATAAGGTGTTTTTCATTTTTTAATTAAACAGAAGACATCTCTACTCACATTTGTGAACCCCACAACTACCACAGCCACCAAATATTTTCCTTCTCTTTGCTCAGTTTATGAAGAAAAAAATAGAATGATAGTAGTTAAAGATAAAAAAGATTTACGGTAATTTTTAGAAGATTGTATAAAAAAATATTTGTTGGAGTGAAATTTTATTAGAACATTTAAAAAATAAAACTAAAATAGAAAATAAAATATTTAGAGTGTTGTTCTCGTTGTAATGCTCTAACTGGCTGCCTCCTCATCAGTTTAAAAAGCCATAATCATGTGCTTACAGCTACAGCATTGGGGCAATGGGATTCTATTTTTGAGTTTAACCCTACATCGAGACATAATTTTTTTCCCTACAACTTTTACATATATAAATTGAAAAATTATATAAATAACCAGCGTGCTATCGCTTGGTAACCAATTTAACCTCATACTCTCAATATTTAAAATCTAACCAATATATTCACAGATTGAGTGCAATATAATCCTCCTAACTAACGGCCCATCTATTTTTTTAACTATCGTTTGATAACCGATTTAGGTGACAATCATAATTGGTTGGTTAGGTATACATGATTTAGTATATATTGTTATTCTTTAACCTATCACATTCGTAACACTTATATTTCTCTGAATATTTTGTATTCCTATCATGTTCCTAAATATAGGGAAGACGGTATAAATTGATTTTAGTGGATACGGGGAAGGTAACAGAAAATGCCCAAATTAGAAAAATACCACACAAAATCATCACTCATTTATGCTAATGTTCTTATAGAAGCAAACTCAACTTACAATAGTAAGCATCATAATAGCCAAGTGATCTTTTCTAGTATTGGATTCTACTTCACATTCAACATAAAATTCCCAAAAAACATTTATTCAGCCAAGCAATACAATAATAGAAAATCTGATCTAGTTATAATGAGTTCCAAAATGTGTAAAAGTTGGTGTACTATTTTAACTAGTTTTTGATTCATTTTTCTCTGGATCATCAGCTTGCGGAGGCCTACAATCTACGCATGCCTTGCAGGCTGAAGGAGAGTTATCTAAAAGGCTGTCTGAGAGGCTAATTCGAAATGTTTGCTGCTTTTCTTCATTGGTAGGAACATGTATGAGAGCTTCCATGATAAGGATTTCCCAGTCGCGACGACGGAAAAATGAAAGCCACGATTCATCTGCTCAGAGCATCATCACCAACATCTAAGGTCACACACACTAACCCATATGTTTAATAAAGAAAAAAAGTGTTCAAGTAACAATAAGACTACAGTAATTATCCCCCCAATTCAGTAAAAATACTAACATTTCTTCCTCAATAATCTCGCATGACAGAAGATTTTAGGGAATTTTTTTATATGTTTGGTCCTGTGTACAAAATATACAAATGGCCAATCATAGTACAATACATGCATTACTTTCTCTAATCAAATTAAAAGTGCGATACATCTTGTCTGGAAAATCGTACAAGTGTCCTATTATAATTAGTTATTTGTATACTTAGTATATCGGATCAAGTATAGAAGTTTTCTCCATATTTTACCAACCCTCCCAGTGAACAATATTCCATGCTTTCTACGGAATTTTGGCGACAATTATTTTAAAACCATCTTTGATTAATACACGTGCTGAAGTGAATTATGCTGACCGTGAATGAACCATAATGAAAATGAAGAATACAAACGCTGTAGACATTTAAAAAAAGGTGCAAACCTGCGCCACCAACTGCCCTCAGTTGAAAGATTCCTGTGCCCTTGGGCCCAGAAACGGGGAAAGTGCAAGATACAGATTGCCTCTTGTGTGTTACTGCAAGGGATGCATTGTACCAAGGACCTCTTACAATAGGCTCCCCAATTGCATCTATAACAGCCTGGTTCTTGCTAGCTTTCTCCATGGCGACACTGAAAGAATTAAGCAACTGTTACGCATCAGCAACAGATATTGAACCATTTATGCATGTGATCATAACTCCATGCAAGTTTCTCTAAACATCTTTTTTCCTAAGAATGACAGAACTATATGAAATTACACACACCCCCACATAATCAGAGAAACAGAGAACTGCAGCTGATATATATCTCTTCATGCAAGCCACACCATTAAGTTGATAACCACGTAAACTATCTACAGCCCCCGCCCCCAAAAAAAAAAAAAGAAAGAAACCACCAGCAACAACAATAGCAGCAAAAACCCCCAAACTAACCAACTGGGGGGGGGGGTTTAAGAAGAAGAAGCAGTATTTTGGTGGCAGGAAGAGAAAATAAAACCATTTCAAAGGCCAACCATTGAAAGATCAAAGATGGATAAAGGAGGGATGTAGGCTTGTTCAATTCCCCAGTTAAAGAGAAGTAGAAGTTTATGTAACATAATAACCACAAAACACAAGACATGTTAGCAAGAATCATAACTTGTATACACCTTAAAACTGAAAATAAAAATAAAATAAAAGAAGAAAGAAAAAAAAGAAAGAAAAAAAGAAACAATAGTTAGAGAAAATAGTGCCTTCGCCTTGTGATTTCAAGGTAGGCAGTGTAGCTGGACATGAAGCATATAATTAGAGAAGCACCAAGTAAGGACACCAGTTCCTGCCCCCTACCCCCTGGCGCCGAAAAAAAAAAAAACAAAACAAAAACAAAAACAAAATCAAAAACAGAAAAAGAAAAAAAGGCACCACAACACAAAAAGCCAGGTACTTTTCCTCTGGCTATGTGTAAGTAGAATGGATACATATACAAGCAGAAAATACCATAGATTAGGCTGTGTTGCACATAATGGAAATATGTGGCTCCGTTCAAGAAGGTGTATTTCTTCCAACTTCTCAGGACTGTCTCATTTTTTTGGCTGATGAAACCTTGAACTAAATCCCTGGGAAAAATGAACTGTGGATTCTATGCAATTGCATGCATGTTACAAAAAGTTTATGGAGCCTATAGAGCTAATATCTCTCTATATCAGATGTATTCTAATGAAAATTGAGAATCTTTTAGTTAACACTTGTGCAAAGAATGTGTTTTTCACCATTTCTACTCAGTAACATATGATCAATTAATTAGAAACCTAATTCCTGCCAGATGTAAAAGGATAAAAAGGAGGTACAGGATTAGTACCAGTTCTTAAATAAAATTTGCCTTGGCTTATTGCTACTTAAGGCTTAATAAGTACAGTATCGGTGATTTAACCACACTTTTCATCTGAGACTCTTAAAATTAATGATGACTATCTCAATTGCAAATATTTGGCGGTCAATAGTTAGTTTCAGTTTCCGGTCTTTGCTTTCAACATTTCCAGAAATACATCTTGGTTCAAGTCGGATAATTCTCAATTCTACTATCTTGTTCTCAGTTTCTTACCCGAATATATTATATTACTCCCTTCGTCCCTAAATGAGTGTCCATTTTTAGTTTTTCACTAAAATTAAGGAAGTTGACTTTTGGGTCATTTTAGTAGCACATGTATATCAATGCCCTTAATGTCTACGTACAACATTGGAACTCCACACTAGGACATAATAAGTGCGAACGGTGATATTAGTAAACTTATACGAAAATAGACACTCATTTAGGGAAAAGAAAATTATAAAAATGGACACTCATTTAGGGACGGAGGGAGTATAATTTATTAAAATAGAAAAGGCAAGCAAATTTTAGACATCTATCAGAACATCGTTTAATACTGCATAAAGTTGAGGACAAACTAATGTGCCTAAGGCTGCAAATGAGCCGAGTTGTTCATGACCATGCATGGAGATGGGCTCGTTACAAGTTGGGCTTGGATTCGGTTCACTTAATGATGAACCGAGTTTGAGCAAAGATTCTAGGAGTGTGTACTGAACGATCCTAGCTTGAATACCAAGCCTCTGAATAACTCTTCTAATTTCCTATCTCTATATTTTCACAAATATATTTGATGATATATGCATTTCATGTAATGTATTACATACTTAGAAGAAATTTTATATGGTATATCTTCTACATATTACATATATGATATTAATTCATTTGGAACATAACATATACTCTCTCCGTCCCTAATTAAGTGTCCCTTTTTAGTTTTTTACAATTTCAACAATTAAGGAAGTTGACTTTTAGGCCATTTTAGTAGTACATGTACATAAATGCCCTCAATGTTCACATAATAGAATTGTAAGTGCTCATTGGGACATGAAAGATAGCAAGGAGAATTCAGTAACTTCGTATAAAAGGGACTCTCATTCAGGAACAAAATATTTTAAAAGAAGGCACACTCAATTAGGGACGGAAGGAGTATTAGATTTCAAAACAAATAAACTTATGTATGTATAGTTCAACGTTTGCAGATGTTACTAGTTCCTTAATCACTATTAAACTCTTCTCAGTTACTTTTTGTGAATATTATAAATAAACGAGCCCAGCCCAGTTGACAGGCATACAAATGAATCATGAACCCGAGTGCAAGTTTGAGCATCGCTATCAAATTTCAAGAAGCACCAGCCAAGTTGGAGCATGCCTCAAAAAGACACGAACCAAGCAGAGCTCGATCATTTGCAACCCTAATGTGCCAACCTAAAAAAAATATTTAATCATACATAATGGTCTCAATTGGAAACTCGGGATCCAGAAAACATGACCCAGTCTAATAGCTCTTCGAATCAGGTTCTCAAGTAGACTGTCTACTGCAAAGTTAATTATGTGATAATTGCTGATGAAAAAAGATAGGAAGATAACAGTGTGCTACGAGTGATATGTTAATGCTAAACTAAGCTAAACCACTTAGAGCTACATCACATGCAAAGAGTAAAGTCAATCTGGCATTGCATAGTCTTGCCTAGTTTATGCTCCCTACAAATATCACTACCCAATGTTCCAAGCAAACTTCACATTTTCACAAGATTTTTCTTATAGAACAATATAGTTCGTTTTACGGAAAGAATCAGCAAGACAACATATCCAGCATTCATTTTAGGGGAAGTTGGTATTAAGAGAAATGAAGTTACCAAACAGCCAAATAAAACATTGTTCAAAAAGACAGAAAATAGGTGTTAAAAATTTTCATTTTCATCAATGTATATGAAATTGAAAGCAATAGCAAAAAGTAATACTAATGAAAGCATCAAACAAAGTATTATCACATAATCGGAAATTCCCAATTGCAAGAAACAAGTTAAATTTAAGATTAAAATGGGGGAATTACCTGCTACAGCCACGATAAATAGCAAGATCGTCCAGAGCGCTCAAAGCAACACCGCCAGTGAGACAAACAAGGGAACCCGAAACAATCCTTCTCCCCCATGTTTTGATCTTCCCTTCCTCCTCCACCATCAACTTCCCCGAACTGCTAATCCACACTAAGTGTTAGTATATGTTACTGAACATTTGCGGAAATTTAAAAAATATAAAATGTGAATTTTTTATACGGGAATTAACCAAACAGCGGGAAAATTAGATTACCTTGAGGGCTGAGATGATGACGGAGCTGGATTGCGCTTTAAAAAGGAGATAAATCTTCTTCCTATCATTCCTTTTGTGTGTGTGTGTGTGTGTAAGTGGGTGAGCGTCGAATCGATCGAACCCTAGAAAAGGGTAGAAAGAACTCCAGTTTGTTGGTTTCTAGGAAAAGTTTGAGAGAAAATGGCATAATTAAAAATTATTCAATAATTACTAGAAAAAAATTACAATAGTTTATCACATTAATTTTGTGAATTTGGAGAAGACAACTTCAATCAAACTTCTGAGTAAAGGAAAAAAAAAAAAAGATTTCAAAATTACATACCGTACTCTCTCTATGGTTATTGGTGTAGGACAAGCTCTTTATTCTGGAACCAGTTTTTTATTTTTATTTTTGAAAAAGACGATTTATACATAACACAAGAAATAGTAAAGGAATGAATACAGATCTACTATATACTCCATATTATTACTACCTTTTAAAGATCAAAAAGAAATTACAACCTTCTTTCTATCAAAGTAATCTAAGTATTAGAGTATCCACAATTGTAAAGGTTTATCCAATGTACTACTTATATCAAAAATCAATCAGCCTAGCCATTGTGGTTGTGGAAAGAAAGGAATAAAAAAATGTTTTATTTTTTATTTTTTTATGAATCATCAAAACATCAACCGGTTGATAAATATGAACTTCAGCAATTTCATTTTCACTCCAATGGTGTAAACCTTTTCATAAAGCTTTAAAATTGCTTATAAACCTCGTGTTGGCGGTGCTCTTAGAGCATTCACAATCATCAACCTTTTAAAAGGTTTATTCATTATACCACGTCATTGATTGATAAACTTTTTCTTTATAAACCTATTCTTCACTTATACATAAACCCCTTAAAACTTTATATTATGGATTCACCACTAAATATTTTATTATTTCATAAAATAATAAACCTATTACTTCCTCCGTTCCTAAATTATTGTCTTGTTTGACCCAGCACATGGATTAAGAAAAAATAATTGACTTGATTATTAATATTGGTATAGTGTGTTGTTTCCTTTAATGTCCAAGTGTATGTGGCCTATAATTAAAGTAGGAAGAAAAAGTAAGGTTAAAATGGTAAAAGTGATGTCTTAAAAAAGAAAATTTCAAACAAGACAATTATTTAGGGACAGACGAAAAGGAAAAGAAAAACAATAATTTAAGAACGGATGGAGTATTTATTTATTTATTTTTTGCAGAAAAGACAGTTGGAAAGAAAGAGGATGATGACTCACCAGACAAAACTATTCTTCAAACGGGTTGAAGAATATAAACCTTTGGAGTCTTAGTTAACAAAAAAATTGAAGCTCCAACGGTTTAAAACTTTTGATAAAGTTTTATCATCTTTTATAAACCTACTCCTACTACTGGAGGTTACGTGCTCTTAGTAGCAATTTAGAAATGTGCATCGTGAAGTAAAATATTTTTTCCTATCTATTATATGTTCTCTCTCTTTCTTCTCTAGCCTATACAAGTTTACCATATTTTCGACTCGACAACAAACATCCAATGTTCAAAAAAGTTCCGGCAGATGGAAGAGCCGAGCAATGGGTAATTTAATCCCAACTACTACTTATAAAATTAAAAAATAAAAAAAAATCCCAACTTCTTCACATATATAATAGCTCTTCGAATGAATAATTTTCCAATCGAAATGAGATGACTCGCTCAAGAAGTTGAGCTAATTCTGTTGATACTTATATATTAACTGGTCAGATTTAATTAATTTTTTCTTCTTTAATTTTCATTATCAAAGGGTAAAATTGTCATTGTTGACAAATAGTCAAAATTTCATACTATCAAAGCAAAAAAGGGTAAGATATTAGTTTTCATTTTTCAGTATTGAGTTTTAATTAGGTGGAAACAAAAAAAATTACAAACGTTTTCACTGCTGCAGTATTTCTCGACAGCAGAAGAAGGAGCTCTTTGCAGGTGCCGGGAAGCTGGCCGTTTCAACTTGTCAGGCTAGAGACGGTTTTCACGAGTCTTTAATCTCCCATCCCAGTTGTTCCTGTAGTTTACGGCTATTTGAATTCGTATCAGTATCAGCATCAGCATGTGATCAATCTCATGAAGGGGTTGTGAAACTGGCTCAGCTGTTCCAACTACGAGAATAGTGAAGAAACAGAAAAAGGGGAGAGGATTATGTTTGTTATCATCATGAAAGAAACTTCTTGTATAAAAACAGATCCATTTTGTATTGGAACCTCATGCTTCTTGCATTTCTAGTCGTACCTTGCTTCTGGCAATGCTTCAGCACGAGTTGGATAAACAATGCCATCCACCGGAAATTTATATGAACTGTTCAAGTCTAGATGGGACAGCCGGACAGGACTTGTGGAACACTCTCAAACCCACTTAAGGAACTGCCACAACGCTGGACTCTTGCAACAGAATTCTTCTAACTGTATTGGAAAATGCATACAAATTTCAAACGATGGTCAGCCAAAACAGCCAACCATCAACTTCAGTTGCTCCAATCCATTTTGAAGGTCCTAAGAAAGAGAGATCCGAACACAAGACTTAATGTATAACAACTTGGATTGAATAGTACAAATTACACACACGACCGTGTTTCCTACTGTCAATTTGGCTATCTTACATTGTTTAGGGCTATGATTACCCACATATACATACAAGCCTTTCTAAATTCTCTTGTCACCAGCTACCAATACAATATCTCTTAATACTATTTTCTGATAACATTTGTATAATCCCCACCATAAACCACCTTTTAACAAACGGTTTCGGCCCTCCGAGTCTCTTCCTCAATTCCATTCTACAGCATGAAACCTCTTACTGACAAAGTCAGAAGCAATTTTGGCTTTAGACAAAGAAGGATAGCTTCGGAAGCATGGGGTACGAAATATGCCTGCTATTTGGTCACTAGTATTTCCACAATCTGGTGACTTCTGCACAACCAATCATCAATGAAAGAATGTAGGAATACAAACCTACCATCTTTCATCCCCAGCCCAATTGTTTTTCTCCTTAGGTCCAGTAGGGCCTTCCTCCCCATACAGTTCCACCGGGAACTTACCAAAAATGCTCTCCACTGAATAACGAACCATAAAAGGCAAACGTTTGGTGATTTTATCAAGCTCAGTCTTTGACCCATACACGATGGTTGGACCCCATTCTCTCATGAACTGCAACCAACACGGCTCACTAACAGCCCCATCTCCAAGATACTCTGCTGCAACAATCTCATACCGTTCACTTGAATCCACATAGAACTTACTACGAGCAGCATCATTCCGGATTCCCATCCCAAGCTTTGACGACCCCTGAAGGTACATCCCGGGATGAGGGTAGCTCGCATGCCCACTTTTCGATGAATAAACAATTGCTTTATTCCCCTCGATAAACTCCAAATCAGTAACATCCACCCATTCACCGCCACTATGCTGTGAAAAATATATTCTCCAAAGCTCTCCTGTGAAGTTGCTTACACGAAGAGTGAAGTGCTCCCAATCACCCACATGCTGCCCAATCTTACTAAGCGGAATATTCATAAGCCCGACCTTTAGTGTTGCGGGCCCATTGAAGGGATAAAATACCCACATCACGATATCAGTGAAAGTCCCACCTAAGGCTGGCTTTACATGAACGTAAAGTTTCGAACTTTCCAAGTTTCCATTTTTGACCCTCTTTTCCGAATCATTGCTCGGTAAATCTATCCAATATTTTCCGTCATTTTTCCCACCGGCAGGCAAATTCGAACCTTCGCCTTCAATGTTCTCACTTATAGACTCTTCCTTCTTGTACAACAGCGCACCATTATCGAAAAACCAACAAACAGAAGACGGCAAGTAGACCTCATCAGGATGAAAAAAAAGAGTGGGTCCATAGTGCCTAATGAGAGCATGAATCTGGTCAAGATTAGGCATCCCGTGCAGATCAGAGTTTAAATTCTTCAAGCACGCGATACTTAATTCTTCCGGCGAACTCCAATCACAACTCCCAAAAAAGGTACCTACTAAAACACCTTTCCCATTCATTCCACGATGACGGGGTCTCGTGTTCCAAATTCCGAATGGTAATTGTGAAAACTTCATATCAAGTATTAGATGGTGTGTTTCACATCGATCAGTCAGATCAGCTCGGACACATCTGACTTCCTCCAATTTGGGCTTGTCAGGCTTATTTGTGACGACAAAGCCCAAAGCTTTATACCCCTCAGGTGCCTGAGGTAACCAGAAGTAACCATATCCATGAACATTATCTTCACCTCCATCATCTAGACTCCAAACTAATGTATAATCCAAGGGCTTGAGAAGAGCCGCAGGTTCAGGTTTAGCCACTTCCCGAGCTGCAAGTACGAACCCCCGTAGAGGCTTATCATTAGATTGACAATAATGACCAAGGCTGAAATATCCACTTGGTACTCCTACTGGCTTATAGAAGCCAACACCATTTTTGCTGTTATTTGACAAATTGATTCCTAAAATAAACTCAAACTTGGTGATTTCGGTAACTTCTATTTCTCCTAAATTAATTGTTCTGGTAGCAAATCCTTGACCTGAGCATTTAAAAAAGACAAATATCAGTTCAAATAGACACTCACCATAAGAGACGTGATATTGAAAACAAATTCGCTGAGACTTAAAGAAGAACAAAAAAGGAACATTAAGATAAACAGAATTTTTTAATTTAAGGTAGATTTAGCATTGCAATCTTAAACTCTGTGTGCACAAAAAAAACTTTTAAAAGTATCCATAGGAATATCACAGATAGCTGAAGATTAAAGCGTGCCCTTGAAAGTTACTTCAAAGTAGAACCATTCACTATGTGTTTAAGAGTTTGTTATCAATAACCTTCTCAATAGAAAGTCAAAACTTTACCGATCAAGCAATCAAAGTAACTCAAAAAATAAAGTTCAAGTGCTAGATTTCGATATTTAACGAAAATTTACAAATTAAAGAGAACCATTCAGTTCTAACTACATTTAGTGATTACTTTAATAGAGAAACTTGAACACCCAATCAAGCTCCAAAAAAAAAACAGCCCTAAGCCCTTACAAAAATCAAAAAAATTGCACATATCACCCACAATCATCAATAACTCAATCAAAATCCATCACGAAACCAAGATTCAAGAATCAGCTCAAAATCCAAATTTCAGAAATAAATTCAAAAAAGAACACTAAAATAAAATTTGATCAAACTACCCACATTCGTAAAATATCAAATATCAGGAATTTTACGCTCAATTATTACATACCTTTAGGCCATTGAGGAATCGGGGCCGGGAGGGAGAAGGATTCGTGCTCAGGCTTGGAGAAATTGGAAATTCTGCTCCAACAAAAACATCTACAACCCCCGAACATCTTCCCTGAAAAACTCTCCCTCTCTAACCTCTCTCTCTATATCTATATACATGTGTATGTGAAATCTATAAAGTTTTTTTATGAAATACGCAGATCAAGAAATGGAAATCTATACAGTTTTATTAAAAAACCCAAATCAAGAAATGTAAATACATACAATTTAATGTTAATGAAATACCCAGATCAAGAAATGTGAATCTAGTAATTCTTGTTAAGAATATGATTGATCTGGGTATATGTTAAACGTGTTTGTAATGAACAGTAAAGATATTTGGATTTTTATGAAATGTATGGCCGACGATAGAAACGCGTACCGTTAGTTTATGTAATAAAAAATGTTGAAATTTTTCTCTCTTTCTCTCTCTATCTCTCTCTCTCTCTCATTTGAACAGGTTAGATTTTTGGGAGAGAGATAGAGAGAGAATCGACGGTAACGGTAGTTACGGAGAAAGAAAAATATTTGAAAGGGAAAAGAAATAATGTCAAAAATAATATATTCTTCCTAAGGGAAGATTATTATTGTTCAGCTCTATTTACAAGAAAGTCGTCCATCTTGATATTTATAGTTTACTACTTATACATCACTTGCTCTGCACAAGTTTAATTTAATTTTGATATTAATTAATATATTTTAACAATAATTTAAAAACTATTATTATTAAATATAAACATTTGTTGATTTAATATTAGATCAAAGTTAAGTATTGTCAATATATGTAAATTGGTCGTTGTTTATTATAATATTTTTATTTCAAAATAAGTGTTTTTATTAGTGGTCAATATATGTATTTTTGTTTCTATACATTTTTTTAATTATCCTTTAATGATTTTGTCAAAAAAAAAAGTGTCCTTTAATGATATCAAATTGTTAGGTTTTTTTTTTTTTCATCTTGCACTTAATAAAGATACTTTAGACATATATTTGAAGAATTTTTACAAAATAAAATATCGACTTTAGGACATATTAAAGAAAGATAACATTTTTTTTGAACAAAAGAGAATTGTATAAGGATTGAATATAATTATATTTTTTAAAATAATTTTTGAAGATCATTCAATGATTAGAAAATATTTAGTTGGATACTATATTTACATATTTTTAATACACCCCAGTGTGAAAAGGAAATTTACAAAAATATAAATAATTTTTTGATGAAATGATTTAGATTTTCGTTGATATGTATCACATATTATAGAACATTATTTTTGGACGTCTTAAATAAGAATATGAGACCCATAATTTGACATGGAGAGAATAATATTTATAAAAATAAAAATTAGTTAATTTATATTATAAAATGATTTATAGAATAATTTAATATATTTTTTAAATCCTTACATATAATATAATTAATTGAGTTGGTTTAAGGTGTATATTTATATTTAATAGGGTATAAGTTCAAATCTCATTAATAATATTATACTATTATTAATACTTATAGTTATAAGCTAATGACTTAGAAATTAAATGAGAGAAATAGAAAGGTATTATACTATTATTAGTACTTATAGTTATAAGCTAATGACTTAAAAATAAAAATTAAGAGAAATAGAAAAGAAGGTAAGGTGACACAATCATAAGTCTCCTAAATTTATTTAGCAGTTAGTGGTTTCGAATAATTAATTTGGCTAAGAGAAGAAGTGGCTGGCTTTATACCAAATAATAATAATAATAAGCGGGTGACTACTACCATAATTCGTAAGTATTTATAATATGCATATAATATACGTACATACAAATTTTAAAAAATAAAAACTCTAATTTTCTCTATACAAACCAAACTTAACAATATGATTGGTTTAGTACACTATGATATATCAAATAAAAAATTTAGGATAAAACTTTTATGATTGGTCTAGTACAATAAACATAGGAATGGCTTTGTGCATTAATTTCTTAATGTATTGTACTTTAAATCTGATTGGAGAAAATAATACATGTTACATACTGTAATTAATCATTTGTATATTTTAGACACTAGACTAAGCATATAAGAGCAAGAACAACGAAGTATCAAACTGGTATCAACTCCTCCAACGAAGTATCATCCCAGTAGCAAAGAAGTAGCTTGGGAGCTTAATTTAGGACTGGGGTCCAAATTTTGCTCCCGATTCTTAAAAAAAAAAACTCCAAAACGACATAATTTAGGTTCAAAAGACACCAAAATTATGCCATTTTGGTTCCTATTTTTGGAAAAAAGAAATTTCCTAACACGGCACTATAGTGCCTGCCAATTACTGTAGTAAAAGATTTTCTTGTTATTTTTGGTCATTTTCGACCACAATCTTTTTGTATTAAAGTACACATTTTTATCTATAAATAGAGACTTGGTTTACTTCATTTGGACACCAGATCAATTTTTTACGAATTTTTTAAGTTTTCCTCAATTTTCATCTCTTCTCTCTCTTCAAATTTGATTATTTCCAGTTTTTGGCTATTTTTAAACCACAAAAAAATGTTTTTATTTATTTATTTTATTTTTGTATGAAAGTATATATTTTTTTCTATAAATACTTAAATAGAAACTTGGTTTGCTTCATTTAGACGTCAACTTATTTTTTTACAAATTTTTCATCCGTTTCTCTATTTTCATATAAAGATACTAAATTAAATGGAGATAAAGATGATTGGGTATATAAACTTGTTGTAGTTTGTGTATTGTTGGAAAAAAGTTTTTGTTAAGTAGCTTAATGATATTTTTGTAATAAAATACTTCCTCCGTCCGGATAAATGTTACTAGTGGATAAAACACAGAAATTAAGAAACATAATTAATAATGTGCTGTAAAATGTGTTCTGACCATAATATCCCTAAATATTAATTGGGTTCAACTATTTTAAATAATTAGGTCTCTTTGGGATGTATTATATTAAATGAAACTTTAAGGGTATATTAGGAAGAATGGTAGAGAATAGGTAAATCAAAAGCCTTTAGGAACATTAGTTGGGACATTCCAAAATAAAAAGTAGGAACATTTATCCGGGACGGAGAGAGTAATAAAAAAGGGAGATAAGCTCCCCAAAATTTGCTCCCTCCTCGTTGTACATGGTCTAATAATATTTTTTTTTGTGAGAACTTATCCTTGAAACACTAATTAGATATGTAACCCCACTAATTCAATTATTAAGTTTTCTTTTTCCATTTGAGCAAAATTTGAAGCTAGAAAATTTTTAAGTTTCTAAATAAATTTTTAGTATAATAAATTTAAGTTTAAGAAGATAACTTTAATTCATAAAATCAAACATATTAAAAGACAATTGCAATATATATATATTGGGTAAGACCATAAATGTGATAAAGCTCTCCGTACCAAATTATAACGTAACTGCATTTTGACCTCGAGATTATAGTAAGATGATGAAGCGACTTTAACAAAGAATTTTACTGGCAACATAGTAACAAAGTTGGGTGATATTTCTGATATTATTGCGAGATATTGACAAAACAATTAAATTCAGACTAATCTGCAAATTTTGGATAAATAGCAATATTTTGATGGATATCCTAGATTTATTGATTTGATTTATTATTATAACAACTCTTTGATAATAATAAAAAAGATGGCTTAAATGATGCCTAATAGAAGGAATTAAAAAAAAAAAACTTATGTTTTACAGTTTCTTTTGGTGTTATCTCTTTATAATTTTACACAGTAGTATATTAAGAGTACATTGACCAATCAAATGCCATTTAGAGCCAAAGAAAGGTAGGTGTTCAAATTCAAAAGTTACTTCATACTTTGGTTGATAAGCAGGCCGGCCCTTGGGGTGTTCCAAAGTGTTCGGTTGAACAGGGCCCCCAAATTTAAGGGGCCTATTTTTAAGAATTTTTTTAGCCCAAATATAATGTTGTTTCATTACTCAAATTTCTCTCTACCTCTGTCCTCAACTTCTCCCTATATTCATTAATCTCATACTTTGGAAAAAAAAAAATTTAGTACTGTTTTTACATATGATTGATTGATGCTTTAGATTTGATTCAAAAAACATAGAAAAAAGGGAACTAAACTGTAATTTGTTTGGTGTATTTAACACATAAATAGTATCATAATTTTGTTAATTTTTTTCAAGATTTGTGCTATAATTATTAAATACCTCTTTTGTTTGGCATGAATGTATGAAGATCAATTCCTAGCATTTCCATAAAAATATTTTCTCTTAAATTTGTGTGCCCCAAATTTAAGGGGGGCCAATTTCATGGAAATTTGTAGCCTATCTTTATTTATTTTTTCCTGAAAAAAATCGATTATGATGACCTAATTGAAGATTTTGGTTCAAGAAATTTAAAACGATAATACTTTTCAAAGAAAAGTTTGATACTAGTTTGGAGTTTTAGAAATTTTGGTACTTCATTTTTAGAAAAATAATTTAAATATGATAATATTATAAAATATGTAACTTATCTTTAATTTTTGGTACTTAACTTTTATCAATTTTAGGATCTAATTTTAAATTTTGCATAGAGCCTCCAAAATGTCAAGATCGGCCCTTTTGATAAGATGATTTGTGCCAAATGGATGATGAATCAATTCATCTTTCATTCATTTATAAAAGGCTAAATTACAATTTTCCCCCCAAAGTATACACCAAATCCCAGTTTGCCACCCATATTCCATTTTGTCCCATTACGGTACCCAATGTTACAATTTGTCCCAGTTTCACCCCTGGGACGGACGGACGTTAATTTTTTTAACGGAAGTTAACATGTGAGGGTTACTTTGGTCATTTTAATCGGGGGGGGGGGGGAAATGGGATTTAGTGCAGTTTTCTTAAATTGGTTAATGCAATTTTAGTAATAAAATTAAAACTAAACTCTAAATCAATAAATATATATTATTAGTATTTAAACTAAGTGTTTAATAGAAAAATACGTCATTAATTAATTATTAGCATTTGTAGGTTGGATATTATTTTATCGTTTAGTTAATCATTTGACATTTAAGATATTTTGAATTATAAATTTTTCAAGAGAATTAAAACAAAAGAAAATAAAAATTGGTAACCACTAATATTTAAGACATTTTTAAATTATAAATTTTCTTAAAGAAATTAAAATAAAAATTGGTACCCATTTGATATTTAAGATAGTTTTAAGTTATAATTGTTTTTAAAAAATTTAAAACACATTTGACATTTAAGATATTTTGAATTCTAAATTTTTCAAGAGAATTAAAACAAAAGAAAATAAAAATTGGTAACCACTAATATTTAAGACATTTTTAAATTATAAATTTTCTTAAAGAAATTAAAATAAAAATTGGTACCCATTTGATATTTAAGATAGTTTTAAGTTATAATTATTTTTAAAAATTTAAAACAAATTAAAAAAATTTCATTCATGCATTTTGTCAAACACTTGTGATGCATCTTTTTAAACCCACTTTCAATATACATTTTTTTATTCAAGCAACCCAACAATTGATTTTAAGCAAATAAACAATCAACTCACGTAACCCTAAAATTTCCCCAAATTAGACCTACACATATTACCAAAGAAAAGGACCTTCATTGTTTCAATGGATTTCATCTCTACCGAAGCCCAAAGAACAAAGAACTCCAACAACTCCAAACCCAAGACCAAGAACACCAAGCTCAAGAACACCGAAACAAGAAGACGAAGTTGCCGGCCGCCGTCAAACAAGCCCAACAAGATCAAGATTACGTTTCACAACAACAACCCTACGACCCATCCTGGGTTCAATCCTACGATCCATCCTGTGCTCAATCATACGATCAATCGAATTACTCGTATTACCGCACCAAGATCCCCAACACGCGCAAAGACGCCCAATACGCGCAAAGATTCGCAACAAGATCAACAACAACAGTCGCGATGATGGGTAACAAGCTCTCTCTAGTCCTCTTCATGTATACTTACTCAACCTCCTCGTCGTCATTACCGCCATCGTCATCGCCGCCGTTCTTCCCAATCGACGAGTCACCGCACGAACTCAAATCGTCGTCTACATTTTCTCTCCTCTTTCCGGTCACCCACCGAGAAACATCCTATCACCGCCGATCGATCATCATCGCCGCGGTGAAATTCCACATCCGAGTTCAAATCCACCTCCATTATCCGTAATGTTCGACATTTTGCTGATCTAGAATTTTGATTTGGAAGAACTGAAATTTTGATTTTTTTTATTTAAAATTTTCAATTTAAATTTTGTTTTTTTTTAATTTAAAAAGAAAGAAAGAAATCTTTAATTAAGAAATAATAATTTTTTTTTAACCAAATACAACTATTGGGGGCAATATAGTAACTTTTCGATTTTACTTATCATGTGACATGCACATGACCAACTTCCGTTAAAAAATTTAACGTCCGTCCGTCCCAGGTGGCAATATGGGACAAATTGTAACATTGGGTACCGTAATGGGACAAAACGGAATATGGATGGCAAACTGGGATTTGGTGTATACTTTGGGGGGAAAATTGTAATTTAGCCTTTATAAAACATCTCTCTCTCTCTACCCAATTTCGGGAGATTTATCCTTTAAAAAAAAAAAAAGGAGAGTGAGATATTAATTATGAATAGTAGTTGTGAAATGGAAAAGAAAAACAAGACAAGAGAGAGAGAGAGAGAGAGAGAGAGAGAGAGAGAGAGAGAGAGAGAAATGACAGCTATACATGAAAAGAAAAGAGGAGTGGACGGACTGAGGAGAGGAGAAAGAAATGGCTCCAGTCAGCCTCCCTACAACCAACCCTATACGGACAGAACCTTCCAAGAAGAGAGTAGAGTAGAGTAGCCTAGCCATTGAAATTGACTTGAGGAGGGTCGGTCATGAGGCTCAAACTCAAACCCATGTTTTTGGTGTTGGTTTGAGGATTCCTCAACGGAGCATATGCATCCCCCCCACCCCACACACACACACTTCACAACTCTACTGCTTCTCTCCCCACCATTCAAATATACACATCATCATCAGCTGTGTATACATCCACAGCTGTACATGCACTTACAATACACTGATTTAAAAAAATAATTAATTTTATTTTAAATATTAAAGTAGATTCTATCAATTAATGTGATAATCTAATTAAAAATAAAATAATAAAAGATTTTCCAAAAAAAGAAAAACATCTTAATAAGACCTAAAAAGGAAAAATAAACCTCTTTTTTAAGAAAGAAGCGGAAGGATTATTATTTAGTAAGTACTTAAATTTCTTTTAAGGAGGGAGGGAGGGAGGGACAAACAATTCCTCTCTCCCTCTCCGTCTTCCTATATAACTAGTGGCCTCCCCTGCATTTTCATAAGGTTGGTTCCATTGAATAATTAAAGCTTCTTTCCTCCATTTACCAATTTGGTTGGTGGCTATTGGCAAAGGTGTTCGTTCTCTCAAGGCCAGATCTCTCTCTCTCTCTCTCTCTCTCTCTCTCTCTCTCTCTCTCTCTCTCTCTCTCACACACACACACACACACACACACCATGCTATGAACTACTTTTTTGAGAAGCCTTTTCTTCTCTCTCTTACATACTCTCACATTATGCTATTAACAACTTTTGTGGGTTTGCCTCTGTCTCTCTCCCACACCCACACCCACACAAACACACAGATTTCATGCAATTAACAACTTTTTGTGCACCCTTTTCTCTTGTCCACAGAAACTTGATAATAGCGAAAACAAAGGAAAGGCATTAGTTAGTGCTGTAGCAAAAAACATCAAACAAGACTAGAGGAAAAAAATGATGCTAAGAAGCTCTTCAACACCAATTCTTGGATCCCTTGTCTCATCATGCTCAGATAGTCCCAACAACAACAACCATCATTACCGGCCTGAATTGAGCCTCACCCCAAACAGACTTCCCCCAAAAACTCACAACAAAGTCTCAATCCACCATTCACCTCTCTCTCAAAACCTCACTTGCAACTCTTCTCCCTCCATTAATAACTACGGCTTTCGTCGCGCTCAGTCTGACAGCAACTTGGCTAGCTTAGCCAGAACCCCAACTCATGATGATGATACTGATTTCAGTTTTTCGACCCCGTCCAAGACTAGGCAGCATCATAGCTCTTTGTTGGAGACAATCCCTTCTTTCTCGTTCCATAATTCCGGGGGCAGGTTTGAAGATGATGATGAATTTACTGAAGAAGAAGAAGAAGAAGAAGAAGCACAGGAAGACAAAATTGACGAATATGGTTATTTTCTCGATAATCCCATCAAAGCACAAGGGAGGTTCGAGGCTCCCAACTTAGATATGGAAAAGAAGATTATGGCTTTGAATCAGCAAATGACCTATGGTAATGTGGTTTTGAACGATATGATAGAAAACCCTGCTTCAAAAATGTTTCTTTCTAAAGGGCTTGGGGTTGAAACTGGATTTGATAGTGGTGTTGGCGGCAACAGTGGCGGCGGGGGGAATTTCACAGCAGTATATTTTGGCAAGGGCGGCAATGGTGGTGAGGGCCATGACACTGAGGAGCATTATAAGAGGATGGTAAATGCGAATCCCAGAAACCCTTTGTTCCTGAGAAATTATGCTCAATTTCTGCATCAGGTGTGCATTCTTCTCCCTAATCCTGATTAAGTTACTGCTACTGACATGACATTTATTAAGGCAAATTCAGATTTCTGAACTATCTTTCATTTGGCAGTCAAAGAAAGATCTTAATGGAGCTGAAGAATATTACTCCAGGGCTATTCTAGCGGATCCTAACGATGGAGAAATCCTCTCTCAGTATGCAAATATACTGTGGGAGCTTCATCATGATAAAGACAGGGCTACCAGCTACTACGAACGAGCAGTCCAAGCAGCTTCTGAAGACAGGTATATATACATCCTACGAGTTACTGGTTGGTTGTATATGTTTACAAGTGCTTCAATCAAACTCACTTTGTTCGTTGTCCATTGTTTCTTCAGCCATGTTCACGCAGCATATGCTAGTTTCCTCTGGGAAATAGAAGACGAGGATGAAGATGAGGCACCAAACAGCTCGCATGCTATACCTCCACTCCATATTGGAGCCATGACTTCAGCAACTTCTTGATCATAACAAGTTTTGTTAGAAAGCAGTTCCAATTTTGAGAACTATAAACAATATTTTTTGTAGATTATATATGATTTTCATCCAAAAATTTGTATGCTCTTCACTGAATCCAGTAACTAACAATTTCCTACAGAAACGTGGTAACTTTCCAGTACCCTATTGAATATAACAATGCACTGGATCTGCAATGAGTTTGTTTTCATCTTAGATGTTAACAACAATCAAACCGAAAAATGTCTGCGTGAAATCATAAAGAAGGAAAGTAGAATTAAGAAATGACACCACAAATATTCTCACCTGTGGCTGTCATCCCACCCAAAACATCTGAAAAGGTTGTTAGTTGCTTGATTGTCTACGCCCTTCAGCATAAGCATACTCGATCAATTCCCATGATCCTTTGTTAATAGTAACCATACACCACCATCCTGATTGCTTCTTCTGGCAAAGTCCTTGCAACATTCTGCACTTCTCATGGCATTTGAGTTAATAAGTTCCCCTGCAACTGCATACATGCTGATGATCAAGGCTATACTAATACTGCACTATGGCACCAGTATGTCAGCAGATCACTGTCATTTTTTTCAAATGCCATGACCTTGATCCAAACGCATGAATTGGTAATGTCAATCAAGAATGTACAAGAAAGACTACTCAAATGGGCTTCCTCCCTTTACAATGTGTAGAGCCACAGCAGCTATGCCAAAATAGCAATGAACATATGGCAGAATGGGTACAAAGTGAAGAAACTAAAACATAAACCTCTTATTGAATAGAAATAACTAGTTGGATCAGAACACTTTGCGGATTACCATTTATTTGGTACCCCCACATGATTTATAAAACCATGGCTGCTTCATTTGTCCACCCTAGCTACTAAACAAATGCATCAATCTTTAGTCACAAATCCCTCCGTACCAAAGACTCCTTGTTCCTTCCAGCAAAAGTACAACTACCCATGAACTAAAGTTCTCAGCCAAACAATTCCATCCTAAACAGATTCGCACTTTGCCACTATTGTCAATATTCAGAAGTCCATGGCTATAAAATCACCTCCAACACTACTGAATTTCATACTTAAGAGAGAGAGAGAGAGAGAGAGAGAGAGAGAGAGAGAGAGAGAGAGAGAGAGATGAAATGCAAACCATTTTGCGAGTAGTGTATAGGCTGAAACCATGTCATTTTCAGTTCAGATAATTCCATCATCCTTTTCTAGGACTGAGTTCATCAAATTTAGTTATTGTGGTTTATGAAAGACAATTTACACCTCAGGTGGACATCTGTAATTAATCCGCTAATTATGCATATAAAGCTGACAAGTAACAAATCATAGCAATAAACATCATCAGATAATCTTTCAAAAAAATTGTTGCATGTTTCCTCTTGAATTGCATAATAAAAAACAATCAAGATGAAAATAAGCATTACCACCACAGCAGTAAAAAACAGGACAAGAAAATTATCCCCAACAAACATTGATATGAAACTGCATTCAAATCCACAAACGGATTTATAAAACACAAGGGAAACATCCCGTTTGTAAATTAACACCATATCACCTCCCTCTTTCGGCCAAAAACACCACAAGAACCATCTTGAGCAGTTACGCCCTTGAGTTTATACTCGGTTCTCTCATGATCAATCGCGCAATCATCAGCTACGAAAGCCATTGCCTCTTGGTCTGTAATTGTCACCACCATCTTGGTTGCCACCCCGGCCAAAACTCCCTGTACCATAGCGCCCTTTGGTACCATCGCTTTGATAACTTCCTCGGCCTCTTCCTCCCCTTCCTGGTCAAGGGAACCCAACGGTGAGCAGTATGTCAAGAAATCACAAGCTTTAATTTATGTGGCTCATTAATAATCCCCAAGTTAACCATGTAGAAGACACCCAGATTGTTCGTTAAGCATGATATCAAATATACATTCCAAGAGGACCAGTAACGTGCCCCAGGAATATCATGCTACCACTAGTTTAAGGGACTAGGGATGCTATTTTTTTTCAAGAAAGATCCATCAGTAAAAGTGTAAAACCAAAGGATCATCACTATGCACTAATATGTTGATCCAGAAAGCATTACAACAAATTAGCATTTTATATATAACACCATAAAAGGGAAATTTCTATTAGGTCAAGTTGTCCGTGTTGACATTCAGACAAGGAACTGCTGGGTTCCCATTATTCGTTGACAGTACAGTAAGTACTCTTATAAATAATACTTCCTCCGTCTTGGATAAATGTTCCTAGTTGACAAAGCACAGAAATTAAGAAACGTAATTAATGATGTTATGTAAAATATTTTTTGACGATAATACCCATGAATATTAATTTTGTTCCACTATTCTAAATAAGTGGGTTTCTCTAGAATGTGTTATATGAAATGATGCTTTAAGGGTATATTGGGAAGAATTGT
The DNA here is from genome assembly GCA_016624345.1 of Platycodon grandiflorus. Classification (NCBI taxonomy): domain Eukaryota; kingdom Viridiplantae; phylum Streptophyta; class Magnoliopsida; order Asterales; family Campanulaceae; genus Platycodon; species Platycodon grandiflorus. The sequence goes on along the minus strand of CM028366.1, from coordinate 9,309,202 downwards.
AGAGAATATGTACATGAAAAGTCTTTAGGAACATTAGTTGAGACATCCCAAAAATAGAAAGTAAGAACATTTATCCGGGACTGAGGGAGTAATTAAGGGAGAAGGAAAACTTATTAATTACTAAGAAGTATTAGATTTGATTAAACTTTAACAAACTTGAAAATGTTGGCTAGAGGTTATATACATATACGTATAAGACAAATGCATAAGACAATTTTCAATCATTTTAGATAATTTCAAAGAAATATATGTTAATATCTACACTATTCCTAATATACTTTTAACACGCATAGGTTGTGAATTCTAAACTAGCTGAAACATCAAATTGGTAAGTGTTGGTGGCATATTTGTTAGTCTCTCCACGTGTGGACGGGTCACACGTGATGGGGTGTTGAGTTTGATATACATTGTTGGCCCCTCTCTAACAGTTTAAGCTTTTATGTGAGTTGGTAACTTACCAGTAAGCTAAATCAAAAGAATCAAAGAATAGTAGACTTGTAGTTAATGGAGCCAAATTTGTTAAAAATAGTGGTCTTCTTATTATACAACACAATTTGGATTGCTTAAGCACTTGCCTCAAGTTTTTATTTAAACATTAGCCATTAGAGAGTTATGAAAAATTTGACAACGAAATGTAATTACATATGTAAAATTCCTATACATAATATACCAATATTTTCACTCTAATAATTAATACTACTACATGATTTTATCAATAATTTATTAATTATAACTTATTAGAATTATTAATTATCTAACGTGGAACGAAGTTGATTTTTCAACAATTTATTAATCAATAGAGTACACTAACTATTAGAATATTAATTATTAGAATGCTGACGGTAGATGATCCACGTTATAATCAACAATTGTCTAGGTTATAATCAACAATTGTCTGGAACCCCACAAGAGGATTTGGTCTAGAAGCGTAGTAAAAAACAACATCAAAGCAACAGGGAAGGGGCATAAAGCGCAAAAAAAAAATGCAACAAACAATAAACTCATTTTCCTTCTAAAAGGAGGGAAAGAAGTTTGGAGAGAGAGAGAACGAACGATACAATATTAAAAGCAAAGCACATCAATCTCATGTGACAACTTAGACTACAAATTGATTCTCAAGTACGGTAAACCTTAAAACTTTCAGGTAGAAAACCCAGAGTGGTTTTAAGGAGTTGTAAAATGTAATCAACTTGCCAGATCTGAAAGACATTGATGAATGAGTATTTTACTCATTCAATGGGATACTTTTCGGTCTTAATCTTTGCGAATTCTCGGGATTTTTGTTATGAAATATTGGGTTTTTAGTGTTTATGAGATTGCAGGGGGCCTTCAAAGCAAATATGCAAAAAAAATTAACCATTTTAGAGTTGTTTTGAAACATAAAGGGGTGAGAGTGGAAAAGATAAAAGTTGCAAGGAAGAAAATGAAATCTTGTTCTTGTCGGCGTGCGCCTTAGGGCACGTTTTCTCTGCGCCCCAGTGCGCAAAGTCCTAAAGTTTTCAGAAGCAAAAGATCAGAGAGTTCCGCGCCTTAGCGGAGTGCCTTGGTGCACCCGCCAGCGCGCTCTCCTCCTGTGCCCTAGCGCGCTGCGTATCTTGGGGTTTTTCTCATGTCGTTCCAATGTTGTGCGGGAGTCATTCCAAGGTTCGAAGAAAAGTATACACAAGAACGTCTGTATTGAAGGAAGGAGATCTTTTCTGGGAGCAATTTTGAGTATATATTACATTTTAGGCTTCAATTTCTGTACTCAATTCAAGTTCAATCGAAGAATCAAAGATTTTTGTAATGACATTGAAGAGGAGCTAAACTCATCTTCTAGTGATTGTAGGTAATTTTGTATCAAAATTTTATGTCGTAATATAATTATTTTATGCAGTTTATGAATTCTAGTTCTCTACAAAGGTTGCTTAATTGAATCTTATCAGTTGTTTCAACGAATTGTAATTCAACTGTGATGATTATTTGAAGTATAATATGTGAATGATCAATATTCATTTTTCATAATTTGCCATTCTTTGTGAGTTTGATTTCGAATGATTCAAGATCATTGTGATTTTGAAATTAGGATTAATTCGTTCTTTTGTGTTTAATAAACTTTTAAGTGTTGTGTTAACGGATCAAGAAGACACAATATTTAGGAGTTAAAAAATTGCAATTCGTAATCAAAACATCCCAATCTTTGTCTTAGAAGAATGAACCCTAGAATTAGACTGTGACTTTAGCAAGACATAAGATTGAAATACAAAGTGAATCTCAATCCGTACGCTTTCCCAATTCTTAAATTCTCCTAGAATTAGTGAACTTGTTAATTTTCTGTGATTCCTTATTTTACGGTCAAATTAGTTGTTAAACAAATCCAAATCATCTTTTTTTCATTAAATCGTTTTACTCAAGTTAGTAAATGGGTTTTCACTAAATCAAAACACTTGTCCTTGCTTTTGCACAACTGTACTCTGACTCGTGCACTTGCGAGGTAAATAATTCTTCCATTAGGTATATAATGGCCTATGAGCTCAAATTTAAGTGGATATACAACAAGAGCTTCATCTAGGCAATCGGCAAATAAACAAGGCGTGCGAACTAGACTAACAACCAAATAAATAATGGTGCAACCATTTTTCCTACTCTCACACCTTGCCATCACCATGTTTTGCCATTGGCAGTGACTCTTAAGTTCTTCAATTGCATATAATTTATGTTTCGTCTCCCATGAATGTATTTCTTTTCCTATTCGTTTTCCCCAATAGTCCAACAAAAAGTCCCTAACCCAGAAGTTCAAAAAAAAAGTTCATAGCTATGCTTCTCAAATCCAAGGATTTGCACAGGAAAACACATAGCAATAAGCATGTTTCTTGGTACTTGTAGCGCTAAATTTTCCTGATGAATAGTGTGACCTGTTTTAAGAAAGTCCCTTGACCAGATACTACATCACCACCGGAATCAAAATAACAAACTTAAAAGCAAGCCTGTGTCTAACAGCATAATTATGGAGGGTCGTTCACTGTTTCCAACTAAATTAGAAAACAATGAAACACATATGACATCAAGTAGAAGAACTATGTTCGAGAAAAAAAGTTTCATGGTCACCTAATATAGATCCAGGAGTCAGATGTTTATCATGTGCACCTACTTAAGGTGCTGACTTCTAAAAATAACAAGAGAATGGTCCCAGTAACATTCAGCAACGAAAACTTTGTAAAGAGAACAATGATACGACAACAAAATCAAAGTGACAACATATTCCAGGCAAACCACACTAACATTAAAGTAGAACTCCAATGGACACTATGTAACATGAAACAACCAATTTGATAATTAAAAACCAAAATCAGTTTGAGGCACATACTTCCTCCACGAGAGGTGCTGCTGCTGTTTGCTCTCCTCTCCTCTATGTAGACTTGCCTTCCGGCGATCTGTATTGGAGAGGCCTAAAAAACAGTATGACGAGGCTGAGTCTTGAATAAAGAATCCACAATGTTACTTACATGCTTAAGGGAACCACATTTTGCACATCTACTTCAATGACAAGACATGAAAGCGACTGTTAGCAAAACCATTGAGATGTAGACGTCGAAGCTAGATTAAATAAGCAAATAGGCCGACGTGGGTAGAACAGTCAAAAAGGTACTTGATTTTGTCTTGTTGTTTATCTTGACACGGAAGCTAAATCTATTTACAGACAATGGTGATCGGCCACATACTTCCTCCTTTACAAAAGTAACCTCATTTGAAACAAAGCAGAGGCTTGATATATGCTCAGGGGCTAAATATGTTAAGTCACTTAAATATCTAATTATGATTAACCACCAGTGTTTTATAACTTAGCACTACATACCAGTGGTCACAGTATAGACAGTAGAAACCTGACCTCAACAATTCTTACAAAGTGGAGGATGATAATGTGACAGTGAAAATAAAAAGGGAATATTCCACCATAAGAGAGCATCATAAAGCATAAAGCATAAAGCAGCCATATTACCAGGGAAACAAACAGCCATATGAACATGTCAGCCACAAGTCAAGCGACACACCCCTTTATACCAGGGATAGGCAGGGCTTCACAAAACAGTCAACAAAGCGCCAGGGTTTTCCTAGACTAATCAAGTATTTTCCAGAATGTTGCAAGTATGTCAGGTATGACCATCGTACATAATTAAAAATAACAGTAGGATTAAGTACATCATAGGAATGTCTACAATTATACAGAAAGTCCTTCAGAGTAGAGGAAGCATCCATATTTGTAAAACTGTTGAGTAGACTAGCATTGATTGGTATCAAACACTACATCAAGTTAAACATTAGAAGATAAAGGACTGTTTATTTCTATTTCAAAAAAAGCACAAACCTCAATTGCCTTTTGAACACCCTCCACATCCTCAAACTCAACAAATGCAAAGCAAACACCAACATCCTGTGCACCAGTTAAAATTTTAGATTCCACTAATGTATATATTAAAAAACAAGATTAGAGTTCAGTGGACGATAACAACCTTGCGATTCTTTAAAAACACACCATCATTCTTGATTCTCCCGAAGTTCTTAAACTCTTGAACAATATCAAGAGTAGAAACTGTCGTGGGCAAGTTCCTCACATATACAGATTTTGATTCCCCTGAAAATATCAATCATCAACAAATTCCCTAATTATGAAATTAAATAAGCAGAAAGAAGACAGAAGTAGACTGCATTCAAAGCCAACAATAAAAATTTGCCACCAGCTATACTTGAATTCTTTAAATGCTAAATTGTTTTAGCGCACACAATTACTTCCATTTCTACGACCTAGCGCAACATGGATACCGTAATTGGATACAGGAACTATAGAATAACTGGAACAGAGAGAGAAGCTTGTCTTATGTAATGTGAACAACAACAACATTCACCTTCTTCTTCGCGTGAAGATCCTTCCTCCACCAGCTCGGGTGTATAATCAGATGAATATGGTAGTGGGGAAACCGGCCGCTGAGCAATGGGCTCCGGTATCTGATGCCACTCCGAAGCAGGTGGCTCACCCTTGTTAAAGGATGACTGAGGAGCAACAGATGGCATAGATTTTCCTTTTGCTCGTAACTGTCAAGTTTTCAACATTTTATACCATACGGAAAGAAAAGAAAAACAAATTAGTAATAAAACCTGACAAACCAAGTTTTGAAGAAGCAGCAAGTTGTTACTGTTTGATGGGTAAATTTAAAGCACAACAGTTCCCCAAAGGTGTGATGCACGTTTACATGTCAGGTACCCAGTACACTCAATCCTCAACTCTCTGAATTGTATGTACAGGGTAATACATTCCAAACTCACTATAAATACCCAAACCATAGTTGGAATTGTATGTACAGGGTAGATTATTGGCACATTCCTTATTTTCAACCGTTACCCACACCAATGTGGGTTGCATACAAATTGCATATAGGTTACATAGAAACACTTCAACCACAAGATAGCCAGGTTTGTGGGTAGTACACTAGGAACTACATGCTGACAATTTAGTAAACTTACAAGAGAGCTACAGAATTATATTTGCTCAAATGAAGTCACTCCATCAGTCAAAAGCATGCATAAATAAAAGGATGAAGGCACATGCTTGAACTTAACAGAACTAGAAAATGGACGAAATACATACTATGGAAGCGTATGTAAGCTTTGCTGGCTCTCCGACAGGCTCCTCCACAGCAGGAGGAGGAGGTTCTTTGACAAAGTCCAATGCACTTTGATGCACAAAGTCCACTGAATTTTGATGTACAACAGAAGGCTCTTCAACTGGTTTCTCCTCCACGGATTCAGCGACAGGGTCATCATGCTGATATTGTTCTTCAGAACTGTAGTCGTCATCTTGATCATCTCCTTCTAAATGAATGGAATTCAAATTTTCTCTAGTCTCCACCTCCAAGGCATCTTCGGGAACTGAAAACATAGTTCAAAGTATCCAACAACACATTAAATTAGACTCAAGTCACAATAGAAAATCATGGATGATATAAAGAACAAGCTATTTTCCTGAAATTAGTACTATGAGGCTTCAACCATCTAAGACCTCAAGATCCCAATGAGATGGAAATGAGTGGCTACATGCTCGCACACATTCCTTCGCATGGAACTTTTTCCCACCATGAGAATACCAGGTTAACAAGTTTTAAATTTAAAAAAGAAATGCAATTATTGAAAATAATCAGTGAATTAATCTGCTTACACGCCTCCAGATCTCGTCACCAATTAAGAAACAAAAATTTGTCAAATTTGATCATTTTTCCCCTAATTGAACATTGAATAAGAATAGTAGGAAAAAAAATTAATAAGTCAAAGGGACAACAAACCACAACATGAATCACTGCCCAAGTCCTACCAACTGAATCTTACCAATAAAAGAGCTTGACGACATATCTATCATTTCTAGGTGAATAACTTTACAGGTTTCTTAACTTAACTAATGATATGCTTAAAGCTTCTATAATGCTAATTAATATACACTACCTGCTGACTCAGGAGGAGGGCTAGAAAAAGTTGGTTGATAGTCAACATGGTGTTCTGGTTCAATGGGCGCTGGTTGATGAGGAAGATAGTCGACATTGTTTTCTGGAACGGGGGGTGCTGGATGATGATGGACGAGATCCTCACTGACAAAGTGAAAGATGTCATTCAGAACATAATAACCCTTCTCTTGAGGAGCAAGGAAGAAGGTCTGCACAAACTTCCTCCAACCACTAAAATACTTGGATCTCATAGAGCCAGAAACCACAACAAGGACACCTCCATTTAAAGATTCAAGAGAATTTATAGTCTTGATCTCAATTCCACTAAAGTTTAGTGATTGGATTAGTGTATGAATTTGCTGCAGATAAAGAAAGAAAAGTTCAGAACAATCATATTATTTTAGGCATATTGAACCAAGATACATAACTGAACTATCACTATTTTAGATCAAAATGAAAAAGGATCTGCGGAAGTCATAAAGACATGATTATGTGCAAGACATACAACATTCACATGAATATAAGACATAAAATTAATCAATAGTATCATACATAAAAAATCCAAATGGTTTACAACTAAAACAATTGCACAGAAATAAAAATATTTTGTATACTGGTATTTAATCAACATTCAACTTATTTACTGTTAAAACATTTACACTAAGAAAGCAATGTGGCAAAAACTGAGAGCAAAAAATGGTGACTTGAGCTGTCAAAGAAACATAATGAGAAAGCTGCAGATACAAAATTGACATTGAAAACAGCCATACAGTAGACCAAATTGATCTACCAACAACAACATCAAGTGTCAACTCAGTCACTAATTTGGACATAATAGTATAGATACAGGAAAAGGCAATAGTCTCTGGAACCTACAACCATATGGCGCCTACAAGTGCATTTGTTTAGATATGTTTAGATAAACATGGCATCCACCAAGAGGATCCAATGTGGCAAAAACTGAGAGCAAAAAATGGTGACTTGAGCTGTCAAAGAAACATAATGAGAAAGCTGCAGATACAAAATTGACATTGAAAACAGCCATACAGTAGACCAAATTGATCTACCAACAACAACATCAAGTGTCAACTCAGTCACTAATTTGGACATAATAGTATAGATACAGGAAAAGGCAATAGTCTCTGGAACCTACAACCATATGGCGCCTACAAGTGCATTTGTTTAGATATGTTTAGATAAACATGGCATCCACCAAGAGGATCCAAAGGAGAAGCATAAAGATAATTGAAGGAACTTCAGAAAACAACACTATATTCCTTCAACTACTTCCACCACTTCCCTCTCAGTCCCCACCTTGCATTCCATTCTCAAAATCCTTCCCAAGCAATTGACTCAATACCCAAAAAAATACTCCCCCCTCCAAACGTCCACATTAAGGATTAAAATAGTTTTTCATACATACCCTTAATTGCTATAAACAAAATAATATTTGTAATCATAGTTATTAAATCGGGACACGTTCTATGTATCATAGGATACGCTTTGCATAAAGAAATACACAAATTTTAGATATTTCATCATGTATGTATATATATATATATATATATATATATATATATATATTTATATATAGGAAGTAGAAACTATAAGTAGATATAAGAGTATTCATTAATTTTTTTGGCAAAGCTATAATGATTAGAACCATAACATTTGTAAGTTAAGACTCAAAAATTGTGTTTCACTGATTTACACTGAAGTGTTATTCAATATAATGATAACCAAAAAAATGTTTTAAGAAATAATTTAGTTTTAAAAGTTCTCACTCTTTATATGCCGACTTTTGTAAGAAAAAGTGATTTTTTAAAATCAAAATATAGTTTTATTTGGTGAAAGTCTATATTATAAGACAACATATGGCCATTGTTAAGATACGAATAACGTATTGTAAGATATGTTGTCAAATGGGATGCGCATTACCCCATTTTTGTATTATATTGTAAGATAAGTATAGTGTAAGATGCTGATAACTACGTTCATAATTTCAAGTTTAATGAAGTAGAAAGGTAAACTAGAACTACTCAACCATAACTAATACTAATACCCTATCTCGGTGAGGCGAAAACCTCAAATAGTAGAGAACAAAGTGAAAAGTGCACAGCACAATCGAAGTAACTAAAATGCTAAATCAAGTCAAAGATTAATGGAGTACTTTTTTCACCATCCTTATCAGAATTCACAGAATTCACATCAGGCTAATCAAGAGAAACCGAAAGAGGATACAAATAATTAAAAAGGAATTACAAAAATGGCCGACGCCGTCTCGGTGGATTCGCCATCAATCCGCACCATAGTGCTATCATCGGTGTAAAACTGATGAACGAAATCCGGCTGCTGCTGAAGCACCTGATAGTACTGCTGAACAAAGTAGGAACCAACCTACACCAGTCCCAAACAAAAAAAAGATGTTAATTTCGAAACATAGACAAAAAAGGAGCCAAACGTTTGGATTGAAGAATCACCTGAACAGCAGTAACGGAGGAAGGATACGAGCTAGCCATTATCGCTCTTCAATAGAGCGTTACAGATTGCCGATTTGCAATCTACAAAACCCTAAAATCAACAACTGTAGGGTTTATAATTTATAAATAAATAAATGATTGTGTTATTTAGGCCGTGTTGTAGTGAATTTATAATTAAGTTTCCGATAAAACAGGGGAGGGAGCTGAGAAAATGGGGAAAGAATACAATGTCTAAATGGGAGAAGGATTGCTATGTTATAGAGAGGGAAAGTGCGGAAGAAGAAGAACTGAAGAAGCTTGATTAGATCGATCTAATGGTGAGTGTGGCTACTGGACGGACTTTTGGCTTTTTAAAACTGGGATTTTAGTGAGTTTTTTTGTGTTAATGTATGTAAAATCTGGACCGTTGCAATGATTTGTTGAAGGTAAATTAACGGTATGGATTTGATTGGATTGACTAACGCACGTGAATTGGTGTGTACTTGCTGACATGGAGAATGTACAACAGTCACTTGGGAATTTTTACTGCGCGCAAACATCTGAAGTGTTTTCTTTTTTTCTTTTTTACTTCTTCCTAAATTATTGTTTTATTTTTCTTTTTTATTCGTTCTAAAATAATTATTTTATTTAAAAAATTTGTGTTTAAAATAAAATTTTTACTATTTTTTCTTTATTTTTTCAATTTATTTTAATTATGAATCACATACACATAAATATTAATATTAAAAATTACACATTATATTAATATTAATAATTAAATTAATTATTTTTTTAATTTATTTATCAAATAAAAAAATATAATTTAGGGACGATGGAAATATTTTTTATTCAAAGGAAGAAAGTTTTAAAGATCTTTTTTGGTTGTTGGATTCTTTTTGGAGAAATTGCTGGCCGGTCCACTTTCTCAAACCTTTTTTCTCTCCAGTACACCCTTTTTTTTAACCGCTAAAAGGCATTTTGAAAATTTTCTTCCTAAAATACCCTCAACAACATCGTTGCTTCAGATTTAAGATTCAAATTGATGTATAAATGATTTCATGTTGTTAATATAGTCTTTCCTCATGTTTGAGTATCAATTTTCATACATAAAACACAAATTTGATCAAATTTAAAATTTTTTAGTTCATCCCGTTTTTCTTTGTTCTTGAGCTGTTTTGACTACTTAAATCTCTGTTTAAGCTTCGAAATTGTTTAAAATCAATCTCATATTATTATCCTAATTTAGTGCTATATTTGTGCACAAATTTTCTACCAAAAAATACTATTTTTGAGCTTCAAATCAAGCTTGACAGTGTGCTGTCCGAAAACAGAGGAAGATGTTCTTGGACTGATTTAATTCGTTAATCGCAGATCTTTGGGCAACGCACGGGGTTCGACCCGCCTGGCCAGTCGCAGGGTTGAGGGACGGCGTCCCTCAGGCCGGGGCAACGCCCGAAAGGTAAACGAAAACCAAGTTCCCTAAAGCGCGTTGCGATGATGCATCGCGATGCAAATATGGCTCATCGCGATGCAGATATGGCTCATCGCGATTCAGATATGGCCCATCGCGATGCAGATATGGCTCATCGCGATGCACATATGGCTCATCGCGATGCAGGAGTTCTTTATCAGACTTATTAATACGAATGATCCATATATGGCTTATCGCGATGCATATATGGCTCATCACGATGCATATATGGTTCATCGCGATGCAGGAGTTCTTTATCGCGATGCTATATGTTGAGTGTTACTGTGGCATCGCGTTGCAAAAGTGGTGCATCGCAATTCCAAAAGTGGTGCATCGCGATTCCAAAAGTGGTGCATCGCGATTTGTAAAAGTGGTGAATCGCGATGCAACAATTGTTGCATCGCGATTGCAAAAGTGGTGCATCGCGATGCTTTGGTTCCCTAAAGCGCGCTGCGATGATCGCGATACACCAATGTTGCATCGCGATGCCCCAATTTGTTGCATCGCGATGCAAAAAGTGGTGCATCGCGATGCCAAAGTGGTGCATCGCGATGCCTTGGGTTACTGAAGCGCGCGTGTTTTTCTTTCATTAATGGCATAATCGTCTTTTTGCCCCAAAAATGCCTTTTTTGATTTTTTAAAAAGATGAGTGGACTGGAGCAATTACAAATGTTTGAAAAAGAACCGGCCTATAATTCACCCATTCTTTTTCTTACCTAATGACTATGAATTTTGGCATAGAGGATAGATATCTGATTGGTTCACCTCAGGGCCGGCCCAAGGGGCGGGCAGGCTAGGCACCTGCTCAGGGCCCAAATTAATAAAGGGCCCAATTTTTTTTTTTATTTTTTTACTGTTGTAGTATTAATATACATATAATTTAAAAATAGTATCCAAATTTGAACTGAGGCCTAAACTCAAAGCTTTTGTTGTTATTTTGAATTATGTTTGTTCAATTGTTTGTTGAGATTTTGTTTATTTGTTAAATTTGGTTACATTGTTAACTATTATTTTTCTTTTTATAATGTTTTGAATGAATTACAGGCCGGTCCCTTTTTAAACATTTGTAATCGCTCCAGTCCACTCATCTTTTTTAAAAACCGGAAAAAGGCATTTTTGGGGCGAAAAGACGTTTATGCCATTAATGAAAAAAAAACACGCGCGCTTCAGTAACCCAAGGTATCGCGATGCACTACTTTGGCATCGCGATGCACCACTTTGGCATCGCGATGCACCAAATTGGGGCATCGCGATGCAACAATTGGTGCATCACGATCATCGCAGCGCGCTTTAGGGAACCAAAGCATGGTGATGAGCAACCAAGGCATCGCGATGCACTACTTTTGCATCGCGATGCACCAAATTGGGGCATCGCGACGCAACAATTGGTACATCGCGATCGTCGCAGCGCGCTTTAGGGAACCAAAGCATCACGATGAGCAACCAAGGCATCGTGATGCACTACTTTGGCATCGCGATGCACCACTTTTGCAAATTGGGGAATCGCGATACAACAATTGGTGCATCGCGATCATCGCAGCGCGCTTTAGGGAACTTGATTTTCGTTTACCTTTCGGGGGCGTTGCCCCCGAACCCCCACGAGGTACGCTGTTCCCTCGACCCTTGCGACCTGACCGGGCAGGTCGAACCCCGTTGCGTTGCCCAGTATACTGCGATTGGCGAATTAAATCAGTCCAAGAACATCTTACTCTGTTTTCGGACAACACACTATCAAGCTTAATTTGAAGCTCAAAAATAGTGTTTTTGGTAGAAAAATTGTGCACAAATATAGTACTAAGTTAGGATAATAATATGAGATTGATTTTAAACAAATTCGAAGTTTAAAACAGAGATTTAAGTGGCCAAAACAGCTCAAGAACAAAGAAAAATGGGATGAACTCAAAAATTTTGAATTTGATCAAATTCGTGTTTTATGCATGAAAATTGATACCTAAACATGAGGAAAGACTATATTAACAACATGAAATAATTTATACATCAATTTGAATCTCAAATCTGAAGCAACGATGTTGTTGAGGGTATTTTAGGAAGAAAATTTTCAAAATGCCTTTTAGCGGTTAAAAAAAAAAAGGTGTACTGGAGAGAAAAAAAGTTTGGGAAAGTGGACCGGCCAGCAATTTCTCCTAATGTTTTTGTGTGTTTAAAAATTGAAAGTAACATTAACTTTGTTTATTTGTTAAATTTTGAATTATGTTTGTTCAATTGTTCGTTGTGACTTTTGAGTTTGATAGTTTATTCCCATCTTACATAGTTACATTGAATTTTCAATTTAGTTAATTACTAATTTGAGGTCATAGCTTTGAGTGATTGATAAGAGAACCATGAAATGGAAGTGCGAAGCAACAAGAATCCCAAATTATTCTTACGATGATTATTGATTTGAGTAATTGAGTATTTTTTTTTTACTTTACGAGACAGAAATTCGATAATAATTTGTTCAATTTTCTAGATAATAATGTTTCCCTAAACTTAATTTCAGCTCAGTAGGAACCCGTTATTGAAATTGTACTGATAGCAAAAAAAATTTTTGTCTATCAGAAATTAAATTTAAAAAAAAAGAGATTAATATTTAATAATTAAATTAGGGCCCTTCTTTTAACTTTGCCCCGGGCCTATAAATTGCTAGGAACGGCCCTGGTTCACCTTTATTATGTTTGCCTATTTTTAGGGAGGAATGCTAAATATCGCACTCATTTATGCTAAGTGTTACACTCATTTATGTCATATTTACTAAAATACCTTTCATCTTATTTAAAAAAAAAAAACCAAAACCTACACTAATCTCTCCCAAAAAATCTATAATCGTGCCAGCATTTTAAAAAAGAGTTGGCCCGGCTCTTTTTTAAAATGCCGGACCGGCCTTGTTTTTTTTAAAAAAAAAATTTAACATTGTAAATGTGTAATTGTTATTGTCATTTAGAACATGTGATTAATCGCAAAAATATGTGACACATGATCAATCGCAAAAATATGAGACACGTTAGAAACTATTTCGTGTCATCATAAACGATGTGAACATCATGTAAACAATAATGTAACATAAAAAAATATATATTAGACACGTATTGAATTAAAGTGTGTAGTATCATTTATATTTTGAATAAAAATAATATATTTTGTTATATAGTCGGGCCGGCTATATCTTATAGAGTCGGGCTGGCTCTATTTTTTAGTAAAAAAACCCTTAATTAAATAAAAAAATGAAAAAAACGTATCGTGAAATAGTCATTAACATTAATATGAACTCTAATCTTAATTATAATTAATAATAAATGCTTGTTTGTGTAAGTAAACAGTACATCCTCTGTTAAATTTATCCGAACTATACCAATATTTTTATTTGTCATTATCATTAATATGAACTCTAATCTTAATTATATTTAATACTAATCAAGGGCACTTTCATCATATTTTAAAAAAAAATCATTAAAAAGGTGCGTTGCTTAGTACAATTGGGTGCATCATTTAGTGCATATGTTTTTAGAAACTTGTTCAATTGAATAGGATTATATTTTTCTCATAAATAGAGCCCACTATTTCATTTTACTTTATTTATGAACAATTCAAATGAATTAGTATTTTTTTTAATTTTATATTTGATTTGTATGTTTGTTTGATTGATAGATTTCATTCTCATGTGGACATCATTAGAAAAGTAAAAATTAAAAAAATATTTATAATATAGGAATTTAATGTTTTTTAATATGTGTACCGAGTTAAATGAGGTTCTTTTTTTATGAACGGGAGTAATTGTTTTCTTTTTTCTTATTCCTTCTTCTGAATAATGGAAATTCATTCTAATTAGAATTTTTATGAACGGGAGTAATTTAATGTTTTTTAATACTTTATTTTTGATCGTTCAAAAAAAAAAAAAACTTTATTTTTTAATTCGTCATAGTTTCAAACATGGAATGTTTCTCAAATGCTCAATTTTGGAGCCACTTTGCACAATGCTCTGTTTATAATCGGGATATAGGAAAAACAATAATAACAAAAATCACATTTTAAATTGGTATTAAACGTATTTATAGGAGGCAAAAAACCACTTTTTAAAATATTAAATTTCCAAAAAAAAGGGGCATTTTGAATCTATTGCAGTAGAAGACATTAGACAAGGCGTTACTCGCAAGCCAAAAAAAACCTATATTAGACTATTTTGTCCTTTGTTTCACTCTTTAATTATTTTCTTAGGTCTTCATCAAGTACAACCAAACCATTTCATAACAGACTATGGAATAAGGACAATTAGGCCTTCATTATCAATTGGACAACCACCATATAGAAATTAAGTACTTCAAATTACTTGAAATAATCAATGAAAAAAATAAAGAGGATCATTATCTTATTAAATGTTATTACATCAGTTTCGAAAAAAAAAAAGTTTATTATACATTTTTCGAGATGCTTCAAAAAATGTTCCTAAAACATCCTTCCTTTTTAGGAGTGATGATCACACAAAAATGTGATAGGTGACCACGTCAAATTGTGTGTAGGCCGCGTATGTAGTCTAGGGAAGGTACTTGGCTTAAAAGGGTTGAGTAGGTTGCTGGGACTTGTCTTGAGCTGCAATGGTGGGCATGTGATCAACAAAGAGAACACCGTTAGGGAAATTGGGTTTGACCGGACTATAACCCTCCCCTCCGGTGTGAGAGTAAGTATAAGTGGTGAAGATTGTGTCTCGTGACGTGGCATGAGAAGACACCTAAAGCAATAAATATGGAGAAGGAGGAAAAATGAATTATGAAGTGTTTAATGCGAGAGAATGTAAACTAGAGAATGTAGGTGAGATTGTCCAAGAAGAAGTAAATGATGTCTTATGTGGTATTATTTATACCCCAAAAGTGGTGTGTTTGAGCTTTAGGGGACTGTCACGCGTCAACTTGTGATTGGCTGCAAACTTGTGAAGTATGACCCTCGTCTCAGGGTCAAGTTAATTGATGTATGTAATCCTGGGTCAAGTTAATTGATGTATGTAATCCTTTCTTGGGAATCCAACAAATATCTGCTAACGCTTTAGCATGCTATATAAGGAGGTCAATGGGTTTGGCCAATGAGTGCATGACAGTTGTTCCTGATTATCCGCCGGAGAGTAGTTAGCATTTAATGTGATTCTGACTTTGACTGCAAGCACATTGGTCCTCGGTGTCGAGGTTGCGAGTCTGAGACAAGGTGATGGCGAGCTGGTTTAGGGCAAACATTAATGATGTCTTCCTTTCTAACTTCGAGCCAAACTGGTTCTTGGCGGTCAAGTAGGGCGATTGTGGCCGTTCTCTGGTGGCTTACCGTGTACCTAGTCGGCATGGCAACTAACTAAGTAGGTGCTCGTAGATTCGGTCCTCGGTAAGCCCGGTCTCTGTTCTCAGTTGGCTCTAATCCACGTTGGCATGATTTACAATGGGTCCCAGTGCCACGTGGGATGATTTTTAGGAGGGGCCAATCAAGGAGTATTATTTTTACTATTGTAACCATTTGATTTAACTCAATTAAAGGAACACCTAAAAAATTATTTCTTTATAAACTTCTAAGGATAAATTGAAAAATAAACAATATATAATTAATTATAATAGATCCAATAATATTCTTTAATCTATCTGTCCAATTAACGTAGACTTTTTAAAAAAACTAATGGAGAAATTATCATTGTTTTTTTATTAATTTCTTTTTTCCTTTGTCTCAAAAATATTGTCTTGGTTGACTTCACACACATATTAAGAAAGATTATTAGCTAGATAATTTTTTCTTGAACTACCTGTATTTCTTATAGCAGAATGTTATATGTACTTCTTTAGTGAGGCTATAAAAAATAAGCAATTAATGAGGGCATAGTAGGAAATTCAGATAATTTATTCTCCACTTTTAGAAAAAGGACAAATATTTTGTAACAAATAGAAATAAAAGCCAAGATATTCTTTTGGTAACAAAGAGAATATATTTGAAGTCAATACAAATAAATTAATTACTTAAATTGTACTTTAGCATTTGATCAAGACATGAAAATGATTTACATTGTTAAGAACCTATGAAAAAGTGTATCCAATATATATATATATATATATAAGTTGGTTTACTACTACGAAGTTTAATAATATGCTAATGATATAAGCAGTATCTTGCTTTTATTTATAATAATGGTAATAAATAGCTATGTAAGAACCTTTTTGTTTGCAGAAAATTTTACTTCAATTATAAGAACATAAAGTAGAATCATGTCTGTCTTACTACTTGAAAAACAATAGGAATCAATGTTGTAGGGAAAAATTGTAAAAAAGGGGGGTTATTTTTGTCCAAAAAAAAATAGTGAGATGACTAAACTCAACAAATTTGTGAGAAAATTATAGTGAGAGAGAGACTAACATGTGCTCTAAAAGCATAGTTAATCACCCATTTAGAGTATATTTTGTCTCAAGAATTACACTGGTAGTACTAGAACTTCTACAATAATAGTCATCGAAACAAAACTTACTATATTATGTTCTAAAAATATCTTCTTAGAGTTAGAGCACATGTAGCCAAACCAAAGAAAAAATAATAATAATAATAACTAAATAGAGAGAAAGATGGTGGAAAGAAAGTTCAAAATCCTAAAAAGAAAATCTAAATTCTCTTGCCAAATATTTAAGAGATGCAATCTTTTTCTTGAGACTGAGGAGTGGAATATCAGGTTCCATGTTCCATATTTATTCTGGGGAGCAAATACTTTTTTTTTTTTTTTTGAACTAATATTTAAGAACTAATATTATTGCATCATAAATATGGTTACAACAAGAACACAATAATACAAACAATAAAAATAGAGAATCCCCTTAACAAAGCAAAATACTTAATTGAGGAGGTGGCTTATAAATTAGGGATGACAATGGTTCAGTTTGGGTCAAATTTGTCAATTACCTAACCCATTTCTAATCTATAACTCCTTAAAACCAGTTTTTACCGTTAGACAAAAATTCTTACTCCTACCCACAAACCTAAACATGTCGTAATTTTTAAAATGGCTTACCAAATCCATTCCTTAACTTTTTTTTTTTTTTTGGAACAAATTTGAATGTTTTGCCACCCTAGGCTTACTCTGTCGTGAATTTTCTAACTTATAGCAAATAATATTTGTTCCGACTAGGTTTCATTCAATTTTATTCCTTTTTTCTATAATCCACTAAAGTTACAATTAGTAGTTAACAATATATATATATATATATATATATATATATATATATATATATATATATGGGTTTTGCAAAGATGTGCCCCTAAACAACCTAAAGATCTTTTTTCCTTGCTTGATTTAGTGGCTTGGTTTATGACTTTAATTTTTTTTTTATTTTTTATTTCATCATCTTCTTTTTCTATCTCACACTTAATTTTTCTTCAATCATTACAAAATAAAAACTCAAAATCTAAAATTAAGCTGCTAAATCATGAAACCAAAGGCAACTAAATGTAGTAAATTTTGTTTCGAAGAAGACAACCAATCAATGGCTTTTACCAATCAAGACCTTTACTTGTTAAGAGATGCTTAAAAGAGCTTTTCTCAAATGAAGAAAATAGTCAAATATGAGTCCTCTCAAGATTTCAGCTAGGTTGGGAAAGGAAGATTTTAAGGACAAAATATAAGAAACCCCCCAAAGTATCCAATGAATTCCACAACAATTGGGGGGGGGGGGAGGAATCAAATGTGTTATAAAAACGAGGATATTCTTAGATTAAGAATTTCAAGTTTCTATTTTCAATGCGGAAGTGAATCGGTCGAAAATAAAAGTACCAAGTATTTGGAGAAATAATGACAAGAAAATAAAAAATATAACGGAATCAAACAAAAAAGGGAACAGAGGATTTACATGGTTTAATCCACTCCAAGGCAAGCAACAAATCCACTATAAACGATAAGGAATTACAATAGAGAGTTTTCAATGTACTCACCCTACCTAGGACTAGGGTTACAAGGATTGACACGATCTCCCAGAGTACCACACCTCTTACAGCCCAAAGTCTTGACACATGGCATCTTCACTTTGAAACATATCATGAGCTTCACCTTGAATAACACTCCCTTTTAGTAAATACAAGTTGCCCTTTTTGTTTCCATCCATGAGAAAATGGCCACCACGAAAGATTTTCATCTTTCCATCAGGAACTTTGTAATTGCAACCTTTCGAATCTAAGGAACCCAATGAAATTAAATTCCTCCTCAAGTTAGGAACATGACAAACTTCAGTTAACGTTTTCACTCTACTTTGAGTCTTGATTTTAATTGTCCCAACACATTCAATCCTGCAAGAAGAATCATCCGCTAAAAATACATCACCACTTGCACTCTTGTAAGTAGAAAATATATCTCTATTAGAACACATGTGAAAGAACAACCAGAATCAAGAACTCATTCAGTCCGTAGAACCACCCACGGTTACATTAAGTACATCACCGCTATTCTCGTCATTGTTAATATCACCCTCATCAAAAGTGACAATATTAGCATTAGAATTCAATTATTTCTTCATTTCATCCTTGAGTTTTTAACAATTACGAACAACGTGACCTATTTCATTGAAATGCCAACACTTTATCTTGGAAGTCTTTTTTTCCTTCTCACCACTTGAACTCTCAAAGGATGAATTTCTGACATGATTAACTTTGCTTCCCACGTACAAAGCATCACTATTATCATTATTATTAGAACTCTTGTTCATAGAATCATCAGTTAATAATGATATTTGTACCTCACCCAAAGTAAGCTCGTTTTTTCCATGCATAACAGTAGTAACTAAATGCTTGAAAGATGGTGGCAAAGACTTTAGCAAAATTAAACCTTGATCTTCATCCTCAATTTTAACACCGATATTAGCCAACTCGCAAAGTATCTTGTTAAAATCATTCAAGTGATCATGAATATTCGTACCTTCAGACATCGTGAAGTTAAACAACTCCTTCTTTAGGTACAACCGGCTTGACATAGATTTACCCGTGTAGAGACTCTCCAATTTCTCCCATAATGCCTTCGCAGATTTTTTGGAGATAACATTGTAGAGAACATTATCCGCGCAACATCGCCGGATAGTGCTAGCCGCCTTTTGATCAATTCTCTTCCATACATCCTCCTTCATATTGTCGAGTTTTGCTTACTTTTCTTCCAAAGCAATCTCTTGATCTGCTTAAATCAACACATCCCTAACTTTAACTTGACACAAGCTAAAGTCATTACTACCGTTAAATTTTTTCAATTGGAATTGCGTAAAATTTCTAACGTCCCCGGCCCATCTTCAAAACTCCAATCTCTTGATTTATAATTTCGACTATCTCAAAGCTCTGATACCAGTTTGTTATAAAAAGGAGGATATTCTTGGATTAAGAATTTTAAGTTTCTATCTTCAATGCAGAAGCGAATCGGTCGAAAATAAAAATACCAAATATTTGAAAAAATAATGACAAGAAAATTAGAAAATATAACGGAATCAAACAAAAAAGGGAACAGAGGATTTAAGTGGTTTAATCTACTCCAAAGCAAGCAACAAATCCACTATAAACGATGAGGAATTACAATAGAGAGTTTTCAATGTACTCACCCTACCTAGAACTAGGGTTACAAGGATTGACACGATCCCACAAAGTACCACACCTCTCACAGCCCAAAATAGCTAACACCGACAAGACCTCGAGACCCTCGACCACCGTTGTCCGTCGTCCGTCTCACAATTGTGTCTTGCCCTCTCTCGACTTCTTTGGTTTCGGCGCCGTTTGTAACCAAATGGATTGATTCCCTTTTATATAAAAGTAACCATAGCAAAATTGGTTTACTAAACCAATTCAAACATGGAAAGCAAACCAATTCCTTAAACGAATTGTTTATTCTAACACATGTGGGCTCCACCACAAACCAAATAGAAAAAGGATTCTATATTAGAATTTGAGACATACTTTATTTTTAACAAATAGTTATAAATTGCAGCACCGATTTTTGTTATTTCTGGGTCTAACTCACAGAGAGAGAGAGAGAAATGAGCAAACCCAATTCTTTGAAGAACTTGCTCTCGTCATCAATAGACTGAGAAGCCCGAACTGTTGTTGTTGAAAATTGAGGGTGAATTTGAAGACCAACCCTTCTGGAAACCTTCCGATTGGGATTGAATGGAGAGTTCCGACCAGATATTTTTCGTCTACCACAAATGGATGCCGTTGCCATTTTAGCCATTGGAGGGAGTTAAGAGTACTAAGGTTTAAGCTCTTAAATTTTATTAGTCACCCCCTTCACTCTTCAGGCCCACTAACACCAAATCCGACCCCACATTCACCGCCATACCGCTCAGAAAAACCACCAATCCACCTACAAACCGCCACCAAAACCACCCATCACTGCCATAGTCAGCATACTCAGATAGTCACCTGGCTGGTAAGTAAGAATTTAACAAATTGTAACTGAATGCCATCAAGGCAACAATAATGGGATACCCATTAGCGGTTTTCTGGCCATCTAGGTTGGTATTCTTAGTGGTTTTTTCCGGTGATGGGTTTTCGAGTAGAGGCGGAGAGGGTGGATGCAGGTGCGGTGGATGTAATGAAAGAGGGAAGGTGAGATTAAGATTAGAGATAGTGGGTTGGAGCATGTTGGCCGTATGGGAAGATGAGGAGGGTTAGCAAGATGGTGGGGCTTTCCATAAGGAACCAGGCTAAGGTTGGGGGGATGATGGGGCCCTACCCGTTGCGGTGGTGCTTGCCTTAGGGGGCGGTGATGAATTGGCAGGCGATGTAATTTGGTGGTCCGGTGTACGTCCCCTTGAGGACTGAAATTAGGGATGATGATGGTGGTCGGAGGCGTTGTCAAACTGGAAGGGAGAGAGACAGATGGGGAAATGACTAAAAAGTTCAACATGTGCCGTGCACATGTTAACATTTGTTAATGTTTCTAAAGTCCATCACGGCAAGGGGCCAAAATAGGATAATTAGTAACATTGTATGTCCAGGTGAGAAATATTTCATTTTGGGTACCATTATAGGATTGGGTGGATGCTTTGGGGAATTTTTCATATTTTGGCCGGATTTTAAAGATATGGGCAAACTACACAAATGGTCCCTATAGTTTTAGTATTTTTTGCAATTGGTCCTTACACCTCGCAAATGATCCCTATACCGAGACATTTTACCCAAATAGTCCTTCCGTTAAACTCTGTTAATTTTTTGCCGTTAAGTGCGCACACTTGCCACACACGTGCATTTGTGGATGGGTAAAATAGTCATTTCATCTTAAAAAGTACAGAGACCAATTCTGAAATGATTAAAGCCAAAAAAAATCAACCCATCACTGTTCACCCGGCACCCTTACCTTCCCTTCTCTCCCTCTCTCTCTCTCCCCTAGTACCACTCCATGCAGTAAAGTTGCAATATTTTTTAGTGGTTCTTGATTATGTTCTTAAAGCTGCAATATTTTTCCATGAATTTGAGAAATCCAATAACATCCTTTTCTTGATTATGGCTCTTCTCAATTGAAAAGCCCATCACTAGCTGGTGTTGGTAATGGACTAAAGAAGCCACTCCAACAGCTTGTTGATTCTCACCCTGTTATGCTTTTCATGAAAGGAACCCCTGAAGAACCCAAGTGTGGCTTTAGTCGAAGAGTTGTTGAAATCTTGAAGGAAGAAAAAGTCAAATTTGGAAGCTTTGATATTCTGATAGACAATGAGGTTCGTGAGGGGCTGAAAAAGTTTTCTAACTGGCCCACATTTCCTCAGCTGTACTGCAAGGGAGAGCTTCTTGGGGGGTCTGATATTGCAATTGCTATGCATGAAAGTGGTGAACTGAAAGAAATTTTTAGTGATCATAGAATTGGAACTTCCGATCCTAGCGATTCAAAAGCAGCTGAGCCTGGTGGTCAAAGCGGTGGCATCTCTGGTCCCACTGGCTTGAGTGCAACCTTAAGCTCTCGTCTTGAAAGCCTAATCAACTCATCCCCAGTTATGTTCTTCATGAAGGGAGCACCGGAAGAGCCAAGATGCGGTTTCAGCCGAAAGGTTGTTTACTTTTTCCCCGTTTATTTTTATCTACAAGATAGTTTTATAACTGGGTTGATGTTTCTCTTTTATTCTTTTGGGTATAATTTAATTTCATCCCTTATTGCATATAACTTTAGGTAGTCGATATTCTGCGAGAAGAGAAGATGGAATTCAAGAGTTTTGATATTCTTTCCGATGAGGAAGTGAGACAAGGGCTCAAAGTTTATTCAAACTGGTCTAGCTACCCACAGCTATACATAAAGGCCGAACTTATTGGTGGCTCGGACATTGTTTTGGAAATGCAGAAGAGTGGGGAGCTTGAGAAGGTCTTAGCAGAGAAAGGGGTTATCTCTCTTGAGGAGCGTCTCAAGAAGCTGGTGACTTCTTCTCCGGTGATGCTCTTTATGAAGGGTACCCCAGATTCTCCTCAATGTGGTTTCAGCTCCAAGGTAGTTAATGCCCTGAGAGAGGAAGGAGTGAAGTTCGTGTCTTTTGATATTCTGGGTGACGAGGAAGTGAGGCAGGGTTTGAAGACTTTCTCCAACTGGCCTACCTTTCCGCAGCTCTATTACAAAGGTGAGTTGATAGGAGGTTGTGATATCGTCTTGGAGCTCAAAAGTAACGGTGAATTGGGATCTACACTTTCCGAGTAAGTGCAATATGCAACAAAAGTTTGAACAAAACCTTGGTTCTTGACTCAACGTACGACATTCTTGCCCAAAGTTTGTGTGGCAGTGGCATACATCTCGGTTCCCCTTGTTTTATGCCTGTCGCCTTATCTGGGTGCCTTTCAATGTTTATCGAGGTTTTGCAAACAATAAGTAGCCTATACATGGCCATGGTCATTTCTTATGTGCTACATTAAGGTTATTATGATAGTTAACTCAAGAGGCTTTATTGCTAGCATAACAAAGCAACATTACATGTGATTGCTAGTGTTACCCGAGGTGACCGTTGTCGGAGAAGATGACAATGGCCGGCCGGATTGTAAAAGCAATGCAACGTATACACTGCAAGTAAAGAGAGGAGGAGAGAGAGAGAGAGTAAAAATGGTTTGAAAAAAGAGAGTCAATTTTACAGTTTCACAATTGGTTCCTGTACTTCAAAAGCAAAATAACTATTTTACCCCGTCCAAAATGCACGTGCAATGCACATGTCAAGACTTAACGAAAAAAATATAACGGAATTAAACGGAAGGACCAATTGCATTCAATTGGTAGGTACAAGGACGACTGGCAAAATTTTTTTTGTATAGGGACGAATTGTAAAAAATACTAAAACTACAGGGACCATTTGTGTAGTTTGCCCTAAAGATATCAACTTACATGCCTAGAATTGGAATGGAAGGGGGAGAATATTTAATTACAATTAATAAGATTTTAAACTGAAACTAGCGCACCAAGACAACTACAAGCAGCAATTCCCACTTCAAATTTAAACCAAAAAATTTCAATATTTCACTCTAATTTTCAACTAAAATATTTCGTGTAATATCTTATGGCTGGCTTTTCATATCAAACACCAATCAATATATGTTTCTTGAAAGCTGGGCTGGCGATTGTATATCAGCATTTCTCTCTCACGAGTGATATCCTATTTCTATACATCTTTCAAGAGCTTATTACTAAGACCTCAAATCACATTTACTCGAGGGAAAAAAAAAATATATTTATATCAAAAAGTTAAAAATGACATGGAAATATACTAAGCCCAAAAGGAGTAAATCATGTCTTACGGTTTTGATTTTATTATTATTATTATTATTATATTAAAGAAAAAAGTAAGAAAGGTAGAGAGGACACCGGATCTTGTAGAACCAAAGAAAGAAAAAAGTCCAAAACAACAAACCAAGCCACTAAATCACGAAAGAGAACAAAACAGCAAGGCTGATCAATTCAAAATCATTATCTGAACCATGAAAGGAAAGAACGAGTCACACACAATTTGAGTATAAACCATTTACTTTAATCAACAAAATTGAAATTACATAACAACCAGCTAACTGATACCTGACCTGCAGAACATCTCACAATAACGTTACCTCTCTTTCTGTTCCTAAATGCTGGCTCTCCACATTAGCAAGTCCTATAAATCCCCCCGTAGACTAGAGAAATAAAGAGCTAATAAACCTAGATGTACATACACATTAGTCAATAGTAGAATAAAGTACTATAATACTAATATCCCTATGATCATCAACTTAACCAACACTCAGTGCCTTGGAAAAACCCCCGCATGGTTGCGATGCGTTCAATCTCGTTCACGAAGAGATAAGCCCATCCCAGAATATAGCTAATTTGGCATAATGCAAATTTATTAAGCCCCAGCTCAATAATATGTGCTATAGTACGGCGGTGGAGCCACTGCAGCAGGTTGCTGGGCTGGTGTCAATGTCGGCACTATACCTGGCTGTGCATAAACCTGCTGGGGAACAGCAGCCTGCTGAAAATTAATGGCAAATGAATTAGCCTTTAA
This sequence comes from Platycodon grandiflorus, assembly GCA_016624345.1. Taxonomy (NCBI): domain Eukaryota; kingdom Viridiplantae; phylum Streptophyta; class Magnoliopsida; order Asterales; family Campanulaceae; genus Platycodon; species Platycodon grandiflorus. Next base: position 9,284,331 of record CM028366.1, on the reverse strand, counting down.
CATTCATCCTTACAGTAATGATTCATTTACTACCTCTACCCCCATACTTGCATTAATGCCATCTTCTGAATTAATTATATATATATATATATATTTTAATTCTTTGGCACCACCAGAGTTGTTACTTTCAGGCTAAATCCACACACTCACCTTTATTTCCTAGGTTAAAATTGGACTAAACTGACTAATCAAGGTACAGTAGTACAATGAGTTCCAAGTTTGCCCCTTTAACGACATAAAGGGTTTCAATATTGGGAAAAGGAAAACAAAGGTGGCTATAAATCAGTGATACGTGCAACAACCTCAAGTTACCTGGACTGGGTATGAAGGAGGATAAGCACCATAAGTGGCAGTTTGAGGCACAGCTGCTGTTACTTGTGGTTGTGTATAGCTGCCTCCATAGGCAGTATATGTGCCATAAGCAGCCTGAATATTCACCAGAAAGTAAAAGTATTCAGATAACAAGTCTAATAACTGCACTTTCTCAAGATAGCACTGGCTAGTGGTTATACGAGAAATTATTCAATGGCACTGGAGCATCGCCTAAGCACGCCACCTGGTGCTTTGGGACCATGGAATATTTACTCATGGTTGTACTACCAAACAAAGCTAAACAAATACAGCAAGCTAACTTGGATTGATTAATCTTTCACAACATCTAACAGCAGTTTCTTCCCGCAATGAGTTCTTTTATATCATCTTTTACAAGAACTTTTATGAGAAGTTTAAGAAGATAGAAGGCGGTAAAGGTAGGGGAAAACCAAAACTAACATGATCACAATAATTATGAACGAAAGTGCGCATGGTTTACCTTCATCTAGCTTTAAAACAGAGTAGCCAAAAAATATTAATGTAGGTGAGCCAAGAAATTGGGAAAAAGACCAAGTCGAGTGGAGTTGACTTTAGAAAGATAGAATCATTGATGTAGGAGAGGGACCAGGAACTCTACAAAAAGAACCGGAATTTAAAAATTAAAAAAAAAAACTAAAAACAACAGGGCTCTCCAAGATCCTAGAATACCCATCGGTAATACTCGCATCTCATTGCAAAAAAGAGGCTACGGACCTACTGCATTCCAAGATCCTCAAAAGTAAACTCATGGTCCAACTTTTTATTTTTAAGTTGTTAAGAATGCCCATTAAACAAAGAGCAGACTCTAGGTAAAACCAATCAAGTCAAATAACAGTCTCAAAGCTATTAATAATCAACAGGTGGAATACCTGTTGGGCATAGCTAGGGTTCCACTGTTGTCCCTGAGCTTGAGTGGCTTGAGGCCAAGCCTGAGGCTGTACACCATAACCTGCTGGCCATTGGCTTTGCGCACCTTGATACGCACCCATAACTGATGGCGCAGATGAAAGGACACCAGATTTCGCCAGCTTTGCTCTATCTGAAACTAAAAGATCCTCCATGTGACGCTTCTTGGACTCTGATGCGCTCTTGTGATGTACAAATAGCTTTGAATGTCGGTCATCGGCTTTCTTGGTAGACTGTGTATCCCCAAAGTGATCCAGAAACTGCAAAATAAGCAATTAACACGAAAATTCAAGCATCTTTGCGGCATTAACCACACCAAAATATTCAGTTTATATGGAACTGCAACCCTTAACAAACCTTTATTTATGGGAAAAAAAAAGAACGGAAGTTGACTGATCAATGATGATAGAAACTGACCCGAAGATGACATGAATTACAAATTACCCCCGTGTTTGGTTTCTGACATTTTAAATTCATTATTGTTATAGAAAAAAATATAGCATATAATCACCTCCAAGAAAATGCTAGATAGCTCTTCTCTGTCAATGAAACTTGCAGGATTTGGATTATCAGGGCTTGGAACTATGAACTTCTCAACCAATGAATCTAAATAATCAATCCGTTTAGGGAGGGATTGAATTGATTCCAAATGAATCAACGCCTGCAACATCAACAAAAAAAATTGTCACGTGACAAACTTCCACGTGTGTGCACACACACGTGTGTATATATATATATATATATATATATATATATATATATATATATATAGAGAGAGAGAGAGAGAGAGAGAGAGAGAACCTCCAGAAGCGGTTTTGACGGTTGGTTATTCTCGAGTGCCTGATCTAGAACTTCCCTAGCCTTTTCTGCCTTTCCCAAAACCTAACGTGGTCATTCACATAAATCAGAATATACCAAAAAATCTAAGTGTAACATATATATTCAAATCACAAAGAGTATAGTTAAACCAGGCAGGCCTATCCAGGATCCTGCTTCAAGTCATCAGCATGAACAGGCAGATAAATAGACAATTGTGACTCAGCACTGGAATATGGAACCTAAAAGTAATTTCAGTTCATGATTATCGATAATCACTATACTTAGGCCAAGTAAATGAATTAAGTACTGCCTTCTTGAGGAAAATATTGCATAGGAAGGGGCATCCCAAAACATCATCTTATTACCTCATGATATCATAAAGATTGAAACATGGAAGTTTGGACACTGGCACACAAACAAGTAAAAGGAGAAACAAAAAAAAAAAAACAATCTGCAAATGAAAATTCATCAAGTAAACATACCAAGTATAAAAATCGAGAATACTGCGCAAACAACAATGGCAAGGACTGTGAATGTTCTTTTCCTTTCTCGATTGCAATGGTCTGCTCATACAAAGAACAGGCATCTTCCAGATTCCCCTGTTTATCAAAATAAACAACCAGATGAAATATGCAATGTGATATAGACATTCAGAATATGGGAATGCTCTGCTCTATGATCTTACCAGACGATGCTCCATGTTAGCATGCTTAATAATTGCTTCTAGAAGACCAGGAGAAATTTCATGCACAAGCTGATATGAAGAACGAGCTCCAGCAATATCCCCACTGTGCTCTCTAGCTCGAGCAGCAAAGAGGTGAATTTCTGGTTGCCTCTGCCAACATTGAAAACAATTCAGACTACACGATAAAATTGGTTCACCATTAGAAGTTGTGTTTTATACATGGGTACATATTTGGACAAAAGTCCCCAATGCAAACATATAGAAGGTGCATGGAGAAGAGAAGAAACAGAAATTGTGTGCATCAAGTTCAGCTAACTGAAAGACATCTGTTAAACACAAGTCACTGGAGATTTGCTTAAGGTAGAGAAGGAAGAGAGCAGCTGATCCCATACAAAAAGGGAACAACATTAAAATCACAGGCTCTAATTGACAAAAACACGGACAGATCATATCAGAGAAAAAATTTCTTAGAGAAGACCAAACTAAGAATTCTATCAAAGAGCCGTCCTCAAAAAAACACGAACAAGACAAAGAAGGAAACATTATGATTTAACTAGATCGCTCAAAGAGGAAAGAGTATAGTTAGTGAAGATAAAATACAGTGTGGAAAACGCCATGTCCATTAGGTAGATGTGACATAATAAGCATGCTTCAACATAAGGCAGGAGAACTCAATATAATTAGAAGGAAAACTATTAAGATGATTATGGCAGAATGTCCAGGACGGGAAGCGCTCCACAACCCATCTAATCAACAGAAATATATGCACTGTGGGCGCATAAAGTTCAGGCTAACTGAAAGACATCAATTGAGCACCAGTAACTGATGACTTGCTTAAAGTAGACATGGAAGAGGGCAGCAGTTGATGCCATAAAATAAATAAATAAAAGAGCATTAAAATCACAGGCTCCAATTTGACAAAAGCACTGACAGAGCACATTAGAGTTAATGAAGATAAACTACAGTGTGGAAATGGCGATGTTCATGAGGTAGATGTGACCTAATAAACACGCTTGAACATAATAGGCAGGAGAAGCTCAAGATCATTAAAAGTATAACTATTCAGTTAATTATGACAGAATGTCCAGGACGGGATTTGATCCATATAACATCCAGAAAGGAGCATCTGCCAAGATCCACCATCCTTAGACTTCTAACAGTAAAGTTTGTTATACCCCACTAACCAGCAGTAATTTAACTTAACAGGTAAACAAGATATGCTAGCTAGGCAGCATAGGAGCAAAATGGAATCTAAACAGAGTGAAGATATTGACAATCTGACTATGTAGGGTATAACCTTAAAAGAGAGTCAGCTTGATAACAAATAACTTCCAGACCTTGAAAAAACCCAGCAAGGAAGTGCACAGTAACATGAATGTTGAACTATTACAGTGTACGAATTTGATGGTACAAACTTGTGCACTTAATATAAGAATTATAAACTACTGAAAACGTTTCAGCAATGGAAAATAGTAAGGAAGCGAGTGACAAACCTTGACGAAGACCTGGGTAGCCCGAGCAAGTGCATTCTCGGCAAGATCCATACTTCCACTAGCTTCCATACATAAAACATAGCGTATCCAATACTCCGGATAGTTTGCACAAGCAATCAAACATCTTTCATATAGCTTGACAACCTGATTCATTTGATCATCACATATAAAAGATTATAAATCACAGCACGAACTATACATAAACCAAAGGAATAGTAGAAAACAGAGAGGGCTTAGAAGAAACACAGAAGAGCTACTCCATTGACGGAACAGGGAGGCCCCTCAAATATGAAAGGAGGGACCCTCCTTGCCTGACAGACAGATGGTTAAGAAGATAAGAACACACCTGCATACATAACATTGGAACTCTTAACAAATATGTACTATACAACACATCATGAACCCAGAATGTCGACTCACAATTGAAGGTTTGAAGTACTTAGCCTTATAGGAACCAAATGGAAGACCCATGCTTTAGTCCAAGTCAAGTTCAATATCCCGTTTAAAAAGATGCTTCATCCAACGGTTTAGCCGGTAAATCATAGGATGCGGCAGATATTACTTAACTGTAAGTCAATGTTTAAACGGACAACTAAAAGCACAAACTTAGAGAAATCCAATGGATAGAATAAACACTCTCAAGTACCTTATTAAAGTCATCTCCTGCCTCAATAAAATCAAGATAGTTATGCCAATTTTCGAGCTCTGCGACATTAAGTGGCCGGACATGAAAGTAGGGCCTTCTGATAGCTGTTTCAAAATCAATGATCTTAGAATCGAACTCTTTAGCTTTCTTATACAGCTCTTCTCTAATGGCCATATAACTCTCCAACTCCTCAGCTTCTGTTAAGCCTGCACTTACAGGTTTAAGAGATTGCTCCACTGTATTAGGATGAACCTCCCCCTCATTTTCTTGACCCCCCCCTTCCGACTTAGCACTAACTAAAGCGGCAACTTCCTCCGGAGTCCTAAGTTCAGTTAAATGCCGGCTTGCAACTAATTCCCTGAAGCTGTAAACAACAGAAAATATAATTGTTACACACGAATCAAAATAACATTACGAATCAATATTATTTCATTAAATTTCTCTTGCCTTAATAAATTGTCATTTATGCCAGTCCAACTGGGGACAACCATAGCAAAAACATAGAAGAATAGCATTCATTGCGCAATACAGTGAACAGAAGACAGTAAACAAACATCCCCATGCTCACATCACAAAACAGTCCCCAACTGACAAATCGCCAATCTGTCAAGAGGGCACGAATATGTTGTCTGAAAATTTGTAAATCTGAAAATATTCTACAAAACCTTGCGGATCTGGGTAATTTTTTATAATGCTGGAGATCTGTCAATTCAAGAGCTTAATTAACTTGCACTAAATGCATTATCCTTTTCATCAGATATCAAGCATCTGCCCCAAATACAAAGGGACCATTTGGTGCTGTGGTCTGGGCTAAAACTGCTTTCAATTAGAAAAAAAACGTGTAGGAAGTGTCATTTCTTTAATTTAGTTTCATTTTGTTTATGCATCAAAGAGTTCCATGACATATAAATATGGCATTTTGACAGAACTTGCTGTGCTGTGAGAGCCCCGTTTCGGTGTCTACAGGTGCAAACAGGCTTTTGGTAAAAACACTAATAAGGTAACAACTCGGCCTTCAGCCAAATACACGAATCCCTTTTTCACAATTCATTTCTAACCATGCAAGACCTGCCCACACTCATTTTTACCCTTCTTAATTATTACTATCAATGTTAGTTTTGGTCTTTCCTACCTCTAGCATTGTCATTGAGACTGATATCATCACTCTCTCTAACAAGTTTACTAATTGAAGTAGGTTGTAAAGGCACAAATAAGGCGCTTCTCTCAAAAATGGTTTTCTGCATTAATTGCATTACTTACTATGATGACAGGCTTTGGTCTAATTTTCTCTGTCAAAGAGATTTAAAGATGACCTAACCTTTGCTCGTTAGGCTTGCAAAGATAAGTTAAAGAAGCTATGTAGAAGTAACTTTTCAACAGATCTACTGATTATATTACTTCACAAGAAGACACAGCATGCCAAACAAGCACAAAGCCTTCTAGAGACAGACCCTAGGCATCCACATGATGCAAAAAAGTAAGTCAACTATGAAGATCTCGCATTCTGAAACTCTAACTATGCATAAAAAAACTTGTGTTCCATCATAAAGAGTTCAATCATCATCAACCAGAAGATATCTCCTGTAACATAAAAAAAAACACTTGCAAAGAACACCAGACGACATATATCCTTATTGTCAGAAGCTTCAACCTCTTCGTCAAAGCAGGGCAGAGTGAAGGGGAAAAAAATGAAAATTCAGAAGAATCACCTAGTGAAATAGCGGTCCAGCTGCTGATTGGGATTTTCCAATATCCTTGTGTAAATCAAGGCAAGATGGGACCACTGCTGCTGCTGGTACTCATATTCAATATATTTATCCCACAGTGGGAAAGACAAGTAATCAGTTCCAACATAAGCTAATCCTCGTTCAAACAGCCTGAAATAACATGGAACTAAAGTATGATTATGACATGAGGTAAAACATGGGTAAAATAATTGCAAGATGTTTGTAAATGCAACAGCTGAACTAGCATTGAAGGAGAAGCAACAGTCATTCAAAAAGCACATGACACTTTCCAAATTCACATACAGAACACTGCATTTACCTTCCCCCCCAAAAAACCATATAATGCCTCAGAAAGGAAGCAGTGACAGAGGCCACCTTAGCCCTTAACTGGATGAGATCTTCTCAGCAGCAATTCGTATATTGGTGCACCTCAATGGGTCATGGTTAAAAACAGCAAATATTCGTGGAGAACTACATGGACTACAACACAGCCCTAAGGAGAGAAGTGAAGGAAGGGCGGTGATAAGGCCATAAAAATATTATTTAAACCTAATAAATAAGCTAAAAATCAGAGTCATCTCAAATTCAAAGGTTTACACATCAGGAAAACTCAATTTCCGTAGTGCATTCCTGACAAACCTTTTCTCCATAAACACGAGCAGTCGCTGTTGAAGACATACTGAAATAATGTTAGAAAGCAATGAAATAATGCAAGCACCACGTGACGAGGAGAAAATTATGCAATAATGCTCCCCGAGGCGGAACTGCAAATACACTCAATCAACAAGCAGAAATTACCTCCGTATAGTCTCAGGGTCCCCGTAAGTATTTATGGCAAAAACACAGTAGTGCAACCACATATCCACAGAATAGGTTACTCCTTGGACTGCTCGTTCATAGACCTCCACGACTTTGTCAATAGAGCCGAGACGTGCCTCATGATCTGCATACTTCTTCCAATAACCATAACACAAAGGAAATTCCGCTAAAAAGATATCATAAACTTTTCGGATCTTCAAAATATTGTCCTGCGAGGAAATACAACAGAATATCAATTCCAATGGATAGGAGGGGGGGAAAAGAACTAAACATGAAATAACTAATGCTCTGATTATATTAACCAAAGAAATAACCACTGAATGAGACAAACCGGCTCCCTATTTCAAGTACTACTACCTGAAACTATATATTTTCTACAGAAGGCATCAAATAGTAACTAACCGACTCCTACGCATGGAAGATGGCGGGGTTGGGGTTGGGAGATCACAACTACACACTCCACCAACCATTACCTATTTATCGTCTACGCTATATTCCTTTCCAAACCCATGAAAACTATGGCAGATGGGGAGCATTACGGTCATTCGAGATGGTACTCTCAACTATACTGAGTTGCTGAAATAACTAAGGTACTCTTCTTGTTGGCACGTGATTAAGGAGGAGGTTATGGAGATGTTCCACTTTTTCCATGAGCACGTGTTTTGAGAAAAGTCTCACTGCTTCTTTCCTTGCTCTTATTCTGAAAAAGGTAGGTGCTCGTGATATGAGAGATTTCATGCCCATTAGCCTAATTGGCTGTATCTACAAGTTGTTAGCTAAAGTTCTCTCTCCCTCCGATTGAGAAAGGTGATGGGCAAAGTAATTTCGGAATCTCAACATGCATTTGTTGGGGACGTCATATTATTGATGCGTCGTTTATAGCCAATGAAGCGGTAGATGCTAGATTGAAGAGTGGCAGCCCATGATTACTTTGTAACTTTGTAAGTTGGACATTGAAAATGCATACGATAATGTCAACTAAGATTTCTTGATGTATATGTTGGAGAGATTGGGTTTTGGGGAGAGGTGGAGAAAATGGATGCTTTTTTGCATTTCAACTGTCCATTTTTATGTGATGGTTAATGGGGAGCCGACTGGTTTTTTTGCTAGTCAAAGGGGCTTACGACAAGGAGAGCTGCTCTCCCCTTTTCTTTTCATTATCATCACGGAGGCTCTTAGCAGGTTGATGGATAAAGCTGTAATGGGTGGTTTCATTCGTGGTTTCAGTTTGGGTAGAGCGGCTGAGATGGAGGTCATGATTTCACACCTTTTTGCACACAATACTATGGTTTTTTGTGATGCAGAAGCTTCTCAGCTAGGATATCTTAGATTGGTGCTATTATTTTTTCAGTTGGTGTCGGGGTTAAGGATAAACATTGCAAAGTGTGATATCATCCCTGTTGGTGAAGTGGTTAATATTGACGCATTAGCATCCATTTTTGGGTGCAAAATTGCTGATCTCCCATCACACTATCTAGGCTTGCCTCTTGGAGCGCACTTTAAGAGCAAAGCAATGTGGAATCCGGTGCTGGATAGATTTGAGCATTGTTGATGGGGTGGAAGAGACAATTGCTTTCTAAAGCTGGGAGAGTCACTTTAGTAAAAAAAAACACTATCGAGTTTGCCTACTTACTTTTTGTATGTGTTTGTTATTCCGGCCTCAATTCAGAATAGGTTGAAAAAATTAGAGAGAGATTTTCTGTGGGAAGGTCAGGGAGAGGACAGAAGTATCACTTGGTAAAATGGGATTTGGTGTGTTCTGTGAAGGGTGGAGGTCTTGGCATAAATTTTTTTAAATATTTTAATCTTGCTCTTTTAGGTAAATGGCTCTGGATGTTCTGTGAAGGGTGGAGGTCTTGGCATAAAAATCTTTAAATATTTTAATCTTGCTCTTTTAGGTAAATGGCTCTGGAGATTTTTGGTTGATGATTGGGATTTGTGAAAAAAAGTGGTGGTGGGCAAATATGGGGTGGACGAGCACAAATGGATCCCGAATGATATTAAAAGTCCATTTGGGTCGGGGGTATGGAAAGGCATTCTCAAAGGTTGGGACTCTTTTGTAAGACATCCATTTCGAAGTTGGGGATGGGTCATCAATTAGATTTTGGAAAGATAAATGGTGTGGAGATAGGGAGTTTTGGAGATCTTTCCACAATCTATTTAGTTTGGTGGAGGAGAAAGATTGTTTTATTAATTCAGTCATGCAAGTGACCAACGACAGAGTGGTGTGGAATCCCATTTTTCGGAGACATTTTCATGACTCGGAAATGGAGGCGTGCATGAATTTTTTTTAGCAGATTTATAAACATCAGGATAAGGTGAAATGGGTTGGTTCAAAAAGTGAAAGTTTTTCCGTCAAGTCGTATTACTTCATTCTCTCTAATAAGGAGAGAGATCTCTTTCCTTGGCGGTCAATGTGGAGCTCCAAAGCTCCCAATCGCGTTGCTTTCTTTACTTGGGAGGCGTGTCGTGAAACCATTCTCACGGGAGAGAATGTACATCTTCGTCGCAAAGTGATGGTGAGAATGCAAATCATTTGCTGCTTATTGCCCTGTTGTGATGACTCTATGGAATGGAATTTTTAATTTGTTTAGAGTATCCTGGGTCGTGCCCAAATCAGTCAAGGAACTTTTTTTGAGTTGGTCTCTTTATAAGAGTAGAAAGAGAAATGTGTGTGGAAACACATCCCTTAGGAGTATGCTGGACAATTTGGAAGGAAAAGAATAGAAGGGCTTTTGAGAATATTGAACGGTCCGTCGAGCAGATGAAGAATGATCTTGTGCGATATCTATTTTCTTGGTGCTGTGAGGCAGAGAATTCTCCTTCCAATAATCCTTTTGTTGATTTTGTCAATAGCTTTGCTTTGGTATAATGTATTTTTGATGTATACTTCTAGTGTGTACAAAGGATGCATCACCTGTTTTGACGCTTTTTGAAGCACATGACACCAGTAAGAAAACAGGCTAGACTGTTTAGGGACATTCTCAGTTGATTAGACGCAATTACACATGGAAAATTTCAGCCGAAGTAAAACATATCTCTAGTTGAAGAAAGATTGCAACTAGTACGCCATCTAAATGGTCTACATTGCGCGATGAAAGGTGGAAAATCTGTCCCCGGGAAAAACGGACATTATTGTTATTATTTATATTTTTAATCATGATTGAGCAAGACGGAAGCCAAAGGACCAATATGCACACAAGTTACTTTCACTTTTTTAATTCCTGCAATCCAGAGTGTAGATTTTTTTTTGATAAGTAAGAATTTATATAATCAAAAGCGTCAAAAAAAGGTGACACATTCTGTGTACACTAGGAGTATACTCAATTACGCAGACCTAGTTAACCTTAAAATTTTCCATAAAAGAATGAGCTGAAGAAGGGATCGACTCCAAACACCAAAAGAACAACGTAAGAAGCATGGATTCCTTCAGATTAGGGGTAGAAGATTTGACGTTCTCAAAAGCCCTCCTATTCCTTTCTCTCCAAATGGTCAAGCAGATACCTAGCGGAACGACATCATTTTTTACTTTTTTCTCCTATGTCTGAACAGGGACCAACTGAGGAACAGGCAGATCTTGGTAAAACCCAAGACATTTCAAATAAGTTGAAAATGAAATGCCATAATTCCCTCGCCACCGGACAATGGAGCAACTAGTGATTCACATTCTCCTCATCACTTTTGCACATGAAGCACCAATTCACATAAATTTTATTAAGAAGATACAGATTATCACCGGTTAAAATGGCACCATTGACTGCTTCCCAAGCCAAAATCGCTACTCTGAGAGGAGCCTTTGATTTCCACACTACTTTCCAAGGAAAAACAGCCCAATCTTTATTAGACAGAAAATTAAAGAACGATTTAACAGAAAACTTCTTGCTATTAGCCCCTTTCCAGAGAATTCTATCCTCTTTGTTTCTAGAAATCGACAAAGAATGAATCATCTCGAGAAGCATTAAGAAGGAATTCACCTCCCAATCTTGCAAATTTCTAAGGAAGATGGGGTTCCAAGAAACTAACCCCTCTTCAACAAGCAAAACAGAACTAACCAACTCCTCCTAGTCAACAGCAATATTAAAGAGATGGGGGAAATCTCTCCAGAGTATAGATTAGAATACACAAATTGAATCTTCACCCTTACTCATCCACATCTGGAAGCAATGGGAAAGACCAAGTGGGAATCCTTCGTCCACTTTTTTGACATCTATTCTCTTCCCCTTCAATTCTGTTACTCTCCTTCTCTAATCTCCTTCCATTTCTCCCTCCCAACATCTTCACCTTCAATCAAGACCATTTTCTTCCCTTCATTTCCTCTACCCTATCTTTACAACGGACTTTTTTTTTGGATAAGAAAATCAAACATAGGAACTAGTGATATTAGCAACGGAAATGTATAAACAGGCGATAGATGCACACATCACACGCTTATTTGCACAGATAAGACTGAAGCAAAGATGCTTTTGGTGGAGCGAACCAATGATCAGCCACAATCTATTAGACATGCAGAAAATAAAAAGTATATATAAGTACAGATAATATAAGATACTTCTCCTTATGGTCATTTTAAGAAGGATAGACAAAAAGGAAGAGGTCAACACCTCCTCTTTGACAGAAAATTAAGAATAAGTATCAAAAGTAAGCTTAAAATCAAAATATACGTATTCCACTTCCAATAAGTAATTATAGCATACCGCTGCAATTTTCTCAGTTTCTTCTATTAGGGCCGTCCATGCATTGAAGTCCAATGAATTAGCTCTTACTATGCTCCACAGCCTGTCTTCTTCAGGGGACAACACTGCAATAAGATTTGTTGAGCAGAAAAAAGTTACAAGAAATTCCTAAGTCCAGAGAAACAGCGGTGCACAAGGAAAGTGTTGGGGGTTCGGCGGGGGGTCAGGAGGATCAGAAAGCATATAAGAACTCAACACAATAAGCAACCAATTCCAAATGTGTACATTAATTAAAGTCAAGCATTCAAAATAGCCACAGGCAATCGAACCAATTCAGTAACAGAAAGCTGACTAATCTCTTTATATAGAAGCAGCTACTTTCGTGAGAAATACCGTGCAGAAGCTTATTCAATAGAATTCATAAAAATAAAATATTCTTTAGAATTTCAAAAGAAATTTGTCAGCAGAAAACTATAACAAAATTCTGAATGTTGTTTCCTTTCTGAAGAAACAAGAAATCAATAAGATTGTCCACAGGGGATAAGAATTCACGAGCAATAATATCCTAAGAGAAAAGGGGATATCTATCCCATTATAGCATATACATCTGTGACGAGATATACCAGATTCATCCACCGCCTGCTGCACAGAAGTGGATCCATGAACATCTGAACTAATCCCATTCTCACTCAGACCAGCTACTTCTGTAACATTTGCTTCACTGACATTATTGCCATTTACGGAGGAGTCATAACCAGCAGCATCAGATGAATCCATTGATGTGTTTGCGACACTTGCAACATTCTCACTAGGAACCTGCATTATGGTAGAGGGATCATCTTGTTTAACAGAATTTACATCTGTGATCTCTGAATTTCCAGCACCTTGATCAAAATCACAAGGCATGGAACTATCTACATTCATGGCATCAGCTGAGGCAGCCAAAACTCCACTAGCTGCAGTAACAGCAGGGGCGGCAAAGTTTCCATTATTGCCAGAAACTGGAGCCTCAGAATTGTGAGTAGCATTTGCAACTGCATCACCATAATCAGCAGCAGAATACCCAGTGGGCTTATGGTCCTCGACAGCTGATGTTTGAGCAACCACCATTTCGCTGTCCCCCATCCTAGCAGAACAAATTGGTAATCTTAACCTTCAAAGATTTAAAAAAAAAAAAAAAAGAAGGCAACATCAATAAATTAATCAATTGTTTTGAAAGCTAATGTACTAGTAAACAGAAGTGGGCCAGCCAAAGACTCAACATTCAAAATAGTGCAGAAATAGCAAGAAATTTGTAGCATCAAGCAAGACCAACGCTCTCAATAAACTCAATCTGGCAGTATGGAACCCTAAACCCATAAGAGAGAAGGACAAGATTATCATAATGATCATGAAAATGCTTAAAATCCATGCACTAGAATCTAATAAAATACATCTTTAAACCTGTCAAACCAAGTTTAGGAAGTGCAACTCTTGACATTATCATACAGCTTTAAACATGTCAAACCAAGTTTAGGAAGTGCAACTCTTGACATTATCGCATTTTTTAAAACATTACTTTACGTCAAAACATTGTATTCATATGGCAATGCAAAGGAACAACTTACAAAAATCCTGCCCAAATGGCAACCACCCCAACCCACAAACTTCCATCCCAATTACGACATCTCTGACAAGTGGTAGCCATCCTGCCCTAGCTCTTTCACAATCAACACCGAGCCAGAAAAAACAACACATGCCAAATTGCTACCTTATAGATTAAAAAGCAGGGCTCGACTGCATTACTTTCAGTTCAAAATCTATTTTATTATTATAACACTGACTAATTTTCCCTATGAGCATATCTTAGCCAATGCACATGCATTACTTTCCAGTTCGAACACCTTAAACAGATCGATTACTTCCTCCGTTAAATTCCATTTCACATAAAGGAAATAATGCACTTTCCATGAACTGATAAAGCAGATAACTTAGACTAATCAACCGAAAATCTAATGTGCCGCATTGATTTCTCGGAAACAAAAAAAAAACATATCAATTTACTATTGATTGAAACCCTAACTTCGAGAATTAAGTATCATGAGACGAAAAAAACTCACTTCAGTAGAGAGGCAGAACAACGGCAAGAAGAAATGGAGAGAGTGTGAGGGACAAACTATGAAGGAGTAGAACGAACTGCGGTGAACGACGGTGGTCGAGAAGTGGAGAAACTGTGGCACTTGAGGTTCAGGACGTCAGAGTGAGAGCTGCAGAACGGCTGTTGTGTGTGAATTGTGATTCGTGCCCTAACCCGAAATAGAGATTACATACGTAAACGAGGGGTAGACAGTTTAATATTGGAAACAAGATAAGGGTATTTTCATAATTCCATAATTCAGAAAATTAATGTGTTCATTTAATATAAAAAAAAATATTTGCTTGCTACTTTAATACTAGAATTTCACTTACGGGCATCAGTGAAAAATGTACTCCTATCATCTTGTCTTCTCCAGTTCTCTATATATCTTACTTCCGGATAGTTCATACTTCATACTCGACACTAGGAATATATCTTTTATATATCTCGTCTATTCCAAAAAGAAAAAGGTCTTTTAATCTTTCTTAGGCTATTTCAAAAAAAGTGTAAAGTTCGTAACTTTTTCCATTTTGAAAATTTATTTTTTTGCTTTTGAGCTTTAAATTATTTGATATTTTAGCTAACGAGTCTCCTTCTCCGGAGGTATCATTGTTGTTCAAGTCTCACTAGAGGCACTCTTGTTGTTTAAGTCTCACCAAAGGCTCATTTAGTACTGCTCACTTCTCTTAACGGAGAGATTGAGAGCGTTCAAGCCCTACACCAGGGTCACTCTGGTACGTTACTACTCTCAGCGGAGAGGTCGGGTGTTCAAAGAATTTGTTCTAGCCACACCAAAGACATAATATAGTCTTAATTGTAGTCTTTCAAGACATTTAATAATAATAATAATAAAGGTTGGAGTAAGGTCTATGTCCCCCTCCAATCTTTTAATAAAAATAAAAAAAAAAAAACGGTCTAGAGGAGGCCCACAACCCCCAAAAAGTTTTGGAAATACACTTTTTTTTCTTTTTTTTTTAAACAATCACTAAATTTTGTAAAAAAATAGTTTGGCTCCCGCAAAATTATATTCTTACCCTAATTTTCTATATGTATCAAACATATTGTCAAAATGAGTCTTTAACTTCTTCAAAATATATATTTCCACTGATTTTTTCACAAAATTAAAAAATATAGCTAAAGTTTTTATAATTTTCAAAATTAATCTTTGTAATAGTTTATTTGTCAATACATGTTCAGCCCCCAAAGCGATAATTCATGTATCCGTCATTGCTAACATGAGTATGATTGGAAAATATACGACATCCTAATATTCATAACAGAGTTGATTAGCTTCTTTTAATACGTGTATTAAGTTAAACAAAACTATTTTTTCAAGAACAAAGGATGTATTTGGTTATTTTGTGTCCAAAGGAAAGAATAACTAATGAAGATGAATGCTCATTTTGTCACCAATACAAAATTGGCTTAAAATGGTACAAGCAAGAAGTTGAATGACTCCAAAGTTTGAAAAGAACAATATGACTATTATATGGTTGTTTCTCAACAAAGTTTGGAAAGATTATGACTACAATATAGTTTTGTTGATATGCCAGTTACCAGACCTTAGTTGGCAAATTAAAAAGTAGATTATTTACATGAATTTCTCCTTCAAATGTTTGATCTTTAGAATAAAGTTGTCGTTTTGAAATGGAGGGAGTACTGATATTAAGGTTGTTGCCTAGTTAAGTTTGGTGAAAAGAGCAACTATACATAGAAATAACAAGTCTCAAACGTGTAATGTAGTCAACATTTACTTGTATTTGCCACATTTAATCCGTTTTAAGTCTAATAATCAACAAGAGAAAATACAACATGTTCAAACAAATCTATATATATATATATATATATATAGATATATAGATATATATATATATATATATATATATCAGGGCCGGTTCTGACATTTTGAAGGCCCTGTCTAAAATTTAAAATTAGGCCTCAAAATTGATAAAATATATTTAACAAAAGATGAAAATAAATTACATAGTTTATAACATTATAATTTTAAAATTATTTTCTTACAAATGAAGTACCAATATAATTAAATCTCCAAACTACTATCAAACTTTTTATTTGAAAAGTATCATCCTTCTGACATTCCTTGAAGCAAAATCTTCAATTAGGTCTTCATAATCAATTTTATCCAAATAATCATTCTCAATCGCTATGAAAGCTAATCCATTAAGTCTTTCTTGTGTCATTGTAGAACGCAAGTAGGACTTTAATAACTTCAATTTAGAAAAACTTCTCTTTGCAGATGCAAATGTCACAGGAAGAGTCAACAAAATTCTATATGCAATAATTGTATTAGGAAAACAATCTACATGTTTCAAAATTTTTAAAATATCAACAGGTCTATCTTTTCCTTGGGCAATAATTCTTTGAGTAACTTTAATTCCACGTATAATTCATTTCCATCAATGTTAGATTGTTCACCTTTTTTAAGTGCAACTTCAAAACGACTATAACAAGACTTTAAATTCATATCATCCAATGAATCCAACTTGTCAAAAGTAAATAAAAAACCAAAAATATTTTCATATTCTATATATTGTTCAAATCTACTAGTTAGTGAAGCAATAAAGATTAAATTATATATATATATATATATATATTATTACATGGACTTAAAAATTGGGCCCCTAAAATTTTTGGGCCCTGTGCGGTCGATCCACTGGATCATGCTCAGAACCGGCCCTGATATATATATATATATATATATATATATATATATAAAAGCAAGATAGTTTCCAATTCTGGAAAGATCCCGCCAAAAACTGACTTTCCTAAATTGATCACTATTCTGCTTAGCAACGGATTAGTTTTATAAGCGCCAACAGATGTCTCGCCAGCAGACATCTCTCCAGCAGATGTCTCTCTAGCAGACTTCACTCTAGTAGTTCTACATCGGCAGTTACTCGAATATCAGTCATGCTCTCTAAAAGACTACTGCAAGAGTACTGCAAAGTTCAAAGAGGAACATCGGTCGTTCTCCAAGCTATAAAGTTTATAAAAATTTGCAAAGGACACTCTGCAAATCTCCCTGATAGCTTAAAGATACGCATCGATATTTGAGCCTTCACTCTTATCCATTAGATATTTCATCTTCCAGGCCTGCACGACACGTGATATCATCTCCCAGCCTGAATCACGGACAAAAATCAAGACCAAATCTTCATAAAGATTTTTTTACCTAATAGTTCATAACAAATGTACTCTAATACATTGAAGAACGAACCTCTCCAATGGGTAAAAATCAATCCAAGTAAACAACGGATCCTTCCATCTCTCTGCCTATAAAAGAAACCTCTCATCCCTCTTCAAATGTGTGCGAAAGTGTGTGAGAACACAAAGAGTGGGAAAAACACAAAGTGTAAGAACAAACGCTTTGTGGGAGAGTGATCTGAAATTCTTAAGGCAAAAAAAGCTTAGCTTAATCAAGAACTTCTTTCTTGATTTGAATTTTTTCTTCCTTCGAAAGACTCAGTCTCTTCAGCAGCTATACCTCTCATCCATAGCTAGCTAGAGACTAAGCATCCAGCCATCCGTTTAAGACTGAACCCGCTTGAAGATGTCCGATGAAGAACCAGAGCTTAATAATCCACATTGCTAATCTTAACTAGCTATCGTAATGTTTGTTTTTTCACAATTAAACAATGTGTTTGCTTTATTATTTTCCATATAAGTTTTTGTTCAATTATGGGGTGTATAAGTATATAAATATCGTGTATTATTACAGTGTACTGACACTATCAATGTTCTTCTTAATACTTGTTTTGTGATTGTTTAAGACACATATCCAACAAGGAAGATTCCAGTAAAATTGTCCTTGCCTTGCTAAATCTTACTCAAGATAAGGTTTACTCTTGACACCATTTCTAGAGTTTTTATAGTTTTTCTTATTCATTTTTCTGATTCTTCTTCTTCATTATCTATGCAGCAACAAGGATAAAATGTGGGCACTTTTGTTGATAATTTTGAATAGAGGAGCATTACAATGTTTTTGTACTTTTCTCTATATTAATTATTTTGATTCACATTTATAACTTTTAACGCCTGTTAGGAATCAGTAACAGTTTGATCCCTATTCACGTGCCCTTAGAAAATACTTGGAAGCTTGTTCATAAGTTGAACTGCAAAAATCTGACAATTCTCCTTTTGTGCTATCAACTTCATGGAGTGGATGACAACATAAGCAAGAGTAAAAAAGTTCTGACTGCGATGTCAAGCGTGCCAATTACAAGTCTTCAGTCAAGGACCCTATCGTCTGTAGTGTTTGGAAGATGGTAAATCCGTTGAACCCTATACACTACACTGTGTATTTCAACACCATTAAGTAAACTCAGTACCCAAGCTATGTTTGCAATGGCTAATGCTCTGATTACTGTGCTAATTAGTTGATGAGTAGTTGAATTTGGTGTCGCTAAGATTAGAATGTAGTCGTTAGTCATACTGAGTCATACGGTTTGTTTACGAGATCCATTTCACTTATGTTACTTCACGAGATTCTTTCTGCTTTCTGAAAGCCACTCAGCTTATTAGTAGGATCAATGAGGGTAATAGAAATGGTAGTTTGCTTGGAAGGAGGTCCGACTAGCCTTCACAGCAGACCTATATGAATTCTGACTCTGAGGCTGAACTCTTCGAGAATTGAACTACACCAAGGTCAACTCCAAAGTAGCTTCACTATATCAATTTTCTGCTTGCTTTAGGGTATTAGGGTGCAAGAATTAAATAGATATATTGAGTGTTTTTACAATTTTATTGCTTACTTGGTTTTAGTTTGCACTCAAATTCCCAGATTGAAATAAGAACTTTTTATATGCTTTTCAAGGTATTTCACAAGTTTAAATTCTGAACTTTACCTCCATTTCATCTTTGTTTTCTGGATTAATGTTTCCACTTCAGGACACTAGCAATAGGAAAAGCAATCAGATGAACTTGAATACCATTATGTCTTCAAATTTGTGACCTGAGATTATCGAGTTTTCAAGCCCAAATAAAATAGTAGTTTGCAATCTAGCATCCATCGCTTTTCCACGATTCATAAAGGAGTTGGTGAGAGATATCAATTTTCTGCTTGCTTGAGGGTTTTAAGGTGCGAGAATTAAACAAATATATTGTGTGTTTTTGCAATTTTATTGCTTTCTTGGTTTTAGTTTGCTACTCAATTTTCTAGATTGAAACAAGAACTCTTTATATGTTTTTCAAGTTATTTCACAAGTTCAAATTCTCAACTTTGCCTCCATGCATTTTGTGTTTGTTTTCTGGATTATTGTTTCCACTTCAGGACTTTAGGACACTTGCAATAGGAAAAGCAATCAGATGAACTTGAACACCATTATGTCTTCAAGTTAATTACTCTGTATTATATACCATTGTTCTCTTTCTTGATGTAGGGGATTTCAGCGGAGTCACAACCTTCAAAGCTGGTTGGAAGCAGATATTCTAAGAGCAGATTTTTTATTTTGAGAAGTGTAGGTCCACTTTAGGCAACTGATAAGGCTAGAGGGGGGTGAATAGCCTTATAAAATCTTTTTGTAAAGTTTTAAAACCTTTGAAAAACTTTGACAAAAAAAAGGTTTTTACGAGATCAGTCAACTAATCAATGGAAGTGATTAGTTGAAAAATCAACTTATGAACAACTTTTAGAATAGAGACTAATGATTGTTAATATGAGAATGCTTAAAGCTTTGGTCAGTTTGGTCAAGTAAATTAAGCATTGAATGAACACAGAATGTAGAGTGGTTCACAGTATGAAAATTGTTACATCCACTACCAAGTTGGTCAAACTTGGATTTTAAAGTGCACTAATATTAATAATCTAAATAATCACTAACTGATCAGTGTACAATCAATAACCAGTGAATATGGAGATTGAATGTTTAAATAATAAAACAATCTCGTGTGTTACAATGAATAATCCCTCAAAAACTAAGTAGTTGGGAGGGATTCAATACAATGATTGAACTTTAAAGGCAAATACAAAGAATGAGAATAAGCAGTAAATGATCTAAGTATTTTGCTCTTCAATGAAGCTATATAATTCTTTAAGTGTTAAGAGTGCTTTGAATGCTTGAGAGCTTCGAATATGCAGAGTTGTTCTTCAATGCTTCATCGGCTTTATATAGGCAGAGCTAAAATTGTTGCCGTTGAAAATCTTTGACTTTGCATTAAATGCTATGTTGTCGTTGGAGTCAAAGTTAGAGAACAAATCTCCTCGGGCTTTGAATTACCTCAGAAGAGGTAGGTTGAAGTTGTCTTTTCATTCTGAAATATGCATAATAGAAAGCTTAGAGTGGAAAGTGTGTCAGAATACATTAAATGTAAAGCATAAAGCATGTTTGAATTTAAAGCACGTAATGTACTGACATACATTAAATAACAACAGAAGCTTATCAAGGAAACTTCCGTTTAAAGATCAATAGACTTACACAAGATAAGTCAAGGACTTATCAGTCTACTATTCTTATGTCAATTTATCAGTGAGTGACTGACTTAGAAAATATTTAAATCATTATCAGTCACTTGATTCCTGGCTGAATCAGATACAAACAAGTAAATCATTCATCAGCTTAAGTTTTGAACGTTAGCTGAATTGAAGTGATTCCAAATAAGTTAGAATGATTTTAAATAAATCATCGAAGGACCAACAAAAAGTTAGCCGACGTTTGTTCTTTGGGGCTCTTGACGTTTTCTTCAGCAACATTATTACTTGCAAACTTTAGTATATTAACATGATGAATTGAAATGTACTGAGTTGTAATGTGCCACCGGTTATAGGTTCTGGAAAAAATTTACCTTCCTCGTCTACTTCAAAGATGAGCCCTAGTTTGGTAAGCGTATTTAAGTTATTTAAAATACTTAATTTTAAGTCAAATTTTGGTTGCTTATTATTAAAATAGTACTCCCACCATAATTGCAGTGCTTCTACCCGCAATTCATTCTACCGCAGACCTAGACAGACACCCATATTAGTATTGAACTTAGCTTATGAAATGAGAATTTTCAATGTGATAGATTAGTCCATAAAATTCTCCAAAACGGAGAAAAACAATAGAAAAGGAAGGGCAATGCCTAAGCTTTATTTTTATTGAATTTTCAACAATTTGATAAACTTCTTTGTTTCTCTAATTTTTAGTGTGGTTTGCTCACTTACGTTTCCGCTAGATCTTTCTAAATATATGCTTATCTCAGGTACACAACATATTAATGTCGAAGGAAGCTGACCCATCCATGTGGTGCCTGGTCTCATTGCAAGATGGATACATCTAAGTGCTCTCCTTTTCAACTACGACGCTTGCAAGGTCAAAGTCATACATGTTTCACACTTTAAGCTATGTATGCATGTATACATTTCTTTTTTCTTTTTCTATCTGAATTTAGAGAATTCTTAGTGATTTTGAAGGTACATGAAAAGCTATGATGCCTACAAGTGATGGGTTATTGAAGAAAGGCGGTGCTAGCCTACAGATTGGTTCCATAATTGAGAGAGAAAGTGCATACTGAAATATACTTTGTTTTAAAGTGCAGACTGGAAAAAACTTGATCTTTGTTGTACTTTGTTTGAATTTGTTTTCTTTTTTTAAAGTCAAATGTCTAAAATATACTTTGAGGCATTTCTTTGTGCAGGGCCCTTCCAGCAAGAGGGATTTTTTGTGATGCTAAATTGAAGACCATATTTGATGGGAACAAGCTTGATTGGTTGATAGCATGATGCTTCTTGATTGGTTGATAGCATGATGCTTTGCAGGTGTCTCGTGGTTTTTCTTTTAGTTGGTCTTTTGGGTGGGGGGTCTTGATGTTATTTCATTTGATTTAGTTTGAATTGTAGTACATGTTACAACATAAGGGTGAATGATATTGGTGCTCTGTTTAATAAAATCAATTTTTTTGACGATAAAATAATAATAATAATAATTAGGGGGGTGGCTTTGGGCTCAACAAATTACTTTATGTACAGGATATATCCTAATGTAATTTATTTCAATAAATGTTCCATGATATCAGACTTTCACAACAGCAACAACAACCTTTCCCCCCCCCCCCTCACACACCCAACCCATAAAACGAGTTATGATTTTTACTGTTTAAAGTCATTTGAAATTGATATTTTTATCATAATTTTATTTAGTTATAGAGATCGAGATTATAACTTTCCGTAAACTATCCTAAGAGTAATATAAATGTTATGTTTCATATATACTGTTTATCGCACGGGTGCATTTCTAGTTTAATATAATAAAAAAAAACATGAAAAGGAAAGATAAGAGGAATGCAACCCTACTACAATCATCGATCGACAATGGCGCCCAGCCCAAACCTCATCCCTTGATGCAACAATCATGAGATCGATTATAGGAAAACAAATCAATATATATATATATAATTGGTTTTTCGTCAAGTTTATTCCCAAATAAATCAAAACGTACTCTAGCAAGCAGGCCTGATGATCAGTTTGTTTTTGAAGCTTTCTCATCAGTCTCTTTGAACTGTGTTGATTTTACGTAACTGGCCTGGTTGGTGTCTTTCACCACGTGGCTCTTCCTGTCATGACCTTCCCTTGGACCACCAGTACGGGTACTTGTATTCAACGGAATCTCCACTAATCTTCTATATATCTTTATTCGGGGGGGCGGCGGCGGGGGGTTAACCTTATCCGCAATCTTCTCATCATCATCTCTTAGTGTTGAAGGTTGTTTGCGAGTTAACTTGTTACTGTTTCCAATCAGCTCGTCATTGTCTGCATTAATTGTTGTACATATATATATATATATATATCCGGCCCTCTGTTAACTAATTACTTATATGCCAAAGAGAAAATATAACTAACTGATTACTACTGTAAGAGATTAGAAATTAAGAAGATTACGTACGTACCAGGGCTAGACAATACTGCTCGAGGGCGATAAATGAACTTATCTGATGATCTTATATTCGCTTTTTTAATATCCTCCCTGCATTTGTTATTGTTGTTGTTCTGTTTTGTGCCTGAATATTTTTTTTTAATCTAGTCAAGTCATTAATAATTAAGAGAAATACTCCACGGAGAACAAATTAAGTCATGGATAAATTAGCTAGAATTATACTATAAACAAGTAATTAATAATTAGAATCATGATCATTCATGCATGCATTTGTCATCAAACCTTTGTTTCTATTAGGAATCAAAGGCATCGCTAAACTTTGGACTTGAGTCATTGGCGGCACCCTCGCCATCGATTCAGAATCATTTCGGGTATCTTTTGCTACAGAAACTACACCGACGATTAATGTAACAACGTTTCCGCAACAACAAGAAGAAAAAATTAGTAAAGTTAACTAAAATGGATAATTAAGATAACAAGTGTGCTATCTATCTATCTATGCCGGCCGGGTGCAAAGTGAATTATTAGGATCATCTATATTTGAAGGAATATCTATCTCTGCCGGGTAATCACTTTTTTGGAATATATATATATATATAAAATAGAACTAAAAAAAAATCGAGTTTTTGCTCATGTTGTAGTGAGGAGGATTGAAAATGGATTGTTATATAATTCAAGAAAAAGAATGAATAGAATACGAGACATGGTGGGTCACATGAAGTCAAAATTTCGCCCAAATCTTTTGAACTGATCGTGGAATATTACCGGGCAATTTAACATTGGAAGGGGATTTGAGAGCCTTCTTCAACATTGACAAGTTGTTACTATCATCTTGCTGGGAAAGAGGAGCTGCAGGTTCTTGTCCCGCCATCTTCACACTGGCATTCACTTCAATATTTTTTGAAAAACAACACAACCAAATCTATCACAAAACTAAATACTGTATAATAATCTAATTAAAAGACAAAACAAAAAATAAAAATCATGAATTAAATAGCAAATAACTCACTTGATCTTGATTTCACTTTCCAAACACTTAAAAATGCTTCAATATCTGATAGCAGAAGCTGGTTTTAAGAAGGAAATGGAGAAGCTTGCATGATGTGTGTGTGTGTGTGTGTGTAGTGAGCTGCATTAAGAATTCAAATTAAAGGAAAGTAAAATGGGCCAAGGTGGAACTGAAAAGTGTTGTTTACTTGACTTGAAAGCTAGGATGCATTGATTCTCTGTCAGCATGGGCTTAAATTGCATGCAAATCCAAAAGAAGCAACTTCAAGGAGTTGAAACCCAGATTCATGAAAGCCTACAACGCAAGGTCATTAATTGTTTGTGTAACAATGGATTTGATATTATTACTCCCTTTGTCTTTAAACGAGTCTTTATTTTTAATTTTTTATTGAAATTAAGGAATTTGACTTTTGAGCCATTTTAGTAGTACATGTATATTAATGCCCTTAGGCTATATTTAGATGTTTAATTCCAGAGTTCGGAATTGGAATTAGAAAAACAATTTGAAATCCGTGGAGCTCAAATTGTTCATCCAATTCCAATTCTAAAGTTTGACATTGAGTAGCCAAACATAACCTTAATGTTCACATACAACGTTAGAAGTCTACACTATGACATGATATGTGTGGTGCTGAACGCGAAATTAAACCTATACAAAGATGGACACTCATTTTGTAATAAGAAAATTTTAAAACGTACACTCGTTTAGGGATCGAGAACAAAAATACTCTCTCAGTCTCTAAATTATTGTCTTCCTTTCCTTTTTTATCAGTCCCAAAATAATTGTCTTGTTTGAAAACTTTCCTTTTTAGGACATCACTTTTACCATTTTACCCTGACTTTTTCCCCTACTTTAATTATGGACCACGGGCATTAAAGAAAATTACACATTATACCAATATTAATAATCAAGTCAATTTTTTTTTTAATCCGTGTGCCGGGTCAAACAAGACAATAATTAAAGGACGGAGGGAGTAGTATTTTTGAACTCAATGTTCTAAACTGATAGTTTGTTAACCATGAAATTATCTTAGTGTTAAACCCGCATGAATAGTCAATCTCCATTTAGGTTGTGCAGCACATCTAATATTGTGTGTATATTGTTTAATTAACAAAATAATCACAAGAGTTAGTTCAAGTGGTATCTAAGTATGCTACACAAAATCTAAGTTATGTTAACATGCTGCCTTGCATTGCAGTGGTTTCCTTCTGCTTAGCTTCATTGCAGTAATCCAACAGCCATACGTACGGTTCTGATTTCAATATTCCAGGAGGGGACTCGTGCGTTGCTACTTGTGGTAGAATATTGTGAAAACTGAAAGCACCTCAATTTCGAGGCAGATTCTGATTTAATTCAGAATCGTTTTGCCTCGGGTTCACGCTAGTCTTGCAATGCGAGCAAATATCTGGGATTGCAAAGACTAGATGAAATGTGATGCAGCGAAGGCATTCACTTGTGTTTGATGGTGCAAAAAAGACCTGCACCAAATATACCCAAGTGATCAATCTGCAGGCCTATCAAACTAATTTTGAGATCCCAGTTTTAAATTTTACGAGACAGTATCGAATTCTGAACCTGCATGTATTCAGAGAAATGTGAATTCTAAGCCTGCATGTATTCAGAGATGTGGTCTTTCGATTTAGAGAGAACTTCATGCACTAACTTCCATAGCCAAAGGAACCATATGTATTTCCCATAAAAGAGAATGCTATAGAACCATATGGATTTCCCATAAAAGAGAATGCCAAATTTTTTTAAACCCAGTCTAGAAAGTTGCTATGCCTTTCGAGCCTGCAGCAGCAGATCTTTTAATATTACCCAAAAAGGTAACCTATGAACAGAGAAATACCAAGGACATCTCTTACTGTAAGAGAAAACTATGAACCTTGATGCACTAAAAAATGGTATGACTGAACAAGGAACATCATTAAACTTCTCCTCCAGGGGAAAGGTATTTTTCGAAAATATGCGTAGCATATATTGTAAGTTCAGAGATCTGTGTTTACCCCTGGCCTTTAAATTTTTTTTTTTTTTTTGACCCCTGGCCTTTAAATGACTTACAAAGATCTGTGTTTACCCCTGGCCTTTAAATGGCCATTTTGGTTAAGAACCCTGAACTATATTTGCACTATCCACCCAAATCCCCCACAGTGATGCTTATTAAGATCCTAAACCAGATAAGAGCTCGCCAAATCCCACACGGCCTTTATTGTGATTGGTTCAGTTCAGCCTTCCAGCAACCCCCTTCTCTCTCCCTCTCCCTTTCCCCATGGAAGGCCTCAGCAACCCTTTTTTCGTTACACATTAGCAGTTCAGTCCAGTCAAACACCCGGCTCACCAAAATCAAATTCCCAAGGTTTTATAGTTGAGCCATCGTAAGTTAGTGCTACCGGTTATCTTTTATTTCTATTTTCTTCGTAAGCAGAAGAAGCAACAACAAAACCAGGAATAATCATCCAATATAGATTAGGGCTCGTATTTTCTCGCTAAAGAATTCCATTTCAAGTCTCCTGGTGTGGCGGTAAGGCAAGCCTTAGTTTCGCAACTGGCATGAACCTGGCCTACATATGGGGATCGGCTACAGAAAGTCACTCAATTAGACCATTGCAGAAACCATGTACCTCAAGTTAAAAGCATCAGGGTCAATGAAAGAACACCTATACCTGTTTACTAAATCATTAAACATAAAGAAGAGAGCATCTCTCATTGAATCTTGAATCACATCACTTAAACCAAGAAAGAATGCATAGTTATCTATTCAAAATCAGAGAAGTTAAAAAATCAATTTAACTAACTTCTTAGCCTTCTTGAAATGAACAAGCCTTTGAAAACGAATGTGCAAGAAAGTAGCAAATTCTTGCAAAATCAGAAACTTATCTATTTATCATTATTTACATGATTGGACAAGCCACAATTATGCTATCCGAAGTATATCTTCAGGCGCAAAGCCTAGTTCTCGAAGCCCCACTTTACTTCCACAGACAATCAACAGCTCAGGAACCAGTTCTTTGTACTTGGTCACAAACTTGTCAAAGAAGTGCTTCTCAGATGATCGGATAGAAGTAGCAAAACAGAATTTATTTATTTTTTAGCAAGCCCACAGAACTCTGATAACTGAACACCTGGGAATGAGTCATTTCTTGAAACTGTAAGAAAGCAAAGTCTGATTTCTCGTAACATCAGTACTTCGGTAGGGTCAAGACACATTTCATTCACAAGGAACTCCATCCCCCTCATAATTTGTTCTCAGATACAAGCATGCATATTGGAAATTTCCTTGAAGCAAAGGAGATATCATTGTTAGAACAACCCCAACTCTTGTTGACTTTCACTTAATCTCTATGGTTTGACCCCTACTATGATAACTTCCTTCACTCGCGCAGTGAATTTTTCGCTATTCTGATTTAGTAAGGGAAGATGCGTAATTAGCATATATGAAATCACAGAAAGAAGAGCTCCCCCTTGTCTCACTTATCTCAAGATCTGAACATTGGGGGTGATATATAGCTGCGTATCGAATTCGAAAATTCTCGGGGCCCCCTTTGAAGCAGAAGCAACTTTTGTGTTGTCTAGTAACACACTTTTGAGGGATTCACAGCACGAGAAGATCCCGGTTTTTCAAGCTATACCTAAACAGCTGGAACCTGAAGAACAAATCTTGGCAATAAAGCCCCATGGAACACTTTAGAAGTCAGTTTGGGAATTAAACTAGTTTCAGGCCTGGCTAAAAGCAAGGCTGGAGCTTTGCAGACAAGTTAAGCAATGTGGGTATTTTCGAATCTATAATCTCTCAGAATAGCTAGAACAGAGTCCGGTCTATCCAGGGTCATAAATTTTACTCCCTCCATGGCTCCATCCCAAGAAAATAGTGCCTCTTTCCTTGTCAAATGGGATTATTTTTTTGGGACAGAGGGAGGAGAACTTTCTTGGAAGCAGAAATCGCAAGTTCGGGTGACAACCCACAAGAATTTATCAAGAAACTGTAAATGAGTGTTCTTCCGAATCTTCAACCACATTTACTGATCTTTCCATTGTTCCTAAAGAGAAATACTTTCTCGTAGATAACAATTTGCTTCCTCCATTTTGGGAAATACCCAAATTTCTCACATTTACTTCTAACCCATCTCAGGAGGCTAAATTTTGGTCACAGCAGGAAGTATACATACTTTACAATACAGCATAATGATGACACCATAGTTCAAGATTGAAGGAAACAACCCTAATAATAAAGAGAGATTGACAAAGAAATTGGGTAGGACACATAAAATAATTAATTGCATCACTTTTAAAAAGTGGACAAATAATTTGGGACATATATGAATAAAAAGGAGGACAGTCTTTGTGTGGTGGAGGGAGTATATTTATATATAGATAAACACGTTTGCCAAATTTGAGAGTAATATAATAGTGAGTCTTTGTGTCAGTAAGTATATATTTGTATGCAAACAAAATTTAGATGGAGGAAGAATATGCTGCTTTTGTTTTCAAATCAAATAGTATTTCAACCCATCTTTGTAAATGGTGGAATGAAATGTTAAATACTTGGACTTTGGTAATGGATCGGAGTAAGAGATTCAAAGTCATGAAGTTGAACATTTAGATTTGATTGCCATGTCCATTGTAGGTCTGATTCAGAGAACGTGGGTGAGAGAGTAATGCAAATATATATTTATAGAGGAGTGGTTAATTAATAATTAAAAGCAGAGAGAGAAAGTAAATCGGGAAGGAAGGAAGGAAGGAAGGAGGAAGGAATTAAAGCAGGAAAAAGATTGTCATTAGAGCTTATTAAACATCCGTTAAAGTTTGAGTTGTCAGTTTATTGAAAGAGCACCCGTACCTGTATCTGAGTATTGAATCACATCACTTAAACCAAGAACTTGCAATCTTGGGACCCTGGAAACCTGCCACGATTAGCCATCTAAATTCAATAACTGACATATACACTCTGTTTGAGGCTTGTCAGCTCATGGTACAATATACAGAACAATATAAGCACAAGCACAGATATTGCTATGCATTTGCTTCATGATCATAACAAATGCATAGTTGCCAATTCAAAATCAGACAAGTTCAGAATAAGTAATCAATTTAAGTTTCTTAGTCATCCTTGAAAATGAAAAAGCCTTTGACAACGAATGTGCTAGAAAGTAGCAAATTCTTGCAAAATCAGAAACTTATGGTACATGACTGGACAAGCTACAATTCTGCTATCCGACGTATATCTTCAGGCCCAAACCCTAGTTCTCGAAGCCCCACTTCGCCTTGATAGACACCTAACAGCTCAGGAACCTCTTCTTCGTACTTGGTCACAAACTTGTCCAAGAAGTGCTTCTCAGATGGATACATAGAAGAAGAAAAACATAAATCTTTTTTAAGCAAGCCCTTTAATTGCAGAAGTCTGACAACTGAACATCTGGGAATGAGTCGTTTCTTCAAACTGTAAGAAAGCAAATAAGGAGTTCTCATAACATCAGTAGGCTTGAGAGCCAATTCGTTCACAAGGAAATCCATCCCCCTCATAATTTTCTTCTCAGATACAAGCATGCATATTGGAAATTTCCTAAAAGCAATGGAGATATCATTGTTCGAGCAACCCCAGCTGTTGTAGACCTTCAATTTCTTTTCCCACTTTGATTTACTAATCAGAGTAGTCGCAAGGAGTGCTTGCACAAATCTTGATGTCGATGGTTTGATCCCTAATCTAATAACTTCCTTTGCTCCCATGGTAAATTTATCACTACTTTGATGTAATAGGGAAGGATACGTAATTAGAATTAACGAGATCACAGAAAGAGGAGCTCCCATTTGTCTCAAGATCTCAACATTGAGGGCATATAGCTGCACATCAAGTTCGAAAAGTCCTTTCCCCCGCTTCAAAGCAGAAGCAACTTTTGTGTCATCATGTAACACACTCTTGAGGAATTCACAGCACGGGATGATCCGTTTTTCCAAGCTATATCTGAACATGCTGGGACATGAAGAATAAATCTTGGCAAGTTCACAATCAGAAAGCCCCATGGAACGAAAGAAGTCGAGTTTGGGGATGACACTAGTTTCAGGCCTAGCTAAAAGCAAGGCTGGATCTTTGCTGACAAGTATGGCAATGTGGGTATTTTCAAATCCATAATCTCTCAGAATAGCCAGAACCGAGTCTGGCCTATCCGGGGTCGTAAATTTTACTTTCTTGGAGGCAGAAATCGCAAGTTTGGGTGACAACCCACAAGAATTTATCAAGTAGGAAACTGTAAATGAGTATTCTTCCGAATCTTCAACCACATTTACTGATCTTTCCATTGTTTCTAAAGAGAAATACTTTTTAGTAGATAACAATTTGATTCCTCCATTTTGGAAAAAACCAAATTGGGAAATACCCAAATTTCTCACATTTACTACAAAACCATCTCGGGAGGATAAATTTTGTTTACAACAGGAAGTAAACATTTCATTTACAGTACAGCATAATGATAAAGCCATACTGCAAAATTGAAGGAAACAACCCTAATAATAAAGAGATATTGACAAAGAAAAGGGGCAGGACTCACCAAGAACTTGGAGGGCAGTTCTTTGCAATCACACAAACACACACACACACACTCTTTCAGGCCAATCCACAAGTTCAACTCTCGGGCTTTTTTCTCTTTCTCTCTCTCTCTTCTCTCTTTTTCATTTTGTTTTCGGGTGATATCCCGTTTGATGAAGTTACAAAAATCTATGGATTGTAGGTGCCCAATGAACCTTTGCCACGTAAACACTTTGGTGAGTTGGATCTATAGCGTTTTTATTTGAATAAATTCGAAAATCAAAAGAAATTTATAGGGCGACTGGAGAAGCCACGCCAATCATAACGGGGTTCACTTGACCTATCTTATAATTACAAAACTATTTGAGTATAATTGATATATTTATACTATAAATAGAGAAAAAAATTATAAACAAATGAAGATTGTAGATATGAGTATTTGAAAATCCTTTACGTAAAATATTCTAAAATTAAATAATAATTCTTTGTCTGAAATGGAATAATAGTTAATAGAACTCTTTTGAGCCAAAATTTAAAACAACTAAATTTTGTACCCTAAAATAATCTTGACTCCCTTTTTGAATTTTTTTGATTTCGTCACTGTGCTTGTCACCTACGTTAAGATAATATATATAGATAAAATATTTGTATCTGTATTATTACTAGACATCTAGTATTAGTACTTCGTACGATAGTTTTAGAATAAATATAATTTTGTCTTTCTCAAAAAAAAAAAAAACAAAATTGACGCGGAGTTTATTAATTTGTGTATAGTATAGTGGGTTGTCAGGTTGGTCTTTCCTGAAATAAAAGGATTAGAAGGACTATAATGAAATTCTTTGATTGATTTGTCCCAGAAGAATGATTGATTTTATTTGACATAAGAGCTTACAAATAATTAATTATAAAAAATAAATTCTAACAAAAAAAAAATCTAATAAATAACGGGCATCATCTTTTATTCGAAACGCCTCATGATCTTCAACCAATTATGCGCTTCAATATATAATTACCGGGAGTAAGTGCTATAGTCTTTTTCCAATACTTAGCTGCTTGGTTTCCAACCCATGCATCAAATTTTTGATTATTTTACTTATAAACTCCAATATATACATCAAACTTTTGATTTTTACAACAAGAACCGTCGGGTTCATGAACCTAGAATTCATAAACCAGCTCCTATTAGGAAAAGAGTCCCCTGGTTTGCTTTGTATTTTTATCTATCTATGGTTCAATAAAAGATTGGTTAAAGGGTCCTTATGCAGGGTTTAATAAATTTATACTATGATATTTACTTTTGAAATTTTTAGAAAATAAAATTGGAAATTGGGGTATTACTTACACCCGCTAGCTATAATTATCAAACCCTATGTTATCAAGGTATCAAACTTGCCGGCATAAATAACATAAGCAGCACCATCACTTCAGCAGTGTCGGCCCTAAGATTTTAATAGCTCTAGGCAAACTTAAAAAATAGGCCCCAATCTAAATAAATAAAATTTAAAAACTAAACTATTGATTAATCAATAAAATAATCATTCATTGCAAATATAATATGCAAAATTAAAATAATTAAACCTTAAAATCTAATTACCTAGATAAGCATCATCCAACAGATTTTACATAACACGACCAAGAAAAAAAAAATCAAACAAAATTTTAAATTAGTTAACAAAAAACAAATTAGAGTTAGAGATGTATTTTTTTAGAAATCAGTAGCAATAAAAGATTCAATGGTGCAGTATTTCCCCTCGTTTTTTTTTTCTTCTAAATCACTTTGATTTTTTTTCAATTAACGAATCCCAATTCTCAAATCTCAATTCTCTCTCCTCACATCATGTATATAATAGATTAACAGAAACTTAATTTGTTTTTAGTTTGGTCCTAAGTATTATGTGGGCTTTAAAAATGAGATATGAACAGTGAGCTTTATTTATAACAGAGATAAAATCTTAATATAAAGACTAATTATTTTGGGCCTACTATATATATATATATATATAAAGTCTAAAAAGTCTAAAAAAAGAAAAAAATTCCACCAAAAATAACTTGTCAAAAATAGAAAGTCATCTTTATAACATTTAATATTGTCCTCAAAAATACAAAACCATAATTATGCAAAATAATAATATAGTAACTTTAAATAAATGACAAATCAATTTGATCAAATCTCCTAAAAAATTACACCATGTATTTTTCTCTCTCCTCTCACTCTCACTCTCACTCTCATCGATAAAAGACAAATCAATTTGGTTGGTTTGAAGGTCCTCCTTTCATTGTACTCAGTTAATCCTTTAAAAGCTTAGAACTAAAAGCTTAACATTAACACGGAAAAAAAATGCTCCCTCCATTCCACCTAAAGAGTTCACGTTTGAAAAGTCTAATAATTAAGCAATATATAAGTAGTATTAGATTTGATCATGATTATAAAAATATTTTAACATAGTTAATATATTAATTTGTACCACATGTGGAGGGTAAAATTGAAGGTTTTAGTCCTCTATTCCGGAGTCGTTCCCCTCCCTCTCCCCTTTTTTTCTTACAAAAAATTTTAACTAACCAAAACCAAGAATTTAGGGCTAGGGACGAAAGGATAAAGGATTTTATAGCCTAATCTTCCAAAAATCTGGAAATAATCTACTCTTAATTCTTAGTCTCTTAGTGTTGACAAAAGAAAGAGGTCAATTGGCCTTGATAGTGCCTTTTATTTTTTATATTGATACAAGTCCAGGAGACTAAGTTATTAATAATTTCCCTTTCTAGGCAGTAGTTGAAATAATTTGTTATTGTAATATTTTTGTTATCAATTGTCACAAATTAAGTTCATTGTGTATGTCATAGATTTGAGGTAGCTAGAGGAGTATTGATTTGGGGATAACCAAAATTTTGGGAAAAACATAATATTTGTCTTACTTTTTTCAGGCTACACAAGAATTCCCATCAACTCAGGTTGATAAAGATGTTGACTCTCATAAGTTGATTGATCTGACTGGAGCCAGTAATACTGGAGCTGGAGCTGGAGCCAATAATACTGGACTTGGTAATATTGGAGCTGGAGCCGGTAATACTGATAATTCAGCTAATACACCTGCTACTACTGATCGCGTAGATTCGAATGCTCAGGTAAAAACAAAAAAGTACAAATCTGAAATTTGGAAACACTTTGAGCAAGTTTTTACCGAAGTAAATGATAAAAAATTTCATCATTCATTTTGCAAGTACTGTAACGGGGTGTATGGGAATACCACAACCACTTCTACATTATGGGGTCACTTGGAGACTGAAGAAGGGGAAAGTAAGTTAATTTCTTGGAAGTTTGACCAAGCTGAATGTTGAAAGGCCCTTGCTAAAATGATTATGATTGATGAGTTGCCTTTTAGTTTCATTGAGCGTGAAGGTTTTTGACTTTTTTGTAGCATTGCTATACCTAGACTGCAATTAGTATCTCGTGTTACAATTGCTAAAGATTGTTTAAGAATTTATGCTGATTTGAAAAAAAATATTTTGAAATCTGCTTTGTCTTTTCATGCTCATAGAGTTTGCCTCACGACTGATACATGGACATCTGTGCAAAACTTGAGTTATATGGTTCTCACAGCACACTTTATTGATCATAACTGGAAATTGCACAAAAGGATATTAAATTTTTCTACAATTTCTAGTCATAAAGGTGTAGCAATTGGAAATGCTATCGAGTCATGTATGCTTGATTGGGGAATAAATAAAGTCTTCACATTTAATGGTTGATAATGCTTCCTCCAATGATACTGCGATTGCTCACATGAAGAAAAAGCTTTCTAAAAAAAATGCTTTTGTTTTAGATGACGAGTTTTTTCATATGAGGTGTTGTGCACATATTTTGAATTTAATTGTGAGAGATGGAATGAAAGAGGAAGCAAGTTCAATTGAAAGGATTCGATTAGCTGTGAAGTACATTAGGGGTTCTCCACAAAGAGTCAAACAATTTAAGAATTGTTGCGAATTAGATGAAAGTCCTTACAAAAACAATTTGGTTCTAGATGTCCCAACTAGGTGGAACTACACTTACCTTATGTTGGACACGACACTTAAATTTCAAAAGTCATTTGAAAGGTTTGAGGAAGTGGATCCCAATTTTCATTTTGAGCTTAAAGATAAGGTTCGGGGGGACTATGATTAGAGAAACGCTAGGATTTTTTACAAGTTTCTGAAAACTTTTTATGATGTTACAAATAGGCTATCGGGGTCTCTTTATGTTACGGTAAATACTTATTTTCATGATGTGATGCTTATTCAGTCAACCATTCAAAGTTGGTCGAATAGTCTTGATATAACATTGAGATCCATGTCTTTGAAGATGGGTGACAAATTTGATAAGTATTGGGGAGATCTTGATAAAATGAACATGATGCTTTTGGTTGCCGTAGTGTTGGATCCTTGCTACAAATTGAAGTATGTGGTTTATTGTTATGGAAAAATTTATAACAAAGAAGTGGTGAATAAGTTAGAGCATAAACTTAAGGATACATTGGGTCGTTTATATGCTTATCATGCCTCAATTAATTCTAGTTCTCCAAGGAGTAAAGTTGATGAGACCTCAATTGACATTGAAAAATAACCAAGGTGAAAGCATGGTTGAGGATGAAGTTGTCGTTTCTTTTGAAAATGACTTTTTAAATGAAGAAGAAGACATGGGGGCTTCTAAGTCTGAACTGGAGATGTATTTAGATGAAATGCGTATAAAGAAGGTAGTTGGTGAAACTTTTGATATCTTGGAGTGGTGGAAAGTGAATTCTTCGAGGTTTCGAGTACTTTATTTGATGGCACGAGATGTGTTGGCCATTCCTGTGTCTACCGTTGCCTTAGAATCTGCCTTTAGCATGGGCGGACATGTGCTTGATCAGTTTCGTAGCTCATTAAGTCCCAAGGTGGTGGAGTCCTTGATTTGTGCTCAAGATTGGTTATGGGCATCACCCCTTCCAGTTGAAATCGAGGCAAGGATGGATGAAATAGCAGACCTCGAATCAAGTAAGAGTCTTACATATTTTTAATATATATTTTTTGTTGTTTTAGTTAATTGCTTAATCTAATTCTTCTCTTGGTTTTTTCTTTTTCGGTTTCAGTTATTACACAAGATCCTAATCTGATGAGTGCTTTTACATCTCCCTTGGCTTAAATTTGTTTCAATGTGAGTGTTTTTTTTCTTTTTTTTCTTTTTTAACTTCCTGTTACATAGTTTTTAAGTCCACTCTTTATATTTTTCTTTATTCTTGATATTCTTCATTCATACATAGGATTTCATGGTTGTGACTGTCTCAGAAATAGGATGGTTTTCATGTGAAAAAAATCATGCAGGGGAATGGATTATGTTCTAAGAACACATCTAACAATTGAGGATAGTTTTGAATATGTTAAGTGTTGGCTGTTGCATATCAATGTTCTGTAGTTACTCATTATATGCTAGAGTAAGTTGTTTTCAGTCTGTTGTTGTACCAAATTTAAAACTAAAGTTAATGTTTGAATATATATAAAGTTATTAACAAGCTCTTGGTTAATGTTTGAAATTTGAATACAGGCTTGGTGGTGGATAGCACCCAGATGCATGATAACTTCTTGTGTAACAGAGCTCAGAAGTGACTCTCATATAAGTGCCACCTGCTTTCAAGAAAATGGAAGTTTGGAAGACTTCTTCCATTTTTTTATTTTAATTCTCAATTGCTATTTGTTCTTTTTAATAAAAAAATTGTTATTGTTTGCCTACATTTTGATTGAATTATTGTAATTTTAAAGTTAATATTTTTACTTTTAATTACTTAGTTTGTGTTAAAAATATTTTTTTGATATTATTTTTTTTAATATTTAAATAATTAAACTGCAGAATCAAACCAAACCGATCGATTCGGTTCGATTTAAAAATATGAAACCATTAAAAAGTGATTTAATTTATAATTTTTGCTCAAACCGAACCACTTTCAGCCCTAATTACTTTCACCCGCTAGCTATAATTATCAAACCCTATGTTATCAAGGTGTCAAACTTGTCTGCATAAATAACAAAAGCAGCGCCATCACTTCAGCAGTGTGGACCCTAAGATTTTAATAGCTCTAGGCAAACTTAAAAAATGAGGCCCCAACCTAAATAAATAAAATTTAAAAATTAAATTATTGATTAATCAATAAAATAATTATTTATTGCAAATATAATATGCAAAATAAAAATAATTAAACCTTAAAACCTAATTACCTCGATAAGCATCTTCCAACAGATTTTACATAACACAACCAAGAAAAGAAAACCAAACAAAATTTTAAATTAGTTAACAAAAAACAAATTAGAGTTAGAGATGTACTTTTTTTAAAATCAGTAGCAATAAAAAATTCAATGGTGCAATATTTCCCCTTGTTTTTTTTCTTCTAAATCACTTAGATTTTTTTTCAATTAACGAATCTCAATTCTCTCTCCTCACATCATGTATATAACAGATTAACAGAAACTTAATTTTTTTTTTTAGTTTGGTCCTAAGTATTATATGTGGGCTTTAAAAATGAGATATGAACAGTGAGTTTTATTTATTAGAGATAAAATCTTAATATAAAGACTAATTATTCTGGGCCTACTATATATATATATATATATATATATATAATAAGTCTAAAAAAAAATTTCAACAAAAATGACTTGTCAAAAATAGAAAGTCATCTTTATAACATTTAATATTGTCCTAAAAAAATACAAAATCATAATTATGCAAAATAATAATATAGTAACTTTAAATAAAAGACAAATTAATTTGATCAAATCTCCTAAAAATTACACCATATACTTTTCTCTCTCCTCTCACTCTCATTGATAAAACACAAATCAATTTGGTTGGTTTGAAGGTCCTCCTTCCATTGTACTCAGTTAATCCTTTAAAAGCTTAGAACTAAAAGCTTAACGTTAACACGAGAAAAAAAAAAAAAAATGCTCCCTTCATTCCACCTAAAGAGTCCACGTTTGAAAAGTATAATAATTAAGTAATATATAAGTAGTATTAAATTTGATCATAATTATAAAAATATTTTAACATAGTTAATATGTTAATTTGTACCACATATGAAGGGTAAAATTGAAAGTTTTTTAAAAATTATAGGCATAATTTTTGTAAGTAAACTCTTTGAGTGAAACATTCTAAAATAATATAGTAGGTGGGAGTAATCATTATATTCTAAAATTATCCTTTAAAAGCTTATATTTAAATAATTAAATAGTCTAGGTGGTTGGATTGATAAATCAAGAGCAATGAAAAAAGAGAAAAATATATAAATACACTGATTTATTTTATTGAAACTATTCAAACTCCATATTTTTTTTGAAACAAAGAGAGCCTAATGGCTATCCGCAACAGACTACAACTAGTATCGAGTAATTGTTCGTTCAAATCAACAGTTACTCCTAACATTAATACTTAACCAAAAGCTTTAAGGCTCGGTTTGTTTAAAAAAAAAATAACTTTTAAAAAATAATTTATGAAAAAAAACTTTTGAAAAATGAAAAGGTTTCATTTTCAGATGTTTAGTAAATCTTTTTAAAATGTCAAAAAATATTTTTCGGTGTTTGACAAACACATGAAAATTTTACAAAAAACGTATCATGAATATATATAAAAAGTTATATTCCCTTCATC
Organism: Platycodon grandiflorus; assembly: GCA_016624345.1. NCBI lineage: Eukaryota > Viridiplantae > Streptophyta > Magnoliopsida > Asterales > Campanulaceae > Platycodon > Platycodon grandiflorus. Next base: position 9,246,055 of record CM028366.1, on the reverse strand, counting down.
TTAAAATTAGTGTCCCCTATTGAATATATACTTATTTTAAAAAATACTTTTCCTTTAAATAATTTTTTTAGTAACCCCCAATTATCACTAGTGGTATCAAATCAATGGGGGTTCATCTACTTTTCAATCTCACAAATAATAATAAAATAATTGATAATTAGCTTGAAAACACCTTTCAAAAACAAAAGAAAAAGAACAAAAAGAGATAATTGTTGTAGAACATTCCGAAATAAAATAATAGACACGTATTTTAGGAAGAAGGGAATATTTATTAAAATTGAGTAGTGTAAATGTGATATTAAGTTCCAATTCTAGTCCCATATTAAAAATTCTATGATCTTAAACATTATACTAGAAGCTTCATGTACTGTTCAACCAAATATTTTATTCAGTGTAATACTCTCTTTAAAAATTAAAGTATTAAAAAAATAATTTAAAATTTTAAATCAATGCACTAAAAAATTTCAAACATGATATATATAACATGTTCACTCTATTTTAATATTTCTAATTGAAATATCAAGTTAAAATATTTTCGAAATATTCTACTACTTGAATCTATAATATTATTGTTATTTTTTCGTCTCAAAATGAATATTTACTTTTATTTGTGATTGTGAATAAAAATGATCATTTATTTTGGAACGAACATGAATATATTTTTTAATGTTATAAAAATTTTCATAAATCTTGACAATATCAACAAAAAGTATATAAATAAAATTTTGTTCATAGAATCACTTCAAAATATTTACGATTTTTTTTTGAACAAAAAATTAGAAATGAATATAGCACATCCAACTGTACAAAGGTGATATTAAGAGAAAATTGGAATGAACAAGTTTTGAAAAATAACTTACGGAAATTGAATCCGTAAGTCATTTTCCTGAAAAAAATGCTTCATTTTCCGTTGACTTGTAAAAGATCTTACATTGATTACATTTTCCAAATGTTACCAAACACCGAAAAATGAGAAAAATGCTTTTCGAAAATCATTTTCCGTGAAACAAACGGAGCCTAAGTCTAGATTGCAATGCAAGAAGACATATATTGCAACTCTTACAACATATGTCTGAAGCATGACAAAAAGAATCATGTCTTTATACACGGTAAAATTGATGAAGACAACCGTCAAACTTTCAGAAGAACAAAGGTCGATTCAAATCTACAACACTTCAACCACGCCGGCATTCCTAACTTTTTCAACTCAAACAAAACCATAAAAACACACAGAGAAAACCACCAACAAGGACAATTTTATATTTTAGCTGCAAATCAAAAGTACAAACAAACCGCAAAGTCCAGCTAATTAGTTGCCAAAGCAGGAATGTATATCATCTCTGAGTCATCTCTTTTGGTATAAGCATGAAAGGAGAAGGGTAATATATTATGCTTAATTTGTTTATGAAAAATTCACTTACTGCTTATGACAGATTAAGTTTACTCAATGCTCACCACAGAGTCTGCAAACAATCATGTACACTTGGTAAAGTTCTGCTAAACAAATGTTTGGTAACTGTAGCATAACATTTAGTAAAGGATATACACACTCTTGACATCCTATACATCAAAACTTGACGAAGTCAACGTCCTAGACACCAAAAGTGGTGTTCCATCATAATGTATATAACACTCAGAAGCCCCAACAAACAATTAGAACACAAAAAATAAAAAAAACCAAAAGTTAAAAAAGAAAAGGTCATGCACACATTATGATTAACTACGAAAAACAACTCCCTAATGAGAACGAAGATGCTTACAAGAAAGAAGTAACAACTTGAGCCAAGTCCCACCTTTCCCCCACCCTTGATTTAAAAAGATCACCACCTCATTTCCAGGGACACCACCTTGAAGGAACAAAATGATAAGAGTATACAGGGCAAGCACAAACAAAATGCAAATACAACAGGAGTTGAATGTAGAAGCACCACAGGAATGGCTTAACAATCAAAATGGCAATGTATCTTATATAACGCAACAACACAAACCTAGGATGGTACAGATTTCCCTCCACCGAGTTGAGAAACCTTACATATTAGAGGTATAAAGTCAACAAACTGCCTAATGTTTGCATCCTCTGTTACTTTCACGAAACAACAGAGCAAATTTGCATGAAACTAAAATCCCTTTTAAGTTAGTAGGTCCCGTCTTGACCACATCCATTAGGTGACCATGCATGGTACAAATATACCTCCTCCCAGTCAAGGAATCTAATTATCATCAGAGCTGTAAATCAACAGAGCTCCTAATTTTCTCATGTACCCAAACCAGTTAATTCAGAAGAAACATTGAAGATATTTATGAAACTGAAACATCTTCTGGACATGAGACAAAAATAGATTCTTTCCAAATTCTTTCAAGTAAAATTTGTCTACGCCAATGATGAAGCAGGCGTGGACAGGCCGTCTACCTTCTTCCGAGAAGGAACATTGGTCCAATTGCCCACTACGCCAACAAGGCAATGATGGAGCACACGTGGACAGGCCATGCACCTACCACCAGCAAAGAACATTTGTCTGAAAATGATGATTATTGGACTAACAACTAAACAAGATACTAGGTGAGAGCTGCAACTTTTACCCCAACAATGAATGAAGAAGCATTGTCAATAAAGAGCAGGGCTTGAACTGGTGGACAAGGATCCATCCCACCTGCATGTGGCCGCTTGTTCAAGATAAGTGGGGAGAGGGGTTTAGGGAGGGGCCCCATTATGTGACCAAGAAAAAAAAAAAAAGAAAGAAAATAAAGGAAGTAGCATTGTCAATAATACAAACAATAACTTGTCACAGATTTGCTGACAAGAGCACTGGAGCACTTGTTAAGAGTTCACATATGGAAAGTTTGGCATTGGATATATTCACCCATGCACTGGTGAATGTTCCTAGTGCACCGGCAAACATTCCGATGGAAATACGTTTCCATCAATGATCTCCAAACAAGTAGTCAAGGGGCACTTCCTGGCAGAACCTATATATTAAAATTGAGAACAAACCAAAAAAACAAGAATGTCCAATCAATCTCCCTTTTCAACACAATCTAAATCACAAAACTAATCCTCGTTCAATGTTGGACCATGCTGGATTTAAGCAAAAACAATTTACACCTCAGTATTTCATAATTTTGGGATGTGTTTAGAGTTATGACTTATTGTAAGTTATTTTTTAAGTGTTTGATTTGAGTTATTTGATGAGTCATGTACAACAAGGCATTTAAAACATGTTTAAGGCCATAAGTTGTAAGCACTAGGCCTTGTGCTTATTTTCATTTTTAAAAAACACAGAAGAGCTCTTCTTTAATGAAACTTTCTATATTCCAAGATATCCTTATTTGTAAACTAAAATTCTTTTCATTCCTTCCATGTCCAAGATTACCCTTATTTACGCTTTTTAAGACACCTCATAACACTTCAAAACAGCTAAATCAAACAGCAAGAGTTGATTAGCCCATAAGTCATAAGTTGATTAACCCATAAGGAATGAGTCATGAGTCATTAAATCAAACAGACCTTATTTATTACTCAAATAACCCAAAATATGATCTCACTAATGATGTCTTGGTTAATCCTCAAAAATCACGACAAAGGAAAAAAAAAATACCTAGAGAGAGATTAATGTTTCTTTTCACCTTCCCTCTCCCAATCGACAAAGAAAATTAGGAAGGAATATATCTACCCATATATGGAATACCAATTGGCCAAACATTTGATCCAATGAAAACATATAATTGGCTCTTCCTAGAGGTGGGGGTAGGGAAAGACGGTAGAGGCGGGGTTACAAAAAGCAAACCAAATCCTTATTAAAAAGACTCCAAAGCTTTTCCCTACATAAATAGTCCTCCCTCCATCCCAGAATAAATGACCCTTTTTGGTTTTTCAATGAAATTAAGAATTTGACTTTTAAGCAATTTTAATAGCACATTTAAATAAACACCCTTAGTGTCCATCCACATTATAATATTGCAAGTGTACATTCGACATCAAAGTTAACAAAGGTGAATTTAGTAACTTCATTGGAAAAGAGACACTAACTTTGGGACAAAAAATTCTTTAAAAGGGACATTCATTTTAGGAAGGTGGAAGTAATATTTAAAAAACTGTGATAAATGTCAATGTTAATTAAGCTAATAAGATTTATCAACAACAATACCAACCTCTTGCTCTTGCAGATTGGCACTCTACAGCTACAAGATAGTGGCAGATGAACTCTAGCAGATGAAACAAGGACCTGTTAATGAAAAGGAAAAAATAAACATATATCGGAGAAAAGGATAATTTCCAATGGAATGGGTTTCGACATGAAACCATGACACTGTCTGAGGATGTGGTTTGAGGTACTTGTAGCGGCTGCCTTTGAGAAAATAGAAGATAGCTGGCGTTGCACAATATTAGTGTATGCGTCAATTGGATAATGGAAGTTGGGGGGTGAAGATCAAGATGGAGAGCAAGTGCTAGCAAACAGTGGCCCAAAAAAAATAAAAATGGTGAAATTCATAATATTGAAAACAAATTACACAAGAAACTAGCAAACAGTGGCCCCCCAAAAAAAATTGAAATTGCTTCATTTTAACCATGTAAATTCATAAACATACTATGATTGTGCTATCACACCATGTCTTCAGCTTCAAAGCCTAATTCTAGGAGCCCCACCTTACCTTGATAGACGCTCAACAGTTGAGGAACCTGTTTTTCGTATTTGGTCACAACCTTGTCCAAGAATCGCCTTTCAGATGGTTGGAGAAAAGTGCCAGGCCTTAAATCTTTTTTCAGCAAGCCCTTCAGTTGAAGAATTCTAACAACTGAAAACCTTGGAATGATTCTCTTCTCCAAACTGAAATAAAGCACAACTGGGTATCTGACAACATCACTAGGCTTGAGACCCATCTCGTTCACAAAAAACTCCATCACACTCATAATTTTCTTTTCAGATACAAGCATAATATCAGGATAATTTCTAAATGCAGCAGAAATCTCATCATCAGAACAACCCCAGCTCTTGAAGACTTGCACTTTTCTTTCCCGCTTTAATTTGCTCATCCCATTAACCACGACGAGTGCTCGTGCAAACGACAGTACCGTAGGATTGACCCCTAATTCGATAACCTCCTTTACACTAGCAACGAAATGACTGTTCCTCGAAGGAAAAAGATTGGGATAGTTACTTAATGCAAATGAAATCACAGAATCAGGCACTCCCGCTTGTCTCAGCTCTTGTACATTCGGGCGCAAACATTGTTGAACATCAGTTTGGAAAATCTTTCCCCCACGCTTCATAGCAGTAGCAACTTCTGTGTTTGTAGCAAGCGTACTCTTGAGGAAATTGTAGCACGGGATAATCCGGTTCTGCAGGCTGTATGTGAGTATATAGGGCTTTGAAGTAAAAATATGAGCAAGTTCACTGTCTGAAAACCCCAGAGAACGGAAGAAGTCAAGTTTAGGGATTAATTTTGTCTCAGGGCTGTATATAAGTAATTCTGGAACTTTGCCGATGATTTTAGAGATGTGGGTATCTCCAAATCCATACTTTCGAAAGGAGGCTAGAACCGAATCTGGTTTATCTGGGGAAGAGAAATGTACTTTGTTGGAAGCAGAAATGGCAGCTTCCGGGGACAATCCACAAGAATTTACGAGGTAAGACACTTTGAATGGGCGCTCTAGTTGATTTTTTTCAGCTGTTGTTTCGGTGGAGAAATGTTTAGTTGGTAAGAAAATAGTCCCTGCTCCATCTTGGGAAAGACCCAATTGGGAGATACCCAAATTTCTAACTAGATTTAATACAAAACTGTAATTACAGTGTCTGTACGATAAATTTTGGTTGCGATTGCGACAGAGTGTGTACAAACCCATGAATGTAATGCTATTATCAAGCCCGATATAAGTATCAGTAGCGGCAGGCAAGCATAAACAGTAGCAATATATTCTGGAAAAACAAAAAGCTAGAGCCGACTACAGGGAACTCACCATAGTCGCCGACCAATTCTTTTGGATTATCCCTCTCTCAGTCTCTGCGTCAGGATTGAAACATGGAATCAATCGGAGTATGAAGGGATGGTGAGCATGAGGATTAGGGTTCACACTCGTAGCATTCGTACCCCAACTCCGTCTGGACTTTAATTTAGCCCATTATCAGAACTTACTTATTAGCTCAGTCAGGGCCAAGGCGGATTGAGATTATAAAAGCCCAACTTATACTGCCTACGGCAACGACTTCTCCTTCCGTCTTTTCAGTCTTTTCAATTTCGAAAGTTTGGGGTTTCTTCATTTTATGGCCTAGTCAAACTTTCTAACATCTTATTTGGTCTAACTTATCTATATATATATATATATATATATAAAAGTAGATAGTCTCCATTTCTGAAAAGTTCCCGCCAAAATGCACTTTTCAGAAATGGAAACTATCCTATTTGCTCTTGACTAGGTTTTAGCAGACAATAAAAAATTAATTTATTTAACTTTTTTGTAATAAACTGACTAAAGTACAGTTTTAATTGCCTAATACCACGGTTTTGTTGAAGACAAATTTGCCCAAGGTTGTACCACATAATTTTTTATGTGGGTTTTCATTCAAATTCAAAATTTAGCCCATTAAAAATAGTTTAAAAAATCAAAAGCTGAGAAGACAGCCACATTTCTGTCTAAGACTTAATTGCCCAATTTTAATAACACGATTTTTTATGAAATTTGCCATTCTATTTAAAAAATAAGTCCTAAAAAAATATTAAAAAAATCAAAAGCTGATATGACAGTGTACAAAAAAAATTGTTCAGTTTCTATACTGTTTATTATAAATGGTTTGCATTTGCATTAATTCAGTTTGTAGATTCCCAAAATTTAGCCTCTAAAAAATATTAAAAAAACAAAGATAATGAAAAGGCAGCCACGTTTCTGTGGGAGAAATAATTGCCCACCTCTTATAACACGATTTTTTATGAGGTTTGCCATTCAAATTAAAAAATAAGTCATTAAAAAATGATAAAAAAAACAAAAGCTGATGTGACAGTGGGTATCCAAAAAAACTGTTCGGTTTCTCTAATGTATTTTATAAAGGGTTTGCATTTGCATTAATTGAATTTGCAGATTCTAGAACACTACAATAGCCAATATAAATAGGACTTGCATTTGCACAATAGCCAATATAAATAGGACTTGCATTTGCAAGAAATCCTTTACACAACCAACACCCTAAATATTATCTGCAATGGCTCCTCTCTTTAACCTGTTGAAGGACATAAACTCATCAAAACTGGAATGGGCATTGAAGCCGAGGCTAATCCGAAGATATTACTTTCCTTCATTTGGAAAGCCCACAGAAATGAATAGTTTAGAATGTGTGTTTCACGATTCAGAAGTAAGTTCAAACTCTATTTTACGTTTATGATTAAAATCTGTATTATTTAAGTTTTTAAATCACATAGTTATACTTCTACTTTTGATTATCATAAATATTTCTACTTTCTTTGAAGAGAGAACGTATTCATGCAACAATACCAAACAAACATTTTGAAAAATTTGAAGTTCTTCTCAAAGAAAATCATGTGTATGCAGTCAAGAACTTCGTTGTTCAAGATAATACCATGAAATACAAAACAACGTCTGGAAAATACAAAATACTTTTTATAGGCAAAAGTCGTTTGACTGAAATTTTCGAAGAATCCTTTCCATGGAAAGTTTATCAATTTAAAGCTTTCGAAGACTTCACAAATATTGACTCAGTTGAGGAGACAAAACTCATTGGTAAGTACTTTAAAAACTATTAAATAATTATTTCATGATCTATTTGTTAACTTGAACTGTTGTTTATCGTTTTTCTTTGTGCAGATGTAATCGGGATGCTATCTAAATATGTAGAAAAAACTCTAAACATCAGAGGGAAACCAACAAAAATGATGGACATCATACTAGAAAACTTGCAGTAAATAAAATATTTATATGTTAATTTCAACACAATTTATTTCTGTTTAAATGTAGTTTATTAATTTTCTTTTCTTTTACAGTGGAAATACATTAACGTGTACACTTTGGGATCAATATGCTGAAAATTTGATGAAATATCTAGATTCGTCGGGGGACTCCCCGATTATAGTCTTGATCCAAATGTGTAAAGCAAACAAATTTCGAGATGAAGTTAGTGTTACTAGCACATACCACGTCACCAAAGTCATAACAAACAAAGAGGTTCAACAGGTAAAAGTCTAAATAGCTATCAATTATTTTTATACTTTAAATGATTTATCAATTATATAACTAACGAATTAATTTTAATTTAAAAATTTGTAGTTTCATTTCTGATGGGAAGTCAGTTACTACTTTGAGTAACATTTCATTGACTCCATCATTATCATTTGTGGACGAGTTTGAAAGTTCAAAAGATTTAGTAAGATCAATTGAACAAGTTAATGAAATGGTAGAGGTATTTAACATTTTTTATATTTTCGAGAATTGTCAATAATTAATAAATAAAAATTTAGTATTAAAATAATTTTTTATTTTTACTTAGATTGGCAGGTATTGGATCTTCGGAAAAATTGTGGCCATAGAGTCTACCACTGATTGGTGCTACATTTCTTGCAAGAAGTGCCCAAAAAAGATGACACCAGCTGCTGGAATGTTTTTTTGTGAAAGGTGTGAATCTTTTGAATCAACAGGAAATATAAGGTATTTTTTTATTTTTATTTTTTCTTTGGAAAATTAGTTTTATTTATAAAAATTGAATGGCAGTATGTATAAGAACTAACTATTCTTTGTAATCAGATACAAATTGCGTGTTCGCGTTGTTGATAGGACAGGAAATGCTGAATTTTTGATTTGGAATAAGGAATGCACACAATTAATTGGAAAAACTGCAAATGAATTGAAGAGTATCTGGGATAACAAGGTAAATAAATAATAACATATATTCTGAAAAAATATATCATTATTTAACTGAAAACTAACATATTATTATAATATTTCAGGATTTACCAAAAGACATAATTTGGTCGACTTGAAAGTGCTGTTCAAAATCCAAATAGAGAAAGGCCAATATGGCAATCATAATGGCATTTATCAAGTGATCAAGCTAACAACTGATAAGGACATTATCAACAAATATTGGGAGTTATACTATAATGTCGAAGAAACTCTGGAATTTCCAAAAATAAAGGATGCACAAGATACTGAATTCAGTGATGTAAGTACATTAATTACATTAATTAAAAAAAAGATTTTTTGGCAGTATTATAATAAGTTTTGTTGTGCAGGTGAATTCTTACGGTGACGAGGCGTCAACTCCTTCAAAAGATCCAAAAAAGAAAAAGATCAGTTCCGAGGATGTGATGAATGGCAACTTGAAAAGGTCACTGATTGACGAATTTTCATCAACCAAGGAAAGCAAGAAGAAAAAGATCGTGGTGAAGAAGGAGAAGGAGTGAAAAAAGATACTGTTGTTTTGACTTTTGTTGAAAACGTCTAAAATAATCTTTTGTTGTTTTGACTTTTGTTGAAGACGTCTAAAGTAATCTTTTGTTGAAGACGTTTCTGTTTAGTATATTATGCAATCTTTAATATTCAGACGTTTAAAGTAATCTTTTGTTGAACAGTTGTTAAAATGTAATCTTTTGTGAAATGTCACCATGGCATTATGATTTCTTTCGTTTGACTTGGGGAATTTATGATTTTATTCAGCAAATCTAATATTAAATTGAAGATGTTTAGATATTCTTATATCATCTAGAGAAACAATCTTCAAAAATAACAAAAGATTACAGAAAAATGCAGATATAGAAAAAAAAAATGCAAAATAAAGAGCTAAATAAGGAAGCGGCCTGGGCTCAATAAATAAATATACATTAAAAAGCTGAATTAGGAAAATTAAAAGCAAGTTTAACATATAGAAGAACACATGAATAAATAATCTACCAATTTTTGTTTTATACTTCCATTAACAATAATCAATTTAGTAATTTCTTCTTAATGTTATCTCTTTGATATTGTTAAATCTTATTGGAATGGGCAGGACAAAAAACAAGACAATCATAGTTCATTCAAGATATAATTGTAATGCTAAAATTTGAACATAAAATCAAATAAAAATATATACTTAGAAAATAATTAAAATAATTAATGTTTAAGTAATTAATTTAGACTTTGCTAATTGCTAAATATATTTATTTTTGGAAATTCCTAAAAATAGCATTAACCAAGTAACAACCCAAATTTATTAAAATTCCATTATTAAGCGCAAATTTTAAATTCCTAAGCAGATTAATATAAAACACAAGTGCATTAAAAAATAAATGCAAGTGGTCACCACCGTCATTCACATGGGAGCACCTTGTGATGTGATGATTCAGCATGCACATGGGATCCCCTTGGCATACTAAAAAGTTAAAAAAAAATTAAATTAAAAAATAATTACCGTGACCCTTTGCATTCTGATAATTTTTATATTGGGTTTAACATTAAAAAATAATTTAAACAATGACAGCTACATTTACATACCTTTTGAGAAAATTATCGGAATGCACAAAGGTTAACTAAAAAAATAATATTTTATGTTGAAGAATACAAGGGGTCACAGTAAGTGTTCTTTATTAAGTGTTCAGAATTAAAAAATAAAATAAACTGACAACTTTATTGGCATACTAAAAAGTATTTTTCTATGTTGCAGAATATACATGGGGTCACGTTCAGTAATCCAAATATTTTATGTTGAATAAAATTTAATTTAAAAATTGAAGAATACAATGGTCACATCACAGTTCATTATATTGGGTTCAGCATTAAAAAATAATTTAAACAGTGACAGCAACATTTACAGACCTTTTGAGAAAATTATCAGAATGCAGATTGGCTAGCCTTGGACAACTAAAAAGTAATTTTTTATGTTGAAGAATACTAAGGGGCACGGTAAGTGTTATTTATAAAGTGTTCAGAATTAAAAAATACAAAAGAATGACAACTTTATTGGCATACTAAAAAATATTTTTTTTATGTTGCAGAATACATGGGTCAGGTTTAGCTATGCATATATAATAACAATAGTTCACATTTCTTACATTTTGATTAAGATCCAGAATCTTGAAACCACATTGAACATTCCATTATAGTTCCTTTGATTCTACAAACACTTGTGAGTCAGAAGAGTTGAAGTTTGAGCAGCAAGAAAGTGAAGATTAACAAGTCAGGCTAAAGGCATGAAGATTACAAAATCGTTTACTATATCTAACAAGCGCAAGAAGGAAGGCAGTCCTAATAAAGGTCAGTACATTCTTCTTATATTTCTGCTATTATTTTGGTTTTAAATTTCTTTAAAACAAGTATGAAAATTCTTGTAGTAGTACGTGGATTTCATTATGTATTTTAACTTCTTTATTCATTTTAAAACAAGCATGTGATGTATAATTCCACTTTAAAATCTGCAATATGTTAAAAAATAGTAACTATGCATATAAGGTACTTCTAAATTAAACTCTTGATAACTCAAACACACACAAACACAAACACAAACACATGTCCAACAAAACATGATAATAGATAAATTTAAACACAATCCATAACAAGAGATCACATTCTCTAAACTTTATTTTGCATCCAATTACCAAACTATCTCATTTATTTACCCATTCATTCAACACAAAGTAATTCAATCAAAAGATGGAAAGCCCCCATCTCAAACATTATGTAAATAAATTGTATATATCACAGGAAGCAAATCAGAAAAGTTTGAAGGGCAAGTTGTCTTTAAAATCACATTGTTTTACCTAAAAGGGAAAAATTAACCACTAAAAAATAAACAAACTTCTTCAAACACTCAATTGGAAAACCCATTTCAAGTTTACAAAAATGCATACAACCAGTCAATATAGCAAAAAAACTAAACTCCTTAGATTGACTACCTTAGTTTCCTAACCCAGTCAACCATAAAAGAAATTGAAAAACTGAAGTTAACAATGAAAATTTTCTAATAATAAAAGGAAACATAAGATTGTAATGCATTTGAAAAAATAACACATTAAACTATAAATAGTTGCATGTTATACTTAGAAAAATTAACCTGTGAAACAATCCAAATGTTGAAATGAACATGTCAATATTTAACAAAAACAATTTTTTTTAATACCTAAGCCCAATTTTTTAAGTAATACATCAAACTTAGAAAAGCCATTTTTTATACCATAGAATAGGTATAGATGCAATATTATATTGACAAAAATAAAAAGACATATTCGACATAATAAGTAGCTATACTTATCTTGCATAAGAATGTGCCTTCTAAGTCAGTACCAGTGATTTCTCTATGAGCTATCACCTGTCAAAAAACTTTAATATGTTATATTGAAGTACAAGTAAGGAAAATTTAACAATTTCTATAAATTATTTGACCGTCAGATTAAAAAAAATACACAAAAGATAAGGAGTACATTGATGGGGTGCAACATCGTTCTTTTCGGGATGCTTGCTATGCATTAAGATTGTTGAGTGATAATAAGGAGTACATTGATGGGATCATCGAGGCTGGCCAATGGGCATCAGCTCAGTCCATGAGAATTCTTTTTGCCACGCTATTATCATCTGGTTCTATGAGTAGGCCTGAAGTAGTTTGGGATTCATGTTGGTCTTATTTATCTGATGACATCCTATTCAAACAGCGAAATCTTCTTCAATATCAAGGTATGTATTGATTAGTTTTATATCAAAACATGTATCAATTAATTCTTACGTACTTAGTATTTTTTTTTATAAATATTCTAGGGTTGCAATTAAATGAGTTTCAAATAAAGAGTCATGCGCTTGTGGAAGTTGAGAAGATACTAAGAGGTCGTGGTAGGAGTCTACGTGAGTTCCCATCAATGCCATTTCCAGATGATCAGTTTTTTCAGTTCTCGAGTAATAGATTAATACAGGATGAAATGTGGTATGATCGAAGTACTTTGGAAGAAGAGCACAGAAAGCTTGTGTCAAATTTGAATGATGAGCAACGTTGTGTTTATGAGACTATCATGGAATCTTCTAATTCGGATATTGGAAGGATTTTTTTCGTCTATGGTTATGGTGGAACCGGGAAAACATTTATTTGGAAAACTCTATCTGGGTTGCGATCAAAGGGAGAGATCGTATTAAATGTGGCTTCCGGTGGTATAGCATCTTTATTGTTGCTGGTGGTAGAAGCGCCCATTCTAGATTTTCGATTCCCTTTAACCCGAACGAGGAATCAGTTTGCAACATAAAACAAGGTAGTCCTCTTGCAAAGCTTATACTCAAATCGAAGCTTATTATATGGGACGAGGCTCCCATGATGCATAGGTATTGTTTTGAAGCATTGGATCGAAGTATGAGGGATATCATGAAAGTGGTGAGTTCATCTAGAGCTAATATTCCTTTCGGAGGCAAGACAATTGTTTTTGGGGGAGATTTTCGACAGATTCTACCTGTAATTCCAAAGGGAACTAGGCAAGATATTGTTCGTGCCACTATTAATTCATCTTATTTGTGGAAGGATTGTACTGTATTAAGATTGACAAAGAATATGAGATTACAGAATTTGGAGTCCAACGAGAGTCGTGAAGAACTGAAAATTTTCTCTGAATGGATTGCAAAGATTGGAGACGGACAAATTGGAGAACCAAATGATGGTTGTGCCTCCGTTGATATTCCTGATAAATTTTTGATTAAGGACTACAATGATCCGATTGCTGCAATTGTGGAAAGTACATATCCTGGGTTTGGAGGTAATAGTGACAATTCATCGTATTTTGAAGAGAGAGCTATTCTGGCTCCGACAGTTGATGTCGTTGATTCTATAAATCAATATATGGTTTCGGTAAACAATACAGAGGAAAAAATGTATTTGAGCTCAGATTCTCCATGCCATTCGGATCGAAATGTTGATCTCTTGAACGATGTTCATACTCCTGAGTTCTTAAATGGAATTAAATCATCTGGAATTCCTAATCATGAGTTACATTTGAAGGTTGGAACTCCTGTTATGTTGCTCCGTGATATTGATCATTCTCTTGGATTATGCAATGGAACAAGATTAATTATTACAAGGCTTGGTAATCATGTTTTAGAAGGACAAGTTCTTTCTAAGGGCAATTCTGGTCATAAAGTCTTTATTCCAAGAATGTCGCTGACGCCTTCTGATCCAAGACTTCCATTTAAATTCCAACGAAGACAGTTTCCATTGATGGTGTCTTATGCAATGTCTATAAATAAAAGTCAAGGTCAGTCTTTGTATAATGAAGGTCTCCTTTTGAAAAAGCCAGTATTTAGTCATGGTCAGTTGTCTGTTGCTTTCTCTAGAGTAACCAATTCTAAATGCCTTCGAGTTTTAATATGTGATAGTGATGGTAGTACTGATTGTAAATCCTCAACTACAAATGTTGTATTTAAAGAAGTATTCCAAAATTTATAATAAATTTTTTTATATATGTCATTCTCGATTATTAAATTTTGTTTCTTAATCTTTAACTTTTAATTATTTGTTTCATTTTATTATATCAAACTCATAATCTATGCAATATAATGAATTCGTTAAATCTTTATCTATAATAATATCAATATAATTTAAATTTTATCAATATAGTCCGTGCATCGCACGGGTGCATTTCTAGTTCTAAAACAATGAGAGGAAGACGGAGGAAGACAAAAATAAGGCCGATGGTAGTAGATGGGAGGAAGACGGAGGAATACTTACAAGATTTATGACAGTAGAGGAAGACGATGTGGTCGGAGATGGAGGAAGACGGCGACGATGTGGTTGGAAATGGGAGGGGGAGACGACGACGATGGGAGGAAGACGGCTGTGGTTTGAGAGAGAAAACCGAGATTTGAGAGAGAGTGAAACTGAGTTAGGTTTTAAAGGCTTTGAGGTATTATAAGAAGTTTGTGTTAATTTTTAATCAAAGGCTATATAAGTTGTTTTATCGGGTTAAAAGGCTGTACTTAATATATACCAAAGCTTTAAGGGCACATACTAATTACAAACACAGGAACGCCACGTACTAATTACAAACACAGGAACGCCACGAAGGACCTGAGAAAATTCCAATAATGGTTGGGAAAAGAGAGATTATTTTTCTCAATTTGGTTGGATTCATTAGGAGGAAAGAAAGCTTTAAGGGCACATCAAAGTATACAAACCTCACCACACGCCCCCTCTAGTTTTATTGGCAATGAGAGACAAACACCTCAGCATCCCACACTTGAGAAACAATTAGCATAAAGACCATAAAACGAAAAGAAAATACATTATAAATTGACCCTCCTCCTTTATCCGGGCTTGGGACCGGCTGCGTAAATACAGGCAGAGTTACCAATTTAAAAAAAAAAATTATATATATATATATATACATATTTATTTATATGAATAAAAGAAAATGTATTAAACAAAAACAAAACAAAACAAAACAAAAAACAGAATAGCAGGAACCACTTCATAGCTATACATAAAGGAGGTAAAATAAACAAACTCATGCTTTCGTCTCGAACCAGATGCATACCCAATACTAAAAACTATACATATTGAAGATTGAAGAAACCTAGAGAATAGAAGTTTAAAGCAAGTGTCAAACATTACTCGATGTTCAGTAAACGGTGTCATAGGCAGCAGCTAAAGGTGAAAATAACAATGACATGAGGGAAACAAAAAAATATGACATCCAAACGAAAGAACACCTCCCCGGCAATCCTTACCAGCCCTCCCTCTATATGGTTAACCCCATTTCTTTCAGGAAAAAAAAAACCCCCATAAAATTCAATGACAACCTTACAGAGGAACCTACTCTGCACCACACCATAGGCAAAGGATGGAGCATATATTGACAAGCTACACCTAGGATGAATATGAATCCATTAAAGACAATGACTCTGGAACAAGAGTGAAAGATGCAACTTAGTGAGAGCTGCCAATAAAATGTCAAACAGAGACTGCTCAATCGCCCAAAGAGCGACACAACAATTCTATTCCCCAGAGCAGTTGTATAAACAAAACCTCCTGCTTTCCACTTTCATCTAGATGGCAGATTGTCCTTCCATAGACTTCTTTGGAATTAACCCACATATTGGATCAGCATGCAAAATGAGGAGAGAATTTTCGGCTATTGCTGTAACGAGCCTGGTTACTAACCTTCTATATCCTAAAAAATTTCTTATTAAAACTTGACAACACTCACTCCCTTTAGGACCTACACACCAGAAGTTAATGAGGTTGACATCCTAAACACCACAAACGATTTTCGATTGCTCATAATAACAGTTGGTTACCTGCACTCTTGTAAGTCCTCTGGAAAGTGAAGATCAAAATTGTAATATAAATTAGTATTCTACTTTCTAATGCAAGTATGTAACAAAAAGTGGATAAAGAAATGCAATATTCTTCTGCTACTTTGACCAAGTGTTATTTGCTACTTTCAATCGGAAGAAGATACCATGGAATGAGCAAAAGACAGAACATGCATGGGCAAAACTTAAGAGTCTCGTTCACGATCACATCCCTTTCTTCTGATTATCTCAAACCATAACCATTCATTTAGAGTTAAATTTAACCACTACCTGCCACATTACCATCACGACTCATCACTGTACGTAGCACTCCCTCCATCCCATACCCTATGTCCCCGTTTTAACAAAATTTTGTCCCAAAACGAGTTCTCTTTTTGTATATAGTTAGTAATTACACCTTTGCCATCTAACATGCCCCAATATGCACTTGTAATACTATAATATCAATAATAAAGGCATTCATATTTCATGTACTACTAATAATATCAACTCCTTTGATTGTTTTTGCAAAAGACTATCAAGTAACATTCAATTTCAGATTAAGTATAATCTAGTTCAACTATATAAACGTTGTTCTTTGATGTGGTATTTTACTTGTGTTTCATAATCCAGTATCCCAAACAGATGCAACGAGGGCATTAGCTGAATTAAATAACAGAAAGAGTTATTATACCACAAAGGGATAACTTGAAAACTAATGTCTAACCGATAAATCGAGGGATTACAAACTATGCCAAAACCCAGAACATAAAAACATAAAAAACACCGAAGTTTGGCCGGACCCTTTGATGGTACAAGTAATCTTGAAAACACCTCTCTGAACAAAGATACCTAAACTTGTGGGATTTAATCAATATCTGATCTCCCAAAACAGCAATTAATTTTCCTCTAGTGATAGCATAAACAACCTTCAATATCATGCACCAAATCCAAACTAGGTTCCCATAATCAAAATCCCAAGTTCAAGATTTTAGGAAGGAAAGATGTCCTCTTTGACCTCAGAACCCCAGATTTCACGGGTCCTGCTAAACTAAACTCCTACATAACCAGAAGCAAGTAGAAAACAACTTAGGTTATAAAAGGGAGGGGAAAAACACACGCACACATACACACACACACACACAACATAATCCACGACAAAATAACAACTCCTCAATCAGAAACAAAGATGCTTACAAAGGAAGAAGCACTCAAGCCACATCCCCTCTCTCCACTCCTTGATGTAAAAGAAGAACACCTCATCTGCAGGGGCACCAGTCCTTAATGTAAAAAAGAGCAACACCTCATCTGCAGGGACACCACCTTGACGAACCAGACAAATGTAAGCACAACATGAGTTGAACATACAAGCAAACATCAATGCCGATTGCATCTTATTTAACATAAGAACGCAAACCTATAGCAGATCAGACCTTAGACCATATTCACCAGGTGACCTTGGATGGTACCGATTTCCCTTGGTGGAACCTGACATATCAGAGCTATAAATCAACCAAGTGCCTAATTTTCCAACCCTCTAAACCCAGTGAGATTCAGGAGACAACAATGAAAAAGAATTCATGATACAAAGACCTCTTTAAGATAGTAGGCACTGCCATGAGCATATTTGTTTGCTGACCACGGATACAACAGGCCTACCTCCTCACTCGAGAAGTGTAGTTTGTCAGAGCTATAAAATAAACAAACTCCATTACTTATCCTATCCTCCAGCCAGTTACTTTCAGGAGGCAACAGTGAAAAATATCATGAGTTTAACTCATCTTGACTCTGGACATAACAGCAGAAGTTATTACCAATTCCCTCAGGTCATGGTGACAAGGCTACCTGAATTAGCAGATCTCTTCTCGCATAAGCAATTCACTCACTGTCAGTTCATCAACAACTAAATAATCATGAAACACCACAACACTAAATAATCATGAAACACCACAACAGAAAGATATATGGCCTGATGATGTACCGAAGATTATTGATTGGAAAACTAGACTTTTAACACTCGGAATCCACAACAACTTGATTTGATTTATGTGAAACTACTGATGCATGAACAGAGACCATACGTATAGGAGAAATGAAGTACCATTGGAACCTCAAACTCAATAAACTACCATACTTCCTATCAACTTTGAATCTCAAACAACAAACCTATGTTTCCCGGAATGACTTTGCCATGTGTTGAATTGTCAATAACTAGTGTTCCCACATTGGAAAGGAGGAAAATCAGTTTTCTTACACATGCTTACTGGTACCCAACCACTCAGAATGGTATGACGGGGACGATAAAATCACATCAAGAAATAACCACGCCATCAACCAGTCATTCGACTATCTCTGAAGATGGCTGCTGAGAGCAAAAACCACATCGTTCGGGACTTGTAAAGCTTAAGATGAGTGCCTAATAACCCCCAAAGATAGCTGGAAGACTTGTGCAGCTTCACCAAGACTGTTCTAGTAGATATCAAATCCTGGTACCATAAGACTAAACTACAAGTAGAATTCAAAGCAAAGGGTAATTGAACTAATATAGAGAATAACACATCCATGATCCCTATCCAGGCTACAATCAGCTCAAACTGGAACTCACAGACAAATCATATAACAAGGAAAACCAGGAGAGATGCGATTTTGCCGTCCGACCCGCCCATACACATTCAGCACAGAACAGATGGCAAGGAAGACTATTAGCAGAAACAATAACAGGAGCTTAAACAGATGTCAAAAGACTGGGTAAAACATACCACCAACCCTCCCATTTGTCCTCCATAAACCATGCGGAAGCAAGAACTATTAGAGCTTTTTCTAGGTCACTACAGTTGCCAAGAAAACTTTTAGCACTAAAATGAACACGGACCAGAAAGAGTTCCCAGTATGACTGGGTAATACATACCCCTATCCCTCCAGTTATTAGTCCTCCAAGAACCATTAGGAGGCAAGGAACTATCAACAGGCAAAACCTACAAAATCACAAGGATGAGAAAAGTAGAGCAATATGCCCCAGCAATGAAAAATGAACAGACCAACTCTAACATGAAAACAACTAGGTGATGAACCATGTGAGACAACTATCACTCAAAACGCTTTATCATATCATACAAGGAACCCACTTCATTAAATATCCACCCTGACCTCCAAAGGAACAAAAAGTAATAGACAAATGAAAAACTGATTATGGGTATGAAAGCCTCACAAGGTAAATAGAAACAAAAAAGGGTTTGAAAATTGGACTTCCAACTGTCGGTTCACAGTTGCGTCTTTGACCGGGTATATTGACAGGCGAAGCATACCCAACCCTGAACACGAATCCAGTGATGACTAGAGAGGACGAGCAAATATTAATCCGATATTGTGACGAAATTAGTAAAACATAGATAGGAAGCTCTAGATATTGTCCACACTCTGGGAAAATTAACACAGATATCAAACCATGATAACTGATGATGGCAAGGGCACAAATGATATTAAAGATGGGCTACCCATAAAAGGAGACAATTAGATAAACTTGCAAGAAATATAATTAGAAACCAAACACACGAAATGTTATCGAGTACTAAAAATAACCTCACTGCCATGCGATCCAAATCTGCATGGACTTGCAGAGACCAGCTAACTCCCCCTAGGCCAGATACGGAGCAGATGTACACACATGTATGAGCTGCTGAAACAAAAATGATTTCATTTAAGGACATACACGCCTCAGAACTGACTATTATATTATAAAGACAGCGAGACAAGTGTCAGTTACACCCTAAGAATAGCACAGAAGTTCCATCCAACTTCTTCAGAGGCATGACCACCTAACAGTGCACGGAGACAAGCTAATGTAGGCTGCATATGGGCACACAAAAGACAAACAAATCCCTAGATGAGGCAAAGGATATAAATTCTACAATGTGAGGATAATAATGCGAGGATAATCATTAGAAGTCAAAACAAAACATAAATCTAACAGAAGATTTCAGTAAGGATCCGAGGCATCACTCAGAAGCTGAAAGAAGTTGGGGTTACTTGAAGAGACTATCCATCCAAACTGGCAACTACAGAAAAGAAAAAAAAACAAGGAAGATAATACATTAAAGGATTGGAAAGCGAAAGCGTAAGCGTAGCAGTACAATAATGTACGCAGTCAATGATGCACCCCTACCCCTCTGCACAGAGCAACATAATCTCGGAAATCCAGGAGCAAAACCACTTTGAAAGAGCTCTTAGCACATCAAGATATACGTAACGTGATCCTTGGAACAAAAATGTAACTAGGATAAACGGAGTTCCAGATGAAGATTAATTTGAATCAACACTAAAGGAATTTCCCGATGAGATCCTAGGTCGAGGAAGCTATATATACCACTCACAAGTAGATCTAGAGCCGAAGCTGTAAAAGCTTCAAACTCGAGATATTGTTGCCAAGGGAAAATACAGAAAATTAAAAATTAAAAGGAGCAGCCAAATAATTGAAATGCGTGTATAACAAAAATACACCATGTATTCTGACAGGCTGACACAGTGGCACAGACTAGCTTATTCTGATGATATGGCTGGCAATAACAAGAAACTGACAAACTTACAAACAACCACGTCTGAAGCCAATGGTAAGCAGAAGCATCCATAAATATCCATCAGTGCAGAGATAACGCAGGTTGAAGTTGACACAGCTAAACAGCAAATTTTATGATAGGAATTATGTCATAAATAATGTGATGAACGATGGAAGTAAATAGAACGTTAGTTCCAATTATTCCTTAAGAACAGAGAAATGGTTGATGGCTCGACGCTCTTCATGAAAAAATCCACGTGCACTGGCAACAACAGCAGCAAACAACAGGAAATGAGCCCAAATAAAAGCTGGAGATCGGAAAATAGAACACGTAATTGTATACACCCCCATTCAGAAGATCCAACCAACTTCCGTGGTCAGTCCAACTAGACTTCGAGGTCCCAGGCAGAGCAAAGATTTACGAACTAGATGCGGGATACCTAGAATTCTAGAAGATAATCCACAGTTGAGATGATTTCAGGAAAAATAATAAAAGAAAAACTCTAAAGAGAACAACCAATTAACCTACATCAAAAAGCTAATATCACGTGTCAGTTACACCCAGGTACAGCAAAGAAGCTCCCACCAAATCCTCTTGCTGGAACATGACCCTGACAAAGTGAGCGAGGGAAGCTGGCCCATATGTTGGCGGAAATACGGATGACGCAAAAATAATGGCCAAAATCCAAATGAAGAGAAACATGAATCCCAACCTTTGACCACGTACAAGTAAAAGAGAGCACTTCACCGCCACTGAAATACCAAAACCCACCACAATGGAAACTGGTAGCGAAAAATCCTCTCCTTCTTGTAGGTATCTGTAGAATAGGATCCATAACAGTGAACATTAGAGCTCCACAAATCCCATATATCATGCCCTAATGGCCTGATTAAAATAATCTCTACAACCAATAATTCAACGAAGACAGATAAGAGAGAAATTGTTGGTTCACCATCAAAGTTGAAAAGAGCAGCAACAATCCATGACAAACATCTTCATACAACAAGGATACCACTTTTCCCCAAGTCGGGAATTGCCCCGAGATGACATAAACCCTTCAATATAGTTGGCTCAGTAGAAAACAGTTAACTTGAAGTAAAAACCTATCATTTCATTAGCTCTGACATAAATAATTACTTACTTCCAGTAGAGAAGTCCAAAAGCAAAAATCAAACTTGCGAAATAACAATAGTAAAAATACCTAGAGTACTAGCAAAGACATCAGACCACAATCCACAAGCATATGGAACCGACCAGCTAGTCTTCGAGGTCACAGCCAGAGCACAGCCTAACCAGCTAGACGAGTAACTTAGACCATAATCCACAACTAAGATGGTTACTAGAAACAAAAATGGAACAAGAAACCTAAAGAGAACTGCAACCATGCTACCCAATACTACATCTAAAAGATAATAGCTTGCATCAGTTACCCAGGAACAGCAAACCAAATCCACCCAAAGATCCATATCCTCGAACTCACAGAAATGTATGCCAAAATACTGCATAACAACAATTGCCAACCAGTTACTAAAGAAAAATGACTACCTTCAACCATCAAAAGGAAGAAAATATGAATTCCAACATTCAACTTCCCTAAGAGTAGAAATGAGAAGCATCTTGTCACAAGACATTGATATATCAATAGCTGCCATAGTAAAACAATAGGACAAAACCACATCTTAGTACAGCATCTGTTGCCATAGGATCCAAGGGAGTGAAAAGCACCCCAAGAAAATCAAGGTGAGGTAGGTGGAAAAGAAAACCCCCTCACAAGTAAGCTCTCATTTGTATGATCATGATACCTGACAGAAAATTTCATTTACTAGCTAGAACAACCAATCCCTCCCACTTTGTATAGTTGCCATGGAAAAGCAGGAGAAACAAGGAAAAGGAGACACTTGGGGGGCACAGTAGAGATTCCAAAATGACAGAACAACGAAAATACCAATCTCCATCCTTTAGTTCCTGATCTGAAATATGCATCATCTAAGTCACTAATCTGCTACCAACAAATAAAAATAATTGGAAAAAGAAATATTTGAACATGCACAAACTGCTACAAAGTTGAAGGACAGCGAAAATGGGATAACAAAACGTAATTCACGCACGCAACTTAGGGATCAGATGAAGAACCATAAAATACAGAAACCATCCCACTTAATCATGCCGCCAGCTCTAACTTCTGAAGGATAAAAATTATAGAACATCACAATAGCACCTGTGACATACACGAAATCATCAAAAACTGATTGTGTTCTTAATCCATACGGCCAAAATATATAAAACTGAAAATTTGCACTTCCAAACTATGCATAATGACCCACTCAACAAACCCCCTCCGACAATTAAACAGTGCCCAGACCAGCATACACTCTAGGTCCTAAAGGGAATGCTATGTTCTACCTGCAACCCCAAAAGAGTAAACCACATAGATGTAAGATGAATGTACTAAAGAGGAAGATATAATTTTATACTGTTGAAGAACTTTACGATATTATAAGTTAGGTAGTCCAGATTTCACTAGCCAAATGAGACACAATCAAGGATCAATCAACTATGACTCATGCTGAAGAAATATGTGAAAGGAAAACATACTCCACTACAGATGTACCAAGTCGAATGGTTCTCTCGTCCTCTTCCGGTGAAAGGTAAGTATACTAAACCACGACGTACCAAATCGAATGGTTTTTTCGTCCTTTTCCAGTGATTGTGGTTTCTGTGGTACCCAAAAAAATTTGTATTTACAGTCTCTCTCATAGAATAGATCGAGGCTGTAAGATGGATATTCTCTAAAAAAGTACAAATCAAAAGAAACAGAAACATAGAAACCAGAAAGTCTATAGAGCCGCGGAGCAACACACTATCATCTTCGACAATGTCCAACAATCAAATCTGCGGACCTGCAAAGACCATCTTTACCCCCAGTCCAGGTACAATTACAAAGCACAGATACCAAATGTAAGTGGACAGATAAAATAACAATAACTCACACATGCCACTTAATATTAAATTAGAAAAGTCAACAAAAGTTACAGGCCAGTGTTATGTTAAGCTACGCCAAAACAACAGCGCAGAAGCTCTCACCATCATCCTTGTACAGTCTACTGCTACTTGAATCCAGAGAGCAAGGCAGTATACACATAACAAGATGTTGCCAATCAACCAAACCTGGTAAAAGTATTATATAAACAGTACAAGATGAGGAAAGTCAGAAAACGCAAAGCCTGAAGTCATTTCTAATGATCACTCAGAAGTAGATCTACGACTTCAAAATTGAGGAGAGTTGACACACTGAAAATCCTTGTGAAGTGGGAAAATACATACTGATTAGGGAGTCGATAAATAATAGGCTAAGAAAATTAGGGGTGAAAAAGTGTACCAACATTGCACTCACACCCCCCCTCTCCACCCCTCCCTTCCCCCAACTCTAACAATCTACCTCTGCGCAGCCTATGGATGTAAGCTTATGGAAGCGGAGAACAATATAGATGGTGAAATTGATGAATTCAGTACTGAAATCATAGGTCACAATGCAAGTTGTCCATACCCCACAGAAATAGATAAATATAAGACAAACCAAGAGCGGAACTGTAAACACTCTTCCCACTCTAGAAGATGCACGCATGCTGACAACCAGACGAAGAAAACTACATGAAACAAGAATAAATAGACTCCAATTAAGAAGGAAAATTAAATATAATAATGCACTACAGCTCGTCCAATCAGGGTATAGCATAACAACGCGTACCTTACAGGTCCAGAACACTTGTTAACAGCCAACTGTAGACCTAGATATAATGTTATTCCATAAATAAGACAATTCTAGCGATAACAATTAAACAAGAAATTTACCAACAACCATGACTTCCCCAATTAGATTAACGCGGACGAAACATCTATTTGCAAACACCCATGTAACGCAGCTGAAATGTCGGTTAACAGAAGGATAGCAAACCAATGATGCAAAAGTAAAACAAAAATCAATAAATAATGTGAGGAAGTAGTCAATGATACTATAAGATGGAGGAATTAATGAATCAGTCTATAATCAGTTCCAGGTATCACACCGGAAAATATCAAAGCAGGAGATTCCATGCTCATCGTACTCCTGACCTTCAGGCACTGGCAGACATCGGCCCCCCATACATGATCTTACAACTTTGGAGACCCGAGTTTTGATACAAGCTGGTGACAAGACAACAACAATGAACGAGAACAGATTGAAGCTGAAGAGATTGAAAGAAACATCATTTAAATGATAAACCATCACCACAGCACCCCATTAAGATAATCCAAGTCTTACGGGTTCATCCAACTTAGCTTCAAGGTCCCAAGCATTCCACAGGTTGACGAGGTGGGCATGCATCTAAACCTCTTCGAACGTATTAAACAGGTAAGATGCCCACTTGAAAAGCTGGAAACAAGAATCCTAAAGAATCACAACCATGCTACATTTGAAGTCAAAAACAAATTAGCAACTATGGGAAGGAAGAACAGTACAAATAGAATTTTGTCGAATGAATTACTGAAACGTAAGTCCAGTCCGTACCAAAAATACTCAGAGCTGCTCCTTACACTCGAGAAAATTCTCAAGTACTGGCAAGAAGAACACGGTGAACAGCAGGAAACGAACAAACACGAAAGCAGAAAAGATTGTAAGAAACAGCAACTACATGACTAACTATCAAATGGAAGTTGGAAAGATTGAACAAAACAGCATCTCAATGACAAAAAGGCACCCCCTTGAGAAAACCTATTGTCCAGCTCTCACACAGGCACCGTGCTAGCTTATCTCAAGGTCCCAGGGCACAGCTCAGGTTGACAAGGTAGAAACATGACAGTCCATGAGTAAGATTGCTACTGGAAAAACAAAGAAACAAATAGCTGATAGAAAATACAACCATGCTTACAAAAATGGTCGCTAGATGTGCACCTAAAAGTACAAAACATAGCCAACGAGTGAGATAGCTTCTAGAAAAACAGGGGAACTAAGGGAAACTACCGCCACGCTACAAAAATGATTGCTAAAGCTGAAGTGAAATGCAAATAGCAAATACCGCAAGTAAAAGTGGTATGAATACCAAATGGCAAAGCAATTAATGAAAAACAAGTTCAATGTCAATTTCAGACATCACTGAAAGGAGAGCACGATATCATACTTGAGGAAGTTTTGCACAATGTCAACCACACAGCAAACAACAGAAAATGAGAACAAATGTAAGTTTGGAAAGACTGAACGGAACAGCATCTAAATGACAAACATCAGAAGGCACCCTTTCTAGACAATCTATTGTCCAACTCACACACAGGCACCAAGCTACCTTAACTCATGATTCCAGGCAGAGCACAGGTTGACAAGCTAGTAACGTGACACAATCCACAGGTAAGATCGCAGCTGAAAAAAGAAGGAAATTAAAAGCCTAAAGAAAATTCAAAATATGAAACATAAGCTCAACAACAGTTTCAGAGGTAACTGAAAACCGGCATGGAATGGAATTGATTGGTGGAGCGGTCAAATGCGTTGAGATTGGAAAGAACACCAATGGCAAAAGCACTCTGCTGTGCTCGGCCAACACTGAGAGACGAAAGCTTGTTGTAACGACCTTTCAACCAATCGATACAACCCCCCGAGAGCCACTTTTGCTAAAGAAAAAGAGAGCAGTATATTAGATTACAGAGGCTCTCCATACTCGAGGAAGTTCTGCGCACACTTTTGCTAAAGTAAAAGAGAGCAGGATATTAGATTACAGAGGCTCTCCATACTCGAGGAAGTTCTGCGCACTGGCAACAACACGTCAAACAACAAAAAATGAGAACAAATGGAAGTTTGGAAACTGAACGAAACAGCATCTAAATGAAAAACAACATAAAGGCACCCCCCTTTCCAACAATCTAGCGTCTAACTCCCACACAGGCACCAAGCTAGCTTAACTCAAGGTCCGGGACAGAGCACAGGCTGACAAGCTACAAACGTGACACAATCGACAAGTAAGATCGCAGCTGAAAAAACAATTGACTGCTAACCATGTCAATCAGAAAATATTGCAAGGATGAATAGTATGAATACTCTGGTGAAGGAATTAATGAAACGTAATTCCAAACGAGGGCAAGAGATAACTGGTGCTCTTCATACTCGACAAAATCCACGCACACTGGCGACAAAGCACAGCAAACAACCGGATATGAGTTCCCATGGAAACTAAAAGATTGAAAGAGACAACATAAAAATGAAAAACTATCATGCCACCCCTCAAACAACAGGATATGAGTTCCCATGGAAACTAAAAGAAATGAAAAACTATCATGCCACCCCTTCCAAACATTCTTCCCCACTAAGGCGAAATCTCAGCTTAACTTCAAGGTCCAAGGCAAGCACACAAGTTCTGAAGGTACACGTGTGCCTAAAATTCTAGAACATAATCCACAAGTAAGATAGCTGATGGAAAAACAAGGAAACAAAAAGCTTAAATGAAACTATACCCTTGTCACCCAACACCACATGCCAAGTCACTCCCGCAAACAACAAAGAAGCTCCCAGCAAATCCCCAAAGAAAAGCCAGCTACTAGGGTATAAATCCTCAAATACAAACTGTAAGCCCTAGTACAGTAAACGAAACAATTTCCAACCAAGCATCAAGGTCGAATGAATACCATCGAGGATCAAAAGGAACAGGAATGCCCAACATCATTCTATAATCCACATATGGATGTAAGATGAATGTACTAAAGAGGAATATATAGTTTTATACTGGGAAGAACTTTACGCTATTATAAGTTTGGTAGTCCAGATTTCACAATTAAGAATCAATCAACTATGACTCATATGGAAGAAATATGTGAAAGGAAAACATACTCTACTACAGATGTACCAAGTTGAATGGTTCTCTCGTCCTCTTCCGGTAAAAGGCAAGTATACTAAACCATGACGTACCAAATCGAATGGTTTTTTCATCCTCTTCCGGTGATTGTGGTTTCTATGCTACACAAAAAATATTGCATTTACAGTCTCTCAGAGAATAGATCGAGGCTGTAAGCTGGATATTCTCTAAAAAAGTACAAATCAAAAAGAAACAGAAACATAGAAACCAGATAGTCTATAGAGCCGCGGAACAACACCCTATCAACTTCGACAACGTCCAACAACCAAATCTGCGGACCTGCAAAGAACATCTTTACCCCCAGTCCAGGTACAATTACAAAGCACAGATACCCAAATGTAAGTGGACAGCTAAAATAACAATAACTCACACATGCCACTGATATTACATTAGAAAAGCCAACAAAAGTAACATGCCAGTGTTATGTTAAGCAACGCCCGAACAACAGCGCAGATGCTCTCACCATCATGCTTGTACAGTCTACTGCTACTTGAATCCAGAGAGCGAGGCAGTGTACACATAACAAGATGTTGCCAATCGACAAAACCTGGTAAAAGTATTATATAAATTGTACAAGATGAGGAAAGTCAGAAAACGCAAAGTCTGAAGTCATTTGTGATGATCACTCAGAAGTAGATCTACAACTTCAAAATTAAGGAGTTGACACACTGAAAATCCTTGTGAAGTGGGAAAATACATAGTGATTAGGGAGTCGATAAATAAATAATAGGCTAAGATAATTAGGGGTCAAAAAGTGTACCAACATTGCACACTCACCCCCTACCACACCTCTCTTCCCCCAACTCTACAATCTACCTCTGCACAGCCTGTGGAGGTAAGCTTATGGAAGCGGAGAACAATATAGATGGTGAAATTGATGAATTCAGTACTGAAATCATAGGTCACAATGCAAGTTGTGCATACCACAAAGAAATAGATAAATATAAGACAAACCAAGAGCGGAACTGTAAACACTCTTCGCACTCTAGAAGATGCACAGCATGCTGACAACCAGACGAAGAAACTACATGAAATAAGAATAGACTCCAATTAAGATGGAAAATTCAATATAATAAAGCACTACAACTCTTGGTCCAATCAGGGTATAGCATAACAGGGCATACCTTCCAGGTCCAGAACACTTGTTAACAGCCAACTGTTGACCTAGATATAATGTTATTTCATAAATAAGACGAATCGAGCGACAACAATTAAACAAGCAATTTACCAACAACAATGAATTCCCAAATTAGATTAAAGCGGAAGAAACATCTATTTGCAAACACCCATGTAACGCAGCTGAAATGTCGGTTAACAGAAGGATTGCAAACCAATGATGCGAAAGTAAAACGAAAATCAATAAATAATGCGAGGAAGAAGCCAAAGATACTATAAGATGGAGGAATTAATGAATCAATCTATAATCAGTTCCAGGTATCACTCCGGAAAATAACAAAGCAGGAGATTCCATGCTCATCATACTCCTGACCTCAGGCACTGGCAGACATCGGCCCCCATACATGATCTTACAACTTCGCGGAGACCCGAGTTTTGATACACGCTGGCGACAACACAACAACAACAGGAAACGAGAACAAATTGAAGCTGAAGAGATTGAAAGAAACATCATTTAAATGATAAACCATCACCACAGCACCCCATTAAGATAATCCAAGTCTTACGGGTGCATCGAGCTTAACTTCAAGGTTCCAAGCATTCCGCAGGTTGACGAGGTAGGCGTGCATCTAAACCTCTTCGAACGTATTAAACAGGTAAGATGCCCACTTGAAAAGCTGGAAAACAAGAATCCTAAACAATCACAACTTTTGAAGTCAAAAACAAATTAGCAACTATGGGAAGGAAGAACAGTACAAATACAATTTTGTGAAAATGAATTAATGAAACGTAAGTCTAAAGTCCGTACCAAAAATAAGCTGCTCCTCGCACTCGAGAAAATTCATGAGTACTGGCAAGAAGAACACAGTGAACAGCAGGAAACGAACATACACAAAAGCGGAAAAGATCGAAAGAAACAGCAACTACATGACAAACTATCAACAAACCACCCACACATTCAACATGGCATCTTAACTTCAAGCTTAATTCAATATATCACGCAAAGCACAGGTTAACGAGCTAGATGTTTACCAAAAAAAGTACAGAACATGGTCCACGAGTAAGTTAGCTGCTGGAAAAACATGGAAACAACATACCTAAACGAAAGTTATAACCATGCTACAAAAATGACTGCTAACCAAATCTGAAGTGAAATGAAAGTAGTAGCTAGAATGATGTGAATGCTACAGAATAAAGGAACTAATGGAACATAAGTACCAAGTCAGTTTCAAACATTAACAGAAAAAGAGATTAGGATAGATTACAGACGCTCTTCATTCTCGAGAAAATCCATGAGCACTGGCAACAACACAGCACACGACGGAAAATAAGAACAAATGGAAGTTGGAAAGATTGAACAAAACAGCATCTCAATGACAAAAAAGACACCCTTGAGAAAACCTGTTGTCCAGCTCTCACACATGCACTGTGCTAGCTTAACTAAAGGTCCCAGGGCACAAGCTCAGGTTGACAAGGTAGAAACATGACACAGCCCATTAGTAAGATTGCTGCTGGAAAAACAAAGAAACAATAAGCTGATAAAAAATACAACCATGCTTACACAAACGGTCGCTAGCCAATGCTAAAAGTGAAATGAAAAATATGGTAAAGACATAGTATGATGCCAAGTGGTGAAGGAATAAACGAAACATAAGTCCAGAGCCAGTTCGAGATATCACTCAGAAAAAGTGGACGAGAGATTACAGATGCTCCTCATGCTTGAGAAATCCACGCACACTGGCAACAACAACACAGTAAACAACAGGGTAGTACATATGAAAGCAAAAGAATTGAAAGAAACAGCATCTGATTGACATACTATTTTATGGCAGCCCTTGCGAAAAGATTGAAAGAAACAACATCTACACAACAAACTATAAACAAGGAACCCCATCAAACATCTAACTCTGACATAATCAGCATGAAAAATTATTCAAGATCGTGCAGGACAGGTTGACGAGCTAGAAAAATGATTGCTAAAGCTGAAGTGAAATGCAAATATATAATGGAAAACAAGTTCAACGTCCATCACCGAAAAGAGAGCACGATATCATACTTGAGGAAGTTCTGCACACTGTCAACCACATAGCAAACAACAGAAAATGATAACAAATGTAAGTTTGGAAAGACTGAACTGAACAGCATCTAAATGACAAACATCAGAAGGCACCCCCTTTCTAGGCAATCTATTGTTCAACTCCCACAAAGGCACCAAGCTACCTTAACTCATGATTCCAGGCAGAGCACAAGTTGACAAGCTAGTAGCGTGACACAATCCACAAGAACACCAGTGGCAAAAGCACTCCGCTGGGCCAACACTGACACTGATAGACGAAAGCTTGTTGTAACAACCTTTCAACCAATCGATACAACCCCACGAGAGCCTATTTTGCTAAAGAAAACAGAGCAGGATATTAGATTACAGATGCTCTCCATACTCGAGGAAGTTCTGCGCACTGGCAACAGCACAGCAAACAACAGAAAATGAGAACAAATGGAAGTTTGGAAACTGAACGGAATAGCATCTAAACAACAAACTACATAAAGGCACCCCCTTTCCAACAATCTAGGGTCTAACTCCCACACGGGCACCAAGCTAGCTTAACTCAAGGTCCCAGACAGAGCACAGGCAGACAGGCTACAAATGTGATACAATCCACAAGTATGATATCAACCGAAAAAACAATTGACTGCTAACCAGTACTAAAGTGAAATGTCGATCAGAAAATATTGCAAGGATGAATGTATGAATACTCTGGTGAAGGAATTATGAAACGTAACTCCAGAGGGCAAGAGATTACAGATGCTCTTCGTACTCAAGAAAATCCACGCACACTGGCGACAAAGCACAGCAAACAACAGGATATGAGTTCAGGGAAGCTAAAAGATTGAAAGAAACAACATCAAAATGAAAAACTATCATGCCACCCCTTCCAGCATTCTTCCCCCACTGAGGCAAAATCTCAGCTTAACTTCAAGGTCCGAGGCAAGCACACAAGTTGTGAAGGTACACGTGATACCTAAATCTGTAGAACATAATCCACAAGTAAGATAGCTGATGGAAAAACAAGGAAACAAAAAGCTTAAATGAAACTAACCCTTGTCACCCAGCACCACATGCCAAGTCACTCCCACAAACAACGAAGATGCTCCCACCAAATCCACAAAGAAAAGCCAGCTACTAGGGTATAATTCTCAAATACACAAACTGTAAGCCCTAGTACAGTAAACGAAACAATTTCCAACCAAGCATCCAGGTCCAATGAATACCATCAAGGATCAAAAGGAAGGGCGTTTCAACTTTCCTAAGAGAAGAGGGATGCCCAACATCATATGTCAATACAGCAATACCAATCATGTTGACACCAATAGTGAAAACTCACAGTCAGATACAGCTACACCAGACATAAGATCTATGAGAATGAGAACCACAAGAAGATATGGCCTTCCAGCCAGACGAATGGCAAGTCTTCGCAATCCGACATCACCTCCAAGCAGAAAGCATTGTTGTCACATCATCCTACAGTCGGGGGACAAAGAAGACTGGGTCAGCACCAAGGCAATAGCGGGCCATGAACTAACCAAACCACCAACCTTCATACAACAAAGATAGCACATTTAATTGGATCCAAATATGTCCCCAAGATTGAATAAGTCCTCCAAACATAGCTTAGCTTGAAAAAAACACTAACCTAATAATGAATAGCCGTTCAGCTCGTTAAACACAACTACATCAGACAAACAGATTACTTACTTGGGTAAACCTAAATGCTTTCCACCCTCAATCCGACAATCAAACCAAATAATACCGATCAAAAGTTAGATAAAAAACGAATACATCAGACAAGAGGACATGTCCGAAAACCAAACATTTAAAACCCGATACCTTCCCAGCTTAGAAGAGACCAGTATCGCAAATCGGCCGCCTTCCAGGACTTCCTATTGTTCGATTGCTAGAACGATCTGGTGAAAGGAATACAAGGAATATCACCTCCAATTGGATAATTCCACGTTATCCAATAAAAATGAACCGAAGCAAGCAAACGTCATGTACATAAACAGGCACAAACAATCCTTACCTATGTCTTCACACCTTCACCAGGCCAGATTCTAAAATACTATCATCATATAATTAATTGATTACTTTCAGTTTAATCTAAACCTGGAATATTTTTCGTATTCTAGCCCTGGCATCATCGGAATCAGATAATCAAATAACAAAAACCGTCGGATCACCGGAATCAGATAATCTAATAACGAAATATCTTACTGACAATCGGATCTCCATAATTTATGATCAATCAATTACTATGAAATTAGGAGACCAAAAATTCGTCTACGTTCCTCAAGCACGTCCAGCTCGCTCGATTGAACCTTCCACGAGGCTAACATAAAAACAACAAATCGAAGGAGGCAATGATCCGAACAACCAATTATCGAAACACATAAACAGCTAGATTCAAAATAGCCCATCTAATTACCGAATTCAAAACCTCGGAATTAGGACAATCGCTTACAGCCGATGACGATGACGACGGCGACTACATTTGCGAACCGGAGAACGCAGAACAGAAGGTTAGATTGGTACCTGAAAGCTGGATGTCTTGGGTATTTATATATGAGATGGTTAAGAATGGACGGTTGAGATTTTGAGGTGATAATTTATCGAACGGTTTGAGAGAAGTCCTTATCTTGGTCGGTGTAGGAGATAATAGTACTAGGCGGAACGGAACACTTGTGTGGCGTTAAGCAAGCGCGTTGTAGGAAAGAGTCAAAAGGTTTAAAGTCGGCGATTAGTTGTGTGTTCCTGGTGGCGTAGTGGTCAAAAACTATGGGCTCTTGCCTTGCCTACACGGGCTTCATCGTTATCGAAAGGCGGATGACTGTGTTCGTGGCACACATGCATCATGTGCATAGTATAAAAAATACTTCCTCCATGCTTTAATTATTATTTTGTTTGATCTGATACACAGATTAAAAAAATAATTAATTTAATTATTAATATTATAATTTGTAATTTTTCTTAATGCTCATGTGGTTCATAATTAAAGTAGGAAAAAAAAGTAAGAATAAAATGGTAAAAATAATATTCTAAAAAGGAAAGTTTTCAAATAAGATAATTATTCTGAAACGTACAAAAAATGAAAGGAAGAAAATAATTTAGCGACGGAGAGAGTAGTACATTTTCATTATTTGGAATCTTTAATTTACTCTTTTTGATACTCTCTTCGTTCCGGGCAAAGAGTCTATTTTTAATTTTTTTCGGTCAATTTAGTTAAAGTTTGACCGATAATTAACATAAATTTAGTGATTTTTATGAAGATATGAAAGTTGTAATACATAGTAATCTTAGTACTCCTCCGTCCCGGATAAATGTTTCTAGTTGATAAAGTACATAAATTAAGAAACATAATTAATGATATGCTGTAAAATGTGTTCTGACGATAATACTCATAAATATTAATTGAGTTCAACCGTTCTAATTAATTGGGTTTCTTTTTGATGTGTTATATTAAATGGAGCTTTAAAGGTATATTGAGAAGAATGATAGAGAATAGGTACATCAAAAGTCTTTAGAAAAATTAGTTGGGATATCCAAAAATAGAAAGTAGGAACATTTATCCGGGATGGAGGGAGTATAATTTTTAATTAATGAAATTTTATTTCTTAAAACATAAGTAAAGTATGTAAAATTTTTATTTGATTTATACACATGTTTACTCCTAAAAAAAAATGAACTCTTTACCTAGAACAAATGAGTAATTTGGTCATTTTTTTCATACATAGTAATTGTTTTTTTAAGAGTAAAGAAAGTAAATGGCTACTATTGAATGTTGGGGTTAACTATTTAATTTATGGGTGAATTACATGTCAGTCCCTTTTTCAACATTTGTAATCGTTTCAGTTCACTCATCTTTTTTTAAAATCGAAAAAAGACATTTTTGGGACAAAAAGACGATTATGCCATTAATGAAAGAAAAATACGCGCGCATCAGTAACCCAAGGCATCGCGATGAGTAATTCAAGGCATCGCGTGGGTTAATCATCGCGATGAGTAATAAAGACATCGCGATGAGTAACCAAGGCATCGCGATAAGCAACCAAGGCATCGCGATGAGTAACCTTATTTCTGCATTAGGGATAAGGGCCTCAAGGCTAGGAACAAAACCCTTTTTCTTGTCAGATATAAATGTCCAGTCAGATGAATTTACACATCCTATATTTACCAATAAGAGTTCCAAAAATCATGTCCAGGACTCTGGTTTCTCCATCAACCATTGCATATGTCAAAGGCCACATCCCACTGTTAGCATTAACCCCAACAGCTGAAAGAACTATCTCGTTCACTGGTCAATCTCCGTTGCGTTGCCCAGCATACTGCAATTGGCGAATTAAAGGCATCCCGATGTCTAATTTAAGGTATTTCGATGCCCAATTTAAGGCATTTCGATGCCCAATTTA
Organism: Platycodon grandiflorus; assembly: GCA_016624345.1. Taxonomy (NCBI): domain Eukaryota; kingdom Viridiplantae; phylum Streptophyta; class Magnoliopsida; order Asterales; family Campanulaceae; genus Platycodon; species Platycodon grandiflorus. Next base: position 9,210,809 of record CM028366.1, on the reverse strand, counting down.
AGGCATCCCGATGCCCAATTTAATATAATATCAAAATTGATCAAAATAATTATTTTTGGTTGAAAAATTTATATACAAACATGGTATTGACTTCCTATAACAGTATGGTATTGATATTATACAAAAATCAAACTCAAATTATTGATTAAAGTTCCAAAATCAGTCCAATAACATCTCCCTCTGTTTTCGGACAGCACACTGCCAAGCTCGATTTGGATCTCGAAAATAGTTTTTTTTTTTTTTTTTTGTAGAAAAATTGTGCACAAATGTAGTACTAAGTTAGGATAACAATATGAGATTGATTTTAAACAAATTCGAAGCTTAAAACATATATTAAAGTGGCCAAAACAGCCCAAGAACAAAGAAAAACGGGATGAACTCAAAAAAATCAAATTTGATCAAATTCGTATTCTATACATAGAAATTGATCCCCAAACATGAGGGAAGACTATATTAACAACATGAAATCATTTATACATCAATTCGAACTTCAAATCTGAAGCAACGATGCTGTTGAGGGCATTTTAGAAAAAAAAAATTTTAAGTGTCTTTTAGTAGTTAAAAAAAAAGGTGGACTAGAGAAAAAAAAAAGTTTCAGAAAGTGGACCGACCAGTAATTTCCTGTTAATTTATAGAATGATAATATAGAGGAATAAGTGTAAATTTGTGATGTGTGTATTTTGGACCCCTCAAAACCTTACAGACCTCACTTAAGCAAGTGGGCTCTCATTTAGTAAGGGTCCATTTTACTATATATACTACCCTTCATGTTAACCCTAGATAAGTCACTTTTACTAAGAATATACACTTTCTCTTTCTCTCATGGCCAAGGTACCGACGACTACGCCGGAGGGTTTTAGCGGGGAACCCTCCCCGCCCCTCAGTTGGGAATATTTACCCGATTAATTATTTAAAATTATTTTGTAAATATTCCTTAATATTTTAGATTTTCTTGTAATCATTATTTAAGTCTTAGATAATTGCGTATAAACTTATTTGCTAGTAGATTGCGTGCGACACACTAGAAGGCAACTTTATTAGAACTTTACAATAACTTTGGTAGGTGAAAAGTTTATTAGATTGGTGAAGTTGCTAATGTTTCTTTTGGTTGGTAAAACTACTGACGGATAAACTTTAGTCAGTTGGAGTGGTTTAAGCTTTGGTCAGTTGATGTTTGCTTTGGTTGGCAAAGCTAAAAAGCTTTGGTCAGTTGGAGTGACTTAAGCTTTCTTAAGTTACTCACTGAGAGAAAGTGTTGGTCACTTGCTTTAAAGGAAAGTGAAAAAGTGGCATAAGTATTTAATTCAAAATCAACTTTACACGTGTTTCTTTATGAGAGATTTCTCTTTCTTTCTTCTTTTCTTTATGATAAAGCAAACACACTTTATTCTATATTGTCTGAGATTACCTTTCATAGTCAATACTCTCATTTATTGTTTGCACAGGTTCTAGAGCCTTTTTCACGCTTAGTCAAAATATATGCTCAGAATGACTCTATACATTTAATGCATTGTTGTCACCAATTGTATCATAAAGACTCAATCCAACGGCTACAATTTAAAAACTTATTATAAAAGCCTTGAAGACTTCAAGAGTCAAGTGGAGAGGACCGACGGAACACACATTACATACAAAGAGAGACAGATTTCATTGAAGAGCTTGAGCACCAACACCATATCTTACTCAAGAACAAATGAGCTTACACTCTATTATAATATTTCTTGTTCTAAGTTATTTAACACCTACACACAGCTATTGTAAGCAATCGATGAGTGGTTTTTCAAACTCTTATTTATTTGAAAGCCTCATTTGATTGCACTCACCCAAGAGAAGAAATTTGTTCTTATTTATAGACCCTTCTTCTCTTATAAACACTTGATCAAAATAGTTTTTGTACACAATCTATTGTAATTAAGTTAGCTATTGCACTCAAGTTTTCATTTGTAAAAACTTGACAGTAGTATAGGCTTTATACTTGTAATTGACGGAAAAAAATAGTGCACAGTTTTGAAATTCAAGTTTGACTACCTAGGTAGTAGACGTAGCAGCTTTTAATGTAAACCACTTTATATCCTGTGTCATTTATTTATCAGTTTGCGTGTGTTTTTCACTGATTATCTTGCATCTACTCACAAAGCATGCTGATACAACCTTGTTTATTCTTACAAGCAGCTTTGTGATATACACTTTCCAACCATTCCGCTGCCCCAACCAATATAACAGTTGGTTTCTTTGATTATATTTGGAAAGTAAACCCATTTAATTTAAATTGGAAATGATTTATTTTAAATTGATTAATAGGCTATTCACCCCCCCACTCTAGCTTATTTTTGAGACTCTTGGGGACCAACACCCTCTTACGGTGAATCTTTTGCAGATCAATCGACGCCAGATATCTAAAATTTACGACGCAACGACGATCCATTCGGGACCCGCGGTAAGCTAAATTTTCTATGTATCATCAGTTGGTTCCGTTGCCAGGAACTGAGACAAATCAACGATTCATCTACAAAAATTATGGCTCCGGAATATGATGTCACTGGAGTTATTGTTCTCACTGGTTCAGTGAGTTTTTCCTCAAAAATAAAGCTTGTTGGAACTGGGCCTCTTTTAACAGCAATATCAATGGACAACAACGACGACCAAAGGAAAGGAGAAAAGGGAGAGTGATTAGGAAGCAACGGTAATGTGCCTGCTACCAGAAAAGTGTGAAAGTGAGCTGCACCAATTTTAAACACAAATCTCTTCGCTGGACAGATCCACAACAATGGAGAATAAAGGAGCCAAAATGATAGAGGAACAAAGCACGAGTTGTCGGCAACCATGGCGACGGCTGGACGAGCTGGGTCAGAGCCAAATAGCATGGATCAACAAGCAAACACCACAGAAATGTTCGCCTGCTCAAGATGAAGCCAACGCCGCAAAAATCGCTGCCAAAGGAGGCCACAATTTCCTCCACGTGCCGCTAGAGGCAGCTGACTCCGTCACCGCCTTCTCACACGCCGTCCACGCGCCGGCAACTGCTGAAAGTAGATCTAACACGCTTTCACATGCGCCACGTGCCCCTCCAGTTCTAAGAACTTGCAAGTTGGCCCCTCTACTCCTAAAGATTACAATTAGACCCCTTCAGTCATAAAAAATTATATAGTGGCCCCTCTAGTTCTAAGAACTTGCAAGCTGACCCCTCAACTCTTAAAAATTACAATTAGGACTCTCATGTCTTGAGAAATTGTATAGTGGCCCCTCAAGTCCTAGAAATTTAAATCTAGCCGCTCAACTTATAGAGATTGCGTTCTGGCCCCTATATTTCTGAAAATGGCAATCTGGTCTTTCTACTTTTGGAAAGTTACAAAGTGTGACCTCCGTTACGTTATCAGGTGGCCTATTTCCATTTTTACCCTCCATATTTGCAAATTTTGCTTGGTATGACCTAGTTTTTTGTATGACAATTATATGCTTAAAAAACTAAAGTCAAAAATGACATACCATTTGCATGCTAATTTGATTGCTCAAAATTAGTACAAATTACTAGTAAATCAGGTACTATGTCCATAAAAAGAGCGAAAATGAATGCTTGAGTACTATTAAATTCTGAGGATAAATTATTGTGTTTTATTATTTTATGAAGCATAATATAACATGTTTTTTTTTTTTAGAGAAACAGGGGCGGCACCCTGCTAGATTTTATTAAATAAAAAAAGAAATACAAACTTGAGGGGGACAACCAGCCTGGCCCTTATAAATGAGAGGACAAAGGAGCCTAACCTCGAAAAGGAAATACAACTTAGGAAATTCTAACATACGGAGTGTCCCTAGAATCCATAATAACAGATCCCTTAACAAACGGAGGGAGAGAACTAGAAGATAAAAAATAAAAGTTTTCTCTAAAACTACAAGCATAGTTGGTTAGCCCATCAGCTACAGAATTTGCTTCACGAAAACAGTGCTTGAACACAAACCTCTTATCTCTTTGCAGACGAAGGATGTCACGATAGATATAGATGCATTTCCAAGGAGGATGGATGCCTTTAGTGAACCACTCACAAATAATATAACATGTTTTTTACACATTCAATACCATGTGATTTATGTTCACTTACATGAAATGTATTATATAAATTAAGTTAAATGTGCTTTATGCCCTTAATTTATTTGCTCAAATTAAATCGAGCTACTGCAAAAATATGCAAACAGACATATTGGTAGGCTTAGTCGCACGCCCACTAAATTAGACCTAAACTCGGCCACTAATAATGTAATTAGGGTAAGTCAGGGTCGATCCACGAAGAACAGTGATTATTTGCGAACAGTCACTTGACCAGATTGGGGGTTTAAATTGAGTTCTTGATTAATTCCTACAACGGGAAAATTAAACTAAGTGTTTAAAACAATAATTTAAAGGAACTTTAGATTTGATACTGTTACCAGATTATAATTCTAATATCATTGATAATTCTTTTTCACCATAATACTTATTCACTTGATTACGAGATATATTTCAATCTATGTCTCTTCTTTCAGTTTAGTTTATAGCAGTGGCACACTCACTATAAACCCTAATTAAAATTAAACCTAAACTGGCACAGAAAAGGTCTAAAGATTAATTGATGTTGTTTTAAGAGACTAAATCAAGAACGCTTTCTAATGTTAATTAGATAAACGTCTAATCTTGCCTACTTCCCGAATTGCTATGGCACATTTACAATTCGTGAAGACGCTACAATGAAAACTCTAATTCTGGCACAGAACGAGTAATCTAGCAAAGATTAATAAAGAGGACAAGTGAATTGGCCAAATCCACAAACCTAGAAATCAATCTAAATTAATACAAGCAAGATTATGAACAAGAATTAATTAAGAGAAAGAAATACCTCAATAGAATTAAGAATCCGGATCAAGCTCTCAAATCCAAAGTTATGGAGTTTAGTTCTCCATAGAAATTCAAAGCTTGAGTTTTTGATTCTAGGAAAACTCTCCAAAGTAGATGATAACCCTAAAACTAATAAAAGAAATAGTATTTATACTTCCTTCCTAAACCCTAGGTAAAAAAAAGAAAAATAAAATAAACTCAAAATAATAAAAACTGCCAAAAATACAAAAACCACGAATCCAGTCTCGTCAGGGGACGACTCGTCCCGGACTTCAGCCTTTCTGAACCTGTCGTCTCTTTGATGGGGAATAATTGGGCAAAATGGGGACGACTCGTCCCCTGGGCAAAATTGCAGTTTTCTTCTTTTCTTTCACTTGACTCCTTAGCTTGCTTCCGATCTTCTTCGAATGAGCTTGACTTGACTTCCATGGGTGAAGAACTTGATGCACTTGAGCTACTTTTTGAGGACCAAAAACATTTACAACAAAAATTCTCTAAAATTCTCTCAATATCCTCACAATACATAAAATCACTCAAAGTACATCAAACCTAACTAAATACATGGAAATCACGAAATATAAGACCGGAAAACATAGGAATTACATAGTACAAGTCCGTCCTATCAAATACCCCCACGCTTAGACCATTACTCGTCCCTGAGTAATATCCTAAACTCCAATCTAACACCGGTCTAAAACAGATGCATGAAGGGTAAATGACTCCTAGCCTCCTCTAATCCTCCAACACACGTCCATCAAAAGTCACAAACAGAGCACAAGAATCTCTGTCTCCTTATATCTCCAATAAGTATCCACAGTAAGAACAAGGACCTTAACTTGATACCAACTCCCGATGTAAAACGGTATCCAAGCTACGGTCCACACACAAAAGCCAAGGGGAACTAAATATGACCTATGTCTCCCCCACGCTTGGCTCACACTACATCATCCCTCACAATAAAAAGTTGCTCGGGTGTTAATCCCTCACAACTACCTCATGGAAAACTCCTACGCCCCCTTATTACTCCACAACGAATGAGGATTTCTAACCTAACTCCACTAAACTAATCCTCCTACTCCAATGCAAGAACCTACCCGAAACTCCGAATCCTCCCTTATGCCAACCAACGCCGGTGATTACAAATGATAATAAAAACTCAATCCTCACCTTTTGCCTAAGCGCCCTTCCGGGTTTTCACTTAGCCCCTCAGTTTTTTTTTTTTTTTAGTTTCTTTTCTTTTCTCATTTTTTTTTCTTTTCTTTTTTTTTTTTTTAACAAAGCAATAAGAAAGTACCATGTAAAGATAGAAAATGTACAGATATACAAATCCCCCCCCCCACGCTTAAACCGCACAATGTCTTCAATGTGTGAAATAAAGATTAAGTGCGATGAAAACGTAAAAGGAAAAGATAGGGAGATACCATCATTGATGTGAACTAGAGGCCCCACCAAACTGAGCCCGCCGAGCAGCCTGTCTCTCCCTCCGGGCAGTTCTCCTGGCACGCTGCTCCTCAATAAATGCCTCTGGTACTGGCTCCCAAAATCGCGGATCAGTCCGCTGCATCCACAGCTCCTGCTGTGTCATCCGCTGATCCAGGAAAGCTATGCTATCCTCCATAGCCTCCATGCGATCTCTGTCCTCCGCTCTCTCCCGATCCTCATAGGCGTGACGGTTCTGCTCACGCACAATCCTCTGCCTCTTCTTCTAAGAACGCCCGCATCCGAGCCCATCGATCCAAAGAACCCTGCTGGTTCTGATTAAGCTCATCACCCTGATCACCCTGGTTTTGCTTGGGTTTGGGGTAGAGAGAAAAAAAACTTGGGCTTTAATGGTGATTGAGGTTTGAAGATGAGGGGAAGAAGGTGGATTGCAAGGGTTTGTTAGGGTTTGAGAGGATGGCTATGGAGGTTTAGAAGGAGAGAAAGTGGGTTGTAGGGATTGGAGGATGGAGGATTGTTTGTAGAGAGAAAGAAGAAGAAGAAGAAGAATAGGTTTTGGGGGGGCACGACTCGTCTGGGCTAAGACTTCTTTTTTTTTTTTTTTTTCGAAAAGCGTGACTTCTCGGGCACCAGGGACGAGTCGTCCCTGGATTTTCAAAGGCTCCTGAATCAGCGTCCCGCTGGGGAAGATTTGGTGCAATTGGGGACGAGTCGTCCCCCTTTTCTTCACAAGTTCCTGATTCAGTCGTCCCTGCTTGGGGAAGAATTGGTTCAGATGGGGACGACTCGTCCCGTGGCCTTTTTTTTTTTTTTTTTAAGAACAGGCCCGAGCCTTGATCCATTCTCCTTTGCTTCTCCCTGCACACCACCACAAAACCAATACCTTTAGTAGCACCGATTCATAAAAAAATACAACAATTTACAACTAAATGAAAGAAAAACCAAAAATAAAAAAAAAAACTAAAAAAAACGAATGATTAAATCCCGGGTTGCCTCCCGGTTAGCCGCCCTTCTTTACCGTCTTTAGCTAGACCAAATGCCGGAAAAGCCCCCGGCAAAGCATCCAATTTTAAGACCTTGAAGGTCTAAAAATAATTAGGATTTTGGAGATAATTCACCTCCACATCCTCATTTATTACCGCGCCATCGTGATACAATTTTAGGCGTTGACCATTGACCTTAAAAACTTTGTCTCCGGAGAGACTACCAATCTCAACCGCACCATGCGGATATACCTCCCTCACCACAAAAGGTCCGATCCACCGAGACCTTAGCTTTCCGGGAAACAACCGGAGACGGGAATCAAATAGGAGGACTTTTTGGCCAACCTTAAAGTCCTTCCTAATGATCATTTTATCATGCCAAGCCTTTGCCCGTTCCTTAAAAAGTTGGTTGTTCTCGTAAGCTTCTCTCCGTATCTCATCCAACTCATTTAATTGCAATTTTCTTTCCTCAGCGGACCCATCAATGTTCATATTAAATTTCTTAATGGCCCAAAATGCTCTATGTTCCAACTCCACCGGTAAATGACATGGCTTTCCAAACACTAACCGGTATGGGGACATACCGATAGGTGTCTTGTAAGCCGTCCGGTAGGCCCACAAAGCATCATCAAGCCTAAGACTCCAATCCTTCCTAGATGGATTCACAGTTTTCTCAAGAATTGATTTGATCTCCCGGTTAGACACCTCCGCTTGGCCATTAGTTTGGGGATGGTAGGCGGTCGAAATCTTATGAGTAATGTGGTATTTCTTAACCAAAGCTTCGACCGTCCTATTACAAAAATGTGTCCCCCTATCACTAATGATGGCCCTAGGCATACCAAACCTACACACGATGTTGGACCTAAGGAAATTGACCACTACCCGTGAATCATCGGTGCGCGTGGGGATTGCTTCAACCCACTTGGAAACATAGTCAACCGCTAACAAGATGTACAAAAAGCCGAATGAATTGGGAAAAGGACCCATAAAGTCAATTCCCCATACATCAAAAATCTCACAATTTAAGATAAAATTTTGTGGCATCTCATCACGTCGACCAATGTTACCAACCCTTTGACACTTATCACAAGATTTGCAATAATTATAGGAATCACGGGATAAAGTAGGCCAATAAAAACCACTCTCAAGCACTTTCCTTGCCGTGTTTCTAGCACCGAAATGACCACCGCATGCATGCTCATGACAAAACCGAAGGATGGACGGGATCTCACTATCGGCTACACACTTACGGATCACTTGGTCCGCACAATGCCTCCACAAATAAGGCTCATCCCACACATGATATTTTGCATCACTCCAAATTTTGTCCTTTTGAGACTTAGTAAGTCCCGGAGGGAACTTTTGAGACACAAGAAAATTTACCAAATCCGCATACCATGGTGCGGACGATTGAATCATCCAAAGAGACTCATCGGGAAACTCACCCCGAATAGCAAAGTGGTTATCGGACTTACCCTCCTTAAGCACAAGGCGACTCAAATGGTCGGCCACAAGATTCTCGGCACCTTTCTTATCCTTCACCTCAATATCAAATTCACTCAATAAAAGGATCCACCTAATAAGTCTAGGTTTCGCCTCTTTCTTGGTCATTAGATACTTAAGAGCAGCATGGTCGGTGTGAACAATGACTTTGGTGCCTAAAAGATAAGACCTAAACTTCTCAAGAGCGAACATAACCGCCAACATCTCCTTCTCGGTTGTGGTATAGTTCCTTTGGGCATCATTAAGGGTCATAGAAGCATAGTAAATGACATGGGACGCCCTATCCACTTTTTGACCCAAAACAGCCCCCACCGCATAATCACTAGTATCACACATGATCTCGAAGGGACGAGACCAATCGGGTGCTTGGATTATGGGGGTGGTGGTCAACCTAGACTTTATCTCATCAAAGGACTCCTTGCACCTCTCATCAAAATTAAAATCCACCTCTTTTTGTAACAAAGTGCATAGGGGAGAGGCGATTTTGGAAAAGTCTTTTATGAAGCGCCGATAAAACCCCGCATGACCGAGGAATGACCGGACCTCACGAACATTGATGGGATAGGGGAGGGAAGAAATAACATCAATTTTAGCCCTATCGACCTCTATACCTTTCTTGGATACAACATGACCCAATACAATGCCTTGCTCGACCATAAAATGACACTTTTCATAATTCAAGACCAAATTAGTTTCAATGCAACGGTCTAAAACAAGAGATAAGTGAGCAAGGCATTGGTCAAATGAGTCTCCATGAACAGTGAAATCGTCCATGAAGACTTCCATAAAATTCTCAACAAAATCAGAGAAGATGCTCATCATGCACCTTTGAAAGGTTGCGGGTGCATTACATAGACCAAAAGGCATCCTCCGATAAGCAAAGGTACCGAAGGGGCATATAAAAGTAGTTTTCTCTTGGTCTTCCGGGGCAATTGGTATTTGAAAATACCCGGAGTAACCATCGAGAAAACAGTAATACGCCCTTCCGACTACCCTTTCTAGCATTTGATCAATAAAGGGGAGGGGGAAATGATCCTTACGTGTTACCTCATTTAGACGCCGAAGATCAATGCATACTCGCCAACCCGTTTGCTCCCGGATAGACACCAACTCACCTTTTTGATTCATTGAGACGGTGATCCCGCCTCGCTTGGGTACACACTAAGTGGGGCTAACCCACTTGCTATCGGATATGGGATAGATAATCCCCATCTGCAACAACTTCAACACCTCCTTCTTCACCACCTCCATCATCGGCGGATTCAATCTCCTTTGGGGTTGTTTCACCGGCTTAGCATCATCCTCCATAACTATCTTATGTGTACACAAGGATGGACTAATGCCCTTAAGATCGGCAATAGTCCACCCAATAGCCTCCTTCCTAGCCCTAATCACCCCTACCAATTTCTCTTCTTGATCTGTACTCAACTTGCTCGAGATCACTATCGGTAATGTCTCATTTTCTCCCAAATACACATACTTTAGGCCCTCCGGGAGGGTCTTCAATTCGAGCTCGGGTGCCTTCTCAATAGACGGCACTGGCTTCCCTGGTGGAATCTCCAAATGCGCCTTACCATAAACCGGAGCACCACCCGAAAGACTCATCACCGCTTCCTTCAAACTCTCGGAAATTTCGAAGTCCATCTCAGCAAACCCCAAAGCATTCTCTAAAACTGACTTCATATCATCATTTGTACCACTCACCTTTAACACATCCTCTACCACCGGCTCAATCACATCCATGAAACATAGGGAATGGACATCCTTTGGGTATTTCATGGAGTCAAAGATGTTGAACTCCATGACTTGCCCATCGAATTCCATAATAGAGAACCATTGGCCACATCCAACTTGGTTCTTGCTGTAGACATGAAAGGCCTTCCAAGTAGAATGAGAGCCTTGTGATCCGAATCCATTTCCAACACATAAAAATCAGCCGAAAATATCATTTTTCTAACCCGTACAAGAACATCCTCCACTACCCCCTTCGGGTAAGCATTAGACCGGTCAGCCAACTGTATCACTACCCGAGTATCTTGCAATGGTCCCAATTTTAGGTTCTCATACAATGTGTAAGGCATAACATTGATTGAAGCCCCCAAATCGAGCATTGCTTTATGCTCAGACGAGTCCCCTAGAGAAATGGGAATCACGAACATCCCCGGATCACTGCACTTCTTGGGCATCTTTCTCTGATATACTGCTGATACATGCTCACTGACCTTAACCTTCTTTTGACTCCTTAGCTTCTGATTTCTCTTGGTGGTACATAACTCTTTCAGAAACTTAGCATATCTCGGAACGATCTGAAGAAGGTCCAAGAATGGGATGTTCACCTCTAGCCTTTTGAAAGTATCAAAAATAGCCTTGTCAGGCTCAGGTTTCCTCGACTCTCTTAAGGCATGAGGGAACGGCACCTCCGGCTCAACTACTGGTGGCACTGACTCAGATGTAGCACCTTTTTCCTCCAAATCTTTTTCTGCCGGTACTGTCTTGACAACCTCTAATTCCGGTTCCTCATTAATTACTGTGTCCATCAACTCCTTACCACTCCTCAATGTCATAGCACTCACATTTTTCTGGTTAGGATTCGGTTCCGTTCTTGATGGCAACTTCCCCGAATCCCTAGCCTTCATCCGTCCCACTGCATCCGCTACCTGACCCATCTATTTCTCCAAGTTACCAATGCTCGCATCGGTGCGCTGCTGATACTGCTGAAAATTCTGGTTCATGGTGCTAACACTCTGTGCCAAAGAATTCAGCAATGCCTCTGTAGACTGTCTTGGAGAATTCTGCTGCTGCTGTCCATATGGTGGTCTATAAGAGTTGTACTGATTACCCTGATACTGCTGCTGCTGATAACCCTGCTGATTACCAAACTGCTGTACCTGACCACCTGGCTGATTCTGCTGCTGACCTGTACCCCATCTGAAATTGGGATGATTTCTCCAGCTGGGGTTATAAGTGTTACCCATTGGTCTCTGTCCCGGCTGTGCAAACCCAACTGCATTGACATTCTCCATCTCACCCGTCTGCAAAGAAGGACACGAATCTGTAGGGTGCGTAATGTCACAACAAATCCCACACGGCTTCGGTGTCTGCCCCAGAACCAACTGCTTTACCATGCCCTTGAAATCCTCCATGTCTGTCTCGAGCTTATTGATCGACCCACTGTTAGAACCTACTGCGCTAACCTGCCTCATATTTGACCTCTTGCCATGGGTTCTCGTACTCTTAGCTAGCTCCTCGATCAACTTTTTTGCTTCATCAGTGGTCTTATTCAGAATACTCCCTCCACAACATGCTTCATCAGTGGTCTTATTCAGAATACTCGTCCCCTGGGCAAAATTGCAGTTTTCTTCTTTTCTTTCACTTGACTCCTTAGCTTGCTTCCGATCTTCTTCGAATGAGCTTGACTTGACTTCCATGGGTGAAGAACTCGATGCACTTGAGCTACTTTTTGAGGACCAAAAACATTTACAACAAAAATTCTCTAAAATTCTCTCAATATCCTCACAATACATAAAATCACTCAAAGTACATCAAACCTAACTAAATACATGGAAATCACGAAATATAAGAAAAACATAGGAATTACATAGTACAAGTCCGCCCTATCACATATTAAAAGGGATAAAATGCCTATGTGACATTCCAATTAAGCATAAAAATTATTGTCACTGACATCTCTGTTTAAATACATTTAGCATATTATGAACACATGACTTCATGACTCGATTCAATAAATTCGGGCATACAATAATTAGTGAACTTAACATGCTCCGTTACACCATAGTATGCCACGTAAAGAGTTTTACATGTTTATAGTTCAATACCGCAAATTCATGTGTATTAATATAATTACATTTTATACGATCGTCCTACTCGGATCAAAATAATTATTATGTGACCGAATAAATACAAAGTCATGCAATCCTGTTGCTCTTGCAATAATTATTTAAAATCTTTAGTTATTCACGTGAGGCAAAACATGATTACTTTCTTACTTGCATAAAATAAATGTATAACATTAATTTGAGTTACATTTAAAAGAATATACGCTCGATTTACAAATGAATGCCTCTATATTTTATAGGCATGTTATCAATTATTGCAGTCGCGAGCCAAGAAGAACCCTCACAGAATAATGAGCAAGCCGAGTAATAATCCTCGCTAAAACGAGCAGATCGAACAATTAAAAGAACCTCCAAGTCGGGGGTCGAATCAAAAGTCGAGGTTAAATCAAAGACACTCCAAGTCGAGCTCAAAATCAAACGTACCTCTCAGCCGAGGTCAAATCAAACGAACCTCTCAGTCGAGGTCAAAACAAATGCGCCTCTCAGTCGAGGTCAAAACCAAATGCACCTCTCAGTCAAGGTCAAAACCAAATGCACCTTTTACTCAAGGTCAAAACCAAGTGCACCTCTCAATCAAGGTCAAAACCAAAGAACCTCTAAGTCGAGGTCATACCAAACGAACCTCTCAATCGAGGTCAAATCAAACGAACCTCTCAATCGAGGTCAAAATAAATGAGCCTTGCAGGTCAAGGTCAAATCGAAGATTTGTAAACAGTTCTATCAAAACGAGCCTCGCAAGCTGAGGTCAAAATTCAGGACTCGGTTAGATTTAGAACTAAATGAGTGTCATCAAAAGCAATACATCAAAAGCTCGGCAAGTCCGAGATGAACACGAGCAAATAGTACTCCTCATATATATATATAATGACAACTGAGTTCTTATGCCATCTATATATAGCAATTTTCCTCCTAAATCAGTTTGCCAAAAATAGAAACCCCTGTTTATACTAAACAATTAATGTACTAGTCAAATAATACACAATAAATTTTTTTGAATCCTTGGAATTTGCAACACATTTGCGTTTTTTGAATAGACGCCTTGGGCATCTAAAACAATCCTTGAGTTGCCGAATAACTCAACTAAATTTGGTGTCTACAAGCAGTATAAATAGGATGCATCTGATCGGATGAAATGCTATAAAATGTCCCAATTCTTCAGTTTAGTAAGGAACATCAACTAAGCAAAGCTGCAATGGCAATGAAACTAAGGTTAGCAAGTATTTATTTTGTACATTCGTTTGAAGGAATTTTTATTTTAGAATAATACATTTTTTAACAAACGAATTCGTATTACAGAAGGCGCAAATTAAAAAAAACATCTATCACTTACTTCCTTCCTGAGGAACCATTAAAAAGTCACCATCAACATTGCAGAAGGCGCAATCTTCCATCAATTTGTTGGTAGTTTACCCACAGTGACAAAGATGAGACTCCCGTCAAATAGCAGAGCTTCCAAATCTAGGTTGAAAGCAACAGAATTTTTGGAATCAACTATTATATTGATATGTTTCTCATGTTGCACAGAAGCAATGAAATTTTCAAAATCAACTATTATATTGGTTTAATTTTTACTTGATTAAAGATCCACATTAAAAACATTACTACTATACTATTTCAAGGTAAGGTTTCGGGTTTTTGGTTCTTTAAGACTTCAATGGAGAAACGAAGATTTATTGAAAGAAAAATTAGGAATAGTATGGTTGAAATTAATAAAATAAAACAAAAACAAAAAAACTATGGGCGTAGGACGATGGATGAAAACTCTAAAATGAAGGTTTCTTTAAAGATTACATACCTTGGCAGAATATGGGGGATTTCTGATGAATGAAATTTTACCTCGCAAGTGCACGAGAATACCGGAGTATAGTTGTACAAAAACAAGGGTCGAACCACAGAGACAAGAGAATGATTGAATATTGTTTAACTAATAACTTAACGAACGAAAATAAAAGACAGGGGGTTTTTGTCGATTTCTTAAAAACTACTGACAATAATTTAAACTAATTTATCACCTAAAAATTATCAACTAAATTATCAAAGCAGGCAGATAACGAATTAAACAAGAATTGAGAAGACCTAGGAATTGGGATTCACTCTGTATCTTGGATTTATGCCTTTCTAATTTATGTATCAGTTCAGTTCTAGGATTGGTTCACAAAGGTAAAACCTGGGACGCTTGGATCACGATTTGCAGGCTTAGTATCCCTAATTGTTATACTTTCTTGATCCGTCCATATAACAATCAGGGATCCTTTAAGAACTTAGGAACAATTAATCTCTTTCTTATCTTAGCAAGATTATGAATCAATAAGAAAGAACATTCATAAAAGATGGCAAACATATGACTTATGCATTCTGATCGTGCAATTCATCATACCCTGATAATCTAACGGTTGTAATTACCTACACGCAAATACAACTTAGAAAGATTCGATAAAAATACTTTTATGAATGACTAGAACAATTGAACTGAATAAGATTTATATTAAGGCATAAATATTTGATACAGAGTTACCTCCAATTCCTAGATAAAGAGTTTAGCTCCTCATGATAATTGCAAAAACAAAAACTATTTTATAAATCATTCTTAGAATTCTCAAAATTCTTGAAAAGAAGAAGAATTCAGAAAGAGAATACAGAATAATCTCCCACTATATTTTTCTCTCCAAGATGTCCTAAATTCTCCAACATGAGTTACTTAAATACCAAGTTCCAGGCCTAAGAAAGTTTCCTAAAACAAGAAGGAAATAGGGCAACTTAAAAAACGGCATAAGGCGGCCGCTCAGGCGCGCGCGCAGAATCACTGTTGCACATTCTGGAAACGGGGCGGCCGCGCTACTTGATTTTTTTCGATTTTTCCCTTGCTTAATCTGATTCTTGCACTTCAGTCCCTCAATTTCCCAGCATAGCTCAAATAACCTCTAATTTGCACCAACTTTCACACAGGAACCTGAAACTTCATTAAAGCACTAGCAACCCATATTAGATAACAAAAAGCTCGAGAAATAGCTAAATTTAAGCCGGAAAAGTACCATTCGGATAAGTATAAAACTCATCCATCAATTTCTCTTTGGGCCACTTTATTTTCATTTGAATTATATAATTATTTGGTCCCTCGGCTTTACCAAATCTATGCGTTTGGTCCCTCCGCTTAAAAAAAATGCAATCTAGTCACTCGATTTGCATTTTATTAAGAGATTGCCCCCTTTCGTCGCTACCGATAGAATTTCCGTCTAATTTTTTTAAAATACCCAAAATACCTTTATCTTCATTAAAATGCCCAACACTCTCACTTTCTCTCACCTCATAACCCAAGTCACTCACCTCTCCCAATCCCTCCTCAACCTCAACATCTCCAAAAACGATGTCGTCCTCATCCTCTCCCCAAACTCGACCCTCTTTCCTGTTGCCTTCCTCACCGTCACTGCCATCGGAGCAATCGCCACCACCGCCAACCCTCTCTACACCCTCACCGAACTCAGCCACCCACTCAACGACTCCAAACCCAAACTCATCATCATCGTTGACCACTTCTACCCCAAAGTCAAACCCTTCAACTTACCTTCAATCCTCCTCTCCCCACCACCACTACCCCCATTTCAAAACAGTAACCCCAATTTGTATTACTATTCTGAATTAATTTCCAAGACCCCAAACAGGGCCTTGCAATTGCCTTACCCTGTTTCTCAAACGACGTGGCCGCTATCCTTTACTCCTCTGGTGCGACCGGGTTGAGTAAAATTGTCATCGTAACAAAACTCATCTCCGCGTACTCCCTCTTCAAAAACCCACTTGAATCCCGACTCCTTTTTGACTCGATTCGATTCAAAGATGTCTACTTATGGAACACATTGATCAATGGGTACGCAAGAAACAATCTATATAATGAATGTTTCAACATTTTGAGTTTAATGTGTCGAAGCCACGACTCGCCTGATGAGTTCACGTTTTCGACTCTCGCTAAACTCTCCGGCGATTTCGGTGACTTACTTGCCGGTGAATCAGTTCATGTGAAGTGTACTAAAACTGGGTTTGTTGCGAAAAGTGTGCTTTCGAATTCACTAATGTCTATGTATGATAAATGTGGTCAGTTTGTGGAATGTCGGAAACTGTTCGATGAAATGCCTCTAAAAAATGTTGCTTCTTGGAACGTTATTATTGCAGGATATGCTAATTATGGATGTCATGGGTTTGATGAGAAAATGTTGGAGTTTCTTATGTGTATGCAAGATGATGGCTTGAAGCCTAATGAGTTTACGGTTTCTAGTGTTCTACCTTTGTGTAGGGGGAATGGGAAGTGGGATTATGGAAGGGAGCTTCATTGTTATATCATAAAGAATGAGTTGGATTTGGCTGTTGGTTCTGATGTGCATTTAGGGAGTTGTTTGATAGATATGTATTCAAAGAGTGAAAGAGTCAATGTTAGTCGACGAATTTTTGATCGGATGAAGTTTAAGAACATTTTTGCCTGGACGGCGATGATTAATAGTGTTGACTCACCGAAACTTCATTGCGATGGCGTTAATGGTGACTTGATTATATGTGATGAAGATAAGGGTATTAAAAATCAAAAGAAGAGAGAGAAGGGGGGAGAGTGTGTGATTAGGGATAGTTGGGAGGGGGGTTTCGGTCTCTTGAAGGGAAGCATTAAGGGTAGTTTGGGTATTTAAAAAAGAAACAAACGGAAAAATAGACGTTGACGGAGGAAAGGGGGAATCTCTAAAAGAAATGCAAATCGAGTGATCAGATTGCATTTTTTTTAGCAGAGGGACCAAACGCATAGATTTGGTAAAGCCGAGAGACCAAATAATTATATAATTCTTTTCGTTTTATGAAATGGGCCACTAGGATTCTAGCTTTGTGTGTGTTTATTATATATATATATATATATATATATATATTATTCTTGAATTATTTGGGTCATTTTTTGATAGCCTATAATCAAATGTATTTTGGACATTTAATGGTTGAATCAAAAAATTAAATTCAATCAATTGATATATATTTTATTTTTCTTAATTTTTATATATTTATTTTGTTCTTCTTTTTGGGGTTTGTTATTTTTAATTAAACTGTCATATATAAATTATTTCAAATAGAATTTTAAATCTTAATATTTTAATTATTTGTTTGGTTTTCATAAAATGAACTCATAATCTTTACGTTGTAATTATTTGCTTAATTTATTAATATTTGTTTAACTATTTGTTGTAGAAGTTAATATTCTAAATGGAAGCAATGTTGGAGACAAAGTGTTTATCACAAGAATATTATTGTCTCTACTAGATGTGAGACTACCTTTCAAGATCCAGACAATTTACATTGATAGTATTGTATTGACAATTAATAAAAGTCAAAGTCAATCATTGTCGCATGTAGGACTCTTCCTGAAGAAGTCAGTGTTGAGCCATGGGCACCTTTATGTCACAGTTTCTAGGATAACAAACCGTTCTGATCCCAAAATATTGATATGCGATGAAGAGGGAAAGTCAACAACTAAAACAACAAATATAAGGAAAATTTTCATAATTTATAATATTATCAATACAATGATGTATTTTTATTTAAGTGGTTGTCTCCAAAAATATTTTTCCTTAATTTATTTTCTTAATTTTATTTTTAAATTTAATTATATATATATGTTCTTGCGTTTATAAATTTAGTTTCATTTAGAGTCCGTTTGTTCGCGCGTTTTGGCCAAAACGCAGCTTATTCCTTAACTTAGCGTTTCAATGCTGCGGTAAAAAACGCTGCGTTTTCAAAACGCAGCTGCGTTTTAAAACGCTGTAATTCCTAGTTTTTTCCCAAAACGCAGTAGGGAATAAAAAGCAGCGTTTTGACATAATATCCCAAACGCATTTATAAAGAAAAAAGCCGCATTTTAAATAATGAGCGTTTTAGAAACGCTGCGTTTTTAAAACACTGCGTTTTCAAAACGCTGCACCAAACGGGCTCTTAAAGCCAAAATCAGACAAGTAAAAGCCTTCTTCTTCCAAAATTTTCTTCTCACTCCCCTCTGCTGATCTCAACCTTCTTGATTTTCCCCAATAAGAGAAGACGTTTGAAAATAGATTCCTTTTTTGTGGAAGCTTGTCGCAGAGAGCTGCTTGATAGAAAAGGTTCACAACTCTCGCTTAGCAACAAGGAGCTAATGCGATGCGACGAATCCATTCTTCATCTTCCCCAATTTGAATTTCTCTCTCTCTCTCTCTCTCTATATATATATATATATATATATATATATATATCACTCACCCATTCTCTATATCCAGAGGATTTTTGTGTAAATAAAAATCCCTAATCAATGTTCAATTTACACTCCTCAATGCACAATTTACAGGGTTGGGGTTGACTTTAATTTTGAGGTGGATCTAGGGTTCATTGAACGGAGTAGAAAGAAATTGCTAATAGAAAAGAGTCCCCCGGAACCATTGAATAGCGAATTCTCGAAGGGGGCTGGGGGCTTTCAACTAGCTTAAAGAGGCTTTTCTCAATCTATCTTCACCCTTCAATTTCCCTCTGAAGGTGTTAGGCCTCCTTAGGACTAGAAGAAAGGACAGACAAATGGCCGTTGAAAGGATGTCTCTTTTCGATCAAGATATGGCCTGATGTCGCCATACGATCTTGTCTCAAAGGGATTTGTATATGGATTTGTTAAAAGTACCTAAGACCTAGCCTATGCTTTCAGGGAGACCTTGAAGGAAATGTCTAGGATCTTCGCCTGAATTAGGTGTTGGCGAAGGAATGGTTGAGGATGGAGAGGGAACACGACGGAGTGAAGTGGTCTGAGGAGAGCGGGTGGAATGGCCTGGAACGGTGACGAAGAAGAAAAGGGGGAGTGAGAGAGGAGGAAATGTTAGTTATGTTTTCTCTTTCTTGATTTTTGATTTTTGATTTTTTTTTTTTTATGTTTTTCGTTTTTGATGTGTTAGGCAATTACTAGAATGCCCTAGCAGTTATTATGGTTAAAGGAATTGCTAAGGGTATTTTCGCCAATTTCTCTATCATTTAACATTTACTATTTAAGGGTAATTTAGGTATATTGAAAAATTATAGACGGAAATTTTAACCTTAACGGTGAGAGAGGGAATTTAACCAATAAATGAAAGATGTAAGACCATATAAATAGATTTTAAGAAGTTAGGACCAAACAAAAAATTGAGTTAAAATTGAGGGACCAAAAAATATTTTAAATCTTTTAGTAACATGATTTTTACTTTTTAAGACATAAAAATATTTTTTCAACAACAGTAAAATAATTACTTTTTACCAAATAAAGGTATGTTTTACGGGAAAATAAAATAATTAAAAAAACTATAATTGCAGCTTTTATTTCAAGTGTCAACAACAACAACAACAATATTAAATAAAAATTATGAAGTACAAAAAATAACAATGACCGAAGTCTAGTCTTAATATTGTTAAATATCAGTAATTAAAGAGATAAGTCATATTTTTTCCATCACAAAATAAATTTCCTCTATTGACCTAACATGGTTTTTTTTTTAAAAAAATTGACTACTTAATTTAACACCTTCATGGTTTAGTTTAGTTTAGTTTAGTTGTAATTAATGACTCGTTGTCTTTTCAATCCCATGAATACTTTAGACAAATAGATTTATAAAGTATAAAACGAAATACTTATTTTAAAATATCCAAAAAAAACAAGTAATAATATTTATTTTCTTATAATGATCAAATTTAAAAGTAAATTTGACCTTTAGCAGTGAGTGGACAACTAAAGAAAAGTTATTATAAAAACAATTTCCAACTGTAATGCGCAAAGCATACCCCTTTTCTTTTTTTCTTTTTAGAAAAGGCAAAAAGGCGGAGCATACCTACTAATACTATCAGAGGAAATGGCGTCAATGACTAGCGTGGATTCGAGATTTTTTTTATGAAAGTTGATGAGAGGCTATTATCATCTCTTAAAATGTTTCTTTACTCCCTTTATTATATTCATATAAAAGTTAAAATATTGTGTGTTTACACAAATTTATTCTACATGGTATATACTTCTATTTTATTATTATTATTATTATTATTTTGTGTCCTAAGGGGGAGTGGGAAGAAATCGAACCTTTGACCTCACATTTTACTCCTACGTGTGTAATCAATGAAGGCTATGAAGCTATCAATAACTAGGAGTTAAAAAAGCTATCAATAATTTGTGAAGAAAATGAAGTCTTCAACTTTGATGTATGAGCTTTAATGCCTTAATCAATCTTCTTCAATGTTTTAAAAGAGATCAATTTATAATGAGAGTTGTTGGAGTCGTTAGAGAAAATGATGTCTTCAACTTTGATTTTCAAATTTGATGCATTTAATTCAAAAAAAAATAATGAGACTTGGCTGTCAAACAAAGAGTTTCTGAATGCCTAAAATGCATTAAGTGCATAGACTAGGTAGCTAAAAATGACAAACTTTGCTTTTGACTTTAGAAAGTTGCATATGGATGTCTTAGCCACTGAGTGAAAGTGATTGTTGGCGTCTTCGGGGGCTTCAACAGTGTGTATACATTTGTGGAGATAAGGCTAAAATGAGATTTTTTTATCTTTCACGCAGACATCTATTTAATTTAATCTACTAGTCTTCAAATATCGACACCTTTTGTGTTGAAAACGCAGGCAGATTTTTGTTCGAGATCAGGGTTGCCGAAAACTAGATCCTAACAATCAGCTAAGATTTTAGCAAAAACTAAGTTTAAGATCTTATATTGTAATGTGACTACCACTTATATGAAAATTAGGAGTTTTTAATTAAGACTAAGTAATGAACTCAATCAAATTAACAAAAGGTTACATTTATCTAAGCTAACAATATTCATATGTCAAAATAAGTTTTGATATATCAAACATCAACAATCACTTTTATAGAATTGATTTCACAATCAATTTAATATGTACTTTCTTCGTTCCAGCCAAATAGTCCACGTTTGAAAAATCTAATAATCAAGGAATACATAAGTATCATTAGAATCGGTCATACTTGCAAAAATGCTTGAGTATAATTAATACGGTTATACCACTTGTGGAGGGTAAAGTTATAAAATTATTAAGATTGTAGACATAATTTTTAAAAGTAGATTGTTAATGTAAAATATCTCAAAATAAAATAGTGTATTCTTTGCCCTAAAACGGAGGGAGAATGTAATAGTCATAGTTAGTAAAATGCTGAATGTATATAGTACTGTTATGACCATGTATTTTAGTTTTGATGAGGTTTACAAAATTATGTAACCCAGTTAGATCCTCAAATAACGTATTTTTTGATTTTCTAATAAAATTGTAAAAGAGTTATCCTAAAAAACTAAATAGCTAAAGAACATAGCTTTTTGAGAAAGAACTAAGGGATTAGCTCTTTGAGAAAAAACTAATCGGTTAGCTGTTTGATTATATTGTCAAGCCTCAAGTTTCAAAATTTTACAAAAGACCTCCTGCAAATTATTGAAGATTCGAACATCATACGTACTCCAGAAAGTAGGCAAGATTAAGCTTGATTAAAAGAAATTTCGTTCCGAACAAGAATGCATCATCCAAATTTATTTTCGAGTTCGTGGTATCAAGATATTTGCATTATATAGTAAATGAAGAGTTTTTGTGGAAGGGGTGAAAGCAAAACATAATAAAAAATTAAAAAAAATTTATTGTTTCTCCACCAAACATTATTAACCAACAAATGAAAACTTTGAAGACAAATGCAAATGAAAACTTTGAAGACAAATGCACCAGACAAAAGGAATAAAAGAATCTTCAAACGGTTATATTAGCAACTGGACTACAAGCTCAGAGAATAATATAGACAAGTTGCAAATACAAATCGCAAGAAATAAACGTTACATAAAAGCTAGTTCTCTCCATCCATTACCTATTGTGAGAATCCCGATCCAAGCCTCGTTAATGAAAAACGAGCAGTTTTTGAATATATGGACAAGTGCGTTGAATACACACGAGTCTCATTATGGACTCCAAAAAATGTAATAAATGTGTAAAACACATTTATAACAGAGTCGTCACCCTCGTTTATAAAGAAAAACTGAGATTGTGGGTTCGGTGGCTAAGTTACGAGTCGGGAAGATGTTAGACACCCAATTCACCTTTTCGGTCTCTAAGGTTGCATGCTTGTTAAATAAAATGCTACGGGTCAATACACGTTACGTGATAAAAATAAATAATAAATTGCGGGACTTGTGTCCCTGTTCATGATATGTAATAATAATATATAAATACATAAAAATAAAATAAACAAAATAATTTTATTTGATAAATTTATATGCATATCAATTTTATAGAAACAACATCAACAACAAATTACAATAAAACAAAGTTTATTTAGTTTAAAACAAAACAAAACAAGACAATACAATGTGTTGCATGCAAAAATGGGTTTTTCATGGATTCTGCGCCGTGCACAATCCAGGACACTAATATGTCTTGTATTGTGCGTCGTGCACAATCCAGGACACTAATCTGTCTTGTATTGTGCGCTCTGCACAATACAAGACTCTCCCTATCTCACTATGTTTTCTGGACAGTAGGTTGGGAGCTCTATTGGAAGTTCAAAAATGTTGTTTTTGGCTATGGAATTGATACTATGCATGCGGGTAAGCTAGGCTAACAACATGAGATCAAATTTACATGAATTCGAAGCTTAAATCATGGATTAAAGTCAAGAAAACGAAAAATTATGATCAAGAACACAGTGATCAATTTATGAGATTTGGAGGTTGAAATTATGCATATTTACGTACTGAAATCATCAGAGCATGTTTATTTACATGTTTATAATTCAATTTAAGCTATTTACATGTCTAAATCGAATAAAAACTAACGAACCAAAGGTTATTACCTTCTGTCATTTTACAGAGATTCGGGCCAAGTTCTAGGTTGTTGATTCGTGATTTGTGCTTCCCCTGCTTCCGATACGAGGAAAGAAAGACTTACGTTTTGTTTGTATTTGTGTTTGTGTGTGTTGTGTATGTTTGCTGTTGTATATGTGTATGTGTATGTGTGTAGTATGCGTGTGTGTATGTGTGTTTGTCTCAGAGAGAGATCAAGAAAAGTCTTTCACTTGATTGAGAAGGAGTATTTATAGGAGAGAGTAACCCACAAGCCCAAGTTTCATCCCAGCTTATAGGTGAAGGCTTGATCAAAATATCTTTTGAGAAAATTGCCTGGGTAATTGCTCGCAGGCTTGAAGATGAAGAATTACTTCTTTGGTGCGCGGCGCTCAATTGGTGATTTCCCATTTTCTGGCTTTTTGCACTTTGGCCCTTGGATTTCAAGCTTTGACACTCTAGTTTTTTTTTACTTTGATTTGAACCATTAGTTTTTGGAGGTACTTCCGTCATGTCGTTAGTCCGTTGTTGTTTGTGTAGATATTTTTTAAGTACTTGTAATTGTCATAAAATTGTGTTAGTCCATTTTGTAAATAAATTAATATTTATCGGACAATGTATAATAAGGGTACGAATTTCGGGTGTCTACAGAGCCCCTTGGCGACGTTCGCTTACGAGTAAGTGAGCGTCGTCGAAAAAGATAGATACCTAAATTTCGTATAAAAAGCAAAAACATTGGCTGGGTCCCATGGGGTTACCTACGTATCTCGATAGGGAATCAAACCAAAACGTAGTTCGGCAATGTGGGCGCAAAAAGCTATGATGGCCGCACCTCCTAAGAGGTTGCCTAGGTATCCCGAAGGAATCAGACCCAAAATGTAGTTCAAAGGTGGGATATAATTTCATTTTTGAAGATGTGGAACATGTTTTTTTTTTCTTTTTTTCGAAGATTTAAAACAATTTTTTTTTTGTTCAAAGATGTAAAAAAAAAAATTCTTATTTTTTTTTTCAAAAATGTAAAGCATGTGTGTGATATAATTGGGTGTATAAACGTGTGTGAATGCACTGTATGATATGATTGGATGGTCAAATCCATAAACCCCAAATTTGCATCCGTTGGGAAATGACCAAGAGATATTGTCTTGTGTGGTGTCTGATGGGGACATATTTTGAGCTGTTTCCGTTGAGCGGTTAATTTTTTAGAGGCCTCAGGTTTGCACCTGTGGGGAAGCGACCGAATAACTGATACTACTGGGGATGATTCTGAGTGCTGCATCGTCAGAGGCGTTTTCTCGATGACCTTAGGCAAGATGCAAGTGTTGAGTCGTCAGTGACGTTTTCTGATAACCTTTGGCAAGATGGAAGTGTTGAGTCGTCAGCGATGTTTTTTGATAACCTTGGGCATGATAGAACTGCTGAGTCGTCAGTGACGTTTTCTGATAACCTTGGGCAAGATGTAATGTCATTCATGGATGCTTTGAAATGATCGATTGAGATATGTTAGATGTCGGGCCCTTTATGAGGCTCGGGCGAGACTTGGAAAACAATGTTGCTTCAGGAAAGGTTTCCTATAGAGATGTTTAAAATAATTTGTTGGCTTATGATAGCAGAGCTGTTGGTGGTGCTTGATCAACCTTGGGTGAGATGTAATCTACCGATAGGCTTGGAAGGTAGATGTTTGACATAATACATTGTCCTTAACTTGCGGGGTGGTACCTGCAGGAAATTTATTTTTCGCAAAGGGTTGATGTGACAAATATTGATAAATGCAGACAGATTCAATGATGAAATGCAAGCTCATGCAGACAGAGAAGCTCTGTATGCGAAAAAGCTATGAATACTTTAATCAAAATGGGACTCCAAAATTGGAGTGTGTGTTTCTTCTTCCTTAAACATGTACAGACAAGACATGATGAGGCAAGGGTGATGGATATATGATGTGGTTGAAGGGATCGACATGTCTTTGTGGTGGTTTCTGCAAGTTTATGAATGTATTACCTGTTGTAAATTTTTGGATGAATATGGGTGAAATTTTGGTCCTTAAGATCGCTTGATCAATACATGCATTGTTGAATGTAAACGCACACACAAGCAAGAATACTCGGTCAAAATAAGTAATAAAGTGATAAGTAGAGTGTCGAACCCACGAGGAAGTAAATTGGTTGTTTTTAATGAGTACCAAGCACATTGCAATTTTGACTATATCTAAACAATCGATTTTGAGTGATTTAACTAATTAATTAGGCTAAACAAGGAAATAAAGAAAGCAATATTAAAACGGGGTTGATTTCAATGAGAGATGGTCTAGGGTTTTGACTTTCAATTGGCTTTTTCGTTGTGATACAATAAGGGATTCCTATTAGTGCTATTTTATTATTGGAAGTCGGAGATTCAAAGATCACCGTTAAGGGCTTTCACTTCGTATAACGGAGCTAATTAAGGGTATAAAATCACGAGCTTTCACTACGTATGAATTTATCCTATTAATCGCTTCCAAACACAAAACCCATATTGACTATCTTAAGGAGGATTTGTAATGTTGACTAACCCAACCAAAAGACAACTATATAATATTTTTCAAAATCACTAAGTCATTTTCATGCACCTAGCAATTTTTAAAATCATGTAATAGGTGATCAAATTATTACAAGCATTAAGAACACAACATAATACCCAAAAATGGTGAATAACAATTAATAGTAAAACCCCAAATTAAAATCACAACATTTAAGCCAAAATCATATCAAAACCCTAGGCAAGTAATTTAGCTCATGATGCTGTTAAAATAACAACCAAAATCTTCAATGAAAAGCATTATCATTAAATAGAAATAGAGAAAATATTGTACAATACTTTTCAATGGAGGAGAGGTTGATAATTCATAGCTTTCTTGAACAATAATGGTGAGTAAATGAAGAGAGATGATCCAAGAGTGCTGTTGAAACTCAGCTGCTATATCTCTCAAAACTGATCTTTTTTTTCTCCCCTTTTGATTCCAAAAAAAAACCTAAAGTATTCAATAAGCTAAGGAGGGGCAGAACTGTAAAAGAACAAAGGGAGGCAGCTGATCCAAGGAGAAAATTGGCTGAAATGTGAGATAAAATGAGGCGCAGGTTGTGGCAGGCAAACGGGTAGCCCATTCTTCAAAAAACGCGGACCATCTGCGTCTAAATGGTCAGCGTGTAAGGTGAAGCAGGCAGGAGGCTGGAGCGGGTCTAGAGCACCAAGGAGGAGGCGCGGATCCTGGGCTGAAGCAGGCGTGACGCGTGTCGCGCTGATAGGCCGCCAACGCATTAATGAGAAGTTTCTCATTTGCAGTGCTACCCCCTACTTTTGTAATTTTCTCCAGTTCCCCTTCCCTTCAAAATGAGGCTCCCAAAGCCCTTTTGCTCCCAGGCTTTGCAAAATGGTCCTAACTTAGCACAAGCTTTAATTAACTTCATTTCTTTTCCAATTTTTACCTCGATTTTGCATACATTGAGCCTTAAAACCTTGAATATCTTCAAGAAACTTACATGAAGCACAAAATACATAAAAATAGGATCTCGAACACAATTAAATCATAACCAAAGCCCAAAATAATCATAGGAAAACTATAAAAACAATAGAAAAAAATACAAGCTTATCAGCTATTGAATATCAGCAAGTTTATGAATGTATAAGCTGTTGGAAATTTTGGGATGAATATGGGTGAAATTTTGGTCCTTGAGGTTGCTTGACCAGTACAGCATCCATATTCAATTTCAGTCACTCATTTGGTGTGTCTTCCTTCTTAGGCGTTGGAAGGGGTATTGGTTCAATGGTGTCTCAGAAGGGATTCTTACTTATCTCAACTACCACTGTCTTGCCATGTTTCTATAGGGAAAAGCCCCACGGCCCACTTCTGTCAAATGTTGAGAATATGACTTCCTCGCTTGTAGTGAAGAGCCATGATCTATGATCAAAGGTATGGAGATCTGAACTTGTGCCATCTTTGTAAGAAGGAGGTATGGTGAAATCAGTAGTGAGACAAATCATATCTTTGAAGATCGAAGGGTGCAACCCCCTTAAGCCCTAGGCTTATACGTCTTTGTAAGAGGAAGTATGATGAAATTAATTAGACAGATCATATCTTTGAAGATCGGAGGGATGCAACTCTTGCTCACCATTTTGTTAACCTGGAACATGTGGTGACAACCATTATATGAAGGTCAGAGGGTGCAGCCCCAAGCTCGTGTCTTTGACAAGATGAACAAGCTATGCCGCCGGTGATAAAGATCCCGAATCTGAAGATCCAAAGGGGTGCAGCCCCTTGTTTGCCCTCGGGCCATGATGGAAACAATGATCTTTGATCAACTAGTTGAAGGCTTGAAGCCCTAGTAGACTTGATTGAGAAGTTGTAATGGCGACTCGAGTTTTGCGTTTGGTGAGAAGACTCAAGTATGGTGAGGTTGACGAGTATGCCCTAGGGAGACTCGATTTGATGAGTTTAAGTGAGATGGATAAAAAGCCTTAGGGTGACTCGATGAAAGAAAGGACAGAAAGAATATGCTCAAAGAAATAAAGAGACAACTCCAAGAGGACTCGAAAACCTTGAGTTCACTATATCGCCGAACATCCCTTGATTGGTGGGTTATGGACCCTCCTTGGTTTTTATTGTATTTTAATGTCTTTTGTGTATATAGCTGGCAATCAGCATGACTCAGATCATGTTATAACCAATTGTAACAAAGTTATCGATGACAACTGGGCCTGGCTGGAAAGGTTAAGTGTTTAGGTTTGATGAAATGTTTGGGTTTGGATGTGAGATTGACTTTTGGGTTAAAGGTTTGGGGTATGGCCTTCATGGTTGGTTTGGCTGTTTGGCTATGATGGTCGGTTATCTGTTTGGCTTTGCTCGAGAGAGAGGCTCCAATTTGCTTGAGAGAAAGATAGAGAAAGAGATAGATTGAGGGAGATAGAGAAAGATCGCTCACGAGAGGCTCCTCTTTTTTTTTTCTCTTTATATATATATATATATATATATTCATAGGCTGCCTTTCGGGATTCAACCTAAATAGTCCTCTCGACTTTTATTTTTTAGCGTATGTAAGAGAACAAAGAAGGATGAAAAAAGTACTCTCTCTCATTGTGGAGCGGGTGAATGATCACTCTTGGTCCATATAAGGATATAATAGTTCTTGCTTTGAAGGGCGCAAACTCAAGAAGATGATCTCTCGAGCAAACGAGGGTTGGAAGGGTATTTTAGTGTTGGCAAGACCTATGAGTTGTGTATGGGTTTAATATAGGTGTTGCCCTTGAGCACAGCTTGGTATTTGGATGAGGTTTAGTGTTTTGGGTTTTGGGCGTGGTGACAGCCCAGTGTGCCGGTAACAGCTCAATCGCAATGAGTCGAAGATGATCTTTGTCAACACACTCGACTCACTCTGTGTATATTTGCGTGTTTAATTGTTTACGGGCCCATGACTTCGAAATGATTCATTATTGACTCGTGTAAAGTTTATCATATTTTTTAGTGAGTCAATTAATCATTTGGTAGACTCGACACCCAAAGGACACTTATCGATAAGCTAGATTCAAGGGTCAAGAAATCACATAAGAATTTGACCTGGACTCGATATTTGAGACAGACTCGAAAAGGTTCAATTTAGAAACTCAATTGACTTGAGAACAAAAGATTATATAAAAGACGTGTAAGCATACTTCACAAGAAATATTGATACTACGGGCAAAAGGGGTATGTTCTTGGCGGTCTGTCACTCCCAACCATTATTCATTGATTCATGGGATCTTAGTTATCACTTTCAGAAGAGGTTTCTTCGACAACTGTATCATCATCGACAATGTGATCGTAGGTCTCGCGATCTGGATCGCTCATACTAAGATGATCTCAAAGCTTCTTGAACGAGTCTCTATGAGGTCGGTAAGAATTTCTTCATCGATGCGAAACCCAACACCCAGGATGACAGAGAAGTCGACATATGACAAGTACCGCATTCGTTCATAGAAAATAGGCTGAAGATTATTCAAAAGGATGCGCGATTGCTCGATTGGGTCAGGCCTTTCAAGAGCTTGCGCTACTTTCTTCTTTCATCTTTCGGTGAAGTCAACAAAAGTTTTATTTTCCTACTGAGTGCAAGACTCAAGGTCTCGCCTATTCTTTCCCCAATTGCTATTGTCTTTGTACCTCTTCCGAAATTCATTAGCAAGCTTGTCCCAGGTAGCGATTATAATGCTATCAACTGACATCAACCACTGTTTAGCAACCCTTGGTTCATCGGTCAACTATGGCCGAACAGAGAAATCATCGAGTTTTTTTCAAAGGGTTTCAAAGAGGAAGGACGAGAAGAAAAAAAAGAGGGAAGGAGGGAGAATGGGGAGGCTTACCTTGCCAGAGTTGAGATAGGTCTGAAAAGAAAAAAAAAAAAAAAAGGGGGGAATGAGGGAGAGAGGGGAGGTTGCCGGAAGTAAGGGAGATGAGGGAGCTATGAGTTTTCGGGGGTTCTGAAAAAAATGTGACTAACATTTTTAAATTCAAAATTACTCTCAATTTATAAGTAAAAATTAATAGTGATAGAGCTAATAGTACTAAAATTAATAATACTTCTTATCTTTATTTAACTACCAAACATGCCTGTAATGTATTAATATGAAAAGAGGGTGGCGCTCCCTATTTGTTTTATAGGACAATTCAAGGATTGTTTTTAGTGTGGCATAAGGCAAATGCTGCCTCTTTTTTTTTTTTTTCCTAGAATATATTTAATTTTTCATTTAAAAAAAGAAAACAAATTTCTGTGCTTTAAAATCCTCCTTAGGTTGTGGCAAAGAGAAAGAGTGCCCTAGAAGTTGCGTCAAGTCAGGACTGGGCACCTTCAAACAAAACCCTGCAATTGTCGAATCACTAGTTTGCTTTAACCAATGGCCGCCAAGAAAGGAAGCGACGGAGTTCTATCTAGGGTTTCCTCAACCATATCCCAATCCCCAGTCATTTACAAAGGCAAGCGTGCCGCTTCCGATGCCGGCTTCGTCGCCAAGAAGCTTCTCAAGAGCACCGGCAAGGCCGCTTGGATCGTCGGAACAACGTTCTTGATCCTTGTTGTTCCCCTCATCATTGAGATGGATCGTGAGCAGCAGTTCACTGAGCTCGAGATGCAGCAGGCTAGCTTGCTCGGAACCCCTGCCGTTGCTCCCCAAAAGTGATTGGCCTTCGGCGGTTCTCAGGTCAGAGAAATTGATTCTCTTTCTAGGGTTTCGTACGGTGATAACTAGTTTTACTTTAGGGTTTGGTTTGGAGCTCTCCAGTTCATGGTTATGTAGCTTGGTAATTGCGAGAAATTTGTTTCTCTTTTCAATTACTTTTTTAAGGTTTTGTGCTAGTAATTATTTTTTGGGGCTTTCCATTGGAATTATCGAATTTAGGCTATGTAACGTGAAATTTGCTATCTTTTGATATTTGTTTGCGACAATAAGTAGATTCAGGGGTTCACTGGAATTCAAATTGCTCTGTCTCTATTCCAATTACCCTTCTTATTAATGTCCAATTGTCGAGCAATGTCTCTATTTCGGTTCTGGGTTAGATATATATATATATATATTTATATATTTATTTATATATATATTTATTTATTTATATATATATATATATATTTTTATATATACATCCGAAGAATCGATAACCAATTGAAACACATAAGTGAATTGCTTCTATTTCAGTGGTACTAGGACTATCTCAACAGAAAAGTTAATTCAATTGATGCCAATATGCCTTGTGGTCATTCTATAATTCAAAAGGATCCTTTTTTCCAATTATAAAGATTATCTATGCTTCATTAATCCTACTAAATTTAGGTGAGAAGTATAATGCTCTTCATAGATTGCTAAGAAGAAGTATATGGTGGAAAAAGATTGTGGCTTATCGAGAATCTTTAATTTGTTCGTGGTTTAGAGCGATTTTGTCTATAAATTCATCCCACAACCCGGAAAGAAAAACACAGCAAATAATACATTCCACCTACAAGAGTGCTTCATATATTTGGTCCCTGTTAGTTCAGAAGATTTATGTAATTGTGGTCTACTACTCTACTTATAGATATCTTCTGGTCCACTTTTACTTGTAAGTTCACAATGGGCTGCAACAGAGGACAGATGATATAAAAAAAGGAACACTTGGATGGAGAGAGAAGAGGTTAGGTGGACCCGCCGGGGGGGTGTGTGTTGGGATTGCGGGTAGGGAACTTTCTGTTATAACAGGTTGCTGAGGACGGTTTGCATCTTGTTTCGTAGAACAATATGTTTTTTCGTGGATGCTTGCAGTCAATCCCCCATCAGATCACTGTTTATTAACTGTCTTCATTTTATTATAAAAACATTACCTGCTTCGTATGAAGCAATTCTTGTCTGTCAAGCTGTGTAGGGATTAAGCGTACGAAAGAAAGTGATGGCATGTTGAATTTTTTTATAAATTGTGATTAAAGTCGACTTATTTGGTTTTTGTTCACACGGGACATTGAAATTTTTGATGAACTGTGATTGAAGGCAACTCTTATTTAGTGTTTGTTCACACCTTGGAGCTTCTCCAACTTTGGCCGGGTTGTTCACACCTCGGAGCTTCTACAACTCGATCAGGTCCTAAACCGTTTTGGGGCTCACAGAGTAACGAATCACATGCTTGACACATCCTTTAGGAGAAGCCGGGGCATTGTCTTTGGGGCTGACACAGAGAGACACATAAATGCTCATACATGTATCAACTGAAGTCACCAACTTTGGTCCATGTTGGGGAAGGTGATGAACTGAATATAGTATCTATATTACGTGATAGTCTATCTAACATCTGACTTGCTTGGACGTTGGTGGGAGCTTTCACCGCACAAGTATGCTCTTAAAGATTTATGATAGGCTTTACTATTCAATAGCAAATATAGGATTTAGTTGGTTGACTGTCTCGTCAGATTTCTTTGTTGCTCCCTACGTTACCATCAACAACAAGAGAAAAAAAGAGAAAGAAAGAAGGTGGTGATGATGGATGGAGAGGCAGCAGGGTATGGAAACTGTGAGGGAAAGTATGCCATAGGTTTCCGATGACATCCAGCTTAATAAAATTTAAAAAGCTACTTGGAAATTGTTAATCCATCATACTTGGAAATAGTTAAACTATAATACTTTGGAAATAGTTAATGATAGATTACCTTGCTAAGCCGTTGAAACTTTTATTTGCGAGCTTATGACTTCTTAGCTCCATGGATTGATTTTCCCATGCGGTATTTTAAAACTAAAATTGCATAATAGACAAATTAGAACTTCGTACATTACCATCAACAACAAGAGAAAAAAGAAAGAAGGTGGTGATCATGGATGGAAAGGCAGCAGGGTATGGAAACTGTGAGGGAAAGTATGCCATAGGTTTCTGTTGACATCCAGCTTACCTATATGGTAAAATTGAAAAAGCTTATATAAATACTTGGAAGTAGTTAATTATAAAGGATTTCTTTAGTTATGAATTTCACTATGAATACCTTGCTAATTAAGCCGTTGAAACCTTTTTTTGCAAGCTTATGACTTCTTTGCTCTACGGATGGATTTTCCTATGTGCTATTTTAAAAATAAAATCGCATAGATAAAGCAGAACTCGGTGTGTTCTCTTCCTTCCATATTTGGTTCAACCATTAAATTGAACTGTGAACTATGCCATCTCCTCGTATCTTCCAGGCAAACACATTCACATGGTCCTCAAGGAAAGTCACTTGATTGCTAATATAATCGATCTCGACTTTCTCAATCTTTTTTCTTGGTATTATTTCTTCTGATGTGGTCATTTGCTTTTGTTTACTTGCATATTTTTCTTCTTATGTTTCTCCAAGGCATTGTTAGATTAAGTAGATAGTACATTATCATTCAGTTAGGCATACTTGGATACGAGTAGTGCTAGGATGGGTGACCCTCGAGAGTTAGGAAGTCCTCGTGTGGTACCCCTCTCCCCTGGGAGTTGACCTTAGTGAAAGGGCTTTGGTTGCTTAAGCAAGAGGTGAGCCCTTTTACCTAAATGACAAAACTGTTTGACTAGGAGTTTGTATAGTTTCTGAACTCGTGGCAATCTCATAGAACATGAACAGAATCTCGACGACATCACGACACGTGTTTGGCTAAGGCTTGCAAAGGATTGTCTGTATTATAGATATATGGTCGTAGGCTATCTGCATGGTGTTGGGCTTGAGTTACTCGAGCTTGAGGCTTAAAGATCCAACCACCGAACCCTTGTTAGGGTTTGGACGTGTGCTATTTGAGCTTATGGAGAGCGAGTCCTGGGTCTCTTGTGTACTTGGTTTGTGTACTTAGGCATATGTCTCTATAACTGATCTGGTTCACTTGGCCCATCCTTCTTCTTATGTTAGTGAAATCAAACTTTTTTGGCCACTTTTGAAGTGGAATAAAAATCGACCAATTGTTGCTTCCCACTTCTCTTTTTCATTTTTGCTATTTTTTATTACAATTTTTTTTCTCTTTTCATTATCACTAGCTGTTTAGTTTTATTACAAATTTAGTCTATGATTTGGCCTTTTCTGGATTACACTTGATTGATTACTTTAATAGCAAAGCTAAAAAAAAAAAAAATTAACAAGACCCCACCCATGTATTCGTGATTGGAACTAGGAAGCAAATCTTGTACTCAACAATTATTGACCCCCTTCCCCTTCCCCTTTGTATGAAGTTATTTCGATATTTAAATTATACTGCCTCCATAACTATATCATGTCTATTTTAATCCTCACTCCGTGTTCTACCACGACATATAGTCTTAGCCAAAAGATTGATGGTATGCATGTGACCTTAGGGCTGTTATGCAGCTCAGGTTCGAGTGTTTTTGAGTTGATTTGAGCACGAATCAAACCATTTGTGAAAGGTACGACTCGGTGAACAACTAGTGATAAAGGACACGTTGAGTCTGTACATGTTTTTCTAGCTCAGCTGGAATTCAAAAGCTTTGGTTGGCTAAGGATGGATATACATATGAGAATTGCTATTTGTACCTGGCAAATTGCTGAGTACACCCCCCGGAGTGTTCGGCATTCCTACCGAACACAAAAATTGTGCATTAGATGGCGTTCGATAAGGGTGCCGAACACTCCGGGGGTGTACTCAGCAATTTGCTGGGTACAAATAGCAATTCTCTATCATACCCACACCCACCACTCCAAATGGAAAGAATGGACATGTATTTAAGGAATACTATGTGTTTGTAAAACACTAATGAGTTGTTGCCACATGATTGCCAATTACACAAGTAATATATATATATCAAACTTGTAAATATATTGAAAAAGGGGACGATGTGATGTATACTACTTAGCAAAGAAGGCAATTGAGAAAGAAATTGATTAGACTACTTGGTTAGGTTATGGACCCAT
Organism: Platycodon grandiflorus; assembly: GCA_016624345.1. NCBI lineage: Eukaryota > Viridiplantae > Streptophyta > Magnoliopsida > Asterales > Campanulaceae > Platycodon > Platycodon grandiflorus. Next base: position 9,175,935 of record CM028366.1, on the reverse strand, counting down.
TGAAAAGGAGGACGGTGAGACGGAATATCGCACTATCTAGCTCTCTTTATTTTTTGTCCCACTATATATTTGAGTTAATTCGGGGCAACAGCAACTGATGATTTAAAGGCAAGTAAAGCTACAAGTTGAGACGTGTTGGTACTTTTTTTTGGATTAATTCAATCTTTAAAATTAAATTTTAAAAGCAACCACAACAATAACTCTCTATACCACACTTTAAACACCTTATTTTTTGTTCAAATTTTACTTTTTCAACACTCTAAAAATAAATTCACTCCAACAATAACTTTCTATATAATTCTCTAAAAATTAAATTTCTTTCATCTCAACTAACAAACCTAACTATCATTCTATTTTTTCTTTTTTTTATTTATATTTTTTTACCACAATCGGAATGAAATATTTTATATCTTTAATTTATATTCTATGAAAAAATATGTTGTATTTTTTAATAATTTCAATTACTTTTATTTAAAAATATATGTCAATCTAAGAGACAATTTTTTTTTTTGAAGTAACAAAAAATGAAAAATACCCAATGTGGAAGTCACTATTCCCTTTAAATCACTCTATGTATAATGAGAGTGATTTACTAAATTTTGGAAATAGAGAATGGTAAAGGAGCATTATTGTGAACTTGAGGGAGGTTAAAAATTTCTAAAAATAATTTTAAAGGGTTAGTAAGTGTGCCCATTGTGGTTGCTCTAAAAAATAGGATAATTAATGCTCTCACCTAATTGGGAGAGCTTAAGAAAGACAGTTTAAAGTAAAGCAACAATCAAGTCAAATGGAATTATATATGTTTTTCATATATGTGGATGATTTGCACACTTTTGTCGTGTCATCTAAACTTGAACAGAGCAGAGCAGAGCAGAGCAGAGCAGACATCTGATTTAGAAGAAAGAAAACACTAGCTTGGAGAAGAAGGAAAGAAAAACCCTTTTAGCCCTCCCTCCCTCCCTCCCTCCCTCCAAAAGCAAATACTCTATCTAGATCTCCTCCTCCTATTCTTTCACTATTACTAATACTAGCGAGGGCCCTTTACATTTTCCAAACAAACAAATTAAGTACGTATTCCTAGCTAGCTAGCTAGCTAGCTACTATCTGTCTGTCTTCTTTACACATACATACATCCATCGATCGAGATCTCTCTCTCTCTCTCTCTTTCGCCAAAGCTCTCAGCTTTATAACTGCAACTCCCAAATTCCCCTGCTGCTGATCAGTAACCTACATACATACATGAAACCAAATCTTTACAAACCAAACAAAATACACTTTTTTTTTTTTATATCCTAAAGGGTTGTGAAGTCCTAGTTCTACCACTGAGCCATCCCCTTGAGGACCAAACAAAATACACTACTTAAATAAAGAAAAGCAGAAATTAAGCTGAATGAATAAAACATCTTACGTACTCTATAACTGCAAGTCAGTCAAGTGCAGTGAGTTTTCTACTTACACAAGGTTTATTTTATTGGTGTAAACTTGGAATATGTTTTTAAGTACCAAAGTAGTATTAGCAGCACTCTCGGCCTCGGGGGGCTGGCTTTGCCAAAGAAAGCAGCACTACATCAATTCTGCACTCTCTCACTTAATTAATTAGCTAGAGGGTCCACTTTTGTTTTTGACAATAATAGTACTACAAGGTGGAAAGCAGAGGATCAAAGGGCCGTTGCACTTTGTACCATCCTATCTAGGTTACTTGTACTTTCCTTTGAAGAAACCATTGTTTTGTGTTTTCCACAAAGGATCGCAATTTTAACCTGTGTTTGAATAGGTGTCATACTGTAGTATTTTTTTTTTTTTAATGGTTGATAATAATACTACACAAGTAGAAGAGATAATTAAGGAGAAAAAACACCCAAGTAAAAAAAATATGCTTCCTCCTCCATTCCTAAATAATCGTATTGTTTTGTCTTGTTTGAATGAACACACTGATTAAAAATTATTAATTGACTATAATTAAAGTAGAAAGAAAAAAAAAATAAAGTAAAGTGATGTAAAAGTTTTTTTTTTTCCTAAAGAGAAAAGTTTAAAAACAAGATAATTTTTTTAGAATTAAAAAAAAAAAAAAAAAAAACATGATAATTATTTAAGAAGGACAGGACTTATATATGAACTCCATAGCCAAGTCACCAACGGTATATACGAACATGGCCAGTGAAAGATAAGTTGATGAGCCGGAAGAACTGAAAATACTGCCAAGTGGAGTATATAATACTATGAAGGGTTAATTACACCATTAGTCCCTTGACTATGGACTATTTCATCAGTAGTCCCTTAATATATATTTTTTAAATTTCAGTCCATAGAGTACCAAAAAGCCACTCGACAAGTCCTTTTGATGGACGCCGTTAGTAAAATTCCGTTAAGTGAAGTTGCACATGCCATTTTTTAAAAATTATTATGGAAAATTCATAGCAAATAATAAAACAATAAAAAAAATAACATCCCACTTTGTCTTCTTCATCACAGTTGGGGACGTCGGCTAGCTCCGACAATGGAGTTCTATGTAGCGCCACCGTCAGCTTTTAAGAAAAGATGAGAATAGTTTGAGGATCAATCGATTGACATCACCCTGCTTACGATTCAGGAAGGTGAGTAAGAGGCCATGGTCGAAACCTAGTCTGATGTTGCTGCTTTGGTTCAAAAGTCGTCACCGATGCTTCTAAAATTTAGTACAAATCTAACCCTAATGTGGTGCGAATCAATTCAAATCGCTGAAGATCTTGAAGACAGATTCTATTGGCATTCAATTTTCACTAATAGACGGAGATTCAAGATCCATTTTTTGACTCACGAGGCCGTTCAGCCCGAGGCTTCCCGGACTCAAAGAAATACTTTGGCAAGAAAGAAACTAAAGAAGATCAGTGGATCTACATCGTGATAGTCAACCTTCCTCGAAAATGCGTCATTTTTCCGATTTGCATCAAGATCTTCTTTCCCCTTTCATTACCATGCCAGTCAGGGAAGGAATCCATTGGAAGCAGCAAGTCTTCTTTCTTTGAGCTTCTCCCACGCACGCAGACCGGAAGACCTCACAGTTACGGATGACCTATCCAACTCGGGAAGATAGAGTCTATGAGATAGCGGTTATGGATTTGGGTCAAAGAGTGAACGAGAGAGATCTAGATAGGCTATTGTTTATAGATATTCTCATCTTCCTGGGGGAGGTGGGCCATGGTGAGATTCGAGATCAGAGGGAGGGGGTGGATAGAGTGGATGGGATCGGAGGGGGAGATCGGAGAGGTGCTGGAGCCGAGGGGGGGGGGGAGTCAGAGACGGGAAAGAAAAGTATGGTTGGATTATTTAAGTTTCTTGTTTTTATTTGACCAATTAGTGCAATAATTACCAATCCAAATTTTGTTTGAACACTATTACTAATTTTAATTAAATTAACATTAATATTTAATATTATAATTGCATTAAGATAAATGACTAATCTTTTTAATTAGATTAAGATAAAAATTTGTTTATTCAAATAAAAAAATATAAATTTGTTATAATTAAATTCACTAAGAATTACCCGTAATACCCTTGAAAAATAGCATGTGCAATGCACATGATTGAGTTAACGGAATCTTTCTAATCGCATCCATCAAAAGGATTAGCTGCGTAACTTTTTCGTACTCTAGGGACTAAAATTTGAAAAAATATTCTTTAAGAGACTAATCGTGAAAAATCAATAGTCAAGGACTAATGGTGTAACTAACCCTACTACTATGAAATAGTAAAATGTACTATAATGCTGCGAAATTGTTTACCAAAACTAACCTCCATATTTATCCTTTTTCTTCTTGAAGGCTGATTTAAGAACAAGCAAGCAAGCAACTGCAAGTCCCACACCGACCACCCCTCCCACCACAATTGCAACCGTCTTCTGCGTATTGTGCCCCGTCCCCCTCCCCGTCCCCGTCTCTGTCTCCATTGTTATCCCTACAAATTAACAATCAAACCCATCCATTCACCAAATCATATCAAACACCCTACCCTGCTGTCAGTACATTTTATTCATTGAAAACAAGATTGAATTGAAACACAGTTCCGTCCCTAAATGAATTTCGAATATTTAACGACTGAGACGTTGAATACTGTATTACTTTATTTATTACCTGAGGGTGAATTTCTCGGAATTCCATTTGGGTAAAAAGTGTAGCTAATATAGCAAGTCTGAAGATAAATATGGCCCGAAATTGAATTCCCACACTCACTTTTACTCCTCTCCGTAGCACTTTTCACACAGTTTACACAGTCGCCGTTACTCAAATCCCCTTCACACTGCCCCAGCACATAAACCGACTGATACCCACCTGCATAAAACCCATTCCCACTACTCACCCCTTTTTCAATCTCCCCAAGAGCCGTGTCCAACCTCTCCTCGAACCCAGCTCCACTCGCCTGAGTCGACCCGCACTGCTTGTACAGCAACTCAGTCCCCGACACCTGCCTGAACCCAGTCACCTCGTACCTCATGTAGCACCCGCCCAGTTGCGCCCTCGCAGCTATGGTGCTGCCGCCGCAGACGCGCTTGAGGGTATCCGGGAGTTTTTTGACGCATTTGTTGCAGTCGGAGTTTGAGAGGTCGCCGCGGCATTGGTATAGGCCGGTGATGGAGCTGGATTGGCCTTGGCCGCCACCAGCGGTGGTCTTGTAGAACTTTGTGGTGGATGATTGGGAAATTAGAGTGGAATAGAGGGTTTTGAGGGTTTGTGAGGAGAGTGGGTCTTGGAAATTTTGGTCTGCACAGCCTTTGTAGACCAAGTTTGTGAGATCCGCAGAGAAACCCAGGATGGATAAAGAGAGAAAGATGAGAGAGAAGATGTTGAAAAACAGAAATGGACCCATTGACAGAATTTAATCAAATCATCACTGTAAAGATTACCAAAAATTGGGGATTTTGGGTAAGTAGGGAAGAAGAAGGAACCAAAAATGAAATTGATGATTGAGAAACAGAAATAGCGTTTTGTAGTGTGTGTGTTTGTATTGCCACTTTAAGTACCTTTGCTATGTCCAAAATACAGTTGGCTCATGCTTGACAGAAATTAGTACTACTATTTAAAGGAAAATTTTATACGACCACCGTTCTGTTTTGGGCAACGAGTTTAAATTAATATGTGATTAAATTAAATTAAAATTTTATATATTTTATTTATATTTTAAAAAATAAAATTTTATTAATTAAAAATTATTTTAAAAATATTATGGATTACAACTTTTATAATTTTGTAAAAATAGCTAAATTTATATAAATTATTGGTCAAATTTTAATTAAGTTGACCTAAAAATATTAAAAATAGACTCTTTGTCTGAAACGGAGGGAGTATTAACTAAATATTAGTGGTTAATTAATTAAAGTGACAACTTAATAATGACAAAAAGAGAGTTCATTGCATTGGTGTATACTATAGTATAGAAAAGAATTTATGGAATAATTGCTTGGTTTGAGAAGGTAAGAGGAAAGAAGAAAAGTGAGCTGGAAATGATTTGCTATACGATCCGATCGGTGGGGTTTTATGTTTAAAGAGTTTTTGACTAAACCTTACGCGTTAAGTTAATATGAATTTTTTTTTGTTACGAAAAAGGAGGGTAAGGTGCCGATTTTTTTGTTCAAACCTCAAAATGGGGTAATTCTTGCTTCTATACTATAGTCTGGGCATGTCCTTAATAAAGTGTGCGCTTTAATATAACTATTTTTTTTTGGGTCTTGTTAACTTGTGTAATAAAAGTACATGTTAAGAAGCATTAATTACGGTAATTTGTATTTACTTTCACATTAACTATCCAATTTTTACATTAATTACTCTAGTTTTTGCTATCAACTATCCTAATTAATGCTTATGTACACAAGAATTCACAATTAACATATTCTTTTTCCTCATTTTTACAAAATTTCATGCAAAAATTATCCTAATTAATAATCCTTAACATATACTCTTAAGGCACAAGTTAACAAAATTCTTATAAAATTACCTTCAAACTATCAATAAACAACCTAAAAAAATTACTACGTCCGTCTCAAAATAATTATCATTTTAGCAATTTGCACACAGATTCAAGAAGCTTATATAAAAACTGGACTACGTTTATTTAAGTTTATTTATTGTAGATAAGTTGTATGAGTGTTTTTTTTTTCCTCTTAACAACCCTCTTTAATTAGGGTAGTAAATAAGGAAAGTTTTAGTAGAACATGTGTAAATGTTCTTGAAATTCCATAACTATAATTATTGAGACAAAAATACTTTGCTAAAATTATTTTGAGACAGAGGTAGTATCTTTCAATAATGGCGCAAACTCCATGAACTTTACATACTCCACATCTTTATCTTCATCAATTTAATATCTTTATATCTTATTTATAATATAAATATTTATGCAATTTTAATTTAATATTTTCAAAATTATATTAATTTTTATTAACAATATTTTTGAAATTAAATTTGAAGAGAGAGAAGAGGGGAAAATGAAAAAGAACTTAAGAAAATTATAAAAAATTAATATGATGTCTAGACGAAGCAAACCAACCTTGTATTATAGAAAAAAAATGTAAGCTTCTACACAAAAAAATAATATTTTTTGTGGTAAAAAAGGCCAAAAACCAAACAAAGGGATTTTTTGTGTCAACCTTTTGGTTGGGTGACACGTGTAAAAGGACTATTAATAAGGTGATAGGTCGTCTTTATTTAATTTTTTGTTTGGAAGCTCAAACGAAGTTATTTTGATTCTTTTCCCTCCATTTTCCCTTGCTAAGCGTCGTAATCTTAAAATGGCCCAAATAAGCTATCCGATGCTACCCTAAAAACCATATTGTTTTCAAAGATACCAATTTAACCCCCCAAAGATTGCCATTGTTCTTGCTCTTAGAACTATGTAATATTCCAATCAAAGTTTATAATCAAGAAGAAGACGTTTAAAAAAATAATGGACACGGTTTTGAAGCAAATCACAATTTGAGTTAGAATTGGGTGAGAATAAAGGGTTCGTGTGATTTGTTTTAGATGGGCACAAATCAACATGTAACATTATTTTTTAAGGGTATAAGTTTTGGGATTAGTGAAACAGCAAAACATAATATAAATATATATATACTATATTCTAAATGGAGTGTACTCGGCTTGGACATGTAGTTGGCGTTGTTTTTTTTTTTTTATATCTTAAATTTAACCTAAATATCTAAAAAGCTTTTAACAAAATTTGACTTTGAACCAACAGCAAGGGAAACGAAGCTCTAACCAGTAGAGGAATCACTGAATCTCATGTAATTGGCATTGTTATGGTCAACATTGTCATGGAGTTTTGGTTGTTTAATTAAGTAAAAGATCTCAAATACTAATAAATTTTGGGAGTATTTAGTAGGATACGTTCTCTATTTTTAACGACTAACCATACTAAATAGATCAGTCTTTGACGGGGGAACAAAAAGAGGCAATCAATGCCATGAATGTCATTGTACTAATTTAAACCACAGAGCGGGGCTCAGGGTCAAATATGTCAGAGTCAAAGTGGCCTAGGAAAGATCTGGAAGTGTACAACAAAATCAAGGCTGATGATATGACGAATCCTGTTCCATTATAATGAGGCCGACATGTTCCTGTTCCACTTAAAGAATTTATGTTTAAAAATAATTCTTTTGTTTCAGGTAAAGAGTTTACTTTTCTTTTATAGAAATTAACATAAGACTAAATTAAATAAAAAATTTACATACTTTACTTATGTTTTAAAAAATAAAATTTTATTAATTAAAAATTATCTTAATAATACTATGGATTACAACTTTAATAACTTTATAAAAATTACTAAATTTATGTTAATTATTGGTCAAACTTTAACTTAATTAACCAAAAAAAGTCAAAAGTAGACTATTTGCCTGAAACGGAGAGAGTAATAATTTTTAGAGCATAGTTAAGATGTTCAAAACTATTTAAATCGGACAAAGTGATAATTTTTTTATAGTAAACCTTTTAAATGAAATATTTTAAAATAAAATAATCAGAAGAAGTAGTTGTTAATATCTGTCAAGATTAACTAGAAACAGATGCCCTTGTCAAGAGCTCACTTTCCTTGGAGGGATATAATTTTTTTTACAATTACTCAAAGAATTCTTAGGTCAATTAGGTTCATGAAAAAAATTATGAATAATTATTAGTGTCTGGTATATTATAGGTAACTACTTATAAAACACACATATTACTCACATCTATTCAATATGAGATTGAGAGATTCTGTTTTTGCACCAAAGCACATATATACTTATGTTTCCGACCAAGGTATTTTGTTGTTATTTATGCACATGCCCAATTGCAAGGATTAGTCCAATTAATAGTTTACAAGATATTCACTCAATTTTTAATTTTTTTTACTAGCACGTGCTAGGTAAATTGTAAGATAGATTTTTACATTTTCAAATGTTTGGTAATAATTGTAAATTGTTAACTATTGTTCAAAACTACTTAAAAGTGAACAGAACTATCCTTCTTAGGTAACCATTCATGAAGCAGGGGATGGTGTATTTAGCATCTGTAACCTGAAAACATGCTCTAACTCAAAACTACTCAATGTCAAGTTTTAAGTATTGTAATTGAATGAATAATTTAAACTCCACAAAATTTAAATTGTTCTTTAATTTCAATTCCGAGCTCTGGAATTAAACATCCAAATATAGCCTAAGTAAATTTTTTTGAACATTTTTTGTTCTTTTCTGTTGCCGGTCTTTCTATTTTATCACGTGGAGGATTTCTTTCTATCTACGTCATCAAAATAATAATTAAAAATTAAAAAATTTATAATAAAACATCAATTTTTATTTTTTGTTTCTTCTAATAAAAAACCCACCACGTTTTGAAAGTATGTGTTAAAAAGAGTTTTGGGTTAGAGCATGTTTAAAAATGACTCTATATTTTATATTTTTGCCACAATAGATTGTTGGGAATATTCACCTATTCACTTACTATAAGACCTCAAAGTGAATATTCCTTAATTACTAAAGATTTACTTGTAACCATCATCTATCTAGGTTAGGATAACTTGTTTAGATTTGATTAGTAGCATGCGTGCTACATACTTAATTATTCGGCCTTAGACTATTTCGACTCACTATGACATGACAACTAAATAGACTGATAACCAAAGACTCAAGCTGCTACGGATCTCGCTGGGACACTAAGCATCAAACTGATAAAAGAAACTGAAGCTACTAGAGTTGAAACTGCTGAAGCCGAAGAAACTCAAAGGAGCCACGTCACCGACTGATGTTCAAGACAAAGCTCAAAATCAATCTCTCAAACAAACTGATGTCTCGGGACTCATATCAGCGATCAAGACTCAACGGTCAAAAAGAAATATATTTTTAGATTCTCTACAAATATGTTTTCTACACAACATGATCTCTAAAGTACTGCTCTTCACGTGGCCCCAGCCAGAAAAAGTATTTTATGATGTGACAACGTCTTTATGCATTTCAGAGACGTAAAGTCTCTTCTGAAAGATCTCGTTATCTTCCCCAAAAGCCTTAAAACTCAGACACAGCCTTCAAGACTTTGAATTCGACCTCTACAGCGACAATATACAACGGTTGAATTCAAACATCTCTCAACGGCTACTCACATCTCTCACCCTATAAATACCCCAAGCGTCTGCTCAGGAAATCGTGTGGATAAAGGTGGAAAATCGCATTAATAATACACCGAGAGCAAGTGCTTGTAGGAAAAAAAGATACAGTGGTGTGCAACAGCAATACACTTGTGAAGTTAGAGTATATTCAAGCGTGTCCAATCAGTCATCTACCGATTGCCCTTGAAGCTCATCTCCATTAGCCTCTCAAAAGATTTAAGGATGAAGATTTCACTTACCAAGTGTATGAAGAAAAGAGAGAGGGAAGAAGGAAAGAAAAGTCCAAAGAGATCCAATCTGCTAGCGTCTAGTCTAGAGTCTAGGTTTTCACTTCATATCTTATTCACACACACAGCCTTACTAATCTTTGTAATGATTGGTGTGGATTCGATTACACAACCTCGTATGAGTCGGAATTCCCCAAAACTGATAATCATACTTTCTAAGTTTGATTATCGCTTTTAATATTCTAACTCGTCTCACTTCACTAAGTCTCCTGACCATCAAAAGACTTTTAATTAAGTCTTCTGATGATGGTTCTGAAGAGAAGGTGAACCGATACCAGCCAAAGGAGAAAATAATCATCTATATCTCCTCTGGATTCCATTAGGATTAGATAGCCTGTAAGTTTTTCTAATGTAGTTTAATTTACTTTTTGTAACATGTACTTAGGCAAGTTAGCTAAACAATATGTATGCCTTAACTGAATTCCTTTAATGAAGTATCTTATGCAGTAACTAATATTTAGTTAAACTGCTGAATTCAATCTTGTGTACTTCTGCTTTATATCTCATTGCCTACCATATTACTTTGATTAAATTGCTACTACATAGTAACTGAATTTACATACTTTACTATCCAATGTCTATACTATTTTATTAAAGAGCATTTGCAAAGCATTGTATGACTAAACTCTTTTAATGCTTTCTACTTAACTCTAGTCATTCAACTATAAGTCGACTGATCTCATTAGCTGACTGATAGATCAATTGAAAATAAAACTTTCACTGCACATACTGATTTTTCAGTATGCCTATTTGATTCAGTTGATTGCTTAAACATTAGACAGCTGATCAGTGATTAGCTGTCTGACATGCTAAATGATTCATCTCCTTCATATGTTCATACTGATTGCTCAGTATGATTTCTCAAATCAGTTAGTGATATTACAGCTTGAAGTTTCGAAAGAAATTTTAAGTTTGTTAAATAGGTTGTTCACACCCCCCCAGCCTATTTCTGAGCTTTCCTTAGAAAAAGCAGGCCTACAGTTTTCTTATTTAAACAAGCCACATAGAAATATTTAGAGAATTGCATTAAAGCTTTAGAATTTCTTACATGTTAGTTCATCAATACACATGTTAGACTTGTTAAAGATGATATCTTCATGTCTAATTGCTATGTTGGTATGTGAGAACCATATATATGATATTTGCTTGGTTTGAATTGGGTTACATGTATGATTGTTGGTGTATCAACCTTGGAATTAAATTAAGGAGACAAGATGAGACTTAAATGAGAAAATTTCACCTAAGGTAATTATACCCAAATTTTGGAAGTGTTGTAATTACTCTAGAAAATTGATATTTAAACAGAATAATATCTACCGAATAACATGTTAAATTTCTACGTGAATTAGAGTTCGTTTGCTATAGTTTATAGCCCTCGATTAATTGGTACTACTAAAATAAAGACTCCGATTATAATCGTAAGATGGCGTCTAATTAACTTAGCAAGCCGTATATCCGAACTTGTGTAGTTTGGGATGTTCGTTTAACATAAGTAGCAGCTCCGGAGAGTTGTTTACACGTATGTATATTAAAATACGGAATGTTAGAGACTAGTACGACAGTCTCGATGTGATAAACGATTATTCGTTAATTTTGGGATTTAACTATAAAACTATATGATTTAGGATAAATGTACTTGAGGGCACTTGTGATTATAAGAATGGTACCGTTATGATTCTATCGTCCTTATAAGTGTAGTATTTCGCACTTGATGTTCATAAACTAAATAAGTACTCTTGATGTGGTTGTGCTTGAGAACTAAATGAGTAGTCTTAAGGTGTGTTTGTTTGGGAATCAAATGTGTATCCAAACGTGTTGTTGTTTATAGACTAAATATGTGGTTTTGAGATGTTGATTAGTTTACTTCACAAAATGTGTTAAGGTAGGATCATTGACCTACTTGGTTGGTATAAGGTTCACTACTTTTGGACCTTATTGTTGTTGTTATGTTACGAGTAAATATCTACTTGTGCATCGTTTGGAAGTCCAGCTAGCATACATGATTTGAGTCGGCAATGTGACGACACATAGTCTTCGTGGTAAGCGATTGCTATGGGTCGCCTCATTGGTTCCCTTTCCTCCTCACTACTGGGCCTAGTGAGAAGTGGTTCCATTGTTATAAACAATACATGTAACTATGGCAACCAGTATTTTCCTCACTAAGTAGACGGTGAGAAGTAAGGACAGTATTTTCCTCACTATGAAATCAAGTGAGAAGTAACGATGGTATCTTTCCTTGCTAAGTAGAATAGCGAGATGTAACGACAGTATGTACAGTTTGTTCCGAGCACGAGATTCGGTTCGGCAAAGATAGTTGATATGTGTAAAGCGACAGCAGCACAGTCAGACAGACAACAATTATATCCTTTTAAAATGTGGTTATTTACGTGCACTTATGTGATCATCACCGTGCTACGTGGTATAAGTGATTTATGTGCCTATGATTATGTGGTACATGTTTACAGTTTGGTATACTTATAAATGATGTCATGTTACAGTTTTATGATTGAGCATTATGCCATGTCATATAGTTGCATTTAGTAACTTACTGTGTCATTATGACTCACCCCGTTTGTTGTTCATATGTTTTTCCTTAGATCCGAGCCAGCCAGGAAGTCACCGGTGAGGTCGGCAAGATCACAGTTAGTTGGCAGGTTGTCTTGTTGGTTTTGTAGCTCGTGGAGTTTGTTTATATTTGTAGTTGTTATTTTTGGTAAGGACGAATTGTTATGTAAAGTTATATAAACTTTACTTTGGGTAGTATTCCTGTGTTGTAACTCTTTATTCTTTTGGATGCCGACATGTGTATGTCGTGCTCGTGTTCCTAGTTTTAGTTATAGTTCAGTTTCTTTCCCGAGCATGTTTTAGCTCGTGGTTTATATTTGTTCTCCGGCATGTTGTGGCCGTGGAGGTTGTTGTTATTTGTTTTCCCGAGTTTTAGACTCGTGGTTGTGTTAGTTGGGTTCTGGCTGTAGTGTCGCCAATGAATTATTTTTATTATATCAGGTTTATCCATTTTGTTTTCTAGTAAGTACGGGTGGTTACGCCACGTGCTTTTCGTTTTTGAGTTAGTGTTGGTTCGTTTGGCGCACCGACCTTGGGGTTTCGTATTGGAATCCGGGTCGGGGTCGTCATACAAACGGATCTCTGAGTCGAGATCAAAACCTTTCATTTGAGGTCAAAAGAAAACAAACTTCTCAATCGAGCTCAAAGCTAAATGAGTCTTGCAGGAGTGGGGGGCGCGACTTATTGATGGACATATTTTGGATCAGCCTCTAGGGCGTATGGGCCTTGGGCCTAACCAAGTGGTTTCCCAAGGAAATATAGCCCAATTATATATATTAGCCCTAAACCATCAACTAAAGGTAAGTCTCGTCTTGACACAACAAATATATCATGCTTTTATTTTTTACTCTTATAACCTAAAGACTAATAGACACACCAGAAGGTTTTCAGGGGGAAGACCTCCCCGCTAATCATACTACTCTTTCTTGTTGACAAATTAAACAGCCAAATATGCTCGATTTTTATGTATCCTCAGTGGTTTAACAAAGCATTTACGTCAAAACACCACTAACTTTTTCCTAAATAAATGTACCAGTAATGTTATACTTCAAAATGAAGTATTTTTAAAGAGTGAGTCTCCTCTAAGACCGTGTTACGGATCCTAATTCGTGAGATAGAGCCCCACTCTCTCACAGCTCAGTCCACCAACACACGGTAGGTCAGGTCAGGGGGATCCGTATTACAGAAAATACCTATAAAACGATATTTTCTAAATTTTTGCCACTTTTAAAGTAGTCGTCAAAACACTACGAACTTTTCCCTCAAAAAGATGTACTCATTAATTTATTTTTTATTTAATTTTATTGTTAGGGAGGGTCACCAGCCCAAAACAAACACAAGCCTAAGGGTATATGCTATTGGAAAAATGTTACATCAGTAAAATTTATGGGGTAATGACTTTACAAGTCCCTCGACTATGGCCGATTCTACACGCCGGAAGTCCTTTTGATGGATTTCGGTAGTGATTCGCTGTTAAGTTGCCCATGTGCCTCCCACATGCATTTGACCAAGGGCGAAAATGAAATTTCACCCATCATCTTCTTCACTTCTTAAACTCGAATTCACTAAAATCACGTAAATCATCAAACCTTAATTCTTTGAATTGTTGAAGAAGAAAAAAACAAAAGGCAGCCATGGCAAACTTGCGAGCTTCACACGCATTGGCAGCTATGACAAACCCTAAAATCTGACCCAAATTTGTCCATGATTGGCCCAAAAATCGAATCTGATCCAGATCTATCTATGAAATTATAAGCTAAAAAAGGGGGATGATTTGGGAGATTTTGAATTGAAATTGGTTTATGTAAGACGACGAAAAAAAGACTACAACTGAGATAGTGTTGAGAGTGACCGGAGAGAGGCAGGGACTGGTGTTGGGGATGGGGGGATGGCTAGAGAGAAGAGATGACGGTTGAGACTAGAAACCTCGGGTGAGGGCGAGGGTCGTGCCGCGCTGGAAGTGAGACCGGAGTATTGCGTTTGCCAGATCGGAGGAAGGGGAGAGCAATCAGAACTGAGGGAAATCAAGCACTCGGCGAGGCTTACCGGGGATGGGGATGCAATCGGAGTTAGGTCGTTCGCTGGAAATCTGAGAGGGATTCCCGGATCAGTAGTGGTGGGCGGAGATGGCAAGATAGAGCGGCTTGGCATGAGATGGAGTTGCTGTGTTTGCCGGATTCGGGGGATTGGTCCATAAAATCCACCACTAATAAATTGTTCCAATTTCTGCAAATCACACACACACACACACACACACACTAATTTGGGTTTGAAGATGGTGAAGAATATGATATAAAAAATTCTATTTTTGCCCTTGGTCAAATGCATGTGGGAGGCACATGGGCAACTTAATGGCAAATCACTAACGTCATCCATCAAAAGGACTTCTGGCGTGCAAATTTGAATTAGTAGGGACAAAAATAGTACAAAATTTTGTTAAGGAACTAATGGTAAAATTGGTCATAGTTGAGGGACTTTTAAAGTCATTATCCCAAAATTTATTTATAATATGCATCATAATAATGTATGGTACAATTACTGATGTATAAATAAATTATACTATTGTACAACACTTTTCGGTTTGCTGTAAACCAATTCTCTTGATAAATTGTACTCCCTCTATACCAAAATTATTGTCTTGCTTTTCTTTTTGTTTGTTTCAAAATAATTGTCTATTTATCTTGTTTGAAAATTTCTTTTTTAGGATAATATTTTTACCATTTTACTCTTACTATTTTTTTATACTTTTAATTATGGGTTACATGTATATAAAATTACACATTATATCAATATTAATAATAAAGTCAATTATTTTTTTTAATCTGTATACTAAGTCAAATAAGACAATAAGAGCATCAGCAGTGGGACGTTTTTCCCCCACTCTTTTCTATCAAAAAAAGTCTTTTGAGCTTTTAAGCCATTGTGGAGAAAAATGGTAAGCTCTCTCGGGAAGAGCAGGTTCCTTTGGAAGGAGCCGTTTTTTGTCAGAAAAGGTGGCCCACTTGGAAGAAAAATTGTCACTCTATGCTATGCGCCTATCTGCTGCCGGTTCCTTTCTTTTGAAATAATTCTAGCTGTTTTTTAGCCGTTTGGCAACGGTTCTTTTTTTTTTTCAACTATAAATACATCTTCAAATTTTTATTTCATTCAACATTCTTCTCTTCCAAACTACAAAAAATGGATGAAAATAATGCGAATCTCTCTAGAAATTTTTTTGCTTCTCAAAATATTGATAAAAATGCAAGTTCTCAAAATTCTAACACCCATCCCAATCCTCAACATTTTCAATTTTTTCCTCCTACACAATCGAATTTTCAAAATTTTCCTTATATTCCACAATATCCTCAAAATTTGCCAAATTTTCAAAGTTTTCAAAATGTTCCTCGAGCTCCATTTTATCCTTACCCACCCGAATATTGATCAGACACAACAAATCCATTTAGGATGCTAACCAATTTTTATACTAATCCACCAACACAACCAATCTTTATGCCTTCAAATGAGTCAAGGAGGATTAGTATTGATACCTCGGGTAGCGATAAAGAGCCTGTAACACCGTCTTCAGTTCAAGAGTCTCAATTTTCACCATATTCCACACAAATAGGGCTCGAGCATATTACCCTTGATAGAAATGTCGATGTGAGCAATGAAGTTGGTGCAAGTGACAAGAAACAAACAGTTGATCGTACAAATTGGTTAGTGGAAGAAGAAAAGATGCTTGCTATAGCATGGGTTACTATTAGCAACGATCCAGTGATTGGCAATGATCAAAAAAATCAAGCTTTCTAGAAACGTATCACGAAGTACTACAATAAGCATAGGCCCGCTGGATCTGTGGAGAGAATCACAAGTAGAGTTATGTCACATTTTTATCAATTTTATTCGCAGGTAAATGAGTTTTCAGCATACTATAATAATTTTTACAGCAATCGTCCAAGTGGTTGGAGTGACGAGATGATACTTGAGAAGGCACATGAACAATGGAGGAACAATAATTCCAAAAAACTCAAGATCTTCAAGTACGAACATGTGTGGAAAATCTTAAGAGATTGTGAGAAATTTGTTCCACAACCACCTGATCATCGTGCTGCAAAAAAGACAAGGACATCGGAATCAGGGGCATACACATCTTCATCTAACCCGGATACGAGTGTTGATCTTGATGACTACGAAGTTCGTGCCCGTCCAATGGGGCAAAAGGCAGCAAAGAAGAAAGGAAAATCCAAAGCCAAAGAGAGTAGAATTGATGAAGACAAAGATTGGCAAGACATGAAAGAATTTCATAAGCAAAAACTAGCTTTGAAAGAAGCTGAGGTCCTTCATAGGGATTATGACATTCTTACGAAGGATACCAGTGAGATGACATCTGCCCAACTTTCCATACATGAAAAGATATGTGAAAAGATTAGAGAGCGACTTGGTATGATGTAGACATGGTATGTTGTTGTGATCGTAGTGTTTCCATTTTTATGTTGTTGTGATCGTAGTGTTTGCATTTTATATATTGTTGAATTTATGTAATCAACTTCTTAATTAATGAATAAAATTGATGTCCTTTAAAATTAGCCGTTGGAAAGTAGCTATAAATACCAGTAAGGAAACAAGAACCCTCCATTCAACCAACATTATCATCTCAACCGAAAATACCTCCTATATTCATTTCAAATGTCTCAACATCCAAATCGCTCTAGAAGAGAAGAAATTCGTGAATTCTGGATGAATCAATTCAAAGATGATGTTGAAGATGAAGATGAGAGAATAATGGTCCAACGTTTTGAGCAACGACAAAAGCGTCGCGAAGAAGGTCAGAGTTCCTCTCATACAAGAAGGCATTTCAATCGAGATCGTGAAGCAGGACACATTCGGCTTTTCAATGATTATTTCTCTGATGCGCCAGTATATCACAATGACATATTCCGACGGCGTTTTCGTATGCGAAGAGATTTATTTCTTCGTATAGTTAACGCATTGGAAAATCGTTATCGATATTTTCAACAAAGAGTCGATGCAACAGGGAGAAAAGGTCTGTCGCCACTGCAGAAGTGCACGGCAGCTATTCGTCAACTAGCGTATGGAGCCCCTGCTGATCATTACGATGAGTATCTATGGGTCGCTGAAACAACTGCTATCGAGTGCTTGAACAAATTCTGCCAGGGTGCGAAAGAAATTTTTGGTGAACAATACTTGAGAAGGCCGAATGCTACTGACATCCAACGCCTGCTTGAAATGCATGAACAGAGACACGACTTTCCTGGTATGTTGGGCAGCCTTGATTGTATGCATTGGGAATGGAAGAATTGTCCCGTCGCTTGGAAAGGTCAATATACGCGAGGCGACCATGGGGTCCCGACAATTATACTTGAAGCGGTTACGTCTGTAGACTTGTGGATATGGCATGCCTTTTTTGGGATCGCAGGATCGCGTAATGATATCAACATGCTTAATGAATCAAATTTATTTAACAATGTCTTACGAGGGGATGCACCAGAGATTAATTTTACAGTCAATGGCACGAATTATACAAAAAGATACTATCTAACAGATGGGATCTATCCAGAATGGGCTACTTTCGTCAAGAGCTTTCCTTTCCCACAGGATGCAAAGCGAAAGATGTTCAAGGAACGACAAGAGGGTGCAAGAAAGGATGTCGAGCGAGCATTTGGGGTTCTCCAATCTCGTTGGGCAATAATTAAAGGACCGGCACGATTTTGGTACAAGGAACAACTGAGGGATATTATGCATACTTGCATAATTTTGCACAATATGATTATTGAAGATGAGGGCGATGCAGTAGTCAATTGGACCGATGACGAAGTCGATAATTCAACACAAGTATTTCAAGGTTCCACCCAAGAGTTTCAATAATATCTTCGAAAGAATTCTGAAATACGTTCTAACGATATGCATCATCAACTTCGAGCCGATTTAGTTGAGCATATTTGGGCGCGTTACGATCACGATGAGTGAAAATCTTACTATTTATTAATTACGAAGCATTTCACTTTTTTATATGTATTTTATGAATTATTTGTAGTAATTAATTGCTTAATGTTGTATTCCTTTTTAAATTTATAAAATTTCAATAATATTGCTCAATAAAAAAAATATAAATATATTTATAAATAATATATATATTTATTAATATGAAAATATAAATAAGAAAAAAATATTTACTACACATTATATATAAAATAGATATTATGTATATAATATATTAAATAGATATTATGTGTGTATATATATATATATGAAAAATAAAGTGGTATAGATAAAGTGGGACGCATAAAAAAATTGTTTAGAGGTTTTTGATAGTGAATAGAGGTTTAAAATTTTAAAATTTTGAAGTGGAGATAGTGTGACATGTGGGGCCACAAAAAAGCTCAAATTTAGCCCCCACACACACACACACACCGTTGTGGATGCTCTAAGAGGGAGGAGTAGTACTCGAGCGTTACAAGGCAGTATATCAACTTGGTGATCAAGTAAACAAAATACAGGTGACATTCACGTGCACTCGCCTTGTCCGCTGTGGAAGAAGAGCCGTATATAAAGTGGCAAATAAAACAGCTCGGCGGGAAAACGCAAGAGAGCTGAACACAACAGAACAGAAAACACAGCTCTCTGTTCGTTCTCTCTCTCAATCCCCAAATCCGAAACCCTCACCTTACTGTCTCGGCCATTAACGATCTCAAGAAGCAAGTACATTCTTCGATCCTGTAAACACACTACATTTACACACATCATTTGTATATTTCCTCCTCCTTGAATTTAACGTTGACTACATTTCCTCAAACAGTTGAATTTCGTTTCTCATTTTCATCTTCATTTGACGGAATTTTTATGAGTACAAGTTACGATTGCATCCATCCATTTCGAAATCTTGTTCATATTTGGTGCTGCTTATGTCTGATGTTTGTAGTTTTGTGTTGAGAAATTACTCTTTGTGCATGCAGCAAGTTGCAGTATGTGATTTCTTGTGTTTTGATAGGGTTTTGATTGGCATTATTAACGGTCGCGCGAAGCAAGCAAGTACTTCGATCCTGTAGTTGCTGTAACCACACTATATTTACATTTATCGTTCGTATATATCCTCCTCCTTGAATTTACCGTTGATTACATTTCCTTAAACAGTTGAATCTCGTTTCTCCTTTTTCATTTTCATGCGTCGGAATATTGAGGTTTACGAGTTGCAATTTCAATGATCTATCTCGAAATTTTGTTTATATTTCTTGCTGCTTGTGTTTAATGTTTGTAGTTTTGAATTGAGAAATGACTCTTTTTGCAGTAAGATGTACGTGATTTCCTGTTTTTCTCTTGCGCTTGATCGTCATTTAATATTACCTGCTTCTTTCGATCGATGAAGAAATTTATCTGTCATTTGGATTTGACGGAGTTTAGAGTTTTTTATTACAATTTCTAGTTGAAGACGTTGTTACTAATTGGTACTTCTTGGCTTTAATATCAGTAGTTCTGACTTGAGAAATGACTGTCCTAGTGTAGTAAGTATGTGATTGTTTTTTTTTTTTTGCTAGGGTTTGATTGGCATTTCTTTCAATGTTATTACCTGTTTTAGTATAATCAATGATGAAATACAGCTATTATTTATTAATTAGTACGGAGTATTTCTCAATCGCCTACATTTGACGAAATTTAGAAGTTTATGATTACAATTATAGCTGAAAATGTTGTTAATATTTGGGGGTTCTTGAGTTTAATGTTAGTAGTTTTGACAAGCAAAGTTAATTTTCTTGCGTTGTACTTTGCAGTATATTGTTTCAACAAAAGAGAAGTAGCAAATCATGACTATATCCTCTATTTTGATATTCAAACTCGACAGAGATGAAACTGGAACGATTGTTGAAAATGGAGCTCATATAGATAAAATAAGCTGGCTTTACTCAATTCCAATCCATACTAAATGTGGTTGTGAAAATATTGATAAGGCATTCCATATCGTTAGGATTTTATTTAAGTACTGATTAACTTACAAGAATAACATATATTATGGTTCATATCTGGGATTGATGTTAGAACCTTGATGCAGAATGCCAATTTTCTGGGATTTCTTTATTCTTTATTTTTGTTGCTTTTCCTTCTCAGTGATTGTTTAGAGAAAGATTGCTTCCATGATCGAAGGTAGTATGTTAGTGGATTCGGGTTATCAGGCATTTTGTTTTTGATAATTGACACTAAGATCAAAATTCATTTCAGTATAACAAAGGAGTGTTTATCTACAGTTTTTGGTACCTTCAAAAACTCTTAAATGGAAACCTCCATGTTCTTTCCAAAATTATGTGGCGAAACTACCAGAGAGATTGAAACAACTCTGTTAATAGTGGGTAAAATTGTAGGTAATGCTCATTCATTTATGCGTATATTTTTTCTTATAGATGAGATAAGAATTCAAATTCAAATCATGTACGTTACACCCTGACCAACTGTAGTTAACAATAACACATCCTAAGGAATGAGAAACTAGCCATGGGAATACTGATATAATAGGAAAAGCTGCATATCCATATCCTATTATTATTAGATTGACTAGATCTTTGTGAGATTCTGCCCTTCTGAAGGATCACTCTCTGAGTTGGCGCAGAGCATGTTTGAGATGATTTCAACGTGATGAGATGGTATGGAGCTATTCGCTTATAATATAACATACCTGGTTGTGTGTAATAGAACACATACTTCAGCAGATTCACTTTAGAGAATGCTACTAGAGTGTCATTAATGGTAAATTTGAGCTTTACTAGAATCTACTAAATATTCATGCGGCTCTGATATGCTGCACAGTTACTATAGGTTCTCTTTGCAGGAGATTATGGATGTGGGAGAGTGGCTTAGTGAGTTCTTGGAAGATGATTTGGGAGCTAATGCAATGGTTAGTCCTTGTTTAAGTGTTTCTTTTCATTGTAAATACACAGAAGTTTATGAAAAGACTACAGCCCTTGCAGTAAATTAACAACTTCCTTGAACTGCAGAAACTTTAACCATTTAGGGAACAAGGGTGGTAATATCTAGAGTTAGTCTGCTCTAATGGGTATGCCTCTCATATGTTTGACTATTTTTTTTAATTTGTGGCAGACTAATCAAACATCTTCGAGGGGTGGTTCAATGAATCTTAATGTGCCTTTCAATGCCTCCTCTGGAATTGGTAACTCGCACTGGGATTGGAGCCTCCATCCTTGCACTAAAAATCGCGACCCCTACTTTCTAGAACTTCAAGAAGCAAATAACATCGCCAAGGCAGCGTATCAAGAATTCATGAGAATAGCAATAAAAGCAAATAACTTCTCCAGGATTTTTGTATCCCATCCTGTATTAGGATCAATTGAGGATATTCAGCAAATGTTCCAAACACCTTCACCTGAAACAAGAGTTGATGTTTCCACTGAAAGTGCTGTTCTTCCCATCTCTCCTAAAAATCTGCTTTCTATAATGTTCAATATGGTGAGATATGTTAACTCTAATGAAAGGTTCATCGATTAAGTTTTAATTGCTACATAACATCAGAATGATGCATGGAGCTTCCTACTTTAGCATGACTGGTTATATTTACTTAACTAGATTGAAATTCCTTCAAATTAAAACTAGGCAGAGGTGCAGAGCTACATGTCTTGACCTGTGACCTGTCGATTTCTATGTGAAACGCTCCTGTGTTCCAGATGAAGTCTGTTTTGTAGTTTATTTTGTGCATTGTGTAGTTTAATTGGTTGCCTACTGAAATGCCAACAGCAATGAATAGGAGACAGACACCAGAAAATAACATAAAGTCAACCTGAGTAGCACTTGGAATGCCATCATCTTTATAAGCAGCTATTACCGTCGTATGTCTCTTGTGTATCTTAGTTTCAAGTGCATTTGCATGTTTATGCGCAAGGACGCAATATCAACACTGAATTTTGACATAAGCAATTAGCTAATTGCAATTAAATGAAGTCTTGAAAGTTAGGTCTCCTCTCTACATATCATGCTCTACTTATGTAGCTACACTGTCACTCAAGAAAAATTATAATGGAAAAGATTATCCCTGCAGCCATTTTCAAGTATTTTTCTGCATTGTGTTAACTCTGTAACATTCTCAGGATGAATGGGTTCCCACATTTTCTCATATAGTTTTCAGTGGAAATGTTGATGAACCGCCTGATGTTTTGAAAAGGTTGACCAGTACTGATGCTGCAATCAGAAATATCCTGATGGTAAACTTTCTAGTTTTTGAAAATTTCCTTGCTCCTTGACATAATAGCTTTGTCATACCTTAGTGATGGGGGCTTTGTTAGGGACCACATTTTCATATCAGAATGTTTGTTTTTCAACTAAATAGGTTACTGCTGAGTTCCAACTACCAACACCATTCGTGAAAAGACACAGTTTTTGTTTCTTGAGATGCCTCAGAGAAATTATACCAGATATATGGGCCGTTGTTGATGTATCAGTTGAATATTTTGGACATTACCCTGGTGCACTGTCAGAAGACAACTGTCGGAGGAGGCCATCAGGGTTTATAGTCAGAGGCCGCGAACAGAATTGTGAGGTTGGCATAATAAATATGTTTCCTTTATGTAGTTATTTGTTTTTGTAATGTTCCTTGCACAAGTAAGCAGAACAAATATTATCACTCAAATACTTTTTTCAATCTTTCTTCTCATTTATGTTTTATGACATTTATTTGTCCCTTCCACAATCACTCTTTTTCTCGACTTTTGCAGGTTATATGGGTGGAGAACATGGAATGGTGTGAAAACCATTTAAAAAATAGTATGTACTCTGACATCATGGATTTCAATATGGTGTTTTCTGCAAAACGTTGGGTCAGTACATTACAATGGTGGTTGAAGCGACGTTCTAGTAGAATCAGAAATGCTAAAACTATCCGATTGAACCACAGAGGTACACTAATTCCATCTCTAATACATATTTACTAAATCTAAGTAAAGGATGCTTTTCAAATGTGAATTGCTTGGTTTGTCATTGCACTGAAACTAATCTGTTGAAGCAATTTGCACGTATAAGCATAGTTAGAAAATGAAAATGTTCCAAATGTGAAATCAAAACATGGATCAAAGCATAAGAAGCATAAAAAAGAGTTAAGCATGAACTTACAAACTTTCGGATGAGGTGTTTATTAACATATTTCCCTTGAAAATGTTGATGTTTGTATGCTGTAGCAGCTTATCTAAACCCCATCTTTGCGTTTGATCAAGGTCATGGCAACCAGCAATTTTCCTTCTAAATTTGCATGTCTTTGGACTTTGGTAACCTGGTCTTGACCATTTCGATTTAAGTGGACACTATGAGCCGTTTCAACCTGGCCATGGATTTTAAATTTGTAACGACTCTTGATTAGGACCCGTCGAGTGCATATCCAGCTGTACATCTCATCCAGTTGATATGAACAGAGGTGTATTTAATACTTTCTTTTGAGTGATTATTATTTCAAAATATTTCTAGTGTATGTGATGGCACTGCTCAAAACTAGAAAGTGACGGACAAAACTTTATAGTGCTATTAGTAACAACGGCTACGAGTTCATATAGTCAAGATATGAGATTCAATGTTTAGATTAAAAAAACTGTATGTTCTTCTTAAAAATTATAACCAATAATTAGTGGAGGTTTCTAATTCGTTAATTTAAATTTTAATTACGAGGCCTGCAGCTAATATTTGTCTGCTCGACTTAACTGAGTCTATGAAGATGATTTATATGGGCTTGGTCACTGAAACCCTTCATAGGAGATGGATATCCCTATGCAACTGGGATGTAAGGATTTGCAGGGATACAATGCGCTCAAATAGCTATATGGCTGTGACTAGCTTCCCAGTTCAAGCAAAGCCAATCTCCGTTTTCAATTTTCTACTAAAGAAAAATACTGAGTTACAGGTATATTCCAATTCACATAAGTTTGTGTTGTTTGTTTTTTTTTTAAATATTTGTTTCCTTTTTTTTCGGGATGATGGTCAGCTGGCATTTTAAACTACTAATTAATTAATCACTTCTTGCAAATTGAGAATGAATAGAGCTAACCAATCAATAGTTGCAGTGGCCTAGTTTACTAAATTTTGAAGAGCCGGAAATAGTGGTAACATCTACCGTAGAAGATCATGATGAGAATTGCATAACTGTACAGAGGAAACGAATTGTGCAGAGCGAATCTAATGAGGTGATAACTCTGAGCAAATAATTGATATTTCTCATTGTTGGCGTTCAGCCCGACATTTGGTTAAATTGATGAAGAATTTCTGTTATTCTAATCTCACAGGAGTTTGAGTATCTACTACAAGAGGGTTCAAGTGATGGATTTTGCTACTTTATTGTATCTAGGTTCGTGACTCAACAAGATGTCAATGGTCTTCTATCTTCTGGAACGTGGTCAGAGGATAATGGGTCACAGCCCTCTGGGTTTGCTATATTGCCTGATGGCTTCGATGGCTCGTTAGTTACCATTGTCATGCATCATGTCCTGAATAATCTAGAGACTGATCAAGTCATTGAAAACATGGAAAACATCATCCAGAGCATCATTGGAGAGATAAGGGGTGGGGGTAAGTTCCTTATAAGAAATAGATTTTCTGAATAATATGATTAACGAGCGTGATCATTTATCTTGTTTGTTTTATGAGTTGTTTAAAACTGAAGAATAAATAGATGGATGATGATTAATGAACGCCCATGCATGATTACTCTCTATATACGTACGTACCTCCTCAACAGGAAGCTAGGATTGACCCATATATATGGTGTTGTATGTTTGTATAGATCACCATCGATCAGTACGTATATGCTAACCTTAGTGTGCATGTTTGTTTGTTTGTTTTTATTTTTTCTGTTTTGGCAGTTGCAAACAGGGGCTTGGAAATGATAGACTGATGTTGGAGGATCGGAGTATGGGGTGTCGGTACATATATAAAAAAACAATTTCTCCCATTTTGGCTTATTCTAGCAACGCGGTACAATGGTTTTTAAGGAACTAGTATATGGTTGAGTTGTATTCGATGCATAGGAAATGGCAAGCAATTAAGCATACTGTTATTACATGTGATCTGAAAGAGTTTCCATTTTGTGTATACATGACTGGAAGTTGCATGGAACGGACCTCTCATGTAGGAAATTAATGTGGAGTATTTTCAAAATTATATCGTGTCTAGGATATATATATATATATATATATATATATATATATATATATATATATAGTTGGATGCTCGCTTCTTTCAGTTATGGAGAATATGCATGCATGCATGCATGGTTCCTTCCGATTGATAGCATGAAGCTTAGTTATACGCTTACATGCTTGCGGGAGAACAGTACTGGTGCATGCATGCTATTGCCAAACTAAGTTTTCTGCAAAGTTCAGTAGCAGTAGTAAGTACTCGCTCCGTTCTACTCAAAAGTTCACGTTTAAAAAGTCTAATCATTAAAAGATATATAAGTATCTATAGAATTGGTCATAATTACAAAAATGTTTGAGCATAATTAATATGTTTATTCCACATGTGAAGGGTAAAATTATAAAATTATAAAGATTGTAGGCATAATTTTTTTAAAGTAGACTCTTTAATCGAAACTGAGAGAATATTAATTAGAAACAATCTGCTCTGAACATTTATCTACATTCTTCTTATAGAAGACATTTAACTGTTTTGAGTACCGCTAAGTTTAGAATTGCACTATTCCAAACTTATAATCTCATTTTAAAAATTAAAAAAAATAATAATTTCACTTTTCTCTTCGGTATATCCCAAAAATATAATTTCATTTAAAAAAAAAAAAGAAACAATGTAAAATATTGTACAGTGTGATAAACAAAAAAGAAAGTCAACACTATGAAAAGATGAGAGTCGGTGCAAGATAGTTGGGTTATAGAAGAGGGATGAGGGATCTTGTAAAGGAATGAGATGTGTCGTATTGTGTAACCTACCCGAATGAAAATCTGTTTTTATTCATCAAGTTTCTAATGTACTTAATTAGCTCCAAAATTTATCAATCATTCTTAAAACAAAATTAGTTATCAACACTAAAAAAAAAAAGAAACTTTGTAATGTTAACCTCCTAGTTTCATAATATAATAACTAGACTTATTGAGCCCACGGGTTTAATTTGATTTTGATATTAATTGATACATTTTAGAAACAATTTTGAAAAAAAATTATCGTTATTGAATATAGGCGTTTGTTGACTTAATATTTGACAAAAGTTAAGTATTGTCAATATATGTAAATTGGTGGTCTTTTATTATAATATTTTTATTTCAGAATAAGTGTTTTTTATTAGTGTTCAATTAAGTATCCTTTAATGATTTGGTCAAAAAATAAAGTATCCTTTAATGATATCAAATTGTTGGGTTTGTTTTTTATTTTTTTCATCTTGCACTTAATAAAGATATTTTAGACATATATTTGAAGAATTATATATATATATATATATATATAGGCTTTTGGACATATTGAAGAAAGATAACATTTTTTTGAACAAAGGAGAATTGTATAAGGATTAAATATAATTATATTTTTAAAATAATTTTTGAAGATCATTCAATGATTAGAAAATGTTTAGTTGGATACTATATTTACATATTTTTGATACACTATCAATGGGAAAAAGAAATTTACAAAAATATATAAAAAAAATTATGAAATAATTTAGATTTTTGTTGATATGTATCACATATTATAGACATTATTTTAGGACGTCTTAAATAAGAATATGAGACCCATAATTTGACATAATTTAATATTTTTAAAAAAATTTACATATAATATTATTGATTGAGTTAGTTTAAGGTGTATATTCATATTTAATAAGATGTAGGTTCAACTTTTCCCTTCTTTAATAGTTTTTGAGAGGATAATTAATTAATCCATTACTTTTGCTTTCTCATCAATAGTTAACTTTTCTTAACCAAATAAAGGCATACTCCCTTCGTTTCAAAAAAAAAAAAAATTTACTTTAGGATATTTCATTTAATAAGTTTATTTTTAAAAATTATGTTTCATTCTCCATGATCTCTCAAATCTTTGCTCTCCACATGTGATATAAGCGTCGTGTATATGCTTAAATAATTTGTAATTATAAACACCTCCAGAAATATAATAATACATCTCTTAATTATCAAATTTTCGAAAGTAGACTCTTTGATCAAGATATAAGAAATATTCATTAGATCATATAGTAAACAAAGAAAAAAAGTCTAATTAACGTGTGTTCTAATTAAGAATACATTTTAAAAATCTTAATGTAGTAAGATTTATCTCGATTATCACCTATACATAAGTTTCAATATCACTAGAATATTTCTCAACACAAATAAGTGGATGCTTAAGACTTAAGAGAAGCACTTAGAGGAGATATTGCTTTTGTCACTAAAAAGTTATAGACAATATATAAAGATGGGTAATTTGTCATTGTAATGACATGTGAGTCGACCAAATAAATGATCAATTAATCCGAAGGGACAATGTCTAGAACAAGTAGAATAATTTATATTTAACTAAACATTTTAATAATTTATATAAAGATGGGTAATTTGTCATTGTAATTTATATTTCTCATTGAGACTTTTTTTGGATTAAAGGATGTCCTAAAATATAAATATATACAAGGGATCCAGTTTCTAATTATTACAATACGAAAAGTTATGCTGTAAAAGATACGTTTTATTTTAGTTTGTCACGGAAAAAAAAAAGAAGGCAAAGTGTCAATCTCTCACAATTCTTCCAAATTCATCTTCTTATTTCAAAAAGATCGCGTTGTTCATTCATATGCTTTATTCAAAGCTTCTACTTTTGTAAAAAAAATCAAGGCATTATATATTAGTAAAAGATATCGTTAATAGAAATTTAGGATACTGCTGCCTCTTTGTCAATACATATAAACTAAAAATAAAAACAAAAGTACATAACATTTTAGTAATTGAATTAGTGAATAAATTAATTGATTGAAGGTGGAGGGGGGGGGGAGAAGAGACTTGACTATTGGGTATGAGTAACTTTGGGGAGAAAAATTACATTTTACCATTGTGTATTTTTCATATATATATATATATTGATAAATTTGAGGAAAATTTAAAGAAAATGATTTTAGTGGTTAATCAGTTAAAAGTTTATATTATCTGTTAATGGATAGGGGGGTTACATATAATTTGTAAAGTTACTATTTTGTCCTTTACAATTTGAACTAAGAGTAAAGTTCATTGTTAGGATTAGGGTGAATAAAGAGAAAATATGTTTCATTATAAAATATGTAACTAATAACATAAAAATAACTAATAAGTGTAAGCATAACCCACGATCCAAATGCGGAATAATCAGGAACGGATCGAGATCCGAAACTTACCTCCAACCATTGATGTTGAAACTTGAATGTGTCCACCAATTTTTAACTTGATTTCCAAGTTCTCACTATGGGCTTTCAGTGCTTCCAAATCCTTATCCCTCACACATTGATGGTGTATTTTCAAAAAACGTAAGAGACAGATTTTGGGGACCAAAAACCAACCACTTATCATCTCGTTTTTGCCAAGGCTTCTATCATACCTTTAACTGTTGTGGTTGCAAAACGGTTGCCTACGGTTTTCAAACGGTTTCCCAAGGATTATGATCAAGTATGGACTACCAAACAAGAGAGATTATTGAGTGTGGCCACACTCATCTTACATTCTCCCACTTGTTCTACACTTCAAACTCAAAATCTACAGAAATCCAATGACATTAAGTAACAAATATAAGAATCATGGTGATAAGTCCTCTAAACAACGAGTATTAACATCCATGTATTACAATATATTTATCACTTAATTATTATACTTTATGTAGCAACATTTATCTAAATGAATAAACCCGATGTTTATTCTAGGTCCAAACATAAATGATATTTCTCAAGGTCAATGACTAAATGTGTACACAAAATTGAAATGAGAAATCAGTACAAATAGAGTTTCACTAATATCGTTCTTACAACGAAATCGCATAAGGGAACCAAGTCTCATTCTATCTACATGATCTTTAAAACCCTTTGGTGGCATGCCTCAAAGGATCAACGATCATCAATTCAGTGTTAACGTGCTCAATGACCACTTTATTTTCCTTAACACGTTCTCTTATGGCTAAGTACTTGATGTCGATGTGTTTACTTCGACTACTATTTTTATCGTTCTTAGCCATAAACACTGCAGCTAAATTATCACAGTATAATCTCAATGGCCTAGAAATAGAATCCACGACTCTAAGCCTAGATATGAAACTCTTCAACCATACACCATGACTTGTAGCTTTAAAATATGAGACGAACTCTGCCTCCATAGTAGAAGTAGCAGTTAAGGTCTGCTTTGCATTTTTTCAAGATATAGCTCCACTGGCAAGCATAAACACATAGCCAGATGTTGATTTTCGTGAATCAACACAACCAGCAAAATCTGCGTCGCAATAGCCAATCACCTCCAGATTATCGGTTCGTTTATACATGAGCATGCAACCTTTTGTCCCTTGAAGGTATCTCAACACCTTCTTTGCAGCTCTTTAATGGTCAATACCTGGGTTACTCTGATATCTTTCTAACACTCCAACAACATATGCAATGTCAGGCCTAGTATAAACTTGAGCATACATAAGGCTTACCACAACTGAAGCATATGGATTGTTCTTCATTTGTTCTCGCTTAAGGGCATTATTCGGGCATTAGTCCAAACTGAACCTGTCACCCTTCACAATGGGAGCTACATTTGGTGAACAATCCTTCATCCGAAATCTCTCCAAAACTTTGTTGATATATGTCTCTTGAGACAAACCTAAAATGCCTCGAGATCTTTCTCTATGGATCTTAATGCCAATAACATATACCTTTCATATCAAAATTCTTTGAGAGAAATTGTTTCACCTTGTTGAACAAACCCCTATCATTAGTCGCAAGCAAAATATCATCCACGTACAATACAATGAAACAAATCTTACTCCCACTGACCTTCTGGTATATACCTTGATCCATGACATTTTCTTCAAAGCCAAATGAAGTAATGACTTCATGGAACTTCAAATACCAATGACGGGAGCCTTGTTTCAATCTATATATAGATTTATTGAGTTTGCAGACTTAATGCTCACCATCTTTAGAGGAGAATCCTTCAGGTTGTTTCATGTAAACCTATTCCTCTAGATTACCATTAAGAAACGCTGTTTTCACATCCATTTGATGTAACTCTAAGTCAAAATGAGCTACCAATGCTATATTTACACAAAGAGAGTCTTTCTTGGATACCGGAGAGAATGTCTCCGTGTAGTCGATTCATTCTCTTTGAGTGAATCCCTTGGCAACAAGTCTTGCCTTATATCTCTCGATGTCACCATTTGAGTCTTTCTTTGTTTTAAAGACCCACTTACATCCAATGGCTGTTACACCATTTGGTAAGTCAACAAGATCCAGACTTGATTAAATGCCATATAGTCCATCTCATCTTTCATGGCATTGTGCCACAAGTCCGACAGCGTAAAACTCATAGCCTGTGAAAACGTTTCAGGATCATTTTCGGCTCCAATGTTATAGTCTGATTCTTGCAGATACACTTAATAGTCACTAGGAATTGCTGATCTCTTGACTCTAGTAAATCTCCTTAACACTGCATGATTATCCTCCTGAGGAACTTGTTGTTCAACCGGTTGTACAATTGGTTGTTCAACATTTTCTTCTTGGTCCTCATTTACAGCTTCATCTACTCGATCGATATCAATAGCTTGTGGAACTACAATAGTTGGTTGTCTCACGCGCGTTTGAACTTGAGGGGCGTGAACAACAATCAACCTATCACTTGAACTAGAGGGTTGAGCTTCATGATGATCATTTTCAGAAATAATGTCTCGAAAGTGATCACTCCCACTAATTAAGTCATTTTTAAGAAACTTTGCATTTTTTGATTCCATAATTCTAGTGCTGCGAGATGGACAATAAAATCGATACCCTTTAGACCTTTCACCATATCCAATGAAATACCCACTAATGGTCCTTGGGTCTAGCTTTTTTTTTTTGGGTTGTAAACTCGCACTTCAGACGGGCATCCCCAAACGCGTATATGCCTCAAACTCGGTTTCCAACCTTTGAATAACTCGAAAGGTGTCTTTGGGACAGCCTTGGTTGGAACTCGGTTCAATATGTACGCTGCTGTCTTTAAAGCTTTGGTCCACAAGGATTCAAGGAGTTTTGTGTTACTCCGCATACTTCTCACCATGTCCATTAAGGTTCAATTTCTTCTTTCTGCCACACAATTCTGGTTCACAGAACTAGGCATAGTATACTGGGCAACAATCCCATATTCTTGAAGAAACTTCGCAAACGGACCAGGTGCTTGTCCATTCTCAGTGTATCTACCATAGTACTCTCCACCTCGATCAAACCTCACGATCTTAATTGGTTTTCCATATTGATTTTCTACTTCAGCCTTGAATACTTTAAATGCATCTAAAGCTTCGTCCGTGGAATGAAGTAAGTAGAGATACATATATAGTGAAAAATCATCGATGAAGGTGATAAAATATTTCGGACAACTTGCGTCCATATCTGGACAGCAAATATCTGTGTATATGATCTTCAAAAGATTTGTGCTCCTCTTTGCACCTTTTTTAGACTTATTAGTTTGCTTACCCTTAATGCAATCCACACAAGTCTCAAAATTGGTAAAATCCAATTTATTAAGTACGCCTTCATTTACCAATCTTTTAATTCTCTCAATGGAGATGTGTCCTAGTCTCCGGTGCCATAAAATAGAGGAATCTTCATTTTCAACACATCGTTTAATACCAACATTATTATGAACGTGCAAAGTAGTATAGTTGTCATCCTTTTGTAAGTTAAGACGAAAAAGACCATTAGACAAAATACCATTTTCAATAACATCAGATTTATAAGATAAACTAAAAACAGAGTTTGAAAAATTAAAAGAAAAACCAGATGATGCTAGTCTAGAAACAGAAATCAAATTCCTAGCAAAACTAGGAATATAAAATATCTTTTCCAAAAATAAAGTAAAACCACTACTTAAAACTAGTTTGCACGTTCCTACTGCTTTCACATGTGGGGGCATCTTATTTCCAGAGTAGATGCTTTGGTCACTTCCCATTGGTTTCCGCAAGATTTAAAATCCCTGCAAAGAATTGGTAACATGGATTGTAGAACCAGAATCAATCCACCATGTGTTATAATTAACATCAACCATATTGAATTCATAACATACAAATGAAAATTGAGTACCTTTTTATTTCAAGCCACATTAAGTACTTAGGGCAATTCTTCTTTATGTGCCCTTTCTTCTTGCAAAAATTGCAGTTGCCCTATTTCTTAATGTCCTTTCGGGGAGGAATCTTATCTTTTCCCTTATATTTGGCTTGATTATGTCTTTTCCTTCCTCCTGACGTTGTTACCATATTCACTTTCTCACTCTCCTCCATAGTCAATCGCCCCTCCTCTTGAACACACATGGTCATTAGTTCATTTATTGACCATTTTTCCGTATGTGTATTATAAGAGATCTTAAAAGGGCCATACTGTGATGGAAAAGTGCATAAAATAAAGTGAACCAGGAAAGAATATGACATCTCAACTTTCAGTAATTTTAGCTAAGCCGTTATGTCCCTCATGCGCATGATATGCTCGCAAACGCCCTTAATCCTGGTAAGCTTTAAGGATGAGAATTGTATTATTAGGGTGCTAGCCAATGCTTTATCAGAAGACACAAACTGATCATCAATTGCTTTCAACAAGGCACAGACATTGTTACATTGCTAGATTGAACCCTTAATTTCAGTAGGTATTCTGGTCTTTATGAACATAACACAAAGACGGTTAGACCGCTCCTACTTTTCATAAAGATCAACCTCATCTGGGATGCTGTTTTCAGTTATAGCAGGTGGTTCGTCTTTCCTTATAGCATAGTCAATGTCCATCCACCCCAAATGAAGGAGAACTCTCTCCTTCCAAACCTTATAGTTGTCCCCGTTAAGCTCAGGAACATCAGATTTCATATGAGAGTGGTTAACAGGTTGAATCATTGCATTAATCAAACAAAAATGCTCATGTTACTTAAAATTTAAAGCTCATTAAATCCATATAACACGTTCTACCAATGTAAATCATGTTAAAAAATATATGAATCTAGTGACATAAAACTTGTCTGTGGGCTAAAGTCATATTCAATTAGATTCATTTAACCTTAAGACAAAACTATCAAATTATGTTCCTTTTCTTAATTCTTGATGGTAGATTAAGAAATATAATTCAATATTTTATTCTAATTAATCATACAAATATAATTGAAATTCCTGTCGGTAGATTTAATTATATCACATATGATTAATTACAATTAATGTTATTTACCATAAGTGATTATAAAGCATTAACATATAATTTTAATCAATTAAGAAAGCTGTGGCTACTTTCTAATTAATTAAAGCATATGAATCACATAACATTTTAAAATTTAGCAATAAGAAGCATGCAGAAAATGCCCATCTCATTATACAATAGAAGAATTAAATAGAGTCAAATATTTGCCAATAACATGATAGCACAGATAGTGTGGAGGCCATTCCAATCCATCTAATACCTAGGATCGAATCTTATTCACTCCAGCCATTGATGTTGAAACTTAAATGTGTTCACCGATTTCTAACTTGATTTCCAAGTTCTCACTGTGGGTTTTCAGTACTTCCAAATCCTTATCCTCACTCATTAATGGTCT
The DNA here is from genome assembly GCA_016624345.1 of Platycodon grandiflorus. NCBI lineage: Eukaryota > Viridiplantae > Streptophyta > Magnoliopsida > Asterales > Campanulaceae > Platycodon > Platycodon grandiflorus. The sequence goes on along the minus strand of CM028366.1, from coordinate 9,141,761 downwards.
ATTTTCGAAAAACATAAGAGACAAATTTTGGGGACCAAAAACCAACCACTTATCATCCCCTTTTTGCCGAGACTTCCATCTAACCTTTAACTGCTGCGGTTGCAAAACGGTTGCCTACGATTTTCACACGGTTTTCGAAGGATTATGATCAAGTGTGGACTACCAAACAAGAGAGATTATTGAGTGTGGCCACACTCATCTTACAATAAGATATTAACACATATTTTTCACCAGTTTTAAAAAGTCATAATTCTCATAAATTAGTATTAGGGTTTTAAAGGACATTTGGATTGTATTACTGTAGTATTTATTATGATTATCGATAAAATGACTTACTCTACTTTGCTTTAGCTCCGACTTTATACTCTTAATATTTTTATAATCATCTTAACACTGTAGTCATAATACGATTCTTACTGAGCATTGAGCTTCTAACTTGTCCAAGAATAACAATGAAAATTCTAACTTCATCCAAAAATACTATTGGATATCCTAATTTCGTCCAATAATACTACTCCCTCCGTTCCGGATAAATGTTCCTACTTTCTATTTTGAGATGTCTCAACTAATGTTTCTAAAGACCTTTGATGTACATATTCCCTACCACTTTTTCCAATATACCCTTAAAGTTTCATTTAATATAGCACATCCAAGAGAAACTCAACTAATTAGAATAGTAGAACTCAATTGATGTTCATGGGTATTATTGTCAGAACACATTTTTTAACACATCATTAATTATATTTCTTAATTCCTGTGCTTTATCATTAGTGTCCACGAGGGAGTATTAGAAATTTAGACTTTGGCCAAGAAATACTATTGGAAATCCTATGTTGACTACTAATGTTAGCAAAAATGTTGTTGGAAAATGGTTGACTAAAACAAAAGTACCCGTATGGGTTTCAAACTTAACCTAGTACTTCAAAAAATAAAAAAATAAATAAGAGAGAGAGAGAAAGAGAGGGAGAGAGAAGAAAACCAATTACTAACGTCCATCTGAGTTGTGACCACGTTTGAATGACTTCCAACCCCACGACCTCAAAAGCCCAATAATTTCATCTTTCACAAAAAAAAATTTTTGGTCCTAAGGAGGCGTGGGAAGGATCGAACCTGAAATCTTTTCACAATGACTTCAAATTAATGCCCAAATATTTCACTTTTCACTACTTCAACAACTGAAATTTTTGTCAATTTATGCCATTCGTTAGCGTTAATGAACTGGATTTATCAACTTTCTTTAACATTTTTGTTTTAATTTAAGTATCGGTTTCTTCTCTCATTTTATTTCTCGAATTCATGGTTGAGTTTGGAGACCGTGTAAGTATATTTGTGGATAGTTTAGTCAACCATTTTCCGGTGTCAACATTTTTGCTAATAGTAGTAGCCCACACATGATTTCCTTAGTTTTCTTGAATGAAGTTAGAATTTTCATTAGTACTGTTAGACGAAATGAGGAGCTCAGGACTTAACAAGGATCATATAACGATAAAAGTAATTAAAAAAAAAAGTAGTGACAAAGATTCGAATTTTCTGTACAATTTTTTCACCACATTCTAGATGACAAATATGTGATTGGTTAGAGATCACATAACTTAGTATTGATGTTACATTTAAACCCATCACATGCTTAACATCTTAATATGTATGAAAATTTTGTATTACTATTATTTTAAGCGATAAAATGATTTAAAAAAAGGGGTGTAAATCTAAAGCTAAACAAATAGAGGTGAGTCATTTTGTCAATAACTCTATAATTATTATTTTATTTTTATACAGAATTAAAATAAAAATAAAAATTCTTTTTGTGGTTTGCTAAAAGCCCAAGACTAATGCACTAAGATGGGTCGGATCACAAGGGTGCCAAAGGTCTCTCGACAAAATTTTAGTTCAGCTGCATTCTTAACGCTCAAATGGAGACCTGTGATTAAGCTAGAACTCTTTGACCAATAGTTATCAAAATCAAAATTTGCCATTTGTAAGACCTACCTAATAGGGAAACCTTTACACTCTAGATGATAATGCCAAAAAATAAGCGTACCGGGGGTATCGAATCTGTGCTCGAACCATGGATTGTTAAAGAAGCTTTTCGGTAGAATATCCGGCTATGTGTTGTCTGCAAAAGTGAACAATCCGTGAGAGGGCGGGGAGTTTCCCCGCCAAAACTCTCCGATGTGATAATCAGTATCTCAGAGAAAGTATAAATGTGTAAGGAGAGAGAAAAAAAAGTCCCTTAGGTCATCGAGAAGACCCCTATTTATAGGGATTTGTTACTACCTGAATGGGCTGGGCTTATCCATTATATATGGGCTTGGCCCATATGTCTTTGAAGGTACCCTTTTGGGAGAATACTTTTGGGGGTATATATTTATGCTTATCAGAAGCCCCCCACTCCTTGCTCTTCGAGATTTATCTCGAGGGTAAGGAGTAGTATTTGCTCGTGATTCTCCTTTGATGTGCCGAGAGTTTGCGTTTTTCGTCTTGAACTTGAAGACGTGTCTTGGGTATTTGATTTTGGCAGGGAATACTTGCATAAATACTCGGTTTGACCGAGACTTGGTTTGCTCGCACGTGTCGAGACTTGATTAGCTCGGTATAGCGAGACTTTTTGCTCGGCGTGGCGAGACTTTTGTGCTCGACGTGGCGAGGCTTATGTGCTCGACGTGGCGAGGTGCTTTTTAGTTCTAGGACTTAGGTCCCTGATTTTATGATCTTCTTCAACATGGTGAAGAGCAGGTCGTGAGGTGACCTCGTCGTGGCGAGGAGCATTTTGTACTTACGATCTTCTTCAGCGTGGTGAAGAGTAGGTCGTAAGGTGACCTCGGTGTGGCGAGGAGCATTTTGTACTTACGATCCTCTTCAGCGTGGTGAAGAGTAGGTAGTAAGGTGACCTCGACGTGGCGAGGAGCATTTTGTATTTACGATCTTCTTCAGCGTGGTGAAGAGCTGGTCGTAAGGTGACCTCGACGTGGCGAGAAACATTTTGTACTTACGATCTTCTTCAGCGTGATGAAGAGCAGGTCGTAAGGTGACCTCGGTGTGGCGAGGAGCATTTTATACTTACGATCTTCTTCAGCGTGGTGAAGAGTAGGTCGTAAGGTGACCTCGACGTGGCGAGGTGCCTTTTGTACTTACAATCTTCTTCAGCGTGGTGAAGAGCAGGTTGTAAGGTGACCTTGACGTGGCGAGGTGCCTTTGTACTTACGATCTTCTTCAGCGTGGTGAAGAGTAGGTCGTAAGGTGACCTCGACGTGGCGAGGTGCCTTTTGTACTTACGATCTTCTTCACTTGGTGAAGAGCGGTCGTAAGGTGACCTCGATGTGGCGAGGTGCCTTTTGTACTTACGATCTTCTTCGGCGTGGTGATGAGCAGTCGTAAGGTGACCTCGACGTGGCGAGGTGCCTTTGTACTTACGATCTTCTTCGGCGTGGTGAAGAGCGGTCGTAAGGTGACCTCGACGTGGCGAGGTGCCTTTTGTACTTACGATCTTCTTCAGTATGGTGAAGAGCAGGTCGTAAGGTGACCTCGACGTGGCAAGGCTTTTTGTTTGGCTCGAGTGGGATGTCATGAAGCTCGGGCACAAGAATAATATGAAGCTTAGGCCGAGTGTAATATGAAGCGCAGGCAAGCGCGTAATGTGCTCGGGCGCGAGCATAATAATGGGTCTGCCCAGCCGCGAGTAACACTCCGGCGGTGAGGACCAAATCTACTCATCCGCGAGTAACACTCGAGCGGTGAGGATAAGCGCAGGAAGGCGCGGGGTACTACTCAACCGCGAGTAACCCTCGAGCGGTGAGGACCAAATCTACTCATTCGCGAGTAACACTCGGGCGGTGAGGATAAGTGCAGGAAGGCGCGGGGTACTACTCAACCGCGAGTAACCCTCGAGCGGTGAGGACCAAATCTGCTCAACCGCGAGTAACACTCGAGCGGTGAGGATAAGCGCAGGAAGGCGCGTAATGTGCTCGGGAACAAGCATAATATGAAGCTCGATAGGAGCATGATATGAGGCTCAGTCGAGCGTGACCGAGGTGCTCGAAAGGAGCGTAGTGATCCCGGGCGCGAGCGTAATGAGATGCTCAAGTGAAATCATGAAGCCACCCTCGGAAAAAGGTTCATAATATGAATCAAGTGCATGGGCATGGACAGTAGTGTGCATCGGCCCTGTGCCTGTCGATCCTCAAGATAATGGACTTTATTGTCGGTCCTGGACTCGCGGATAGTGGCCCTGTGCCAATATGTAGCAGTAGTAGTAGTCCCCCACTTCTTGAGCGAGAAGGAGTAGTTTTGAGGTCGAGAAGTAATATATGTAGCCTTTGCTTCGATGGTAGCCCCTAATGACAGCTTTTAATCGAGCTTGTTGGTCTTGTAGACTTCTGATTCTGAGAGTAATAAATATGTTGATAGCTGCTTGGTCCTCTTTGAAATATGACCTCGACGTGGCGAGGTTCCTTTTTGTGGAAGGCATTTCAGGCCTTTCAGAAGTAACCTTGGCTTGTAGCGAGGTTCGTTTAGTTGAGGAGAATAACGTGTTATTGCTCGTGGCCTTTGAGGCTCCATTAACTCGTAATTTGTATCTGAAAATTCAAAGGCTTCATTGCAGATCAAAAGTTTTCTTTTATTGAAATGCATATTATGTATTTTTTCCTCGCATAGATAAAGTGATCATGCTCGCAGTTCATGTAAATGACAATGGATAATTGTAGCTAATGCATAGGCAAAAGATCTTGTTATTTTATATAAGCATTTGTGCGAGGATAGACACGATGGCGACACGTCGCGCCATTAAAAGATATGGTAAACTCACCAAAATGTGCAAATTCATGAAATTGAAGCATAGAGTACCGTGTGCACGTTATGCCCCTATATTACTATAGGGCTAGCCATGTTATGTCGAGGTCGAGCTCTCGACACCAAGATGAAAATTGTATATTGAGTTTGCGTGCTTGACACGAGTGGGCATACAATATGTATTCATCATATTATGATTGCATTTACAAATGATTTTCATAAAATGATGTTGGCTTTCAACCATCAATTTATTTTATTCTGTATTATACAGCTAGTCATGATGCGATATAATAGCTGTGATGTATAAGCAAAAATAGCATGTTATCTCACGCATTTTTAGGATAAAGTGTGTCGGTGACACGTCATAGTATCACAGGATATATGCTAATATTCATGATTTGTTGAATTTATTGAATTAAAACATGAAATAATGTGTGCATCTCATGCTAATGTATTTTCACAGGACTAAGCGTTGTAATCCAAGTTAATGACAGAATGTAAGCCATTTACGAGTTTTATACGATCGAAATTAGAATCGCATGGTGAGTTCATTTGAAGCATAGCGATGAATAGAGTTTAACTCATTTCTATTCGCAAAGTGAGTGCGTGATGTTGCACCTATTTGATATAATTGAGCATACAAATAAGCGAGCACACAGCACTTTTAACTTGACTAGCATGTCAAAATTTTCATAAATGGGTAAACCCATGTCACATGGAATCAAATACGTAAAAGAACATATTTTGTAACGAGCGGATAAAAGTAACGCGGTACTATCATTTAAGCTCGAGATTTTAATTTTAATCATGCATTTTTGTTCCTTTGTAAGTATAGCATGTAAATTATTAGTGATTTGCACTAATTTTATGCAATTAATAAGTATATGAGTTATATATTTATCCACAATTTAAGATTTGATGGCTTATTTTGTATTTCATATATTTGTTATATCTAAAACATGGTAATGAAAGCAAAATATGTAGAGCAGAGGGCAAAAAAAAAAAAATGGAAGGAGTTCACCTTAAAACATTGTAGATGGGTCCATTAGTAACTTTCCAGAAAGAGGAGGCCCAGATAATAATTTTCTAGAAGTTGAAGGACCAGAGAGTAGACTTTCAAGAGCTGAGGGGCCTTATTGATAATTTTAGAAGTTCAGGGACCATTCTATAATTTATAGAAGTTTATGGGCTTTTCTTTAATTTACAAAAGTTTAGGGACCTTTCTGTAATTTTCAAAAGTACAGAGGCTTTTCTGTAATTTACAGAAGCTCAGGGGTATATTTATATTTTCCAAAAGTTCAGGGACCTATCAGCAATTTCCAGACTTTTAGCCATTGCCCGCACGTAGAAAAGCTGAAACGGAGTCAGCCGCTTCTGGCGGCGCGTGGAAGAGCGTGAGAGCTCAATTGGCGTCGATTTTCGCTGCGTTGGCCTCGTCTTGGAGAGACGCAGCCGTGGGTGGTCTTCCTTTTCCGATTCAGGTCATCCTGCTCTGACCCAGATCGTATAATCTCCATGATCGCCGGCGATGTGCGGTTGCTCTTCGTCTCCTTCATTGTGTCTGTGCTTCCAAACCTTGAATCTGTTAGAAGGTTACTTGCACAGAAATCTTGCCGCGGCTGTTTGATTGGGTGAGGCACAGTGTCGTTGTTGCCCGGCTTCCTTCCCTCTCCCTCCGATAGGTTCAATGGATATTTTTTTTTTAGATAAAACTGATAAGCGGTTCTTTTGAGATTCAAAAATTCACTGTTGAAATCCCCCATGGCCGTACATTGCAGTGTCGTGTCCCGGCAACAGAACCAACTGATAATGCCAAAAAATAAGCGTACCGGGGGTATCGAATCTGTGCTCGAACCATGGATTGTTGAAGAAGCTTTACGGTAGGATATCCGGCTATGTGTTGTCTGCAAAAGTGAACAACCGTGAGAGGCGGGGAGTTTCCCGCCAAAACTCTCCTGTGATAATCGTATCTCGGAGAAAGTATAAGTGTGTAAGGAGAGAGAAAAAAAAGTCCCTTAGGTCATCGAGAAGACCCCTATTTATAGGGATTTGTTACTACCTGAATGGGCTGGGCTTATCCATTATATATGGGCTTGGCCCATATGTCTTTGAAGGTACCCTTTTGGGAGTATACTTTTGGGGGTATATATTTATGCTTATCACTAGACTTGTCTCTCTAAACCGCTTCTTCTATCTCTAAGCGATTTCTCGTGAGTTTCCAGTGGCGGCTCCGACCGTCGATCGTGGTAGGTAGTGACTTTTTTTCTCATTTTATTTCTCTCTTACTCTTACCTCATTCTTTCTTGCCTTGGCCTTCACCTCCAATCCCTTAACTTGCCTTTCTGGTGAGTCTTGATTTTGGCAGATGCTCTATCGGTTTGTTGGTTGCTCGGCTTGGTATCCCACTTTTATTCCTAATTGTATAGTGAACTAGTTAATTGGCTCTACCTATAACCCATATATGAATTGGAGTTTCAGCAAACTCCGGCGAGTTGCTCTCCCGTTGCCTAATTGTCTAGCTTAGTTTCACCTCTCGTTCTCACCCTATTGCTTAAACCTTCGTCCTTGGTTCTAATTGTTTGGTGAATTCTACAGCGGCCATGGAGTTTGATTGGCGGGTTCGTGGTGGTGATCTTGGTGACTACCCCTAATGATAGGAGACTGCCCCCATACGAATTTTCCTGCTGTGGCTTCCCTTTCCCTCTAATCATTGGTGGATTTCGTATTTTGGGATTTTTTTTATTTTTTCGTTCTTTCTCTGTTTGCAGGTGGAATCTCAGAGTATTGTGTCACCAATTTTGCTACTTGGTAGTTTTCGTTTTGATGTGACTCACCCAGGTAACACTCCATAAAGAAACTCCTATGTAGGAGGTGTTCGTAGGTGGGTAGAGGATTGCAAAAAAAAAAAAAAAAGAAAAAGAAAAGAAAAAAGAAGAAAGAGTGGCGTTGAGTTTGGTTTGGGGTTGGGCTCTGTCGTTGCCCATTAGCTGCTCTCAGTAGTTTGGTTGCGCTTCAGAATGAGCGTCTCGTGAGTTGGAGGTGTCACAACGGCGTGATTGGTTGAGTGGTGGTGAACTGTTTGCCAGCGTGCATGTCGGTGGTGTGTCAATCTCTGACACGCAGGTAGTTTGAGGTGTGATTCTACGGGACACGTGGCTCGATTTAGTGCGAAGTCTTTGGTTTTGCTTATTTCGGTTGTTCTCCTTTCTTGTCAATCTTTTTGTTTTTGGTTTATTTTGTTTGAGTTTGCTGTAATTTGTTCAATAGTGTGTTTTCATGTTTTTTTATATTGGTTTAAACATGTCTTAATAATTAGGGGGACCAATTTAAGTTAGGTTTATGAAGGCGGGTTTTTGACCATAAACTTTTTCATTAATTTTGAAGGCGAGTTTTAGACTAAGCTTCTTCGTAAGTTAACTTTTATTCTAGGTTTATCGTTGCTGATAGGTATTAAGTTGAGTTAGTCTTAAAAGGCTATCATTGGATTGAGTTCAGACCTTGTAAAGTAAATTGTGTTCTCTTGTAAAATTTTCAATTGTTATTAATGATAAGTCTTTGTTTATAGGAAAAAAAAAGGGACTTGCTATTCCAACCCCTAAAATTACTAAGTATACACATTTACTTAGTTCACCCACCCTTCAAATATTATACCATCTATATTATTAAGTATACCCCACTTATTTTCCTATTTTACCCTTGAACAATAAACCCCCAATTTTCACCCACCCAAATTAAAACACTATCTACCCAACCCACCTCCCTCCCAAAATTAAAATACTCTTCATTTCTCTCTCTATCATCTGCTCTCTATCATCTCCATTTGTTTTGAAGCTTTATCTACTTCGACTTAGCTTCCTAAAAGTTGCACAAAATCAAGCCACTACTTAGGCTTGAAACACGCATTTTGGTTAAATTTTTTAATGATTTTTTAAATTTTTTGGAGGAAACTGCGAATGGAGTGTGCGGCACTCCTTGACCGCACGCCCTAAAGAATGTGCGGCACTGGTCCGCCGCACATACCTTAGGGGGTGCGGCCGGGGTGCCGCACATACCATTAACCGTGCGGTAAAGAGTGCCGCACATATCTTAGGGTTCTCAAAAATTTTAAGGGTAATATAATCTTTTGAAATTGTGGCAATTTTGTAATAATGATAAAGGGGTATACTTAGCAAATTTTGAGATAGAAATAGCACTGCACAAAAAAAAAAAAAAAAAAACCTACATATTAGGTCCTATTCCCACGCACCATTTCCGAGCGTGGGTAACATGTTAATAAAATCAGCACTATACAGAACCAGCTATTTTAATTCACCATCCTCCCTCTCTCTACTCACCAAAACCTCTCTCCCTCGCTCGCTCGCTCTCGTCTGAAAATTTTGCTGTCCTTTTTCCCAAATTGCATTCTCGTACGTTACTTTCCCCTAATTTAATTCACCTGTTCCTTCATCTATTTTCGTTTTCACCCTTTCAACGCTGTAATCCATTTCATGAAGCTCTCTGAGCTATTCGAAAATTCAGTTAGGGTTTTAGTCCGTTGAATCCTTATGGTACATTGTCCGTTTTCGCACACATTTTCAGCTCATTCCTCACTCATGCCCACAATCTGTTTGGTTATTGGCCGCGTTGAAGTAAATAAATCAAAATCCAATTTTTCTTTTTTAACATTATTTTAATTTATTTATTTATTTTCAGTTTCACTCCGCTGAGGTATGAGCTGAGCTAAATGAGAGTATTTGCATTCCGGGATTTCTATTCTATTTTCAATTTACTCAATATTGTGAAACATTAGGTGATTTCCGCTTTGTAGCTATAGCCATTTTTGTAATTGAAATATTTTGAATGTTTCGTTAATTAGATGTAGAATATATCTGCCCGTGAGTTGTATATTTAAACCGTTATTATTATTATTGCTGACCTAGTTCTGTTTTTCTTTCTTTTTTTGGGTAATGCAGGTTTTGATGGTCTGAATTACTTCACCAGGGTTTTTAGTTGGTAAGATGATAGTTGAATTATTTGATTTACCTAATTTGTGAAATTTGAGATTTACAAAGTGGAGATATATTAAATAGATTTGTGGGTTTGAATTAATCTGATTGATTGTGATACTGAAGAATGTGATTACAAGTGTATGATCTTGTTTAAAAAATTAGAATTGTTTGGTTTTTCTTTCTGTTTCATATGAACTTATGGAAGATAGTTTATTAATTTGACAGTTTGCTCACTGTATGGGCAATGGTTAGAACATACAGAAAATATTAGTGTTAAACATTAACTGATTACTTTGTTTGTGTCCTTAAGGGGTGGCCGAGTGGTAGAGTTGGGGATTCACAAAGTGTGAGATCTCAGTTTCGAACCCTTCCCACGCCTCTTTATTAGTACACCACAAAAAAAAAAAAAGAGATTACTTTGCTTGTGGGATGGACTGATCACATTGGGTGTTGATATAATGTAGAAAGTGCCCATCTTGCAGGTATTCACATTTTTATTACTTATGTTGGGCATGCTAATTGACAGGTAATTAGAAATGAACTTGATTAAATCTGTTGTCTATAAGATGGAGTAATGACTTCTGTTGATAGAGAAACTATATCAGATATCTCTCTAGGAAAAGATTGCAAAATTTAGATTTACTTGTGAAATAGAAATACTTTGACCATAAATTTGTGCCATTAAAGCTTATATATGTGGACAGCGGATCTAGGACGCTCTAGTCCATGTTCAGCTTTCATTCTTGTTGTTAGATGACTGGAACTTTGTTAATTTTGTCCATCGACCGCGTATCCATGAATATCGCAGAACTTCCAGTATCTTGAAAATGCAGTGTTTTCTTCCTTTCTTTTTTCCTTTTGGTCTTACCAGTGAAATTGATATGGAAGATCTCACATATACTTGCACTTCTAATATAGTGAAGGGAGTATATCCTAGCTCCTTAAGCCTGTTACTTGTTTATGGAGAAGGTCGTCTACCAGAGTTGGTCTCTGAAAGGGGGTTTATGAGAAAGGTTAAATTGCATATAAATCTAAGTGTTTCTTGTGTTTTCCTTCTCCTTCTCTTTCCTTTTATGTTAATGTTCTTATAGTGTTCTTTTGAGAATTGTAGTAAAAAAGGAAGGCTGTACTTATACCTAATTTAATGATGGTTTCAGAATTATGACGATGATTGTAGTCTGTTGTAGGATACCTACGGGATAAGAAATGGCGCCAAATCCAAGGGTTGCTAAAGCCTTTAAGGCTATGAGACAGATTGGAATTGCAGAAGAAATTGTGAAACCAGTCTTGAAAAGCCTCTTGAAATTGTATGAGAAAAACTGGGAACTTATTGAAGAAGAAAATTATAGAGCCCTTGCAGACGCTATATTTGATGCCCAGGACACAGAGGTGTGCTCTTTCCCCTTTCTAAATATAGTTTCCATTCATTTCTGTTTTTAAACTGTTTGTTTCCCATCTTTTCTCATCTCCATATCTTTCAGGCAGCAGAACAGAAGAAAAAACTTGAGAATCCTGAAGTACGTTACTTGATTCATCATGCTTGTAGTGATTGTTGTTACTGTTGTAGTGCTTGTACCCTCTTTCACTAACTTCTTTTCTTTATGGTTTGGTATTGCACTCCCTTTTGGCCAGAGGGAGAAAGATTTAGAGGAAGAAGCTCAGGTGCATGAAGAGCCTGAACGACCTTTGAAGAGATTGCGCTTAAGACACCAAGAAGCGCAGGCATCGCCTTCTCTGAGCAACTCTAGCCCCAGAGGTCATCCCCAGCCTCAGTCAAGAATTGTAACAGCATTCCCCGAGTCAAATTTTGAGAATGCAAGGAGTGAATCCCAGCCTGTTTCACCCCAATCCCATGGTAGAAACAAGGGGAAGCAACCTATATTACCCAATGCTTTGGCAGTAAACGAAAGATCAATTACACCTCAGGCGGGAGCTGCTGAGAGAACTCAACCAGACATCACAAAGAGAATTGAATCTGATTCAACTACTTCTCCAAGGCGTCTCAGAGACAAAGGAAAGGAACTTCTCTTAGCCCCGGAGAAGAGGCCAATTTCTGGAAGGCCATCAAATGCAGTGCGCTTTAAAGAACCTAAGGTGGAGCCAGGCGTTGTTCATTCCCCCAAACGGAATGCTCCTGCTTTGATAAAGCCGAAAGACGAGCCGGTTACAGATGACATGCCCCATTTCGAGGTTCCTCTTGCAGTAATCCTTCCAGGTACTTCTAATCTACTCTGACAGAATCTTGTTATTGTTTATTTTATGGTTAAAAGAAAGAAGATGTCAAATTACCCTGTTAGCATTTTCTGTATCAACAGTTTTCTGCTAAATGGATGTTTAATAATTTTTCTATAGTTATACATCGATTTTTCCAGAAAACCAGTTGGAAAATGGAATTCTGGAAACATTTTGGAAGATATTGTTGTATAACAGGCTTTGGTTTTTGTCTCATATTTGTAGGAAGAAATAATTAGTCTTGAGAAACTAGAAATCAACTCGTATAATCTTCTCTGAACTTGGGATAGCTTATACTGGCTGCTGAGTTTGAGCAGGAGCCTTCTCTGAGATGTGGTTTAAGTAGGAGATTTTGGATTATAGTTAGGCTATGTTTGATTACTCAATGCCAAGCTTTAGAATTGGATGAACAATTTGAGCTCCACGGAATTCAAAATTGTTCTTCCAATTCCAAGCTCTGGAATTAAGTATCCAAACATAGCCTTAGCGAATGAATCACCAGTACCAAAGGATTCGTGGTCCTCAATCTTCTTTAGAAGAGACGATGACATCCAGCTGCCCGATTCGTAGTGCGCCTGCAAAATAGAGAAAAGTTGTTTTTTCGTGTCTTTATTTGTGGCATACATTGACAATTATATGTTGGTGCTTGCTAATATGATCTGTATGGCCTGGGCACAGAGCACCTTCAACCTTGGTTAGTACTCTTGTTAATGCTCTCATCAGCCAGAACTTCATAAAATACCTGCTCTCTCCCACGCTCCAATACATTTTGTCTCCATCCATCCTCTCTTTTGTTAGCTCAGGAAGAAACTTAATAACTTCATCTGTACATAGCTCTTTGTTGTCTATAATAATTACATACATCATTTTATTGATATGCACTTCGTTTACTTTTTCATTATGCCACGTCTCATGGGAAGGTTCTTGACTTGCTTGTTGCTGGAGTTCGACATACACAGTCGCAGTGTGTGTAGATGTTTTGTCTTAAGAGAGACAAGCCAGAGGTGATGCAGTTCATAAAGGGGCCAAGGAACACTAAATTTGAAAAGCTTCATAATTTCCTCGAGTTCAAGGTGGAGCCTATTTAAGTCTCGATGTGTCCATGTCTCGTTATTTGATTAGTGAAGTCTTACTAAAGAATATTATTAGATTAAAGTTGTGGGTCAGTTTTATTTTAGTTTTTTCATACTTTTAGAAGTCTCTAGTATTTCAGTAATTTCAGCTTTTGCTGGAAATGGGTTGTAGTGTTGATCGGTGGGGTCTTGTTTTTAATTGATGGGTTGCTATGTCATGCTTTCATAAAACCCAAGTTCTGTACTTAAACTTCCTAAGCTTGAGCTTGGATCCCCCATTCTGGTGGGTGGGTTGCTAAGTTTCCTGAGATATCCGGTTGGAGCTCGGATCTTCCCTCGTTCATCTAAGCATGCAGAGTGCAATGCCTAGCTCAGCAATACTGATTCAAATGTATACAGAGTAGGTGCTCTTTTCAGCAATACTTGATACCGCTACATAACTTCCTTGAGATGAGAGTTCATGGCCTGCATTGGAGTACTTCTGTTGACTTCTTCAATCAAAATTTGAAGGCTTTTGTGGTTGGCCTGTTAAAATAGGTGGAACTTGTTTAGATTGAGATCGTCAGACATGGGTACATGCTGATATAATGCTGGGCTTGTTAGTTTATTTGATTTTTGATGAACTAGTGATAAATTACTTGATAAGGTACTTCATGTAATAATATCCTCAGGGCCTATAATATGCCATTAATCACTTTTAATTACAATTGGCCTGTCCGTAAGTTTCAGATCATTCTATGCCAGTGAGATGAGAATGGATGAGATTGAATTGTGAGTCTGCTCGAAGTATTTTTATTTAATAACTTGACAACAGATTTGTTGGTTATGCATATGCTACTGTCTTTATGTGGGTGATTACTTTGTGAATTTCAGTGTCCTTACCCTTGGGAAATTCTTCAAATGGTCATGATTCTATCACAGAAGCAGGTGCCCCTGAGCCCCCAACATCTAAATCTTTCATGGAACAAGATAGAATTGATGGAATTCCAGCTTCTTGTGAAACGAGGAACAATTACGAGCTTGCAAATGCTGATGAAGCTACTGCTAACATAGAGATTGCGTCCTCCTTGTCAGGGGAGGTCAAGATTTCTCTTAGCTGTAACTCTATTCTTGCGGGATCTGACTTCCACGTGCCTAGTCCAGATGCAGTTCTGAAAACATTGGAGGATAAATGTCTGAGATCGTATAAAATCTTGGATCCAAATTTTTCTGTGAAGAATTTGCTAAAGGATATGTGTGAGTGTTTCTTGGAACTCAGATCCGACTTCATTGAACGACCGCAACTAGCAGTAGATATTGATTTGTTGAAAAAATGTTATGCAGCGGATGCTGCTGGTACTAAAGACTTGCCATCTGGTGGTTCCATGAATGGATCAGCACGCACTCAATCTGATGATGCTGAGATTTTCAAACTTCCTCCACCCTCCAATGGTGTCGATGACAATGCACCTGTTGAGCAGAATGGTGCGGATGACAGTGCACAACCTGTTGAAGAGAATTGTGTCGACAACAGTGCACAACCTGTTGAGCAGAATGGTGTTGACATCAGTGAAAATGAGAAGGAAATTGAACAAAACGGGGATGAGGATGCAAGTTGTCGAAGTTTGGTGGTCATCCAGCAGTGTCAGTCAACTCCTGATGGTGTGAGGTCTATTCATGATGCTAATGACATAGCCAAAGGACAAGAAAAGGTTATAATTTCACTGGTAAATGAAATCAACAATGAGTGTCCACCATCCTTTCACTACATACCCCAGAATGCAGTTTTCCAGAATGCGTATGTTAATTTCTCTCTGGCTCGTATTGGGGATGACAATTGCTGTTCAACTTGTTTGGGTGATTGTGTATCATCATCCACACCTTGTGCATGTGCACTTCAAAGTGGGGGTGAATTTGCGTATACATCAGAAGGTCTTGTCAAGGAGGAGCTTCTAAACGAGTGTATTTCTATGAATCGTGACCCTCAAAAGCACTGCCTCTTTTATTGCAGTGAATGCCCGCTGGAAAGATCCAAAAATGAAGAAATTTTAGAACCGTGCAAAGGTCATTTAGTAAGGAAGTTCATCAAAGAGTGTTGGTGGAAGTGTGGCTGCAGTAAACAGTGTGGCAATCGAGTTGTTCAGCGGGGTATAAATCGCAATTTGCAGGTGAAATTTGTTGTTGAATCTTATTTTTTCTCTTATATTTTTTTCTTTTTCTTTTGGACTGGAAAAAAGAGGGGGGGGGGAGGCATATCTCACGTATTCCATTTCTCTTTTTTTCTTTCAGGTGTTTATGACACCAGGAGGAAAAGGCTGGGGTCTCCGCACCCTAGAGGACCTGCCAAAAGGTGCATTTGTTTGTGAATATGTTGGAGAGGTATTAACCAATGCAGAACTGTATGATCGTGTCTCCCGAAGTTCCAACAAGGACGAACATGCATATCCAGTACTGCTCGATGCTGACTGGGCTTCTGAGAGTGATTTAAAGGATGAGGAAGCTCTTTGTTTGGATGCTACTTATTTTGGCAATGTTGCTAGGTTCATCAATCATAGGTAACCTGATGCAATTAAAGCGCACGTAGGCGTGCTTTTTGATGATAGTTTATTATTACCATGCATTTACTTTGTGAGATACTGCACATATATATATATATGTATGTATATATATATATATATGTATATGTATATATATATATATATATGTATATGTATATGTATTGCTATAGTTTACCATAGTTCACATGTTAAAATGATTTTTGCCATAATATTGTCAAATTCTGCTATTACTATTGTAAAAAGTTTAGAATGGTGGTAAATACAACCCACCCTCCTCGGCGAAATGTCTATATTGCCCTTAATGATTTTGAATTTTGAGTTGATAGTTTGCTCCCCAATCAGAATCTAGATATGGAAATATTACATTTAGCCCCCTTTGTAATTTTATAAAAATCAAACAATTTTCACCATTTTCCCATACACAATTCACAACAATTTATCTCAAAAAATCTGGTGATTATGGATGCCAAAGATGGATCCAATACCAACAATTTTGAGGTAATTATTTATATTTAATTGTTTAATTTCTGTTTTATTTTTTAAGTATGTTAGAAGCTATAAATGTTATTTTAATTGTGTATTAATTGTTTTATTTTTGTTAATTTGCAATTAAATATTTATTTAATCATTTAATTTAAATTATTAAAAAAAAACAAATACGAGAAAATACACTATTCAAAGTGTCACCTAGAACTGGCGCCTGTAACCCCTTATAGGCACCTAGGTTAGGCTACTTCTTACCTACTGTCACCTAGGTTGACCGCCATCCCTCAACCACAGGAACCAGGTTTAGGCGCCACCCCCTGTTCGTTATTTATTTATTTATATATATATATACATATATATATATATACATATATATATATATACATACATATATATATATATACATACATATATATATATACATACATATATATATATATATACATACATATATACACACACACACACAATAATACCAAAAAAAATTACTCCATTTAACATTTTTTTTTAAGACTCCGCAAAAAAGGTATGTTTTCGAAATTTTTTGTGTTAAATCATAACTTTTTAGGTATTATTATTGTGTTATAATGTATATAATTTAAAGGAAGGAAAAAAACAGAACATGTGGTGGTGGGTGGCGCCATTTTAGGTGTCGTGTGTGGGGGTGGGGCTAAACCTGGTGCTTGTTGTAGGAGGGTGGAGCTCAACCTAGGTGATAGTAGGTGGGGAGTCACCTAGGTGGGGAGTGGTGCCTAACCTAGCTACGTGTAGGGGGTTACAGGCACCAGTTCTAGGTGACACTTCGGATTGTGTATTTTTTATATATTTTTTAATAATTTAAATTAAATAACCAAACAAATATTTTATTGCAAATTAACAAAAATTAAACAATTAATTCAGAATTAACATTTATAGCTTCTAAACATACTTACAAAATAAAACAAAAATTAACACAAACTGAACAATTAAATATAAAAAATTACCTCAAAATTGTAAGTATTGGATCCATCTTTGGCATCCATTTTCACCAGATTTTTTGAGAGAGAAATTGTTGAGAATTGTGTAGGGATAAATGTTGAAAATTTGTTTGATTTTTATAAAATTACAGAGGGGGCTAAACGTAATATTTCCATATCTAGATTCTGATAGGGGGCCAAACTGTCGGCTTGAAATTCGAAATCATTAAGGGCAATATGGTCATTTCACCGGGGGGGGGTTGTATTTAGCACCAATGAAAGTGTGATGTCTTGATTTACCTTTATATTCATGTTTTTCAATCTGGATGTGTAAACTATAGTTCATTAATTTTTGAAACTTTTGTGTTGGTTGCGTAGTTGGGTTGTTTCATTATTCTTCTTGGTGGAGTTTTCCATGCTTTATATGGAGAATAATTTTTCGTGTTATACTGTTAATGTGTGGTACTTGCCTTGCCCAAAAATGAAAGGATTAAGTTGTACTCAAAGGCATCGAGTAAGTGTAAGATGGAAGGATGATCACCTCTTGGGTGACAGAGATAATGTCTTTCCTCTGTTACCTCGATCCTTCATATTTGCCGAAGTACCCGTGTCTACACGACATGACATGGGTGTGGGCTTGGCAATTTACACTAAATGAGCGCAAAATCTTAAAATTTTGGCGGAACGAACACTTGGATACACACCCATATTCAATCCTCCTAGCCGAGTCCAGGTAACATAGTGTTTTTCCACAAAGATTTAAGTGCAATTGAAATTAAAATAGCCGACTTGAGTGCGCTGAATAGTGTCCACAGCCATTTTCTTATTCTTTCACATTCTACGTCTCCCACCCCAACACACAGAAAAAAAAGTTTTGAATTTTTTTTTCTGTGTATTACAAATAAAATTGTTTCTTGTTCTTGTAGGTGTTTCGATTCAACATTGGTTGAGATCCCAGTGGAGGTGGAGACCCCTGATCACCACTACTACCACGTATGTATCTTGTGTTCTTCGATGCATACTTACCCATTGATATGTGCTGGATTATCCTCTTTTAGGAGTGTATTTAATTGATTGTTGTGTTTTTCCTTTGTGCAGCTTGCCTTCTTCACTACAAGAAAGGTGAAAGCTCTGGAAGAGCTAACATGGGTAAGCTGGTTAGATTAGATTCCATATTATCTTATTATGAACGAGCACTTGGTCCAGCTTTAAATATTGTGTACACTTTATGTTGCTCTTGAAACATGAAAGCATGACAGTACCTAAATGTAAATGTAATACATATGCGCTCGTGTGTATATGTAATAAAAATAAAGGATTAATTACAAAACTGGCCGTCAAATTTAGTGTGAATTCTTATGGCCCCCAAGGTGTGAAAAGGCCTAAACATTTGCTTAAGTTCCTTCTGTGCTGTAAACTGACCTGATCTGGGTGGCCTGTAAATTAAGCTAATGAATATGATTGTTTGCATAGCAAAAGGGGGGGGGGTTTGTTTGGGTAAAACAGTATGCACAACTCAAGTAACATTTGAGGATGTGCTCTGCACATGTGAGTCAACACGAGAATAAATACAAAACGTAAAATAGATCGTCAACTTAATATCTTCATCTTTCTTCAGCCAACTCCTTTTCTTTTGCGAAGTATCTTTGGCCAACTTATTACTCGACCAATGTCAACTCTCTCTCTCTCCCCGCCCCCAACCACTAAAACATTCATTGACTACCTATTGCCACAACACCAGCCCTCTTCTCTACTTTTGTGTTCTTTTCCACCAGCTCCATCTGGAGAACCAGTCCCTGTAAAAGAGACTTGGTAAAATGACCATGGTGGTGTGAATCGAAAAGCTGCAACTAATGGACATGGCTCGAGTGACAATGAAGATGAAGATTTGTTGGTTTTAATGTGAGATGTGGTAATCAAAGATTTGTGTGTGAAGATAATTTGGTTTTGAAATACATATAATTTTTTTTTTTGTATTTGATTCATGTTCATTCTTAATCAGCTGTGTAATATGCTTGCAGGATTATGGTATTGATTTTGATGATCATGAACATCCTGTAAAAGCATTTCGATGTCGATGTGGCAGCAAATTCTGCCGAAACATTAAACGTCCAAGCCGTAAGTACCTCTCATTCGTCACCAAGCATGAAGGATGTGCTCCCTTGTCACTTTTCAGCTATAATAAAATGACCTATACTATCTCTCCATAGTAGCATGCTTTTGCTGTGCTTAGTGCATAACTATACATCTTCACGCATGCACATAATCATACATCTTCACGCTCGCTCAGTTTTTGGTAGGATTTATGGTCCTTATTCGCAACTGGTATACATCTGTTGGCAACACAAGCATTAGAAAATTAGTTTCATGCTCTCGTGAATTTGACCAATCTTTTCAGAACTGCTTCTGGGCCTGGTTGTTTAATTCACTTAATATTGAACTTCTTAGCTTTCCATGGCACATCATCAAAACTTTATTCGACTTTTCACCAAGTTATCCCTTTTGCAGGATCAAGATCTGGGCGTAGATGAATAAGTTATGTGGTTGTTCCAGCAAGTTGACACCTTTTTGGAAGGTTGTTTGAAGTTACAAGGAGCATTTTTGTATGTTTGTACCATGATGGCGCTAAGTCACCGACGTTATGGGTGCATTGACATTGATAAGATGGATGTTTTTTCTCATTGCTTCTTGCACCAAAAACATGAACTGGGGGTAGTCATTTTGCAGACTGTATATATGTAGAATGATGTGTTCTTCTTTATCAAAACTTCTGGTTCTGTTATTTTTGAAAACTTGGATCTCTCGTAAAAGGTTCTGTTTTTTTTAAAAGTTTGCAACTCTTGTAAAAGATTGAAACGATGTCTGTTTACTCGGATATAATCTCACTTAATGTGTCCATTCAGCATGCTTGCTTTAGTTCTGAACTGAACCGGATTGCTGGCTAGCGTCTAAATTTCATTTTTCTGACTTTCATACTTCATTCCGAAATAATCACACAGCATGTACTATAAATTTGTCCACTTTCAAGTTTAAATTTAAAAAGAATGTGCGAAGGCACAAACTTGCATAAAACGTCTATAAACATATTTCATAAGCAAATGTATCTACAAAATATACAGAGAGGAATGTGATATACATATCGAAATTATGCACCAGGACATATCTCTACGGTCCTCTCTACCAATGAAAGAGACTCTCTGTTGTGACCCTCTAAGAGGACATCATGCTCACAGGCTGAGGGCAAGATGGGTTTAATGTTGCCTGGATTCAGTGGAAACAGAAATTTGTAATAACCATCCATGATCGCGCCAAGATTACAAGTTTCTGCAACCTTCGGGATCTGTTCAGGGGAGATAAAAGTGCAATATTTAGCATGTATAAACAATGAACTTATGACATTAGGAATCAAAAGTACGAGAGAAATCATGGAGTATGGTGTCAATATGAGATTGGAATCACTACAAGACAATGAACTTGTGACATTAGAAATCAAAATTACGAGAGAAATTGTGGTGTATGACATCAATACAAGATTGGAGCCACTAGATTCACTTCAACCAACTAGAGGTACAACCAATTTATTGTGACTAGCTAGATGATAACCGATCAAGCATGGTACACCAGCAACCTGTATTTCACCTTTCTAAAACAGAATCATTAGTTACCTAGGAAACATATACTAGATTGGCAACTGAAGAAACTATATAAGAATGGCAACTGAAGCGACTTTATAAAAGTTTGGCTACTTTTCTTTGTGATATGCATGCTGAGATTTTCGTTATGTTAGGTACCTTATAAATAGTGCAGTAAAGTTAAGACAGATAAGGCAGTCGGGGAGAGGGTGCAATAACAATTTCAGTGGGGACTGTCTGTCTGTCAGTCTCTCTTCCTCTCTTCCCACTTTGACAGAGACATACGGAGTATTTGAATGTACTTACAACCGCTCCCTCCCTCTTTGACAAAGACATGAAGGATTTGAATGAACTTACAACCCTGACGATCTGCCAAAGTTCTTTATACCCACTTCTTGAAAAAGGAATCAGATAAACAAAATGGAGTAAACAAGATTACATGAAAAGGCAGTCAAGAGGCATCATCCTTGTACAAAGGGTTCACATAGATTTATCCACGCAAACAAGAATCCCACCAAGACACTCAATGACCTATACATTCCAAAATGGAAGATTGAAATTGGCACAGTTATGATCTTAGAGATTCACACTCTGAAACACATTGTACAAACTGGAGGATTAAAAAAAAGAAAAAAGAAAAAAGGAACACTCGAGCATATTAGATATACATAGATAAACAGGACTATAGAAATCAATGAATTCAAAATATTCCATGTGTTCTGAACAAGGAAAGTACTTTTGAGCATACAATAATCATAATCAAGGCAAGATGTACCTGATAAATGTCACGCATGTACCCGTGAAGATTCGAATATTCAATCAGCTTCTTCTTCGTGCACTTAAACATGACATTGTACACTAGATCAAATCGAATCAAAGTAGTAAACAAACACACATCTGCAAGTGTGAGCTTATCTCCACATAAGTACCGTGAACCACCCAAATGATTATTGATCATGTCCAATGAACTAAACAACTCATTCACCGCAGTATCATAGGCTTCTTGAGTCTGTGCAAATCCACATCTGTAAAAATGCAAACATTATGAAATTCTCAATCAAATGTTTTACACATAAGCGGACCGTACATTCTCTGTCAGTGTTTGTTCTTCTTCTTTTTTTTTTTCTTCCATGTAAAATACAACATCATGCATGCTAGAACTATGATCGAAATACAGTATGAAATGTTTTTTTTCTTTTTTGCAAACTGAGAGATGCATAGAACCAACATTAGTGTCTCTGAAATTTGAAAGAAATTCACTAGCAAAGTGATGAATGATACATAATATATTTACGATTCATATTTCAAGTCAAACTCTACATATGCATATGTATCATTCTTCAACATTACAACTTCTTTTTTAGTAAATGCTATTGTATAACTACCCGTAACCAGATGATGCTTTCCTCAATCTTAAACTGAGAGATGCATAGAACCAACATTAGTGTCTCTGAAATTTGAAAGAAATTCACTAGCAAAGTGATGAATGATACATAATATATTTACGATTCATATTTCAAGTCAAACTCTACATATGCATATGTATCATTCTTCAACATTACAACTTGCAATATACTTTTTTAGTAAATGCTATTGTATAACTACCCGTAACCAGATGATGCTTTCCTCAATCTTTCAAGCAAAATGCACTATCATACATGCCAAAATCATAATCCTACGGAAAAATAAAGCATGACAAAGATAACGGAATCTTCTTCCGAAGCTACGATTTGAAGCAAAAGCCATTATTCATGATTCAACTATGATACTGGCCTAGAAATGCATAGAATGAACATACTTGTGTTTGGATTTAAATTCATCAAATTCTACATGTTGCAGCCACAATTCAAATCAACTGTATACAAGTTTTCTTGAAATTTCGAATTCTTTTGTAGACGGCATTACCTATAAACCCCATTGTTGATATTTGGATATATAACCCGATTCCATTCATCAATCTGTTTCTTGAGTAACAGCGGTGACAAGTCCAAATCCGGATTGCCAGCTAATTGGTTCAAACCCGAATTGAGCAATTCAATGATATCATAGCTCTCATTGCAAACAACCTCCCTTCTCTCCACATCCCACAACATTGGAACAGTACACCGGCCATCATAGCCGCCTTGGCGGAGCTTATAAACCTCCCTGAGGGTTTTAGCCCCATTCACCTTATCAAGTGTTGGAACAAGACTGTTTGGATTGGGGACAGGACTATCCTGGAATATCCAAGAGCCGTCTATCCCGGGAGAAGCAATTGAAATCGGAATGGAGTCTTCAAGACCCTTGAGTGCTCGGACGATTAAGGTCCGGTGGGCCCAGGGGCAAGGGAGTCCCACGTAGAGATGGAGGTTGCCTGGGGTTTGGCGGGAGAGTTGGGTGGGGGTGGCACGAAATTGGGAGGTGGGTCGGGTGTAGCTGCCGGATGAGTCGGAGGGGGCGAGCTGGGACATCATGAGGTGCCAGGCGGTGGACCATGTGGTGCGGACGGTGGAGATGAGGAGTTGGGGCGGCAGGGATTTGCCCCACAGGAGTTTTGTTAGGGAGGTGATGGGGTTGTTGGTGTTGGGTTGGTTGTTGGTTGACATTGTAGGACGGAATTGGCGGCTGTGCTTGAGGGGAACGGCGGTGGTTCTGCTGATTTGGAGGGGTGGGCTGAGGAAGGAGCTGCTGGATGCCATTTTGAACGTTCAGCTCCTCTCCGTTAACTGACAATGTTGTACATGTACTAGTAGCAGCAGCAGCATATTCAAATGAGGCCAAAACTCAACTAAATTTTATGTTCATTTAGGAGGGGGAAGGATTGTGTTTAGCTGAGGAGGCTGCATTTAGCGCCACTCTTGATTTATTTCATTGTCTAAAAACTTCTCCTTTTAAAAATTTTAAAATCGTTATTGAATTTTAAGTTTATTGAAATTCTAAATTTAATTTCATTGATTCATTTCATATTTTCATTCGTGGTTTGTGGGGTTAAGGAAGAATGAGGTATCCCTTGTGATGTTCACCATTGTTTCAAATCTAAATTGAAGAGATAAAATATAATGATAAATTAACTATGAAATTTAAATTTCTCTGAATTGTGAGTGCTATTATTTTACATTATACATATATGAGCCTTGACAGTCTGTCACAACTTTTCTAATCCTTATAAGTATAAAAATTATCTCAAAGGTTTGGGAGAAGCGAAACATATAGCTCATTTGTTTATTGATATAGAATAAAAAAGTAATTACGAACTCAAAATTAGTACTTAACAAATTTGTGTAAGGAGGAGTCAATACTTTCTTTCTTGCTCTTTTCTGTTCTCTCCACGGGACAAATAAAAAAAACAAAATTCCTTTTTTTTTTTTTTTTCCTTCTCCTTTTGGATGAAGAGAAAATGGAGATAAGTTGAATAATTTTTCTTGAAATATTGTGTAAAAAACATGTGATTTGCAAAGATAATGAAGTTAAACATCTATTAAATTATTAAATCTTGTCATTTGATATCATTCAAGTAATAAATTGACTATGATACGAGGAGACCTACAATTGGATTAGGGACATAGAAGGAATGTGTTAGATTCTATGGGTAAATATGGTCCATAAAAGGATTTTTAATTTTAATACCTTTAATAGTAGTATAAATTAATAGGAGGATGTAAAGGGGATTTTCTAAATTTCAAGGGGTAAATAGGTCCTATTCTTTAAACACAAATCACAAATGGTGGATTGGATGAAAAATGACACAAGTGAATTATCAATGGTTAAAATTGCGGAGAGGGGAAAACTTCAGGGGGTAATCGCTGCAACTTTCCCCGTAAAAGTAAAAGAACGGCATCTATCTCCAGGCTCCAGCTCCGTCATCTACACAGATCAATAAGCCTGTTGGAGTGAGGTTCAGGTGAAGTTTCTACACCTTATTTTCATGTCAATTTTTGCACATGATCATAACTATCTATCAAATATCGAACTCCAAGCTAAGTTTCATGATCATTTTTTTGTTTCAATTGATTAGGAGAATTTTATGTTTAATGTTATAATTAGACACCGTTCTATTTATATGATGTTTTCTCAGACTTGCTAAAATTTGTAATTGCGAAGCGCCGAAGCGGTGTTGTTTATGAATTGAATTAGCTGTTGATTGTTATGGATGGAAATTTTATTTTCAATTATTGGTCTTCCAAATTATATAATACTTTTTGATTGCGTGAGCTGCGTTTGATTCTGTTAACTGATTAATGGTTTCTGCTTCTCCTGCATCAAATGTTTGGTTGCACATGCACAGATTAGTTCACTTAATTCTTTTTGCCTTCCTAATTTCTGTATGCCTTGGAATTCCCCAGCTGCCACTTTGGTTTGTGTTTGAACCTTTCTTGTGTATGAACTAATTTTGATTTCAAATATTGTACTTATGAGTTTCAACATCTTTCTGAGTTGATTTTGTGGCATTGATGGTTAAGCCCACTGGAAATGATTTGCTTTTCCCACTGTATATGGCTGATTTTAATTTTCATGACACTGTTATTAGGCACGTGCTGTGCTTCATGTATCCTTTTTCTTTTCTATAGTTCAACGTTTATGCCCTTATGCAGTAGACCCAAAACAATCCCACTTTAGTTATCTGTTGAATGAATAGAGGATATCACCCATCGAAGAATATTTTATTTATTTTTAAACTAAAATATACGACGGAAAACCAGCATTATGATTGAATTTTGAAAGGACACTTGGTTCATGCATGTTGAATGACTCTTTTGGATTTGGGATATTATATATAATCAAAGGGTACGTAAATGTGCACCGGCGTGTTCGTATGTGTTGGTATCAGTGCATGATGGTGTGTTTCACTCTTTATGCATTTTTATGGTGACCTAACCTGTGGGGTGTTGGTGCTTGTCTTCAGTATTGGGTATATTAACTCGATGTTGGAGGTGAATAATGTCTCAATCTATGATTAGTTGTTATTCGTTACTCGCGATTGGCTGATGAATTTTTGTATTGAAAGTAAGGTTCTGTGATTTTCACATATACAATGCCTAAAATTTGTTCTTTTTTTTGGTTACAAATGCCTAGAATCTGTTCAAACTAGATGCATTGGGGAAATTCTGCTATAAGTTTCTTGGACCTTTGGTTTAAACTTGGGTTGATATTGATTCCTTTTGAGCTGTGCAGGCATGGAGGAGCAGTTTATATTAAGAGTTCCACCTTCTGTCGCCGAGCGGATAGACCAACTATTAAGTGAGAATGCTTCCGCTTCTGAAGACAAGTCTTTGGATTTGTCTTTCTCTGGTGAGAATATGTCTCTGTTCTAAGTTTGTGATTATGTGCTGACACCTTAAATAGGCAGCCAACTACCTTCCCCGGTTGATTTGCACTTGTTGCAGTTGAGCTAACTACACGCGCTCTAATGGCATTTTATTAAAACCACGGCACTGGTGTTGTAGAAAATTTCATATTAGCTTGTGTATGGTGGCAGTCACGATTGGTTCCTTTTCCATTGATGAATGGTAGGAGTGCACAATTGTTTCTTCTTCTTCTTCTCTTCTTCTTTTTTCTGTGGTCCAGTGTGCAATCATCTAGTGTTTGCACAAGTGCAACATACGTGTCTAGTGTGTTCTCTGTCATCTTAGAAGTAAATTGGTTCTTTCCCTTCGAACTCGTTGTTGTGGTAACATTGTCACCTAGTTCTCTTTCCATCTCCCTTTTGGGATATTGATTTAATTTATCATTTCAACCATAGATCCTTGTCCCTCTTTTCTGATTATTACCACAACTTGCCTGCAAGTTCCTTCCCTGCCTTTGCATCCAATCTACTTTGACCATCAAAAGCATTTTAATTGAGGTATTTGTGGAACTAGCAAATTCCTTTGAGGCTGCTACCAATTGTTCCCAGACCTCTACCCACCGAGGTCTTATGCCTTTCCATATTGGAGAAACGAGTAGCACATAGCATGGCGAGGATTGACCGGTTAAACAGATCAAACATTTTAGGTCTTATATTTGTGCCAGAATAGGTGAAAGAAATGATGATTGTGCTAATAAGGAGCAGGTTACAGTATTTGCGCTATTGTTACCAACTTATCTGTAAAGTAGTCCAAGTATCATACGATGTTTTCTTGAAAAATACTAAGATCGTCGATTAGCCAGAATAGGGGAGAAAGAAGAACCCAAGATATTTTTTCTTGGTGGCTTTTTCACTGTGAAGACTGGAAGAAACTTTGCTACCTCTCATTGTTGTCAACATTCAGTTATCTGGTAGACAGTAGTTTATGTAGGTCCAACATCATGTGCACCCGTGAAAAGTTGAAATCTATCTTGCAGAAATTATATTATGTTCTCAAATGAGGAATGCAAAAGATTGAGATTCGTGCAAGGGACTATCTATGCTGTAAAACTTGGGGATTTTAATGAACTTAAATTGGGAAAAATCTTGAGAGTTGGAGAAACCATGACAATAGTGGTTGTACTCTACTTGTCTGGAAGAAAAATAGAGGGAATCAGATGCATTGATAGATTTGAATTTCAAAGTAGAGTTTTGTATGTCTAGTACCTGACTCATAGAGCATTGAGTTTGCTTCACTTGTGAGAATTATTGTCACTCTTCTGTCAATAGGGTAAACATAGCACTGATGGGATATGAAGTGCTGAAACTTATTGATATGGTCAAATAGCTTGGAATATGTTCCTGATAAATATGTAGAGCAAGAATATATAATAATAAGAAAATGCTTCGAACAAGAATATATTCCAAATAAGAAAAAGACAAAAGGAATATGCGGTGTAGAAGAATAAGTCATAAAGGAGAATGTCTTGTTGTGTTCCTAGAACCTTTAAGGAGATGACTTGAAATTGGTGAATATTGTTGAATTAAATGATATTCTACCTAAATATAATATCTAACTGATGGCCCCTTGAAGTTTTACCATTCATGTTTGGACTTTCACGTGACTTTGGAAAATTGACAAACTGAGGAGCAAGATGCGCAAAGAATGATAAACAGTCTGTTCTAGGTAATTGCCAAGTTCTTTTCTTCGCGTTTCTAATTTGGAAACTTAATTGTCTTATTTTGCAGAGGATGGGAGGAGTGGCACATTTGCCATAGGCAATGACCATTTTCCTGCCTCCCTTTTGGATCTTCCTTGCATTGTGGAGTCATACAAAACTTACGATGATAGTGTGCTGATCAAAACTGCAGACGTTGGTCAAGTAGGCTTTGTTTTGTTTACATATATATTTTTTTAACATGGATAATGTTGGTTATTCTTGAGTGGGAATTATATGGATATTGGGATGTGACAGATGATTATGGTAAGAGAAATGGGTGATCCTGCTCCAGAAGTTGTGGAGTATCGTCATGGCCTCACCCCTCCTATGCGAGATGCTCGAAGACGAAGATTTCGAAGGGAGCCTGATCTAAATGTATTAGTTTCCACATACTTTCCCCAACTTTTCTCTTTAATATACCTTTCTATTTATTTTTATAGGGGTAGTTTCAGATGTGGAGGCAACAGAGATACTTAAGATGTCATTTAGTAACACCTCTTGAAGCACCTCTTGAAGCACTTCTTTGCTATTGTTAGTTGCATTTAATAAAAAATATAAAAATATGCTCAAATTTTACCCAAAACAAGGCATAATTTTGATGAGACTCAGGGCATATATCTAATGAGATGCTGGAAGCAGGAGTTTATCTGTAGCAATCTTTCTTTATTGGCACTCATTATGTTAAATGTATATAGTAGCTCTAAGGGCCTGTTTGTTAACCCAATTAAGAGCTTAATTAGGAAAATTTTAAGTGATATTAAAAATAAGATTGTTTGATAATGCAATATTATATCACTTAATAAATTAAGTATCTCTTAAATATAGCAAAAAAAAAAGTCAAAAGAGGATGTCTTAATGTTTTAAACTCTACTTTTTCAGACATCAGTTTTCAGAGCTTAATTTCAATTTTAACAAACAGACCCTAAGTTGAGGCCTGAATTCCCCCTCTTATATTTGTTTTTAGTGGTCAGCATTCATTTCCTTGTTTGTATTTTTCCATCTATTAGTGAGTGCCTGGCTAAGCATTTACCAAAAGACTTGTATGGACAAACACAACCAACCCATAGTATTTTGCACAAACGTTGAGTATTGAGTTGAGTTGTCACAGTTGAACAGTAACAATAGTAGTGTTCATCTGACAATTAATTGAAGAAACACCACACACATATATAAAGCAGAAGGGAAGAAAGGAAGTAGGATCGTGTGTCTATATGTGGCCACTGCCTCTCTTCAACTACCCAGCAATTATTCCATTTAACATGGCAATCAATACAGAGTTTGTCCTCACGACAAGGAAGTCTCACCAACATTGCAGCTGTACTTAATTACTTAACAATCATTTGCTCGAGCACCCTTATTTTTGTTTAATTTTTTCTCGATGTTTTGTTTTGATTGTGTGTTTGGTATCCTTTGCAGCCCGAACTTGTGCGCCGAGTTGAGAAAGATCTGCTGAACATCATGAATGGTGGAACAGCTGAAAATGTCGATATCCTTGCGCGTTGTCGGTTTTACTTGATGTCTCAGCATTAAGTACTCATATACTCGTATGAACATGCAAACTAATGAAACCATTCAAAGAACTAATTTAGGAACACAATAAATTAAGGTTCGCCTGACTTGGTTTTGCTTCCCAAAAACCAGCACTTCGTTACACCCATATTTACTTACTTCATTTCACAATGATCCAGTCTATAAAAATCACATTTTCAATTGCATTGGTATTTTGCACAACCTTCACTAAAATAGGACACCTCTTTATGCTACGATGATATCGATTGTAGAATCTGACTGAATTGGTTAGACTTCGATGTGTAATGGTCAAAAAGGTTAATGGTTCAGGAGACCTCCAATTTATGAATAATTATTATTTTTATTGTTTATTTGTCATAAATCCTTGACCGGCTGGTTCACATGTCGAAGCGCAAGAGGAAGGTGGCGAGGACAGTGTTCGTCCTGTTAAGAAGAAAGCTGCACCAGCACCAGCATCAAAGCCTGATGTTTCAGAGGCTGGAACAAATGCTGGGGAGCCCGAGAGAAGTGATTCTGATGAGTCTGATGATTCCATATAGCCCAGGTCAACCGTAACTTAAATTTGTATGTCTAATATGATGCTGGCGTATGCATATTTAATTTGCAACTTAGCCTCTTACATGGCTATTAGGTTCTAGCTCCACTGATGTCTAAGTTTGATTTACCTAGAGTCTTTAACTGCATTAGCTTTACTGATACTAAAAGCATTGGGATATGGAAAGAATCTGATCTTTGAATTCAGTTTGTTACAAGAAATTTTGTTGTGTGGCTGCTTGCAATACACCATCTCAGACCTTTTACTGCGGAGCTCCAACCCCACTAAGATTTACCACCTGATTAAGACAATCCATGACACACATGTATTTGTTGAGAAAAACATGTGCCATAAGACTATGCTGCAAGTATTCCTTTCTGGTCTGAGTTATGCCCAAACTCTAAAAGTTGTTTTGTTTGGGCAGATCATTGGGCCTGGACCATTGTTTGTGAAGTGGATTGCATAGCCAGGCCTTTTCTATGAAAGGAGCAAGAGGAAAAAGTATGGATTCAATTTTCCTCTTTTGGCCCATGGAGTTTGTAATGCCATGTTGTAGATGTCAACTTGCATCAAAACACTAATGGGGTTTTAAATTTTCTGAGTGGTGGTAACGGTTACTGGTTTTCTAAAGATGCCAGCGATGTATATCCATCGTAGGTACTATAGTAAATTAGATTGACATACTAAACTACAATTATTGTGTATTAAGTAGTCAAAGTGGTCATCTGTACAGAAACGCCCTGTATCCACACATACTAAAGCGAGGTGGCAAGTGGGAGTTATAGCTGTTTAAGTGTCTAAGTTTGGGCACTTTTGTACGTGTTGCAAGTCTTGTGCTTATTGTGACAAAGACATGAAAGATTTTTTAAGTTCCACACATCCTCCCTATAGTATCCTGTAGGTTCAAGTGTTTTCCCTAGTCTTACTCTTCATTCTACAGTAAAGAAACTTCTTCAGGTTTTACTATAGTACATTGGTGCTATCTTTTGGGTTATGCAAGTCCATGGTGGATTAGCTTGTGACCTTTTAAGACGTAGTAAAAGAAAGCTAGCAGCAACGTGCGTCTGTATAAATCGAGGAGTTTCCAATGCTTGGAAATCATATTTCATGGAAGCAGCATGATGGGTAACCAAGTGTGAAGTTGTGGATGTGGACATCATACATGGTTTATTAGTGGCATTGTTAGTTCATGTGATGCTTCATGAGCAGAGAGGCAAGATTCAAGTTCATACTTGATACTCCCTCCGTTCCAAGCAAAGAGTCTACTATACTATTTTGGGACGTTTCACTTAAAGAGTTCACTTTCAAAATTTGTACTTACAATTTTCATAATCTTTCTCATTTATCCTTCACTTGTATTATAAGCATTTTGGTTATGCTTAAGTATTTTTGTAATTATAACCAACTCCAATGACATTAATATATCTCTCAATTATTAAACTTTTCAAACATGAACTCTTTGGGCGGAACGGAGGGAAGGCATTGCAACAAATGCACTTTAACTACTTTTTCAATCTCTACAACAATATATATATACACATTTGCACTTAAATTGTTTATTGCATCCCCGTCTATTTTTACTCAAAATCAGCACAACATTCAAACTTCTTTCCATCAATTATTATGTTGTGTATGTAGATGATCTATTTATACCTTTTTTAGTTTCATACTTTTATTTCTACATTTCTTTTAAATTGCACTAAAGTTATACTCACTTCGTTCCAAACAAAGAGTCAACTTTCTTTTTTTACAAGTCAACATGTAACTAAATCAAATTAAAGTTTTATACACTTTACTTATGTTTTAAAAAATAAATTTTCATTAATTAAAAATTACCTTAAGAATATTATGGATTACATCTTTCATAATTTTGTAAGAACTATTAAATTTATGTTAATTATCGGTTAAATTTTAACTAAATTGATCAAAAAGAATTAAAAATAGACTCTTTGCCCGAAGGAGGGTGTACATATTTTTGCACGACAAGCTAGATAGTTACCATATCTTCGAAAAAATAATTGAAAATTTGTAAGTTTTAATTTTAAAAATGCAATTTTGCTTTCTTAATTTTTTTGGACCAACCAAAATAGAAAGTTTGACACTTTTTTGGGACCCTTTGGTGGAGAAGCCAAGAGAATTTGCAAGAGGGCCATTTTTATGATTCCAAATCTCCCTGTAACAACGCAATGTGGCCTGCCTGTATCAGTATTTTCAGACTATAGGACATGTAGCTAACTTTAAATGCTTAATATTTTTTTCAAATCTAAATCTAAATAAATTCCTTTCTGTTTTTTTTTTTCCTTATCCCATTAGCTAACTGGCATTAAGAGTTGGTACATGTCTCGGTGACTCGGTCAATGGTATTGGGAAGCGGGAAGGGGGAAGGGTGGAAATTTCCCGGAAACATGGGGATAAATTCTATTTAACTTATCCAAGTACCCCATTTAATTTTGAATTTAATATTTCTTTCGCTTTGGATAAATGTTTTTACTTTTTATTTTGAGATGTCTCAACTAATGTTTCTGAAGAATTTTGACTACCTATTCTCTACCATTCTTCCTAATATACCCTTAAAGTTTCATTTAATATAACACGTCCTAAAGAAACTCAATTATTTAGAATAGTTGAAGTCAATTAATGTTCATAGATATTATCGTCAAAACACATTTTACAGCAAATTATTAATTATATTTCTTAATTTTTGTATTTTATTCATTAGTAATATTTATCCGGAATAGAGGGAGCAGTAGTTTAATTGTTTTTCTAAAAATTACAGTTGAATTAGTGAGAGAGCAAATGTTGGAAAACAAATGTGGGGCTCGTTTGTTGCGGCCTATGACTTATTGCTTGTTACTGATTATTTATTAAATACACTGAAAATGATTGATTTAATGTAAATTGACTATAATACCCTAACTTCCCAAGTTTACTACTTTGAAAAAACAAAATCTCACTTCAAGTTAACATGGGATAATATTAAATTAATACTTATTTTTTTAATTATATTTAAAACAAAAATAAGTACGTATTTATTTTTTATAGCAATAGTATGTGTAGTTTCTCATGCTTTGTTTTTTTTCTTCTTCAGTTTTGAACGTGATTAGTCAAATATGAAGAGATTGAAAATACTTGCATCGTAAAAGATTTACAATCACACCAACGAATATGACTTTCTTTAGACGTATGCCAAATGTCACTCCAAAAAGTGGCACAAACGAGCACTTAACCTCTGTGTGGCTTTGCCACTTGACATCGTCCGTCCTCCTTCAAATTAGACATGGCAAACGACTAGCGTGACAAAAGTTTACTCTTTCCATCCCACAATATATGGTCCTTTTTAATTAAATTTTTTTAAAAGAAAATTATGGATGTTAAAATTTTAGTGTTATATACACGTAAAATCTGTAGTTTCTACCTTAAGTTATGGCATTGTTAGTGTACATCGAAGTAAAAGTGGTTTTGATAACTTTATTAAAATAGAGATACTCCTTCCGTTTCAGGCAAAAAATCTATTTTTTAATTTTTTTTGGGATTAACTTAGTTAAAGTTTGGTCGATAATTTACATAAATTTAATTGTTTTTACAAAATTATGACAGTTGTAATCCATAGCATTATTAAGGTAGTTTTTAATTAATGAAATTTTATTTCCTAAAACATAAGTGAAGTATGTAAAATTTTGATTTGATTTAGTCACATGATGACTTTTAAAAAAGGAAAGTGAATTCTTTGCCTAGAACGGAGGGAGTACTCATTTTAAAACACTTTTTTTTTTAGATGGAGAGAGTCAAAAAGGATGAAACTACATTTGCAACATGCGTTAGTATTACTATTAATTAGTTTTATACCCGTGCCTTCAACACACGAATATATATATATATATATATATATATATATATATTAATTAAATTATATTCACGCAAAATGAAGAGAAAAATTAAGTAATGTATTGCTTATTTGCTTAAATGTTTGGTATTTTCTTAAACAATTGCTGCTTATAATATTCACCATACAACACTATGCGTAGTTAGTTGTATGAGATGGATAAAATATTGGTTGTGATCGGTCTCTTGTCAAAGCAAGAGCATACATGAGAAATTAAACACTTTTAACCATTACGCAATTTAATTTTCGAGCCAATAAGAGGTTTTCATTAAATAAAAATATTGGTTGAAAAATGTATTTGGATTGTAACTATACGTGAGAAAGTTTAGTTTTCACTTAAATTTAATTTTTTTTATTGTCGTAGTATTTGTCACCAATTAACATACTCACATACACAGCTCGGTTTTGTTTTGTTTGGTTGGTGATTTTCAATATCTATTTGTATTAAGAGCCCGTTTGGTGCAACGCTTCTAAAATGTAATTTTTTTTTATAAAAGTGTTCGGGTTATCACTTCAAAACATAGCTTTTTTTTTTTTAGCAACGTTTTAAAATCTGTGTTTTAGGAAAAAACTGAGAATTCCAACGTTTTAAAAAATAGTTTAGAAAACACAGTTTTTTCTACCACATCATTGAAACACAATTTTTGCAAATAAGCTCCATTTTATTTATGTGTTTTTGCCCAAATCCATGACCAAACGGGCTCTAAATATCAGGAACCACGATTCAAGACCTCGAGAAAGAAAATATTAGTGAAATGCGGGTCGTTCCCCTTTGATGAATTTTCAATCAGTGTAGACCCCTATACTTGTTTCAAACCGAAAAATGCACTTTTATTGCAAAAATATTGTCTATGCCCTTAAAAAATAGGAACAGGGCAATTCCAAATTGGCATCGGAAATACTAATCGATGCATCACAAAAAGGCACCACGTATTTTTCAATATGAGCCCCACGCACTTTTTATGCAACTAAAATTGTGCGTCACATCTTTTACACTTGTGATGCATTAAAGTGTACATCACGATGCACAAAAATTATTCTAAGAAGTACTATTTTATTGCATCGCGATGAACAATTTTTCTTTCCGATGCATCATATTGTATTGAATTAATCGACATTACATTTGCGATGCATCAAAGTGTGCATCGCGATGCACAAAATTGTACTAAAACGTATTGTTTTGTTGTATCGGAGATCTATCAAAGTGTGCATCGTGATGCATAGTATTGTACCAAAATCGATGCATCGCAAAAATACGCCACACATATTTCAATATGAGCGCCACACACTTTTTAGGCAGCAAAACTGTGTGTCGCGCTTTTTACACTTGTGATGCATCAAAGTGTGCATCGCTATACACAAATTTGTACCGAAAAGTATTGTTTTATTGCATCGCGATGCATAATTTTTCTTTTCGATGCATCATATTGTATTGAATTAATCGACATAACACTTGCGACGCATCAAAGTGTGCATCGCGATGCACAAAATTGTACTTAAAACGTAATATTTTCTTGCATCGCGATACATAAATTTTATTTTCGATGCATCTACTCTAACATTATACACTATTTATTTTTTTTATGGTTTTGTAGACGTTTGATAGTGTTATCAAAAGAACAAAAAATGAAAAGGATAATGCTGTGGATGCCTTTAACACAAATAACATGAATTTACTTGAAGCTCTCTCAGCAGCTTTGTAGCGAATTCAAATTTGAAGGAGAAGAGTGTGGTTGAGAGATTATACATTAAAACATGTTTGCTCTTGGTAATCTGTAGGTAGCTCTATCTATATTCTTTAATCACATAAATTTTTCATGGAATCAAAATTAAAAAGAAAACCTGAGTCTAAGTAGCTTTCCTTTCGTTGGTCGTAGATGATATCAAAAGATGAAAGAAAAAAAAAAGAAAGAGAAAAAGTACAAGTACAAGTATAAGATCGACTGTGATACAAATGAAAATTTTAGTAAGAAATCATAATAAAAGGGAAGAGAGATTTTACAAGAAAAATTTAAGGAAGACGTTACTTAAAACGTTGTTTAGGTTGTTATAATAGTATTTTTGGAACAATTGGATCATTTATCTACCAAATTGAACTTTTTTGAATTGAAACAAATATCAAAATGTAAAACAATTAAAAATTTCAAAAATGGTACCGGTCCGCAATTATTCCAAAATATTATGAAGCACAAACGGAACGATTTATCCAAATAAGGTCCATGATTTACGAGGATGTTATTTGTTGGATTTTGGGCTAAAGTGGTCATTTCAGCCCATATAAATCAAAACAGCCCAGTTCTATCACGAAAGCCCACCCAAACAACCCGACGTCGAAGAAAACCCTAGCAGAAACATTCTTACAAACTCCGTATAAAACCCTACAGCCTTCTCCATAGCGCCTCCTGCTAGAGAGAGAGAGAGTGAGACAGAAGAGAGAGGAGAGAGCTGATCCGCCATGTCGAAGCGAGGTCTAACTCGATCATTCTTCAGCTCCATCTTTCCTTTGATCACTCTTTGTTGTTTCATTGTTTTGAATTTGTTTGTTTGTTTTGATTTGATTTTCAGGTCGCGGAGGTTCCGCGGGGAACAAATTTCGGATGTCGCTAGGTCTGCCGGTTGCCGCGACGATCAACTGTGCCGACAACACTGGCGCCAAGAATCTCTACATCATTTCCGTCAAGGGAATCAAGGGTAGACTCAACCGTCTACCTTCTGCTTGCGTCGGCGATATGGTTATGGCTACAGTGAAGAAGGGTAAGCCCGATCTCAGGAAGAAGGTCATGCCTGCTGTAGTTGTTCGTCAGCGCAAGCCATGGCGACGAAAGGACGGTGTCTTCATGTACTTTGAAGGTAATCTTCACATTTATTCACTTTCGTTCTTCACTTTCGTTCAGTCAATTTTAACTGTTTTGTCTTATGATGATATGATATGAATTAACTTGCTTGTTTGATTTATCGTACATTTATGCAGTTTATTAAGGTTATAAGTTTACTCCCCGGGCCCCTAAATGTATATGCTTATTATCAATACAAAATACGCTCAAATTGATTGAGCAACCGAAAATGTTGTTTGTATAAATTTTATTTTAGGCGTTGAAGAGACTAATATTGCATTTAGTACTTCTGATTCCTAATGCTTAAAGTTTACAGTTAATGACAACTATTTACTGTGGAGGTCATACTTTTTAACATTATAATGTTCAACTTCGCACTTCCATATATATATATATATATATATATATATATATGTGCATGTGTATACCATTGGAGCTGAACTAAAATTCCATGTTTTTCATAGCAGAGCTCCCATACTCATCCAAGTTTTAAGGTGTAAAGTTTTAGCAATGACTTGTAATTTTAAATGAGTGCCCCCCTATTAGGGGCTGAATAGTTTGCATAAATTTTGGATACCTTTTGGTTGAAGCTATGTTTGTCTGTTTATGGCTTTGCTTGTGCGTTGCTTCGTTGAAATTTGTCAATGGCCATTTTTCTTGATTGTTGGTCATCTCTATCAGGGAGCATAGATAGAATTTTGTAAACCAGTTTTTAACAGCAAGATGTCCTTTTCTGACATCGTGTTACCTGTCTGCTGGTATATGCCTATTCCTTTCCATGGCAATATGTTTTTGTTAGTGATTATTTTCTTCTGAATCTGAATTGTTTTTCCGATTTTATCATATACTACCTTGTCATTGAACAACATTATAGTTTCTAATTGTGTTTATTTTTTATCTGTTGGGTTTATTAGAAATTTGTTTTGATTAACTCATTTCTGTTGTTTTTCTTTCACCAGATAATGCTGGTGTCATTGTGAATCCAAAGGGAGAAATGAAAGGTAATCTTGAAAAGTTGTACTAGTTCTGATAGACTCTTGTGCTTATATTGTAGCATATTCATGCTTCCATGTCTTTCCAGCAATTTGTATTTCCAAGTTTTTTTTGTGTGTTTTTTTTTGGCGATTAAATTTGTATCAAGTGAAGTTAAAATGTATGTTGAGATTCTGTATAGAATCCATTTTGTAGTTTTATTAAATTTATTCTGGTGATTGCAGGATCTGCTATTACTGGCCCAATCGGGAAAGAGTGTGCTGATCTGTGGCCGAGGATTGCCAGTGCTGCTAATGCTATTGTGTAGGACTTCAACTTTGAGACATTGGGATCCCTTGTTTGTTAGGTGGTTTTGTTTTTACAGAATGTTCGGTAAAATTAGTTTTGCAAGATTGATATATTTTGTTGAAGACTCCAATATTGGATATTTAGACCCTTCAATGTTATGAATTTTTCCCTTAGAACTAGTCAGTTGTGTTTGAAATGTCCCGCATGCTGCAAGCTTGTTTTTCCGTTGCCCTTGTTAATTTTATTCTCGTGCTCAAGTTTTCTCCTTTCAATCTGATATAAGGCCTTAATTGAGCTGGCTCACCATGTTAATTGAACTGAAGTAAGCATGGTAAGTGCCTCCTCATCTCAATGGTTGAAACTTCGTTGATGGGTAGTTTGATAAATTGCATCCAGCCGCTCCCTGGCTTTTTGGGTGTTTTTAAAATTCTTTTTTGTTGCATCTCACAGGAAGTGTGATTTTGATTTGGCCTGTCATTCCAGTTGGTTGTGCGACTGCCCAGTGATGAAATCTATGTCCAGTTCAAACCTGAGTCAGTTTAGACTTTGTGGTGTCCCCTGAATTGGATCAAAGTGAATTAAGTTTTATGGTTTGAAGCTGTTGCCTGTTGCCTTGTATGATATGGATCTGAAAAAAGAGCTTGTGTAACATTTCTCAATGCTTCCTGTGTCAATTAAAACCATTGCTATGATAGTCAAGTTTATGCAGTTGCTATATAAGCATCTGTAGTTGAGGGGGGCTGCCTCAATGCAGATTTGTCCCCTTGGTAAAAGATTCACCTGACAAACTACTTTCAATCAGATGGAATGGAACTCTCTAACCCAAAGAACACAGTGATTAAGTTTCCACCACTGGTTACTGATTTTGGCTACACTTATATTGGTTTATTCCCAATGATTTAAACTTTTTAGTCTGTGCAAGGGTCTCTGGCAAAGGCATAGTGCTGTATAACCTTGCTACCAGACAATACAGGGATCCAAAGTAGGGAATAATTCCACCTTCATTGATTTGCTTCTCTCTCTAGCATTTGGTGGGGGATTGGATTGTGTTCCCAGACGGCCAGTACGAATTCTTGGAGGCATTAAAGTAGTGAGGTTATATTGTAGATGGAATCAGTAGTTTCATTCAACGTGAAGTTTATGCAGACCCAATAGATCTGCTTAAGGACCAACATACCGAAAGCACCAAAATATGCATTTGATCTCTCCAGATTTGACTATACGCCAACCTGACAAAAAGCTGAAAGCCAATGATTTGTATCAATCAAACCCCTCAAAGGCTAGGGTCAGTGGTGTTCTTTATTAAAGACATTGATGACTAGAAAACAAAAGAGTTTTTTTTTTTTGGTCTGTCAGAATTGTAATCGTACACTATGCCTTTACATAAGGGACTTAGACTCTAACCTACACATACTTTGAATTAAGACTCACAGAAAGAAGATGAAGCATATAGTTTTCCTCAACAATTGATACAACAGAACATTCTCAACAACTGATACAACATGAAAATGCATGATAGCTATACGACACAACTTTCTGCTCGAACCTATCCACCTGTTATATTGATCAGCTAAAAAATGTTGAGGAGACCATAGATAGTCAAATCAAGATAATCAATCAGTCTTCAAAGTATTCATGCTTGAGAGCATCTTCAGCTGTGATTCTCTTACTGGGGTCCATTTGAAGCATTTTCTTTATAAACATAAGAACAAACAGAACCATCAATGTGTGTGTTTATCTCTCAAAATAAAAGTTAGTGCATGCGCGTTGGTGAAGCAGCCAGAAGAGATGAATGACAGGAAAAGAAAAGGAGTTTTTAGGTCTATCTAAACCTAACTGTTATTATATGCTATGCATAACCGCAGGCTTCTTTCTTGTGACCAAGTTGTGTTCATCCTGTCTGTCTAAGCTAAAATGTTACTTAATCTACACTTACCAAAATAAGGTTGACTCCTGTTGGTTCAAGACCCGGGACTCTTTTTGCCAAATCCTGTAAGCCAAAGGTTGATTCTTTACCACGTTCTAAGAAAAATCCCAAGAAGATACTCCCTACGTTTCGGGCAAAGTCCACTTTTGATTTTTTTTGGGTCAACTTAGCCAAAGTTTGACCGATAATTAACATAAATTTAATTAGTGGTTTTTACAAAGTTATGAAAGTTGTAATTCATAGTAATATTATGATATTTTTAATTAATAAAATTTTATTTCCTAAAATATAAGTAAAGTACTCTTTGCCTGAAACAGAGGGAGTATCAAATAAATAAATAAATAAATAAAGCTATAGTATTACCGTTGGCGGAAAATTATATGATTCATCGTGAATGTCGGGGTACAAAGTAGCCACTCCAGGCCAGCTTTTTTCATCTGGTGTACCCATAACACTGGTGGGGGTGGGAGGATAATGTATAAATAGGATTACAAAGTGAAAGAAAGGGTGTGCACACATGTGGATGAAGATAAGCTTTTGTATGAAAATTATCGACCTGAAAATTTCTTTCAATTGATCTTTCTGACTGTAACCTGGAAAAAGAGCCCGGCAAGACTCGGCCATCTCGTTTCTTACCATCCTACCAAAAATGCAGCCCACTGACCAAATGTCCATAGGAAATGAGTATTGTCCACATTCAACCAAGATCTCAGGTGCCATATAGCGAATAGTTGCCACCTGTACGAGCTAATGTCAGTATGAGAAAATTGACATAATGTACTGGTGCACCCTGCAATTCAACTATATGAAAGCAAGACGAACTTTCCTGAAGATTATGGTAGTGTCAAAATTAAAGGAAAAAAAAAAAAAAAAACCCCCGAAAATCTTAAATCTCATTCCCGTACTCCTTAAAGTTCTGATGAAAAGTTTCACTTCACTATTTTGGGATCAAGGATCATTACAACAAAAGAAAAACCCTAATCTGCAGATATGAAATTGTCCAAAAACAGCATAAACTGTTGGCGAAATATATTGAGTAAACATTGATACCTCCTCTGTGTATTTCTGAAGAGAAACATCAACTTCCCGGGACAATCCAAAATCTGCCAGTTTTACTATGTTATTGTGATGATCGACCAACAAATTCTCAGGCTTCAGGTCTCGGTGGATAATCTTATGGGAATGACAATATGCAACTCCAAGGAGGATCTGTCGTAGAAAACTCTGAAAACAATTCACAATATCATTGTCTTTACTTGTTTGAAATGTGCATAAGTGATTGGGCGAAGTTGCTCATCACGGTGGTATTTAAACTTGTTTGCATATGTTTCCCATTAAGTAGTTTATAAGGGCCAAGAGAAAAATGAAGTCAGGGTGTCCAAAACGGTCAAATCATATCTACGGAAGAATAAAATCATGTAAAGATTGATGAAGTTTCTCAAGACACCGGGCAAAGTCATAAGTTGAAGTGTTTGAATGTGATCTCTATGGGGAAGGTTGGGCAGAGTGATTATAATTTTATCACCAAGAACAGAAAACATTTCTCAAATAGATTTGATTTTAATACACAAACGGTGTAACTAAAGAGTGAAATGTTGGTTTAACATGTTGATCATTGCAGTAACAAGATGGAAGAATGAACTCACCTTTTGAACTTGTGGATCTTTAGCTTTGGATGGATATTCGCCCATGAATTCATCCAGATTGTAATCAAAATACTCAAAAACCAGGAAGGCACTGTTCCCATTGAGCAGTACGTCTAGCAACCTACAAAAGATCCCATAGGATAATTGCGGAAAACACATTCGCCATACTTAGTTTGGTGAATGGGAATGTGAAATTACTCATTTAACTGAAGTTGAGAGGCAAAGATAAACTATAATACCAGGGGGAATTAGCATTTATCGAATTCTACCATCAACTGTTAAAAGGAAAATTGGATGCTGAAGTTATCATATAACTTAGCAAAGGAGAGTAATCCCACATTGACAGTAAAGAAAAACCATATAGAAGGTCTGTACATGCATGCACGCAGTGATTGCAATTAATTGGTCAAGCTGACCTTGTACTTCTGAAGATCTCTCAAAATCTAAAATAACCTGAAAACTGCAACTGTTGATTATTTAAAAAAGGTGAAGCAGATTGATCATCTCAAGTGCATAATGTTACCAACGGAACATGAATATCTTAACTTGGAGATCTGACGCTATCAACATTAAGCGATGTGTCTTTATTGGAGGTTTGTTGCATGCTAGATTAACAACAGGTAAGATTTTATTTTTTATTTATTTTTTAACTTGTTTCTTGTTCAGCTCTATCCTAATGATCATATTACTCTTGAGTGAGTTTTTGAATTCCAAGGGTATCATAACATTCTTAAACTAGTCATTCAAAAACAAACTCAATTACGACAACTAGTTTCTTTCACTGGTCATTGATAAGGTCTTGAGAGAATAAGTTTGCAAACTGACTACA
This sequence comes from Platycodon grandiflorus, assembly GCA_016624345.1. Lineage (NCBI taxonomy): Eukaryota > Viridiplantae > Streptophyta > Magnoliopsida > Asterales > Campanulaceae > Platycodon > Platycodon grandiflorus. Next base: position 9,099,581 of record CM028366.1, on the reverse strand, counting down.
GAACAAACTGACGTTCACAGGGAGTCCTTGACAAAATAAAATTTGTTTCTGCATTAAATGCACGTAAGTCCATTTCTCTTTTCTAAGTTTGGAGAAGAATCTGGAAAATTAGTAGCGGCATTAAGGCTAGCTGGTAATACTATGAAGGCACTACTGAAAAAAGATAGGAGATTATATCCAAATACAACCTAGTTGTTGAAAATCTGAAGTCAATTTCATAATTTGTTTGGGATGAACAGGAAAAAAAGTAAGCAAATTGGTGATCATTTACCTGACTATGTTTTCATGCTCCAATTCTTTCAAAAGAGATATTTCTCGTACAATTGAGCTCGGCACGCCGATATGTTTTCCATCAGTTCCAAAGACAATTACCTTGACAGCTACAGTTGCGCCACTCATACAATCAGTAGCCTTGTAAACCTTACTAAATCTCCCTTTTCCAATCACTTCTCCTAACTTGAACTAACAATCAACAAGCATTGTTCACGAAATGTAAATCCTCTAATCATATACTAGGAAATGTGTAAAAGGAAATATCAAGCAAAGCACCTTATTGTCCATTTGACGAGATTAAAACTGCTTCACTGGATACACTGATTCATTAAATCAAATCAAAATGTCACAGGAATGTAAATGAAGCAAGGATTTACAAGATAATCAGGTTTAAAAATTTTTCCACGCAATAACTATTCAAATCAATACATCTTTTGCGTGCGCTCGTAGTGTGTTATGATTGCTATGGTTCCTCTAAATAATATTATCACCAATCAAAACGAAGATCTCTGAACATTTTTAAACATTCATCTTTGAATCATTACAAAAGCAGGAACAAATGCAAAAAACAACGAATTCTAACAACAATTCAAACACTCTGCATACATAAGAATCATCAAAATAACCAAATGAAGCACAACATTAAGTATCATCATGATTTCTAATTTACGGATATTAAATTCATGACAAACGAAAATCCCAGTGAGTGAGAGAGAGAGAGAGAGAGAACCTGAAGAACTTAGGGATTGGCTTGCTGGCAGCAGTTTCAAGAGTAAGAAAGAGCTGTATGGACTAATCAGAGTTTGTATTTCCAGAGAGTCACACACACACACACACTATGTGTGTTTGGAATGTGGAGGCAGTGAATTAAGAGAACCATAATAGATTTTCCCTCTAAAAAAACACTCTCAAAAACCGTGCAGAGCAGAATCGGTTACGGTGGATGACCACTTGCCAGCTCAACTTTACGATCACGTTTACTGTTGTAAATCTATATGCAATTGACTCAAGCTAATTATAGGCTAAGATTTACCTATTTACTATAATCCGATTCTATTTCAGTTTCACATGTGCTACGGTGGCTCCTTGCTGCTGCTCGCAAAACTCATCTGCAAAACTTTCTTTCTCTCTCTGCAAATCTTTCGGATCCTTCCTCCTTTTGCGAATACAGTTTTAGAAAAGGATCGTCATACCTCCTTTTTGCGAGTACATTTTGTAAAAGGATTGTTGTCCTTTCGGTCCTTTCATCAATTCATCCATCTTCCGTTGCTTTAGCAAAGGAGAAGGCAGTAAGTTCTCCCAATTCATCCATTTTCTTTGAGATTTTCACTTCTACTGGGGCTATGTCTGAATGGTTTTAGGCTTCATGTTTTTCTCACCCAATTTTTTTCATCATTGCATCTTTAAGTGTTTGATTATACGTGTGAATGGCCTCCAATCATTGCATTTGTTGTTATTTTCACATCTTTACTGCTCCTTCGACAATTCAGTTTGGTATAACAATCTTTGGTTTTCGAAACTGTAGAGGGACTGAAGGTAACACAATCACGAGTTTATTTACTTTTCCACTACTCTCTGTAAGCAGCAATCGCACGCCACTGGATTTGCATTGCAAGGCATGCTCTTCTGAAAATGTCATCTATCTTTCTTTTACAATTCCACTGTGCTCATGTCAATTGGAAGAATTGATGTTTTCTTTTCTTTAAATCTTCTTCAACATTTGGGTGTAGTGAGTTTGACTATTCAGATTCTTTGTAGTTATTATTTGCTGTGAATCCGTGAATGATGTTAAATATTTTATTGGATTTTTTTGTACAATTAATAGCAGAGTATTTTACTTTGGAAGATGCTTACTTGGTAATAGTTCTTTATACTTAATTACAATGTTCATCATCGATGTAGATGCAAACCCATAATAATAATTTGCAATTAGTTGCGTTTTCTTGGAAGTTGCTAAATTGAAATTGAGAAAACTGATTTGTCAATAAAGTCGTGGTGAGTCTCATTTGGAAAGAAAAAAAGAATGAATACTTTCGGTTTTTTTTGCTCACTGATTGTCGAAACTTGCTAAATTGAAATTGAGAAAGCTAGGGTTTGAATTGGTAAGAATGTTAGCAGAGTTTTTTTACGCTGGAAGATACTTAATTGGTAATAGTTCTTTATACTTAATTACAATGTTCGTCATAGGTGCAAACCCATAATTATAATTTTGGATTTGCAATCAGTTGTGCTTTCTTGAGAGTTGCTAAATTTAAATTGAGAAATTGATTTGTGAATAAAGTTGTGGCGAATCTAATTTAGAAAGAAAAAAAGAATGAATGCTTTCAGTTTTGTATAAGCAGTATCGCTGCCACACCCCAAAAAAGTTAAAACATTTAGAAATACATTAGTGTCAATAGGGAATTAGTGACCATTAGCCGAGTTTGTAATGAGGGAATGACATTGATTTCTCCACTTTTTAGATTTACTTCAGTTTTAACTTTTAACTAGCATGACATATAACGTAGATTTATCAAGCATTGTGTAGTATTATGAGGCCCCTACTATCAAAGGCAATAAGCAGCACATCCATTAGCTAACTACCCATCTTTTAGCGATCTGTTCTGCTTCTACTTTTATGAGGCCTCTTCTTCTCCTCTTCTTCTGCTCTTTGCAACAACGAGCTAGGTATGTATTGTTAACTTCGCTAAAATGCAAATATGTAAAAATATGTAAGTCATCTTTTAGCCATTTGTTTTTCTTTTTCTTTTACCTTATCAATGGATTAAGGAAGTTGCAGCCTAAAAATCTCGCTAACGCTTTGGTGACTTAGTACCAGTAGAGATATTACACATTAGGCATTTACGAAAGCGCTTTAACCAAAAAAAGCTCACGTATTCGCTAAGTAATGATATTTATTGAATATAAGAGTACTTTATATATCTTCTACGATGTATTATTTGAAGGAATACTCAGCCACAAACATGTGCATATAAGAAAAAAACCTTCCTACATCCTTGCATGCACTTGCAAGAGCTACGGGGAAAGGAAAACGAATGAACAATTTCCCTATATCTTTTACCCACTCACTAATAAGTTTTAAAAATCACACATATATCTTTTACCCACTTACTAATAAATTTTTTTTTTTGAGTGGGGGCTAAAAACACACATATATCTTTTATTCTCTCGCTATTATTATTATTACTACTATTTGGGCTCAAGGGGGGTGCGGGTGTGCTAATGAAAAGTCTGATGGTTGTCAATTGCAAACTTAAATCCAAACTGTGTTGAATTTGGTTAGTCATGGTTTTACTTGGGGATTTTATGTAGGTCATTTTGGAAACCTTTTTCCATTTGTTTGATCTCATTTGTACTTTTTTGGGGGTGTTAATGAAAAGTGATAATTAGAATTTTACTTTGATTCAAACTCCTGCAATCCTCTCTATCTTTTGAAATTTAACTTTTGTTCTTCGCTCATATGAATACATAATCTTTACTTAATTTTAAGTTTTTGAAGCAAGATTAGGAGGCTTGATAGTCATATGATATCGACCTTTCAAGTATTAATTTGAATTAAATGATGATTTTTTATAGTTCTTCTTCTTCGTCTTCATATTTTTTATTCTTCTTCATCATTATCTATGCATCAACAAGGATAAAATGTCGGCACTTCCTTTTTCTCTTTTTGGTGATAATTTTGAATAGAGGAGCATTACAATGTTTCTGTACTTTTCTCTAGCTTTTGAGTTGTTCTTTTGATTCACATTTAAAACTTTGAACGCGTGTTAGGAATCAGTAGCAGTTTGATACCTGTTCACGTGCCCTGAAAAATACTTGGAAGCCAATTCATAAGTCGAACTGCAAAAATTTGATAGTTCTCTTTTTGTGCTAACAACTTCATGGAGTGGATGACAACATAAGCAGGAGTAAGAAAGTTCTGACCGCAATGTCAAGCATTCCAAGTACAAGTCTTCAGTCAAGGATCCTGGCGTCCTTGGCATTTGGAAGATGGTAAATCCGTTGACACTATACTGTGTTTTTCAACACCATTAAGTAAACTCAGTACCCAAGCTACGTTTGCGATGGCTAATGCACTGATTGCTCTACTAATTAGTTGATGAGATCTTGAATTTGGTGTCGTTGAGATTAAAATGTAGTCGTTAGTTATACCGGTGATTCTCCTTGACCTGTTTTTGATGTCTATTGTCTTCTGCAGAGTAGGGAGAGATTTGTTTATATGACGAATGATCCGAGGTCAACTTTGAGGCTCATTGTCTAATTTAGATTGATTAAAGATAATTGTTCATTACTACTGCTACTAATGGTTGATAGAAAAAGGAAACGTTGATTGCTAATCCTAACTTGCTTTCGTAATGTTTATTAGCAAGACAACATTTGTTTTTTCATCACAATTAAATAGTGTGTTTGCTTTATAATTTTTCGTATAAAGTTTTGTTCAACTATGGGGTGATATCGTGTATTATTGCAGACACAATTAAAGAGTATGTTTGCTTAATAGTTTCCCAGCTTACTCTCACTCAAGATAAGGTTTACTTTACTCTTGACACCACTGGTCCACTGCCGGAGTTTTTCTCTTTTATTATTGAATCTCTCTTCCATTTATGGCCCGTAAAAAGATTTTTGCTATTTCATATCTTTGCTCACTGTCTCTCTGGCATTACATGCACATGCTCACTTTGTAGTTGCTGTGAGCTAAGTAATCCATGAAAATCAAAATAAACAGAAAATGTTGATTTTAATGTGTCCATGTGTGTGGTATATGCGTGTATTCAGTGATTTAAAATTCTAATTGTGCGTGTATATATGTGTTTGTGTGTGGATGTCCATATATTAATTGATTGAAATTATAGTTAAAATTTTGATTTTGTGTTTGAGTCTGTGTGTGTGTGTGTGTTTATGCATATATAAGTACATTGAATGGTTTACGATTGAATTTGTGATCTCGGTGTGTTTGTGCATGTAGAGATTGAAGGACTTAATGTTCAAATATTGAGTTCAAATAATTGTCTCTTTCAAGTTTTTGTATGATAGAGTGACTTACAGGCAAAATTGATACATTCAACTTGATTTATGAAGCAGGCTAATGGCTTCCTTAATTGCAGTGAGAAAGTAACAATGACATTGAGTGAGAACAAAGGTTTTGGCTATAATAATAGATTTTTTGGTTCAATTGACTTTCCGTGCTTTCATATGCCACTCTGCATGGACTTTTAGAACTTTTATTTTGTTTTTTTGATTTTGGACAGAAATGATTGGTTGTTTATCGATATATTCATTGACAAAATACACAATCAGGCCACTATACTTTGGGGAAGGTTGCAATTCAACTACTGATTGTTTGAAAATATTATTTGGACCACTGTACTTCAATTATCTTGCAAGCGAGCCCACCAGAACGTTAATTTTAAATGAAATTCATATTTTACCCCGATATTTGTCCTCATCTCCCTTAATGAAGACATGGTAAAATAGAGATTTCATTTAAAATTAACGTGCTGGTGGGCTCACTTGCAAGATAACTGAAGTACAGTGGCTCAAATAACATTTTCAAACAATAAGTGACCGAATTGCAACTTTTTTCAAAGTACAGTAGCCCGATTATGTGTTTTGCCTATATTCATTTAATTGATTAAGAGTTGAAATTTTAATTTGCAGGTCAAGAGAGGGGCAGTTGTGAGCAATATGATTGAGTATATACAAGGCTGGAGGATCTCAAGACGAAGAAGAATGCAATTATGATATTGCCGGAATCCATGGCAAACGAGGCTTTGGATGAGTGGTGGCAGTTGATGGTGATGGTGACGGTAATGATTGGCGGTAACTGAGTTGATGAAAATATTGAGGAAATGAAGAGAGAAATTTTAATAATATGAACTAGGTTTTTGTGCCTATGAGTATATGTTTAGTTCATTGCGTAACTTCATTATTTCTAATTATTCAACAAATGTGACATCATTTTTGTTCACCTGTAAGAGCCCGTTTAATCTAGCGTTTTGGTCAAAATGCAGGGATAAAACGCAGCTTATTTATAAAAATTATATTTCAATACTGCGGCAGAAAAAATAGCGTTTTTAAAACGCAGAAATTCTCAGCTTTTTCCTAATACGCAGGTTTTAAAACGCTGCTAGGGAAAAAAAAATGCGTATTGAAGTGATATCCAAACATATTTATAAGGAAAGACTTGTGTTTTTAAAATGCTGCGTTTTTAAAACACAGCGTTTCGTAAACGCTGCACCAAACAGACTCTAAGTCATGTGTTAATGTTTTATTCTTTCTTATTGTTATATTTCAAATCTCATTTTTTTCAAATCCAATATTTAATTATTGGTTTTCTTACGAAATAAACGAATTATATTTAGTTTTAGTCACTCTTACAAAACTTCGAGCATACATTAATTTTGAGTATATATTAATTTGGTCTTATACTGATAATGTGTGATAGGCACGGGCATAAGACCTAGTACTACTACACAAGAGTGAATGCTCATAATAATATGGTGCCCAGGCAGTGTTAACTAAAAAAATGTGGATAAAAATATGAAATATAAAATATAATTACTGAAATGATCAAGTTTTCGGTAGAGTAAAAGTAGAATTGAGGTATCATTTAAAGTATTGGTAATTATAATTTGGTTAAAAAAGTAGTTTGGGCAACTTTTAAAAGCGTGACATGATTTTATTTTGAGTCCTTCGGGTTTATAATATGTAGAAAATACATTTTTCCCCTTCTATTTAAGGGTGCTCAATATTCGGTTTCATTTGAAAATTAAACAAAAAAATCGATCATCTGAACAGAACAAATCAAAACCAAATTAGAATTTGGTTTGGTTTGTTTGGGCAAACCGAGTTCCAATATGGTTTTTGGTTTTGCCATTCAAACCAAAAATTGAATTGAATAAAGTAATAATAAAATAAATATATTATTATTATTAGTTATGTAAATAAATTTTAGGGACATTTTGTAATTGTGTTGAAGTTTTAATATTTGTTTTGGGTATTTTTTTCAATGTTAAGACATTTAAATTTGGTTGCTTTTTTAATATTTGTTTGATTTATTTGTACTTTTTCTGGAATTTAGGGGCATCTACATTATTTAAGAAACAAGAATTTTCTTGAACTTTCAAAATTTTGGTTTAACCAAAAATCAAATTCGAATTTAGTTTGGTTCGGTTTTTTATTTTAAGGTTGAAAAAAGAAAAATCGAACGAACCAAAACCGAGATTCATTTATATTGTGCTTCTCGGAGTTGTACTATATCTTTATGGTGCGCGAGTCATTTGCTTTTATAGGTTGTACCTTTGTTTTGTGGCCTTGACTTCCATTCCACTTGCAATAAATATAAGTTATAAAAATGCTTATTTGATGTTTTCAAAAAATTTCTTTTTTTGTTTTCATTTACAAAATTCAAATTTTTTTAATTTAATCTTAAAACAAACACAAATTCATGCATTATCATTTTTGGACATTTCATAAAAATAGTAATCAAAAATTACTTTCAAGAATTTAATTTTTAATTTACTTTAGAAATTATACTTAGAAATCTGAAAAAAACAAAACTTAAAGTACCTCTAGAAATACGCCAAAGAGTTTTGTCTTTAGCTAATATACATTCTTTTCTCTAATAATCAATAATTATGGAAAAAAATGATTACTAATTATCATTCCCTCCGTTCCTAAAAAAGAGTCAACATTTTTTTTTCCATTCTAAAAAAATTATATACTTTGTATCTTTTCTTTAAATGAAATATTGTAAAGATGTCAAACATATTTACGGACGAAAACATGAAAGGTAAATAAAGATAAAAATGATATGACAATGAAAAGTAAAACAAGCCCCCCTCCCCAGTCCCCAAACCCAGAAAAGAATAAAAACTTAAAAAAAAAAAAGAGAAAAGCCCAAAATTAAATATAGAAAATGTAAACCTTGGGCCCCTACCCAATATCAATTGGGCTATAATACAAAATGTAGTATGGACGGAACCAGCCCATGAACCAATTCTTTAAAAGCGGGAAAACCAGAAGCCATCGCCGGCGAGACAGCGCTGAAAGAGAGAAGATGGGAGGTTGGTCTCACCCGGACATTTCACTGGAAGATCTAATAAAGCTGGTCAAAGGGTTTGTCGATATCCTAATTTTAGCTTCCGGGTACCAATCCTCGGGTCAATTAGCGCATTGGGATCCCCAAAATATCAAGAAAGCATTCCAATGGGGTCTGTTCTTCGAGAATGTGAGTACCCACTTTCGTTTTCATTGGTTGTATAAACACTTGAATTTTCTCATGACCGGATTTCCATGAATTTGTAGTACTATGACTAGGTCGGATTTGCAATAAAGCTTCCTTTCTGTCATGCTAAATGTCAATTAGTTTTCACTCGAGAGTTGATGCAGTTAGAGGAGTCCCAATAAATGTTGGATATGTCTGCTTAATTATCTATTATCTATTGTTGTTATTTGAACTAAGTGCAGAAAGACTCTATGCAAAAAGCACTATGTATTGATTCATTGAACAACACAATATAGTGAAAACTGTAAGACGCATGCTTTATGGCAAGAAGGGTAGGTTGGAATGCCAACTTGATCTGTTTTCTCTATTATGAATTCCATATTTTTTAGTTTAGGATGACGTAAAACTACAATCATTCATATTGCTGTAGATGCATATACTCTAATGCTAATATTAATCAACAAAAACTACTGTCTTAAAAGAAGAGTCCTACATTCCATTTTAGTTTGTCCAAAAAAAAAAAAAAAAGGGGGTCCTATTTCTAATTAAGCTAGAATTTTCCTTTGTTTTTTTAGTTTTTTCTTTCTTTTCAAAAACATGATGTCGTTCTTACGCGTTATACATAACACAGAGGATGTACATGGAAGTCTAAAATGTTATGTGCTTACTGATGATGGAGTGCTGTGATAGACATTTTTGTCTGATGATATGTTTTAGGTGTTAAAGCACTTAGATGACTACCAAGACTCTGCGGAGGAGCTTGATGTGGAGTTATCTAAATTGACATCTAATCCTCATTTTCCACAGGTTGGGAATTTTCATATCCATTGTGTCATTAAATAAGAATTTTAATTTTGTTTTCTTTCTTCATTTGGGTAAATTCTGTCCCTTTTTACTTTGAGAGAACTCTATGATTACTGCAGGGTCTTACAGAACTATCATCGGCTACTCTTAGCAGATCAAGAAAATTTATATTAGAACATCTGATCCATACTGTGCCATTGAGTGACTCACACCTGAAAGCGTTTGTAGAAGCAGTCATTGAGATAGATCTTGATGAGCTTCAAAAGACAGAGAACAACTGCCTTCATGTATATCTTGACAAGTTGAATCTTCAGATTGCAACGTTGAATCCTGGCAGGGGTTTCATGGAGGACTCACCCTTTCCATGTCCAGGCAATGTTCCACATAGAGAAGCTGAAAATTTCATTAATGGTGATTTTACTATGTCTACAATTCAAGAAATCATGAGAAGGGAATTAGCTGTGTCATGCATATCCTCGACAGAGACAGGCCTGAATAGTCTAACAAAGATCGTATGTCAGTGCAGACCAAGTGAGCTCAACAATAGCTTAATTCCTGAACAACAAAAGCAAGCAACTGCTCCTGTGTACGTGATCTTCACACTGAAAATAGGTGCCGGGCTACTGTTTCAATTGGTGATATTTTTCAATGGAAACCAAGAGACGTCAATTAACTTTTAAAAATGCAAAAGAATGAAGCCAGCAAGCTACAGTGATAGAATCTCTTTGTTGGGGGGGGGGGATGACGTGTCTATATAATCTTTGCTGGAAAACAACAAAAGCCATATGCTCTCATGGCTTTCAAGCAAGACTTCTGCCCTGCACACAGTTATTTGGTCATAAATGTCCTTTTTTATGCAGTAATGAACTATTTGCTGCCAGTAGGATTTCACTGGTTATCCTGATTCTTTACGCTATAAAGTTCTTAAAATTTTTTAGTATCTCCATTGCATCAGGTCTGAAGTACAGTTGCTTGAGTCAATGACCTGGAGAACCAGGAACCTGTCATATCTACTTGATAAGAGGACTATGAGATTGGTTTCAGGTGCCAGTATGATTTTTCTTGCCCCTAAGGTTCAGTGGATACAGGTGTTCGAACGGCTGAATATTCTGGGGAAAACTGATGATGATTTGCGTGAAACTATCGTAAGTTAGTCCTTTCTTTGAACTATTTTCCAAAATGCTAACTAGCATCTCTGCACCCCTCCCCCCACCCACCAGATAATGATTGGGCTATATGTATGGATGATTTTATGTATGTTTTGGGTGCAATAGTCTGAACACAAGGTCTAGTTGCTAAGGTACCATGTTAATGGCCAATTTCTCTTTAATCTGATGATAATTGTTCTCATTACCAAATTACAACAGGAGCTCTTACTGCTAGGACTTATCTCAAGCAGATGGAACCCTCTACTTGAACATTTCATGTCAGTGTGTTATGATTTTCATGATTCACTTACTATCCACTCTTTATACCATGAAGTTCACAACTTACTCCTGGGAAGATTTCAAGATGTTCAATCTAACGAGGAAATGAAGAGATCAAAGGTAATCTTCTGCTTTAAAATACACAGACATGTCGATGTGTATTTGTCTTGCTAGTTGATAAAGGCAATAGCTTAATGATCCCCAAGAGCACAGGAATGGGATGCAGTAGAATAGGTGCAGACCTCACTTTTTGCATTATCATCGTGAAGTGGCTGCCCTCTGATTTTAGCGCAAGCTTAATTTGCTTCATCTGTAGACTTCAACCACTGCACTACACGATTGGCCCCTGACTTGGAACCTAATAAACCTATACCAATGCTGAAAGTAACATAATTTTAGTACCATGGCTTGGCTTGGAGTTGTCTACAACTTTGTTGCGGCCTCGGCTTTATATTCTTCTTTAAGTTGGTGGCTAGCCCTTTTGTTGAAACCCAGCTCAAGACTGTCAAATTTGTTAGAAGAATGATGCCACCTCAAATAATTTGATCCATCATAGATGTTAACGTTGCAATCAATGAAGTGTTTGTATGAGCTTAGAACACTTCATTTTTTACTTGTCAGTATACCCAGACATGTCGATAGATACTTGTCTTGCTAGATGATAAAAAGAATAAGATAGTGTACATCAGATTACTGATTGTGCTGTAAATTAAATTACAACAACTAGGGCAAGAGTACCCTGCCGTATCAAGTAATATAGTGCGTAAGCACAAGTATCGATCCCACAGGGAATGCACAAAATTTTCACTCCAACTAAGTACCGAAATTAAGCTAACTAATTATATTTGAGCGAAAATAAATTTAGAATAAAAACTAAAAGAAAAAAACTAAAAATAAAAGAAAACAATTAATATATACAACGTCGCAAAATGGTTTGGCAACAACAAATCAAGATTTAAAGATAAGATTATAGGAATGCAATATTTCTAGTCTAGCTCGTGATCAATTTAATTCTCTTTCTACTTTTCTTTAACTCAAGTCTTGGTAGCCGAGAACACTAAATTGGTTAACTACGAGCTCTCGCCCCTATAGCAACCCGAATCTCCCCTACCTCGCGAATGGCTAAGGTGGATTGATTGCATGTTAGAACAAGTCCTCAATTGGCTATCTATAAACACTCGTTACCTCTCGGTCTGGCGTCACATAGACAATTATTGTGTTTTCAGAATTAATAGGAAGTGCTCTCGCTAACTATCCTATAATTCTAGTGATCATCTAATGGGTAACTAATCCATTGGAAGCATTAGGAACATACAACAATAACCAAGATAATGGGTAGAGAGATAATCTCTCTATTTTTCTACAAGTCATGTCGGTAGCCGGAGGCTATTGGTGTGTGTCAAACACCAACTATTAAATTAATCGGTCCGAAAAGTCAGGTAGCTCTCGCTCACACAAACAATTCTCAAATCATTTAATTAATAGCTAAATCAATTAAAAGCATTAAGCACATCAATAATAATAACCTAACATGCTTGTATACTAAATAGAGAGAGAGATAAAATTAAATCACTACAACAACATAGAAAAATAATTGATTTCTATAAATCATTAAAGCACAAAGCCAATTTCACATTTACAAAATAATTCAACCCTAGAAATATCAAAATATAGATTGGAAGAATTTAACCGACAAAGCAGCGAGCAATGCCGAGATCCGGGGTTGAAATCACTTGTAGATGCTTCGTTGACCCTTGATTTAAAGTTCCAAACCTTCAATGGTGATTCATCAATGGAGGAAGGAGAGAAAATGGGATAAAGGCTGCTGCCCCAAAGGGGCTGTTTTGCCCCGTTTGCCAGTTTGGGGACTTACTGGTATTGTTTGGGGCTGCCTGGGAGTATATAAAATGAGGGGCAAAGAGTATCAAGGAAGCTTGTGGCAAAATGGAAATTAACTTTAAAGCTTTAGGGGCTAAAAGAGCAGAGGAGAACTGCTGAGGGCTGAATTGGAGAAAGGGAGAACTGCTGGTCCGTGGGCTGGATGGAGCTGGGTGGAGCTTGACTGGTGGGTGATCCAAGGATGGCTGATGGGTGAGAGTGTGAGTGGAAATGGGCTAAATGGAAGGAGAAGTGGGCCGGATCAGCAGGATCCACAAGGAAGGAACCGCGGGTTAGCTTGGATGGGTGGGGCGCGACGTGGCAGCACCAGGGCTTGACACCACATTAATGAATACTCTTGGTAATTGCTCCGGTGCCCCTGGTGTCCTGATCTTGGCTCCCAAAGTCCTTCCCCTCCAGGCTTCTCATTTAAGTCCTTCGTTAGCTCTGTTAGCCCACCGTTAGCCTATTTTGCCTTGGCTGACTTGACGGACTTTGACGGAATTATTTGCAGCTCAAACTTTGAAGCCTGGAATTGCCTCGAACTTTGTGCTAAACTCCGTGAATGCTCGTAAATACCTTGGAAACCTACATTAAAGCACAAATACACAAATAATAATATTTCCAAGCATAATTAACTCAAAAGTAGCACAAAATAAAAGGAAATTAAAGAAAAAATTCATGGAAATCTTGAGCTCATCAATTACATTCATGTATGCCCAACTATGAAATTATATTTGAGAATTGTAACGTATTTGAAACAATATTGAAGTAATCTGTACTTTTGAAACTACTCTGCTGATGCTTTACATGGTATGGTTGCGTAATCGATTTGGTGGACGTGACAGAATCGGAATTATGTACATCTAGATTTCGAGATTTATGGATTATGTGGCTTTTAATATAAGTGATTATTTAGCTGATAAATCTGGTGTGTATGAAAACCGATGGTTTTGCTATCAAGAGTTTTGCTCTTCTGCTCGACATACTATGCAACATGTTCGTCAAGTATGCTATTGGCTCACGAAGACCTGTTATATTAAATTAGGAACAAGGAATTCTTGAGTATCTGGAAGTGCTGTTAAGCAGTCAACTTCATCAACTGTGGAAACTATCCCCAATCCTTGTTGCTATCTCACTGCCTTCTTGGTATACTTTACATTCTTTGATGTTGGAAGATATCTAAAAATAGAAATAAAACCTTTTTTTTTTAAAACCATGCAATGGTTGTGTCTACACTTGTTCTTAGAAACAAAGCTTGGATCATCTTATTTTGCAGGTCGCAGCTGTTCAGATTGTATTTAAGTGAATTAGCGAGTCAATTCAAAGGAGAATCTCCAACTATCAGGTTTCTTTCTGTAAATATAGTTTTAATTATGTCTGATTTTATTTTTTATTTTTTTGTTCCAACCAACTAATATGTATATATATTTGTTCCCTGTAGATGCTGTAGTTGTACTAAAGATAGCAAGGAGCACAGAGACTGTGGGTTCTCTCTCTTTATATACATATAGATGCTTTTCCTATGCCTTGTATTTTGCCATATTGGTGTTTTAAATGTTTAAGAAGTTTGAAGTATATTGGCTCCTTTTTTATGAACCTTTATTCATTTGTCTTAGCTTTTTTTATTTGATCTTTGTAACCCAGCAACCTAACTCATAATTAACCATATCTTAGGTGAGGTTGCTGAAAGGCTTTGGTGCATTTACGTCTTTCATGTTCGCGGTTCAAGATAATGTTTGGTACCAAGTTCGCTTGAGAGCTGCTTTGCACTTTTGCAGGAGCCACCTGGCTGGTAAAGTTTCTTTTCTTTGTCATGCATTGCTAAGGACTGTGGTTCCACACCTCTTGATTATGCATCTTCATTAGAAGAATGTTAAGTGATATAATTAGTTGTTTTTCTTTTTTCCTTAAAAAAACTTTTTGTTCGTCAATTTTCTTGTTCTCCTTTTAGGATGTAGATAAGTTTGTTTATTCTATAAAAAGTCAAAAAAGAGGCTGCATCAATTATCTGTGAACCAGTGGAAAATAGCAGGTTAGCGCACCTTTCATAGGCTTAAGGTCTAATTCACCTTCTGCCTCTTGCGGAGAGTCCAGTTTACTAACTATGAAGGACCCTTTCTTGCCATTACCAAAAACCATCTTCTTTACCAATACCCAACCAAATCATGGGCACCCCGATTTACTGGTGAGCTAGCCAATCCTCCGTATGGGATAGGCTTCTTTCAATGATGAATCTAGGCATGAGTAAGCAATACCTGCTGCGGGCCTTCATTGCTTAAACTGGACTGGCTTGGACCCCGAGAGGGAACGGACTACCAGGTCTCGCAATAAAGACGAAGAGGTAGAATTTCTGGGAGATGATGAATGTAGCTGTAGATTTTGCTCATCAATATAGGCATGGATAGGGATACATTTTATGCAAGAGTAAACCTTATTCTAATCTATGGAAGCCCTATCACTATTCACTAAGATTTTTTCAATAGTTTTTCTCAGTTAACCGTGGGGAAATTACCTTGGACCACCTATAGGACTAAAACTACCATAGGGACCCATCAACTGGCCCTCATCATGGATCTGGGCAAAACGGGATACGTAACTCATGTGATTCGACCAGGGACCTGTGGATTTAATTTCATCACAGTCCCTCATTTTACTGCGTTAACGAAGCTACGCCTGGTAGGGCAAACTCAGGAAATATCACTGCCTAAAAGAAAGAAAAAGAAAAGGAAAAAGAAAAAAAAGAGCACTGTCACAAAATTCCATCATGTCCTGAAAGCGCTGTCTCACCACTACATGATGTTACATCACCTTAGTGAATTCTTTTTCTATCTCAATAGTCAAGCCATAAGGACCTACATAGCAAGGTGAGCTAAATGGGATTACCATTCCAGCGCACAAGATGTGAAATTGACATCCAACATAAGTTGAGAGCTAGGCTTTCTAATGGGATATTGACCCTTAAAAAGCACCATCATCCTGTATTCTCATAAAGGTGTTATATTAATTATACTTACAGGAGAGAAGCTAAGGATGAAATTGAAAACCGTGAATATGCTAGGCTTGAAGAAAATCCAAATATGGAAGTGGGGAAGGAGAATCTCATGCAGCTTCTTGACAGTTACTTTTGTGAGTGTCAAAAGAAGAGAGTCATCGGAAAGCTGCCCTGGATTTTATTCGGTGAGGCAGTTCTTTTGGAGGTTCAAGTCACAGTGGAAGCAAGCACTGGAATGGCAAAGAAACACTATACAGTATAGCTATGATCCCAAAAGCTATTCTCAGAACTTCGATGATGGTTTCTTTGAATAAATTCTGAACTATCTTGTTTTTAGCACGATTATATTTTCTATTGGAATGATTCTACTGCCTCCATGAATAGTTTTCCAGTTGGTTGTCATAGAATTTGGGGAAAGTGAGAAGCCATTGGATGGATTCTGTGGTTGGGGTGAAGAAACGTGACGGGGAAAGGGTATTTGAAACCTATACTACATGAGTTTCGATTTTGGCCTTCAAGTATGTTGTATCATAATGGTCATCCTGAGTTTTTGGATTTCTTGCTCTATGTTCTTGTGCATTTGTGGTATATATCTTGTGTGTGTCTATATAATTTTCTTCCATCTTTTTGAGACTATTCTGAGCTTTCCTTCCTTGTCTTGATACCTGCCCCTCTCCTTTGTTGCCTCACAGTTTGGTTCTATTTCGTGTTCTCATCAAGTGAAAGTGAGATTGAACACTAGCTAAAGGGTAATGAAAGTGGAAGCGGGCTATCCAAGCGGCCCCTCTCTTTCATTCTCATTTAGCCATGACTATAGATAAATGAAGTCAGAGACTCAGTGCAGGTGCAACACCTTTTCTTAGAAAAACTAGAAAGAAAACAAGAAATGTTTAAGAATGAAGATTGGCTTTCCTAATTCACACTTTGAAGAAGGTTATGCTATTACTATTAGCATTGATTAGGACTTAATTTTTAACTAAACTACTACTCCCTCCGTTTCACCAAAAGTCCATGTTTGAAAAGTTTACTTATTAAGAGATATATTAATGTCATTGAGGTTTGTTATAATTACAAAAATATTTAAGTACAATTAAAATGATTATAACACAAGTGGAGGGTAAAGATGAGAGATTATAAAAATTATATGCATAATTTTTTAAAATTAAATTCTTTAATTGAAACATCTTCAAATCCTACGGTATACTCTTTGACTGGAATAGGAGTAGTCCTGACGATGAGTTCTACCTCTTTTTTACTTGTACTACTACGTGCCTTAATTAATAAATTTAGCATCGGCCCCACCTCCACTACCCTTGGTCTGTTTAACTTATACCTACCTAATTCTTGAGTATTATTTAGGTCTTTTCTGAATGATAAAGAGAAAAACGGTCAAATGATAATGCCATTTTGCGATTTTATTAACAATTTCCCTAATTCCTGAATTTTTATGTAACGTGTTACATACAATGTCTGGACAAAAAAATGTGAATTAAATTTATTTATTAGGGCAAATTACACAAATGGTCCCCGTAGTATTAAATTTTTTTGCATTTTGTCCTTCCACCTTGCAAATAGTCCCTGTACCAATACCTTTAACACAAATGGTTCTTCCGCCAACTTTTGTTAATTTTTGGCCGTTAAATAGGTACATGTGCATTGGACTTGTATTTGGGAAAGGGTATAATAGTCGGTTCTATAATAAGTACAACATTTTCAACCTTGAGACTTGCTCTCACCACCCTTCTCTCACTCACTCACCACAAATCCCACCACCACCACCACTGAACATCACCCCTGCCAAACCTCCATAATCGATTATAACCACTATCACTGCTTAATTTCTCACTAAAAATAAAAAATAAAAAAAATTGCCCACCTCCTCTTCACTTTCTCTCTTTAAAAATGGAAGAACCAGCATCATTTATTTTTAATTTTGGACTGGTCGTGAAAAATTCAATTCCAAAAACTCAAATTTCGATTCACAATGTCAACCTGTAGGTGGCTAGATCACGAGAATTTAAAGGATTTTATTCCTTCTCCGACCAGAAGACAGTTGGGTTTAGAAAAAAAGTTTCTCTCTCCTCCCTTGTGCTCTGCTGTTGGGTTGCTCAACCCTGCAACCTAAAAAACAAACCCTTTCACAAAATTAACATTTTTAGCCAACAATATTGCAATTTCAGTAAAACTCACAAAAATGTAACCTTCATTTTTAGTCCAACAAGTAGACATTTTTGAGAAATTCGTCCCATGTTCGTACATGGAACTTAACATTGAGAATCTGTTGTAGTGTTGGTTTCACTGCTTCAGGGGTAATTTTACCTCTAATTTGACCCACCCTGCTTAATCTTCTCTCTCTCACACACACACACACACCAACTTCTTTGTGTAATTTGGCAAGCATACTCTATACTGCAGGTACTTTAGCTGATTAGATTAAAAGAGCATTTTGATTTGGCTTTTCGGCGGCAAAAGTTATATACGAGGAAACTATTCTTGTTCATGGAGGGATCGAATGCTTGTATACCCATTTTAACTGTAACTTTAAAATATATAATTCATATACTCATTCCTTTTCTCTCTCCTCCTCCAACCAAGGAGGAGAAATATATATTCCTTGAATTGGGGGAACAGACCCATTTGTTTTTAGTAATTCTACAGCAAGTAGACATTTTTGAGTATTTCTACACAATTGGTTCCTATACTTTCAAAAGCAAAATGACTATTTTACCAAGTCTAAAATGCACGTGAGACACAAGTGTCACGACTTAACGGTAAAAAAGTAACGAAATTAAACGAAAGGACCAGTTACGTTCAATTGGTTGGTACAAGGACGACCGGTAAAATTTTTTTGTGCAGAGACAAAATGCAAAAAATCCTAAAACTATAGGGACTATTTGTATAGTTTGCCTTATTTATTATTCTCTCGGCTCCAAAATGAGTGTTTATTTTTACTTTTTTAGCTTTGAAATCTTTCATGTTCTAGTGTGGACTTATAGTATTGTATATGAACGGACATAAAGAGTATTAATGTATATCTACTACTAAAATAATTCAAAAGTTAATTTTTGCTAGATTAAGAATAAAAATTTATTTAAGATAGAAAGAGTCTCTCTCAAAATAAGTTATTAGTGTTTTCTCGAAGAAAAATAACTGAAATAAATGAATCTGAATATATAAATGGTGAAACGGAAACCTACCCTTTAATTGACCGTAAATGGTGGAGAGATAATCTGCACTACACTATACAGATTGGGGAATCCAATCCAATCCAATAAATAAATAAAACTAAGAAAAAGCAAAAATGAAGATTGATTGATTGATATGGGTCCCAATCACCAGCAGGCTGTTCTGACTTTATTCATTGCTGAAGAAATGATTTTCTGTTTGTCCCATACGTACGTACGTACTCCTATGAAATGATAATTTATCTCTACTTTTCACACTTTAGATGATTTAAGAGGAGACTCACACTACTCACATTACCTTTTTAAAAAAATGATCAAAATTAATTTATAAATTTGAGTTTTAAAGCTTGACAGCTGAAGCTCATGCACTTAAATCTTTAGGGATAATAACATTACTAGTCCCTCGACTATGGCCGATTTTACCATTAGTCCCTTAATAATTTTTTTTTATATTTTTGTCCCTTGACTATGAAAATTAGACACGGTTGGTTCTTTTGGTGGATGCCGTTAGTATTTTCCCGTTAAGTCTGTCATGTGCCTCTCACATGACTTTGGTTAAGAGTATTGTTGGAATTTCACGTACAAGACTTTAAGAAAAACAAAAAAGCCCTAATACACATTTTCTCAAACTGCCAGTCCACCACCACCACCACCACCACTACCAAACCCATCTTCTCTGGCCAATAATTCAAGAAACCACCACTGCCAGTCCACCACCACCACCACCACTGCTAGTCCACCACCACCACCAAACTCAAAAAATCACTCAAATTACTTCCAAATCACTCGATCAGATTTGAACTCATTGAGTGATCATTAAGGATTTGAGCCTTCCAAATCACTCAATAAAAGCCTTGACATCACATAAAGGATCTAAGCCTTCTTGGACTCAAAGATCTCCACAGCGTGGTACCCTTCCTCATCAAACTTCCCCACCACGTGACTCCAAAATCTTCATCATCTCTCTTTGCCTGTCCACCAGTGGGTCCCTTTGTACCTCTAACCAAACACCTTGGCAGCCTTCCGATCTTCTCATCATGAACCCCATTAAAAAACGAGTTACAATACTCGTGATCCCCATCTGTATCCTTAGGCAATGCAAGCGACTACATCAAATCATTAGCCACTATAGGCACGATCTGATCGTCAATCAAACAGAGCTCAGATTCAGTCCTCTTGCCAATGAGAAAAAATATGTGTGAGAGAAAGAGAGAGAGAGAGAGAGAGAGAGAGAGATTCGTCGGAGCCGGACCAGGGGGAATCGTCGCCGATTGGTCATTCGGGGGGGAAAGCGATGGGTGCAATCACTGGTTCAAATGATCCACGCCCTTGCCATCCAATTTTGACGGAGATCAGTCTTTTTGCTGATTCATCTCTGTGATGATTCAGATGAAAGTCAATCAGATAGCCCCGTTTTTAAAAACCCGACTACCTGCGAAGAAAAAAAGAGGAGGATGCTGAGATCTGGGAAAAGACAGATGTTGTGGGGGGGGGGGGGTAGTGCCGGCGGTGTTGTGGTGGAGGTCTTGGAGTTTTAGAGAGAACTTCATCTTTTTCTCTCTATTGGATGTGTGTATGTGTGTTTCTGTGAGAGAGAGAGAGATAGAGAGAGTGTGTGGGTGTGTTTGAAGATGAAGTTGAAATTCCAACAATGCCCTTAACCAAAGTCATGTGAGAGGCACATGACAGACTTAACGGGAAAATACTAACGGCATCCACCAAAAGGACCAACCGCATCTAATTTTCATAGTTAAGGGACAAAAATATGAAAAAAATTTGTTAAGGGACTAATGGTGGAATCGGTCATAGTCGAGCGACTAGTAATGTCATTATCCCAAACCTTTATTAAAACTCAACTTATAAATTAATATTTTATTTATAATTATATATTAATATGAGTCAAGGGTGGTTCATTGGCGGACAAGATTAGATGGTATACAGTGGCCGCAATATATATTTCTAGCAAGCTCTTCTAATAAAGTAGTAGTATATTTAAGTAAGCGGTTAAAAAGCTCGTTAATAGATTTGGTATGGTATGGGCCATGGGGTTCAACCGATTCACCTCACCTCGCGGTCATTATTTACAATTAATATAAGGCGTGGATTTATGAACATACCCCCACAAGCCATGTGCTTCTTTCTATATTCATCTACCCCTGCTAGCTGCTAAACACTTCTAATCAAGAAAAGTTCCTCAGCCTCCTCCTCCACCTCTCTCTCTCTCTCTCTCTCTCTCTCTCTCTCTCTCTCTCTCTCACACACACACACACACACATGGTGAAGATGGAAGGGAGTCTTAGAAGTCCTTTAGTGTTGTTGGTAGCTTATACCAGCCTTTTCCTAGGCTTAGCCAATGCAGATTGGAACATTTTAGATCAAAGAAAGAAGAGTAATAATAATCATAATGTAGGAGCTGGGAGTAGCTTGAAGAACTTTTGTGAGAGTTGGAGGATGAATGTTGAGTTGAACAATATAAGAGGGTTCAGTGTGGTCCCACAAGAGTGCACACAGTACATTGGGAAATACATGACATCAACTCAGTACAAGGCTGATTTGGAGAGGGCTGTTGAAGAGATTGCTGTTTATCTTAGCAGCTGCTGCCATTTGAAAGGTGATGGCAAGGATGCTTGGATATTTGATGTTGATGATACCCTTTTGTCAACTGTGCCTTACTTCAAATCACACAATTTTGGGTAACTTCTAAATTCTAATAATCTTTCACTTGTAGTTTTGATCCTTAATTTTGATAGATAAAATAGAGGCTAATACAGACAATAAATCTTCGTCTTTTCAAAATAAAAATACTTCTTAATTTGGACTGGCAAATGGACTCACCGAGATGATCGTATCGATTGTGTTGATCTATTGGGTTGGCTTTAATAGATTCAACTCACATTTGTTCTTATTACTTGGGATGGTTACATGAAACATTTTTCGCCATCTTTAAGATTCATATTCATAATACAGGTTGTCAAGCTGCAGGCTGCAATAGTTCTAATGGAAATTATATTTCTTTGTGGGACCCACTGATAGCATCCATAGCCGACCAAACGCCTAGTCGATGGAAATTCTTCATTAGACACCGCTGATCATGTTATTGATGAACTAGGCAAAATTGTTCAGAGCTAGTCATGTTCTAATGGCTGGACTCATGGAAAGTCACCGGGGTCTAGAACAACTTTTGGTTAACTAAATGGCAGAATGGACACTTGTTTAAGATTTGAGTTGATTTTGGTACAATACCCAAATGAAATTCATCAAGCTACAAATTTTTATTTCAGTTTCAACACTGATGGTTTGTTTAGTTTGCTTATTTTACAGTGAGATTGTCTGTAACTTCTAGTGATTTTGATCTGTGAAATGTGAATACCTAGGGGGGAGAAAATCAATACAAGCTCATTGGAAGGATGGATGAGAGGGCGCAAGGCACCAGCAGTTGAGCACGTAGTCAGACTGTTCCATGATATTAAAAACAGTGGAGTTCAGATCTTCTTGATCTCCACCAGAAGGGAAACTCTCAGAGATGCCACTGTTGACAACCTCATCGGTGCCGGATATCATGGATGGAGTGGCCTCATTTTGAGGTATACATCCCATCCCAATAACTCTGTTTCTCTGCTTCCATTTGTTGTAGTTAGAGGCCAATGGCCAGAGGAATAGTTGTTCAATGAAATTTTACTACTAGACTAGTTAGCTACATTATAACATTGCTCCATTGTGACCCGGAGGTCACAGGGTCAAACTATGGTCGTTGCAGGGGTAATACTACATATTATAGACCCTTGTTAGATCTTGCAATGACGAGACTAGTCATCCTTTAGTTAGCTATGGTACCTCTCAGTAATATTTAGCAGTTGTTAAAAGCTTATTGCATATATTCCATGTACCTGATGCGGCATATGTTTGTACAGTAGAAGTACTTACAGTACAAATACCTATTACAGATCTTCTGCAGCGCGCGGGGGTAGAAAACCTATCCATGCATCATCGAGAATTTACTCGATTAAGATCTATTGAATCAATTTTGCTGAGGTCGTCTTATCAAAATAAAGAAATGGACATACACTATATTATTTCAGGAAATTTGATGCTATCCATATACATTTTGGAATATGGGTGCAGGGGTCTAGATGATGAATATAAAGAAGTGCAGAACTACAAAGCAGAAGCAAGGAAACGATTGGTAGACGAAGGTCATCGGTTATGGGGCATTGTTGGTGATCAGTGGAGCAGTTTTGAGGGACATACAGTACCAAAAAGAACATTCAAGTTGCCAAATTCCTTGTACTATGTTTCCTGAAGTTGACAATCTGCAGCGGGCATATGCCTAATCCAGTAATACTATATAATATGGCGATGGGCAATTGGGAATGGTTGTACCTTTTGCTTGAAGTTGAACAAGCTTAAGTGAGATGAATATGAGGCCTTTTGGCCTTGTATGTTTGCTCTGTTGATTGTTTCTTTGTTGAGTTTGGTCCCAGTTCTTGTTCTTTTTAATACACTAGACTAGAAGTGTCCTTTGATCCACAAAGCATACAACTTGCAATGTACAAGTTGTATGCAATAAGATCCACAAGTTTGTTTTTTGTTTCACAACTAACAAATTGAAGTATCATTTGATTTCACAAGTTGGATCTTACTTGCACGACAAGAATGAGGCAGGAAAAACACGTCTGCATGCAATCAAGATCCCACGTATGGATCAAATGACTCTTTAAATGATCCCACTCCGAACTAAAGAGTTTTTCCAATGCAATCATCTATTTAGTAAAAAATACTAGACACATAAAAAAGACTCCGATGCAAACCTCTTATGCTGAGGTGGAGATGCGTTAACATTTAGTTGGGAAGACATCTTATCCTCTACTTATAGATGGTCATTTAGAGGGTGTCTTTTCATCCACGTCATTTAACGTCAGGTTTTTTTTTTTACAGTCAATCAGTTAGAGTATGAAGTAATTTTTAGTTTTTGTTTTTTGTAATAAATTATAAAACATTGTCACGTCTGAAAAAATGTTCTAAAAAGAATCTTGTATTAGAGCACGTTTAGAAAGAGGACTCCCTGTCTTTTAAATTTTTTGCCACGTATGAAAGAGATTTTTTTGTTTAAGTATGACACATAAGAAAAACTAGATGATAGCATTGGAGATTCTCTTATGCAATTGGGCAATTGAAATTTGATTTTTAGACATAACATATACAACCTTTCATGCAATTTGTACAGCTTGTTGATGCATATAAGACGATCTTCTAAATCATGAACTTGGGGCTTTTTCATTACCAGGGAATTATGGCACGCTTTATGCATGTGCATTATTATTTTATCTATCTATACTGTACTTTATAAATTAAATCCGGTTTAGAGAATTTAATCTCATTTATTGTAGAAACAATCTAAATGAACTGTTCTTTGGTCTAATCCATTTCTCACTGTTGTCTGCATAGAGATTAAACCCCACTGGCCCAAGAACCATGCAAACCAGAGGCTAAACTATTTGGAAAAATTACGGGCATGTACCTTTTGTGAAATTTTCAACCGCTTAAATTCACTATATTTGTTTTCAATCGTTTAAATTCATTTTAAGTGATAAATTGACTATTTATTCCAAAATTGTCCCCATATCAACATATGACTTTTTTAAGTGTATTTTGTGCATCGTCATGTGTGTGAAATGTGCATCGTCAATATAATTTGTGATTTTGTGTTAATAAATGTGCATCGTATGCATCATCATGTATAAAATGTGCATCGTGAATGTAATTTGTGATTTTGTGTTATGAAATGTGCATCGTCAAGTATAATGTTGTGCATCATCAAGTATAATTTTGTGTTAAGAAATGTGCATCGTGTGCATTGTCTAGTATAAAATGTGCATCGTCAATGTAATTTGTGATTTTGTGTTAAGAAGTGTGCATCGTCAAGTATAATGTTGTGCATCGTCAAAAATAACAGTACTGTTTTTTAGTATAATTTTGTGTAAGAAATGTGCATCGTCAAGTATAATTTTGTGCATCGTCAATTTGTAAAACGATATGCTTATATCCTCCTCTCCATCATTTATGCCGAATATGAGCTTCGCATCTATTGGTTGAAGCTTTATCCTTTTCCTCCCAAACTGGAAACACTACTTGATGCACAAAAATGATGCATCACGATGCACAAAATTGATGCATCGGGATGCTCAAAATTTCAAACCCTACAAACACTGTTTTTATTGTTTAGTGAACGTGATGCAACATTTTTTAGCATCCCGACACCATGTTTTTTCAAATAATGCATTGCGATTGTAAGACCCTGACTTTATTTTATCTTATATCGTGTATTAGAATCATTGCAGAGTGCTTTGAGACTTTTTATAATTTATTTGGATATGTCTTAGGCGTTAGGAGATAGAAAATTTGGATAAGATTGAAAGTTGGATATGTATCACGAAAGGATAAGAAAGAATAAAAGGATAAGATCAAATGAATGAATAAGAATGGAACACGATAAGAACGAAAGAGGATAGGAACAAAGAAAATTAGATAAGGTTGAGTGTTGAGTGGGAAGGGATAAAATCAAGATTTAGATAGGAATGATGAGTTAGAAGATAAGATTAAAACAAGATAAGATCAACAGGTGGATAATGACGAAATTGGATAAGCTTAACACCTTGTGCTTGGCTAGATAAGTCATCATTTTGAAGTTCTTCCTTATGATAACACCTCATGCTTAGGTATTGACTCATCAACAAGAACGATGAGTCATCATTTAAAGCTTTCTCCTGCGCCGCCACTTGTCGCAACCTGAGTCTTTGAGTGCTGACTCACTCTGGGAGGTATCTTGGAGGCTAAGTAATAAAGACCTATAAAAATGGTGAAAGCTTAATGTTTTCACATACTTTCACACACGAAAAACACACACTTCTTTCATTTCTCTCGGGTGTGAGGCTCATTTGGTGCTCGGATATTCAGAATTTGGATAAACTGATTTTCGTAGAAGCGACGTATTCGACGAGTAGATCATTTCCGGGTAAAGTTTAATTAAGGAAAAACGCTAGAGGTAAGTTATTAAACCCTCGTCTTTAAATATTACATGATAGACTAAAAATAGTTCTCATGCTATAGAAGACAAGTAGTTGATGTACTATTTATAAAAATATAGAGCGATACTACGGGTCGCCATGGTAACCGGAAAGGTAGTAATATTGGTGTCAAATAGAATGAAGTAAGAATTGCTATAAACCCTAAAATGTTAGGGAACCGTATAAGTAAAATTATGATGTCATAAATACTATGATATGTACAATAGAGTTGACATGGATAAGGAATTAACGGGATCTACTGTACTGAATAGATAACTCAATAGAGTTATAAAGGTTCCTTGCTAATGTATGCATGATTAACAAAAAATAGTCTCATGCCATGATGAAATGTGTACCACTTGTTAGTATATGTTATGAGATACTTGAAAAGATTAATGAATGCTTTGAGTTAGTAGTATTAAAATTAGTACCACAAGTTATAAAGTGATGCGAGTAGCCAGATATACCCAAAGATTAGTAACGACTCTAACGGAGTTAAATAGGATGTGATAATATTACACTAAATAATAAAGTGGCATTGGTTAATGACTCTAATAGAGTCAAATATGATTACTGAGTATTATATGAAGTGTCCTTAAAATATTAGAGAGATACATTAATAAAGTTATAATGTCATAAATGCTATGACATATATAGTAAAATGGACATGAAATGAGTATGAAATACAAAGTATTACGTTACGAATAAATGTAAAATATAGTTTCAATGTCATAAAAATATGACACGATAGTAATGAGATCCATGATAAACCAGGAACAAAGATAGTTCAGTAAAGTAGTAAAGTAATGATAGCTGCTTACAGATAAATGTTAGCGCTATGACATGTGATATGATATGTGCAAAAAGTAAATAGCATGTATATGTAACTAGTAATGTGCTTAGTATTTACGAATACTACGAAAGAGTAATTAATGATAAGTAAACATCTACTTGTTCATGAAATTAAAGTACGATAAAAGATAGCAAGTAAACATCTACTTGTTTGTGGTAATAAGAACCAGCCTTTAATTACTGGGATGTGTGTTGATACATGAAATACTTGATAATAATCATGATGCACGGTGACAACCGTAGACACAGTTATACATGGTGAAAATCATGATGCGCGGTGACAACCGTGGACATAGTTATACATAATGAAAATTATGATGCGCGGTGATAACCGTGGACTCAGTTATGATCTTGCCACTGGCCATGGTAGAGGGTAGTCCCTATTGTCGTAACCAATAGGGGGCACTGGCATACTACGACCCTAATTATCGTCAGTACCAATGACAATCAGAGGCATGAGAAAGGGCTACCCGTTGAGGTGGAGCCACCCATGGTACCAGTCATGAGGAAAGGACTACCCATAGAGGTGAAGCCGCCCATGAAACCCATAAAGATTATAATTTAGGAACTTACACTGCAGTAGCAGAATATATACAGACAAAAAGACTAAGATGGAAAGTAAAAGGGAATTCGAAGACATATCTCGACACTGTTATATGGATTGTAAGCTACCTGTTATATGCTAGCTATGCATGCTAACTGGTCGCAGTCTCCAACTGGTATGTGATGGTTGGCGGCTACTAAGCCTCTGGTATTACATGGTATAATAATGTGCTTTCATATGTATGAGGTGGTCGTGGTCTCCAATTGGTATGGGACGGTTGGTGGCAGCTGAGCCTATCATGCGTATGAAATTATATGTTGTTATACTGTTTTTAACATGCTGCATGATAACAAGCGATGTAATTGCATTTAGTAACTTGCTGAGTCTTTGACTCACTTTGTGTTTGTTTGTTTTCTTGAGGTTTGGTAAGCGGATAGAGCAAACGCTGTGAGATTACTAGCGGGGATCTGTTGAGGTGCTGTTCATGACAATAACTCTACAGAGTTGTGTAGCGGTTATAATTATATCAATAAGATTGTTAGAGTTACGTAGCGCAGCTACGTAATCATATGGTTAATAGTTGGCACAAGTTGTCGTGTCATTACTCCTAGCTGTGTAACTCTGATCAAGTAGTTATAAGATGCTTTCGAGATCAGTGACTCGAGATAATAATTCATAAGATTTGTCTTGATTATATAGATTAGCTCCGATTTTTAGCAGAAAATTCACTGCTAATCATTGTTACATCATCCATACCACGCACTAACTTGGGAGTTCGTATAGAATTTCGGGTTGGGGCGTGACATCGATGCATCAAAAATAGAATTTTTATGCAAATGTATACATATCTATTTAGGAAGTACATCTATAAAATGTATTACGTACCTGAAACTTCTTCAACTTCTTGTTTTTGTGTTTTCCTTGTCTGGTGCTATGTTCTGGTTTCGAAGACATTTTTGCTTGCTTTTTCAAATCGTCCGATGTTTTTTGACGTTGTTTGCTTTTTTGAATCGCATGATGTTTTAAGTTTTATGAAAGTTTTTTGAATTGTATGATGTTTCTTTTTGTTTTGGAGTGGGAAACCTATGCATCAGGGTACGTGTTTAGTTTGTTATTGTAGTTAAGAGGGTTTTTTTTTCTAGTGCGATGCACAACTTTTGGTGCATCGCAAATGAAAAAGGTAATTTGTGTATCGTCTTTCTTTTGTGATGCATAGCGTGCCGTCCCGTATTTTTATGTACATCGTGTTGTGTTGCGAAGTATCATTTTTTATTTTTGCAATGCATATCGTGCACTGTTCCGTGTTTTTAAAGGGCATAGATGACATTTCGCAAAAAAATGTCTTTTAGCGATTGAAAACAATTATAGTGAATTTTAGCGATTAAAAATTGTCTAAAGGGGACCAGCCCGAATTTTGTCCAAACTATTATGGATCGGACGGAGGGCAATTTTTTTGCATTCATGACACTAGAAAATTACATTGCATTTTGTCCCCCTATATTTTACAAAAAAAAAATGCTTCAAAAAATAAATAAATAAAAATCCCATCATTTATAATTTCTCCCTCGATTGATACAATGGCATCTATCATCTATTTCTAGTATAATCTTGTTTCCGTTTTAATTAAATTCTAACTCCGCCCTCATGCGTACGAAGAACTCGCAAAGTTATGAACCCTTCATTCTTTTTGGTAAAAAGAAATTTTGAAAATGTTATTTGGAATTCTCAAATAAGCTGTAGATATAATTAATGGGTTGGTTTAAGGGTTTGACCACTACTAAGTTTCTCGGGAGAAGGTACATTCGGGCAACCGAACTTTTCGCAAAATTGCAGTTTGGCCACCGAAACTTTAAAACTACACTTTAGGCCACTATACTTAAGTTATGATGCATCCGTGCCCATATTTTAAACGAACATTAGTTCAGCCGTTAAATTAACGTAAACTACCAATTTTGCCCTCGTCTTTATATTCATCTTCTTCAGAAAATCAAAACCCATTAGTATACCAAGTCAAGGCATGAACTCTTTTCTTTTCTCACCTCAAATCATTCAATTTTCATCCATTCTCTTTTCTTTATTGATAACTTGACATGATGGTAGTTGCAAGCAAAGGATTTTGGTAAATTGGATCTTTCCTGAATGTTGAGAAAAATGGAGTTGTTAGTTTCAAAATTCAGTCAACTTCTACTGAAAATTCAGTCATCTTTCAAACCAATACGACTTAAATTTAACTACCAAAAACAGTCCCAAGGAGTGTGGGTACGTTTCCTCAATTCTTTAACTCTGGGAGACGACATTTTATTTTCTCCCACAGCGTCGCCGCCAGCTTCCTCGCTGATACTGGCTTCGACTTCCCCCCTTTGTTCTGCGACCCGACGTACTTGGGCGTCTCCACCGCGCCGCCGCCAAGCTTAGACGACATCATTCTCCAAGACGGCACCGGGGTGCTGGTTCTGGACCCACCAATTAGAACACCTCAGACTCAGGTCTTACCCACCAGTATCGCCCGTTTGAATCGATAATTGTTCACTATTGATGATGAAGAAGACGATGACGAACAACCTCTTTTCCTGATCTTGCAGTACCCCGGAATCAAACTATCCATAACCCGATTTTGCCTCGGCATTATCAACTTATATCACTATAATTAGTTGAAAAACACTGAATTGTTTAATGGGTAAGCAGGTTATGAGATTGCAAAGCATGTTTCATTGATGGGGGTTGGCTTAGAAATCGATTTGTGACATCGGAATCAATCGAAATTTGTTGGGTAAAATGGGGGAAAGGGAAGAAGAAGTTTTTGAGATGAGAAATGAGATTGATTTGCTGAAATCTTGTGTAAAGTTAGTGGGAGTTGAGACGGAGCTATGGTCTTTGTGGGAGTTCATGAGTAGTAGTTTCCAAGAACTCATTTCAAAACCCTCCAAAGCTTGATTTTCAAGTGTAGAACTTATCCAAAAACGAGTCAATTGCCCAACTTCTCAATTTAATTGGCCAAATTGGTTGCTTTGAGCTGGTTAACCACAAATCTGAAGATACATCTATCTCTTAGCCGCCTCGCCAAACCCAATTCTCAATCTGAAATATGCAGACCCTAAAGAAATATTCTGGGTATTGTGTCTAAAGAAGATGAAGATGAAGATAGGGGCAAAATTGATATTTCACGTTAATTTAACGGCTGAACTAATGTGATCCGTTCAAAAAATGAGTACTGATGCATCATAACTTAAGTACAGTGACTCAAAGTGTAGTTGTAAAGTTTTGGTGGCCGGAGTGCAATTTTGCGAAAAATTCGGTGGCCCGAATGTACTTTCTCCCGAGTTTTTATGTAGAGCGATCTATTTAGCGATATGTCTCTTCTTCCAAATTGAAATTTCCTTAAGCCAACAAGCGCTAATTAGGATCTGACTCGTGGAAACCACCTGAAATAATTTAGAGCCAAATTACAGTAGGTTGACTAACATGCCAAACATAAATTGATCCCCCAACAAAATTAAAAATAGAAAAACAAACTTTAGTTAGAGTTCAATTGTTTAATCCCAACTTGAGTAATACTATATGATGACACCAACTCCACGTAATGTGACAGGTTAGCAATCATTTGTAGACAATGACCAAATTCTCCACAAAATATATATATATATATATATATATATATATATATATATATGCTCCGTAGTTTGTCAATTTCTAGCAAAAACTATCAGACGCACTGCATCTAAATTTTTTACTTATTAGCTTGTGAATGTTTTCACTCGCAATTTTTCAAAAAAAAAACTACTTTTTTTCAAATACATTTTCGATCTCTGTTAAATATGTGAAAATCATAAACTAAATATTCATTATCACTTTACGTATTGACTAAAATAAAATGCTTTATTGATATTTTATTTTGTTTGTACTAAATATATACTGCATGGTGTTGTCGTGAAAAATAAAAAAAAAAAAAATTGCTAATATTACCCTAATTATTATATAATAGACTGGTTTAATAAAAGAATTATATATCTAGTGGAAAGTTAGAATATAAAGAAATCCTGCAAATGAGAAGATAACTCTCACGTATTTTATGTTGAGAATCTCCATGTAAATAGGAGAATACCATGAAATTGAATTCAAATTACACAAACTTTAGTATTTTGACCAAATCGTCAAATTTCTTTTGTTATAAAATTAGGGCTGCAAATGAGGCAAGTTGATGTTGAAAAATTGTATGCTTGAATATGGTTTGAAAGCATAACCGAACTTAAATATTAAGATGTTTTGATTAGTTCTTCGATCGATCGATTTCAAATGACTTTTTACTCATCTCAAACTCAAGTAATTTGAGAATTTCTATAAAATCATATTTACAAATGGATCGAGTTGAATTCAAAATTTTAACGAGCTTAAAAATATATGCTCAAAGTTGATTTAATTATATCATGAGACGAGCTCTAACAACCTCTGACCAAATCACGCAAACTCGAGATAAGACCGAATTAATTTGCAAGAGATATAGCAAAGTACAACCAACCAATGAATGAGTACATACAAAACCACCCCACCGAAGGACCAGACCGAATCTTCTATACCATAAGCCTATTCTATTTCCTGTACCATAATACAAATCTAATGTTAAATTTAGAAATATAACCGAAATTTAACATTAAATTTTCCTTGTGGTACAGAAAATGAGACAAACATACGGGACAAATGATCTGGAGCCCCGAAGGACCACATGTGTGTGTGTGTGTGTGGGAGTGGACAAGACACAAAGGAACCCCCTCTTCAACTTCATTCGTAATGGAAAATAAAAAAACATAAAGGTTATATTGGTCCTCTGTTTGGCCTTTTGGGGCGACTGAAAGAGCATACGATTGATTACAAACATATAGTATTACACAAACTAACCCCACCTCCTACACCGACCGCATTACCGTCAATATTCTCCTCACATTCACACGCGCCACTCTACGCGCGTGAATCCCTCTCCCTCCCCTTTCTTCCAAACTCCTAGTCCTAGTTCAACATACATACATGACACAGAGGGGATCACAAAATAGGCTCGCTCACTCGTCACCGTTCAATTCTTTTACGGATTGGCGCCGGTGACGCACCCCTGAAGACAACCCGTCCGTGCGATTTAGAAACCCACTTGACGTCACCCACCCCTTCCCTTGTTTTTTGCCTTCAATTTTCGCCGCATCACATCAGCAGCCCTTCGATTTACAGTATATTTTTGGAGCTTTTGAGGTTTCAACTTTTCCAACCCCCTCCTCACCCCATGATTTCTGGTAAGAATCGCATAGCCATTTCGTGATTTTTATTTTATCCTTGCAAAGACTTCACCTTTTCTCTAAAATGTCGACCAATTTTGCTAGTCTGCACTTTAACAGCTTTTTGCGTTGGTTTTTTTTTTTTATGTAATTCTTTATTGATGATTCCATATTTTTGGTACTCTCTCTCTCTCTCTCTCTCTCTCTCTCTCTATAGTGTGTGTGTGTGTGTTAAATTTGGGTATGTATGTATATGGTACTCCATATATCAAGAACAAGTTTAGTGGGATGTTAGCATAAATGTTGATGGTCAATTGGTCATGCATGGGTTGATCAATGCGAAATTTTTCCTGTTCTGGGTTATGCGACTTCATATGAATTGGGTTTGAACTGATGCTTATTGATTTCTCTCAAGTGCAGTAGTTTAGGTTTAGTGGTTTTTATGGTGATGGCCTTGGATGGGGAAGAAGGGTGAACCAAGATTCATTTGCACTATGTTGTAAAGCTCTAAATCGGTTTAGGCGAGTTGGGCGTTTAGGACATGCGCAGTAAGAAAGAATTTGAGTTCTATTAGGTGGAGTCGAAATATTAAGTTATAGCTACTGCATGCTGAGGCCCTAGGCGAGCTGAGAATTAGGAAGTTAGGACCATTAGAGGGCTTGCCCATAGATGTCTGTGTGGGGGTTTTCCTCGTGGAAGTATAGTGAACACAATCAAAAGAATTATTTTATTGAGAAATTGATATCTTACTCCATAAGGGAACAATAGCCCTGGCAATCCAAAGGGTTGGGTCCAATTCAGGTGACAAACAGAACCGTCACTGATTTGCGATATTGATAAGCTGAATAGAACGCTATGAGTATAAGGACCTCGAAAATTCTCTTTTCGAACTCTAGAGTTTATGAAGTTACATATGTGATTTTTAAACTGAGCTATAGAGACTTCATTTAACTTAGGTTAAACTAAGCCATTGACAGACCTACGCCAAGACAAACCCCCTTTGAAACACTTTGGTTGTGTCATGATGAGGAGAGGTATGGGTGCAAAGTAGCGCAGTTGAGGTTTTTAGGAGGATAGGCAGCGGGAAGGTTCTATGATCTTTGAAATTTGAAGGATGCATGATATTAGTCTCGATTGATAGGGTGGGAGTCGGTAGTAATACAAGCTTTAGTGCGGTGAATGCTTAAGGATCATAATGGGGGAAATAGTCTAACATTGGGGAGGTCTTAGGAGTATGATATCTTGACCTTGTAAAGATTACTGTCGACAAATTTCCTTGATCCGAAGTACTGTGTTTCTTGATAAACAAATGCTTGGATAATTTAAGCCAGTAGAATCGTAGAGAAAAACAACAATCCCCTAAATGTCAGATAAAAAAGAGCTCTGAAGATACAAGCCAGTGGAATCCTATTCAGGTGGGCATCTATAGAATTAGGGTTAGTTCCACCATTGGTCCTTGAAGTTTAGGCCTTTACACCTATAGTTCCCGATCTTAGACTTGTATCATCACTAACCAAAATATCTATTTTTTGCACACTGCTGTCCTTGTGTTGGACAGCGTTAGTTTGCAACTGTTAAGTAGTCATGTGCACGTGCCTTGGACTCCGGGCAAAAGGTCATTTTCGCCCATTTTTGTATGGGCAAAAATATCATTTCCATTAGTGAGATATTTTTAGTTTTTTTAGCTTAATATTTTTTTTAAGCTTTCTTCTTCTTTTTCTTTTCTTTTTTTAATATTTTCTCATCGCCTTTGTAAATCTTACGATACATAGCGACAAGATTTTCAGGCCTGTGGTGTGCAACAGCCCATCCTGCTGGAGATGATCCAATGGCAGAAATCGACGGCTGATATAAGGTGTTGGAAGAAAGCTCTGGCTGCGTCTTCACGAAGCCTGCCTTTCGCGATTTTCGAGAACAATTCGCCGCCTCGAATGAGCTCCATGGCGAAATAGATCTTCGATTTGCTCGCTATCACTCGTCTTCGACGTGTTTCCGGTGGCAAGTTCTGCCGCCAATAGGTTTTACCCTACCTCGATTAGAAAGCGAAGCACCTCTCTTCTTTTTGGATTCCCTAATCGGAGGTTCAATCTTCTTCTCTATAATGAGATGAGAAAATCAAATGGAGCTTTTGGCTTAGGGTTTGAAGCTAAATCGGCAGCTAACTGGAGGTTCAATGCCGGAAATTGGTTTTGGTCTGTGCACTTACATAGACTTAGAGAGAGAATACAACCAGAGAGAGAGAGAACACAGCCAGAGAGAGAGAGAACACAGCCACAGAGAGAGAGAGAACACAGCCAGAGAGAGAGAGAACACAGCCACAGAGAGAGAGAACACAGCCAGAGAGAGAGAGAGAACACAGCCACAGAGAGAGAGAGAGAGAGAAAAAACACAGCAAGAGAAAGAGAACACAGCCAGAGAGAGAGATAGAGAACACAGCAGGAGAGAGAGAGAGAGAGAGAGAGCTGAGGCAATGAGAAAGACCGGAGGTGCTGCTGGCTGAGGGGAGGCGGCACGGGTGCGCTGGAACAAACTTGCCGGCACTGAGGAAGACGATCGGAGATGGGTGCTTCCACCGGAGATTGTGGATCGAACTGCAGAAACATGATAATGAAGGAGGAGGAAGATGGAAATAAAAATATTAATTTTAGGGTTAAATAGAATTGGCCATTTTGCCCTCATTAAAAATCACATGAGTTCGCACATGCCCACTTAACAGTCCCAGCCCTAACGCCGTTCAACACAGGACCATCGGTGTGCAAAAAATGGATACTTTGGTTAGTGGTGATACAAGTCTAAGATCGGGGATTATGGGTATAAAGGCCCAAACTTCAGGGACCAATGGTGGAATTAACCCATAGAAATATAAAGTGAAAAGCACCAAACCCCAAAATTTAGGGTTAGGTCTTGTACCAATAAGTGTTGATCTTCACACTGTTTAATAGGTTTAGCCTATCTACTTGACTACATAAAGACAAATTTGGTAGGGTCCTTGAAGGAGTTTCCAGGCTATGAAGGCAAGGGAGATTCTTGACTGTTTATGCAAAGTAAGAAATAACAGGAGTAATGGAAGGCCTCCTGTCTCATCTTCTGACCAAAGTTGTGGGTTTCCTGCAAAAATTTTTACTGGCTCGTCTGTTTTGATAGTACTAGGGCATGCCAAACTTGTATCAGTCTGAGCTGGTTTTAAAACATTGCTCATGAGAGAGTTGTGGAGCCTCCTGTTGTCTTTATATGATTCTTTTCATTCCATCCCACGATGCTGAGCTTTGGGTAGGGAGAAGTATAGGATTATCTAGTATGAAAGATGGCTCAATTCAGTAGAGAGAAGATGTTTGTTTATGCATGCTGAGAGCCTGAAGCAAGTGTAGCTGAAACTAAATTTTGCAATAATTTTTTCAATAAGCTAGGAAATACTAAAGATTGTGACAAGCTGTTACTAACTCTGTCTCTAAATGAATTTCACTTTTAAGTTCATACTTCTTCTTATGAGTTTATGAGCTGCTAGGCATGGAGGTAATTGTTTCATTGTGCATCTATGCTTCTGTAGTTTCTTAAATTAATTCCTATCTTGTGGCTTGTTAATATCTGTTCATTGAGGATCCTTCCCTGTTTATTTACTTTCATTTATTAGTTTGCCGCCTTCTCTTTCCCCCCATCTCACCCTAACCCCAACGTTACAAATGGTTAATTTTGATGACCACATATTTTTATAGGTATCAAGTATTGCAAAGGTGGACTGGGGCACTGAGTTAATACATCTATTGGTTGATAGCCGAGCTATCTTGTTTTATTTTTTCTGAGAAGGGTAATTATGGAGGCACGACCAACTTTATCCTTTCAAAGATCAGGTGCAAGACAACATAGTAATCTTGGAGCATCTGGAGGAGTTCTGTCTTCATCTTTGCCTGTTCATCCTACCACTGCAGAAGACAAATATCCAATGTTGTCGAGTGCTCAACAGGTCTATATGGAGAGAGAACTTAGGCCACATCCTTTTGTTGTTCTTCCTTCTTTATCATCCAGTAGCGGAGCCGTTGGTCACATTGTTTCTTCATCTTCAGGACTCTCTTCAGACCTTCAATTTTCTTCTGTTTCACCCCATGAAAAGTATTCAAGAAAGGCCCCGTTCATTTCTCAGTCATCAGATACTGGGGCTGCATCTGCTCTTTTAAAACATTCTTGTCTATCTGGAGTACTTCAATCTACAGCATCAAGCCACTACATAAAGGAAAGTAGCAACGATTCTTGGTGTACCAATTCACTGCCTGATTTTCTTGACTATCCTGGTAATACCCCTATGCAGAATAGTCAAATAGAACACGACAACAGTGCTTGCTGTATCATGCCATCAGAAGACGTTGGTAAACCGAATGATTGGCAGGACTGGGCGGACCAGCTAATCACTGACGATGATGCTATGACTCCAAACTGGAATGAGATACTTGTTGATACCAATGTTGCAGAGCCAGAGCTGAAGGTTCGGATTTTAGCACAATCTTAGATTTATAATAACTATTCCCTTCTTCTCAAAGCGTCCTACTTTCTATTTTGGGACGTTTTGCTTAGGTCATGTTTCAGAAAATTGAATTTTTAAATATAACCTTATTATATTAAACTTAAAATTTTAAAAAAGATTTTTATTCATTTGAAACCAAGTGTATTTATTGAAAATTAGTTTAATTATTAAAATGTTTGAGTGGAATGGAGGGAGTATAAAATATTTCTAGGTCAATTTTTTGTTTCTCCTTTATAATATATTATGTAGAGTAATTTTGTTTGTTAATTTAGTTGGCATATCATGTACCGGGAACATCTACAAACTCAGTGCAGCAGCCCCAAGTAAATCAGCTGCTTCCTGCAGCATCTCCAGAAACTTGTACTGCAATTACCGCTTCGTCCTCCAGGAGTGGTGGGCCCAGCAAGTCACGCATGCGTTGGACACCAGAACTTCATGAAGCCTTTGTGGAGGCGGTCAACAAGTTGGGTGGGAGTGAAAGTAAATATTTTCTCTCGCCGTATCACTTCACATTTTGGGCAACCAAAATATGGGGTTGCTATTCTCATTAGTTAATCATGTTAAACCGCAGGAGCTACTCCAAAGGGTGTACTGAAGCTTATGAAAGTTGATGGCTTAACAATTTATCATGTAAAGAGTCATCTGCAGGTGCGTTGATAGTCACTTTTATTCATAGAAGTTATTGAAAAAATGGATTGGCTGCTTCATCTTCATGGTGTTTGTTTGCTTTTTGCAGAAATATCGAACAGCTAGATACAAACCCGAATCTTTATCAGAAGGTAAATAAGACTGCTTCAATGCCAATGCTTTTAAACTTATCTTTACTTTATTCTACCTATTCTCCTTACTTGCAGTATTTTACTTTTTCTGTTTCTAAGGCAAATGATCTCAAAAAAGGGAGATCATTTTATGAAATGTGGCATTTTGACATGGGCATGACTTATAATTGATGTTGGGATTTTGAAGCATTAGGATGGCGTAAGATGAATGAAACACGTCTAATGTCCTACTATCTAGCAGTTCAACCTTCAGTAGTTAAAAACTGAAGCTGCACTCGTAACTGGCGATGGACATTTCAGATATCTCTCCACCCCCAAAAAAAATAAAATAAAAAATAAGGAACCCCACACAAACTAATACTGAAAAAAATGTTGCAGCTGCCGCCCAACTCCTGCGTTCAAATAACATACGTTGAACTATGGAACCCTATCTAAACCTATTAACTTCTGTTTGGATAAATCTGTGCTTGAAACTGAAACTAATGTACATAGTAGGCAGACTAGCCCACCAAAAAGTGTGACTACTCTCCTTCTGGTTCAGAAACGTACCTGTTTGATACTCGTTGTATGCACACATGTGATATGCACCTTTCATTGTGATTCCACTTCTTGACAACTAAAGTTTCACCCTGTACGTAGTTTTCATCTTTGTGGACCATGGTATGTGTGTTGCTTAGCTCTATAAATTTGATTATCCACTTCTTGCAGGACCTTCAGAGGAAAAACTTACTCCTATTGAAGAGTTCTCATCACTGGAGTTGAAAACGTAAGTCACCTGATCATTTAGCTTTGTACTTTGGTGCGCAGATTGTCTCTGCTATGTTATTGACATGGATTCTGTGCCATCAATAGCATATTTTAACTATTATTATATTGGGAAACAAACTTGTGTTTTACATTCATATGAATTATAATGCTGATTGGTGAAATGATTACTGGCTAGTCTAATGTTTATACTAGATAGAAATGGTGCAAATGTTTTGCCTATAGTTTATGAAGTATACTGCAAAGGTTATACTTTGTTCTTAAAAGAGAGTCCCATTTGACTGGCCACATAGTGACAGATTAAGAAAAGCCAATTGACTATTATACTCCCTCCATTTCACAAATATTGTCCAACTTTCTATTTTTGGATGTTTCAAAGTTTTTGGTCACTTAGGATTCCAATGAACTTTAATTAACCAAAGTCCTATTAAGATGTGATTCAAGATAGCTCTATTCCAATGTTCATTCACGCGTTCAATGAACCTATGACGAAAGATTGGGCATGGAGGTTCAAGCAAGGTATGTTCGTGATTATTCAAGTATTCAAGAATCAACGGAAGACTTTGATATGCATGGAAGGATTTTGGGAGGCATTTGGAGAAGCCCAAAAGTGCTGAATTTGATTGAAGCCCATCAAGAGCCCAATAAGGATTTCTAGAAGACCAAGGGATAGCTTAGCTTGCATTCACATTGGGAGAGAGTCTAAAAACGTGTTTCCTTATTTCCTTTTGAGACTTGGACGTTTTTTAAGCTTATGTTCACACTGGAAGAGCCCAAAACGTGTTTCCTTGTTTCCTTTTGAGACTTGGACTTTTTTCCATGTTTTCTTGTGTTAGTTTAGGTATTTGAATAAGTCTTAGAACGTGGGTAATATGTTTCCTTAGTAGAATAGGGTTAGGATTCATACTTTAGGCCTATATAAAGGCTCCTATTTGAGATTGTAAAGATTAGATTGTTTTGATATTAAATTGGTGAGGTTTTCTCATTGCTTTGTTCCTTGTGAACGTTTTCAAGCTTCCGCAACAAGACCGGTGGTTGTTTGAATGACTTGATCAGTTGGTAATCCCAGCTAATTGTGGTGTCGTTTCCCATACACTTAGGTTGCTAGTGTCGTCAATTGAAGGTCAAGGACTTCGAGCCAAGGTTGTCAATTGTGTGGACTAGAGGTCAATGTGTCACCCCAACGAATTCAAGTTTCAGATTTGTGTTCGTGTTGCGTCAAGGTGGAATCTCTAGACGAGGTGCGAATCATACTATGCCCTCAACTAAATAAAACAAGATAAACCAATTAAAGTAAGGAATATTAATTACTACTAGAAATACATTGAATGGTGTAAGTGAAAAGTACAATACTAGACAATGCATTTAAAAGGACTACTAAATATGTGTTCTTTTGCCTATGGGACAATATAAATGTAATAGAGGGAGTAAACAATTGTACATTGTTTACTTTCCAATTTTACACTTAAAAGTTTGAAATGAAAGATGCTCTATGGGGCCTGTAATTGAGTTAAATCAATGGGTAGACTAGTAAAGTAGTACTCCCAAAAAGGAAAAATGCTTTGTGGACATATATTTAGAAAATCCCAAAAGGGAATATTGGACTCTTTTCCAGGAAGGGAGGGAGTATACTATTAAGCCAGTCTAATGTATCCTAGAGGTAAAGATGGTGCAAATGTAATGACTATTGTTTTTAAAGAACAGTAACCAATCAATGGGTCAGTTTCACTAGAACTTTTTATTTATTTGGGTGGGTGTGGTTCTGTTTGTCTGTTTCTCTCTTCTCCCCCTTTCTCTCTATCAGGTTTCCTTAAAGGATATCTCTAGGCAAGGTTGGGGGACTCCTTAAGAAGTTTCTCGTGGATCATGTTTCTCTTGCTTTTGAACATTATCAAACTTGTAAATTGTGATTAGCTGTTGCCAGGATTTTAGAATCATTACATTATGGTTATATATATTTTTAGTGCATATCCACCATATGCTATTTCAAATTTCAGTCATTGATGAATTTGAGCTACAAGGTGTATCAAATTTGCTTCTTTATCTTGTAATTAGAATTGCATATGCACCCAACATTCTTATACTCGTGACGATCTAACAGGGGTGCTGAGATCACTGAAGCATTACGACTACAGATGGAAGTTCAGAAGCGATTGCATGAACAGCTTGAGGTATGCATGCCTTTTTTAAAAATGAATGTGTTTCAATTTGATAGAAATCACTGATTGCTGCTTCATCAATCAAATGCTCTTGTGCTAAACCTCTTTCCTAATTCAACATGTAAAACCCTTTAAAACCTGTTACTGGTTTGTTACTCTTTTGATGTGTAATATAGAAGTATGAAGCAGACTTGTTATAGTTATTGGTAATGTTATTTTGACGGGGTAAAAGGCAGCACCACCCCCTTTGATTTGCCTTCCAGTGCCATCCCCTTCTTGTTTGGCCCGTTTCGCTGCCACCCCTTCTTGTCAAGTTTTATTAAATTTATTCTTTAAGTAAAGGGTAAACATTGATCTTATTTTGCTCCAACCAGGTCAAAAGATAAACCTAATATTAACTTGTCTCCCCAGCCAAACAGTCTTTTGCATTCACTTGAACAATATTATGCGCGCTACCAAACAGCCTAAAAGAAAAAGGAAAATAAATCCTTAACTCATCTTCTTCAAGGAAACCCTTGGCAGCTTCCAAAAGCTTCCTCACAGCCACCACGTGACAGCGCACTTCTGCCATTAGAGGAAGTCTCTCTCTCTCTCTCTCTCTCTCTCTCCCACATCTCCCAGAAAATTCCTCACTCACTCTTGATGGAAGCACATTGTAGCTCCCATAGTTATTAAAGGCGGAAGGGGAGAGGCGAAAGGCGAGCATGGCGGAAAAATAGAAAAAATAATATATATTTATATTGTAACAAATTTTATAGCATATATATATATATATATATATATATATATATATGAGAATAAAATCTGTAATAAAGTTCACAAATATTAGCAACAAGTCAACAACTCTAATTCAACATTTTGCACCTACAGTATAGTAAAGATTATAGTAAAGATTAAGAATAGATTAAAGGAAAAACAACAGTATGATACAAAATAAAAAAGAAGAAAAAAAATACTAAACAGAGTTAGTGAAGTAGAACATAAAAAATGTCCAAAAAAAAAGATAAAAGAACTATGTTGACAGGAGTCACTGGGCTAGAGTAATCAGTAAAGTAAAAGAAAAAAAGATGAATAAAATATTCAAATAAAAAAGTAAAAGAAAAAAGTCAAAAAAAGGAGAGGAAAACAAATATGCGTGTCCATCAGTTAAGAAGAAAAAGAGAAAAGAAAAGAAAAAAAAAGAAAGAAACTAGCGAAGTAAAATAAAATACTCCGTA
This sequence comes from Platycodon grandiflorus, assembly GCA_016624345.1. Taxonomy (NCBI): domain Eukaryota; kingdom Viridiplantae; phylum Streptophyta; class Magnoliopsida; order Asterales; family Campanulaceae; genus Platycodon; species Platycodon grandiflorus. The sequence continues at coordinate 9,057,638 of CM028366.1, read as the reverse complement.
CTCTGTTTGTTTTCACTTTTCAGCCCTGGTTGAGACTACAAGGGAGAAATAGAAATAGATATAATAAAAGAAACAAAATAAACAGACTACAGGAGAGAAATATAAAAAGGAAAAAGAAAAAAAAAGAAAAGATAAATAGGAAACAAAGAACAAGGTGAGACGCGAGATACGAGAGACACCTATTCCGGAGAGTTTGCGAGTCGTCAGGGGTTCGTCTCGTGGTTGCCGTTGTTGTTGCTAGGGCTGGTCGCCGTCGTTGTTGCTAGGGCTTGCTGGTCACACTCGCAAGAAGCAGTCGCAGCACCCTCTTTCTTCTTCCGCCGTTGTCGCCAGGTTTGTCGAGTGAGAGGGTGAGTCGACTTTTAGGGTTTTCTTTTTACTATGTCTTTTTTGTAAAAAGACGTTTTGTAAAAAAAATGTCGTTTTATGTGCCTGTCACGAAGGCGTCGCTTCTCTCCGCCTCTCGCCTTGCTTGAAGTCGACGAAGGCGAGCGCCTTTACACCGCCTTCCTCAAAACGACTCGCCTGTTCATAATCGAGGCGGCCATGCCTCAACTCCCGCCTCCAGGAGCCTCAGGCGGCTAAGGCGACCGCCTTTAATAACTATGGTAGTTCCCCAGCGCCACCGGCAAATGAACTCGATTTTCTTAGTGCTATACTCTTTTTTATTTTTTTCTGGTTCAGCCAAATAACTTGCAATTAACCGAACTCTTCAATCTTGAGTCCAAGGAAAGCTAATTTCATCCTAACCTTTCATAGTATTATTTAGTTCATTCTTTATTTGTTGGCAAAGTTCTGAAATTCAAATTTTTAAGAAATTGCCTCTCTCTCTCTCTCTCTCTCTCTCTCTCTCTCTCTCTCTCTCTCTCTCTCTCTCTCTCTCTCTCTCTCTCTTTTGCCTTAAATGGAAAAATTGGTTCTGAGCATCAAGAAGAAGCTCTGTCTTATTCAGTTATGATAAAAAAATCTCCTTTCTAGTAATAGTGTATATTTCTTATATGAATTATAGCTCCAATCTTTAACTGTTTTTCATATACCTTTTCTTTCTTAGTTCAGAGTTTTGGTTTGTGTGTTTTGATCCATTTAGATTTGTGTGTTAATCAGTGTGTTTGTGCGTGAAAGAGTGGTTGTCTTTTTCTTTTTCTCTTTATTTTAAATTCTCTTTCTTTATTCTAAATGGGTCGGTCAAATAATATTTGTCGTTTTGAGCAAGTTAAGTGGGCTTGTGTAAGTCTTTGTCCCAACTCGAGGGTAAAATGGTTTGTCATTAAGTCAAAGTGATCAACAAACGAAAAGTTTGACAGAATTAAAATGGATTGCCTCTGAGAGGGGACAAACATTTTTGAAGGGGGGGGGCTACTGGAATTTGGCCAAACCATAGGGGGTGCTGCTGCATATGACCCTTTTTTTAGGGTGTGCATTCAATAGCTCCCTGTGGTCATTTGGGGGGTTTTCACACTTATATGTTCCTACACTGTTGAACCAGCTTCTTGTGTGCTTTAAGGTTGGAATTACTGTAAATGTTGTTACAGAGGTATTAGTGAGACTAAATACCCGGTCTTATATAACTCTGTATAACATGTATTCGCCTTCCTCTCATATGATTCTCTCTCCATGCTTGCATGTTTATTTGTAAAGTGATCCAGCCTTGATGATCTTACCAATGGGGATATTATAAGAGGAATAGGATACCTCTTATGTATTGTTGGGCTTAATTTCGTGGCATTGCTTTCTGGATGAAACATATCCCATCTTTGTTTGGGTATCATTTTCAAGTTTCCTTTTTTTGCTGAGTGTATGGTGAGCAAAAAATGGAAGATTTGACGTCAAACTTTGGTATATTCAAGTAGATTAAAGTGTTTGGTGAGAGTAATTGAACACTACTAGAATGAATATGGTAAAACAAACTTTATAACTGAGAACAGAAAATGGGCTTTGAGAAGGGTAAAGTCAACATTGGCGTACGGTTGCCTCCTGACTTTTTCTATCTTGCTTTTGAATTTATTTTCCATTACAATCTCTAAAAGGCTAAAAACGGAAGATTTGGTTCCCTTGGTGGATTTCTGCCTTTTTTCCTTCATGTGTAGGGGTTGCGTGTTAATAGAGAGGAATAGAGTTTGTGGTAGAAGGTGGAAACTACAGATTTCTTGAATAATTGGATTTGTAATGCACGGATGAGATTGCCTTCATTTTGAATAGCTCGCGGCATTTAAAAGTATTGTATACAATCTTATGGTGAATAACTACACCTTTCTAACATTACTTTGCAGATTCAAAGAAACTTACAGCTGAGAATAGAAGAACAAGGGAGATACCTCCAGATGATGTTCGAGAAGCAATGCAAGTCAGGTATTGACAGGCTCAAGGCTTCACCATCTACCCTGGACAAGACCTCGTCGACTGATGCAATCACAGATTCCCCTGCCAAAAGTGAACCAGGAACCTCTCCGGTGGAGCCTAATGAAACAGGATGCAACCCAATTAACATAGTTGCAACAGCATCAGAAGAAGGATCCAAAAAGCTGGGAGATAAGCAAAAGGCACCTGAGAAGGGACCTTTAGGGAATCTTGACAAAGTTGTAGACCTTTCTGACTCCCAACCCTCGAAGCGTGCAAAAGTTAATGAATAAAATGGTATGATCGACCAAATCATCGTAGTAGTACTGACAAACTGTTGATACATGGGATATCTCAATCTTTTAGGACCAATAGAGCTTTCTACCTTTCTCGTAAGAAGCTTGTGGACAATGGCGTGCTGTCCTTCAGTTTAGTTGATTAGCAGTTCTTTAAGTTATGATGATTATAGAGCTCCAGATTCATGGTGTTATACTGAAGTGAGGATGAAGAAATCAGTGAAGAATTTGTCACCTTGTGCTCAGTCCTGGAAGAATTGAGCCTTTGTTAATTTTTGCCCTTGAGTCAGTAATTCGGCTCTCTCTTTCGAGATAATTGTTAGTATGAACACTGTACTTCCCCTGCTAAATGACGTGACTCTGCCGAAATACTTTGAATCACTGCAATTTGTTGGAAATAAAGGTAGGTAGTTAGAAGTTGGCTCAAGTAATGTATCTGTGGATGGTCTGTTCGTATTTCTCTTTTTTACCAAATTATGTAAGAAGGATATAATTAGGCCAGAATATGAGAGTGTTTTTTGAGAACCCTATGAAGATTATATTCTGGAAAGCCTCTGTTGAGTGAATGATGGGTTCCTTGGGGGGTACCCGGGGGTGGTTTTAGAAGGACTTCCCAGTTGTAGATTAGCCTGTCGGAGGGCCTCGCACAAAGCTTGCTGGAGCTGTTTCCTGGAACGTCGACGGTCTGTATTCCATCAGATTGAAATTTACGGAAAATACTGGTTAAAAGGCAGCCATCCTTGTTCTAAGATACTTGTTTGTTGATGTAAAAGATTTCTGTGACGAGCAATAATGTTACATTTAGAGCCTGTTTAGTCATGCGTTTTGGTCGAAATGCAGTTTATTTGCAAAAATAAAACGCAGTTTATTTGCAAAAAATGTGTTTCAATGTTGCACATGCAATGAAGTGTTGTATTATACATGTGTCAATGCGGTGGGATAATGTTTAACTCTTCAAAGCGTATTGGTGGGATGAAGTTTATTGGTAAAAATTGGTCTTATTTCACCAAAATGGAGTGGTTCGTCAGATTCGCAAACGTTGGTTAGGAGCGCAGTGAAATTTTTGATGCTTTTAAATATGTTACTTCCTTTAAGTTGGCCGATCAACCAATACTTGTACAATAGGATTACAAGCAAGACGTTGTCGAGGAAATTGAGGCTATGTTTGGATGCTCAATTTAAAAGTTTAAAAATTTGGAATTGTAAAATTCGTGGAGCTTTAATTGTTCTTCAAATACTAAATCTAAAGCTTGGATCTGAGCAACGAAATATATCCTTAAGTTAATTAAAAAACAGTTCCAATTTATTTTCATGATTTTTTTGATGAGTGTTTATTTTTAAAATTTATTTATCTCTAAATGAGTGTTCATTTTCTGTATAAATTTACTAATTTCACCTCCTAGGATGAACTTTTAATGTTATTTGTGGACATTAAGAGTATTAATGTACATGCGTTACTAAATTGCTCTAAAAGTAACTTTCTAAATTTTAGTGAAAAACGAAAAGTACACACTCGTTTAGGGACGAACGGAGTACGTAAGATATTGCAGTAGTAATTTCTCAAAAAAAAAAAAAAAAGAAAGATATTACAGTAGTTAAGTAATTGCATCTCTGGAGCAAAAAATAAAGAATACTTTTTTTTTTTCCTGAGATTTTTCGATGGAAATGATTAGTTAAGTTTTAAATTATAAAAAATAAAAGAAATAAGCTGCAAACCAACTTTAGACACCTTTGAGTCTAAGCAATCTACGTAGACAGATAGTTTTATGGTATTTAGCCTTGAAAAGTGGCAAAAGGAACAAGCAAACTGTCACCCTCTCTTGAATTAACTTCTCTTCAACTCAAATCTATGACCCCTCAACTATCAGTTGGTAGACACACACACATCCCTTTTCCTGCAACAAACTTCTCAATCCTTAAAAGACCCTCTAAACTGGTCACTCTCCCACCTCACAAATTTCTCTCTTATCTTTCTTTCTCATCTTTAACTTGGATCTCGCTTGGCCGTGGCGTCAAACACCATGGCTGGACTGTGTACAGGTTCTCATGGCCGGAATGAACTCCACGTTCTGCATGGCACTGATGAGGTAACATGCACTTGCTAGTCTTGCTCTTTTCGTTGGAGTGATGTTACTTATTGTACCAGTGAATTAGGTGTACTGCAGGAAGCACATTTTGATCCTTCTGTTTGTTCATTTCTTGTATTATTTGTAGCATTGGCCTCCAACTCGAGAATCAGCATCTAAAGTATGCAGAGTCTGTGGGGATGAGATTGTTCTCAAGGAAAATGGCGAATTGTTCGTGGCGTGTCATGAGTGTGGATTCCCTGTTTGTCGGCCTTGTTATGAGTATGAGCGGAGTGAAGGGAGCCAATGCTGTCCTCAGTGTAGCACTCGCTATAAGTGTCACAAAGGTCCCCTCTCTCTCTCTCCCTCCCTCCTAATACTTCTTGGTCATGAATATCATACATGATTATGCCTATATGTTTTTGTGCATTTAAGGGTGAGTTGATTTCATCGCAAAATTACTATGGCTAAGTCTAGAGAATACTGTATAAAAGCTTCTGTTCTGTATGTTCGGCATCTCGTAATGGAAAATGAACCAACTCAGTGTGGCTGTCTTTCTACAGGTTGTCCAAGAGTTTCCGGAGATGACGAAGAAAAATATGATGCAGATGATTTCGATGATGGTTTTCAAATGAAAAATCACCAAGACACTGACAAGAAGCATGCCAATACTCCTTCGGTAAGTCAAGTTACTGAACGTTTCATGCCGGTGTTTCACTATATATCTAGACTTAAATTACTCAAAGTGCTCATCTTTTGTAGGAAAATGGAGATTATAATCCACAGCAGTATCATCCAAATGGCCCTGCCTTTTCTTCTATTGCCGGAAGTGGTAATAGTCTTTTCAGTTCTCATGGGTCTCGTACTTACTATATATCTCCACAACGAATGGCAGTTTACAATTAATTACCTGATTTGTTGGTTGTGTATACAGTTGTTGGAAAGGACTTTGAAGGTGAGAGAGAAAATTACACAAATTCTGAATGGAAAGAGAGGGTAGAGAAATGGAAAACCAGGCAAGAGAAGAGAGGTTTGGTGACAAAAGCAGACGATGGAGGAAACCATCAAGGCGATGAAGATGATGAATACCTGTAAATTCTTCTTCCCCGTTTTTCCCCGTCTTTTTTCGTTTTCTGTACGCAATGGTCTTGTTATTAACACTGTAATTTTTCTCCAGTATGGCAGAAGCTCGACAACCACTATGGAGAAAAGTCCCGATTTCCTCAAACCTAATCAACCCTTACCGCATAATCATTGTTCTTCGCCTCGTAGTTCTCATCTTCTTCTTCCGTTTTCGCATCTTGACTCCAGCTTACGATGCTTACCCTTTATGGCTCATCTCTGTAATATGTGAGATATGGTTTGGTTTCTCTTGGATACTTGACCAATTCCCCAAATGGTTCCCAATTAACCGCGAAACATACCTGGACCGGCTGTCCTTGAGGTTTGAGCGTGAGGGTGAGCCTAACGGTCTATTACCGGTTGATGTATTTGTGAGTTCAGTCGACCCTCTAAAGGAGCCACCAATTATAACTGCAAATACAATTTTATCGATCTTGTCCGTTGATTATCCAGTCGAGAAGGTGAGCTGCTACGTATCAGATGATGGTGCATCAATGTTGCTTTTTGATACATTGTCAGAGACAGCTGAGTTTGCTAGAAGGTGGGTGCCTTTTTGCAAGAAGTATAGCATTGAGCCAAGGGCTCCTGAGTTCTACTTCTCCGAGAAGATCGATTATTTGAAGGACAAGGTGCAACCAACATTTGTGAAGGACCGTAGAGCCATGAAAGTAAGCACATTATAACAGCCTTTCAACATACTTATTTTCACCCGTCTTGGTAGGATCAGTGCTAGACCTACGGCTTCACAAAGCCTGGTCTCAGGTTTGACCCCGTCCAATGCTATTTACATGTGAAATGATGATTTTGCTATTGCAGAGAGAATATGAAGAGTTCAAAGTAAGAATAAATGCATTGGTGGCGAAGGCAACCAAGAAACCAGAAGAAGGATGGGTGATGCAAGATGGGACCCCGTGGCCTGGAAACAACACTCGGGATCATCCTGGCATGATTCAGGTATCATTTCCATTCAGTTCGATCTGGACTTGTTTGACTTTGTTAAGCATTTCTATGTATAACTTTACTGTGATTGACAGGTTTACTTGGGAAGTGCTGGTGCACTTGATGTTGAAGGCAAGGAGCTGCCACGACTGGTCTACGTTTCTCGTGAGAAACGCCCAGGTTATCAACACCACAAGAAAGCTGGAGCCATGAATGCCCTAGTGAGTAGCAATCAAGTTTAACTTCAAGTGCATATCAATATAAATGACAGAACAATGATTCTACTGTTTTTGTGTTTCTGTGTTACCAGGTTCGTGTCTCTGCGGTGCTTACTAATGCACCCTTCATGTTGAACTTGGACTGTGACCACTATATTAACAACAGCAAGGCTATTAGAGAGGCTATGTGCTTTTTAATGGACCCTCAGCTCGGGAAGAAGCTCTGCTTCGTTCAATTTCCACAGAGATTTGATGGCATAGATCGTCACGATAGATATGCTAATCGCAATGTTGTGTTCTTTGATGTAAGGTCCACTAGATAGTTTTACAATGTTCATGATCATAAATTAACATTAATTATCAAATGGCTTACCTTGTTGTTTTGGCCATAGATCAACATGAGAGGCCTTGATGGGATTCAAGGGCCAGTGTATGTTGGTACCGGTTGTGTCTTCAACCGCCAGGCACTGTACGGTTACGACCCGCCAGCATCGGAGAAGCGGCCCAAGATGACATGTGATTGCTGGCCTACATGGTGCTGCTGTTGTTGTGGTGGTTCAAGGAAAAAGACAGCCAAGTCCAAGAAGAAAGGTCTTAAAGCTTTGCTTGGTCTTGGTGGACTTCGTAGCAAGAAGAAAATGATGGGCAAGAACTACTCCCGGAAACCCTCCGGACCTGTCTTTGATCTCGAGGGGATAGAAGAAGGGCTCGAAGGCTATGACGAGTTGGAAAAATCGTCACTCATGTCTCAAAAGAATTTCGAAAAGCGGTTCGGGCAATCACCTGTTTTTATTACTTCTACTCTCATGGAAAATGGTGGCCTTCCTGAAGGAACAAATAGCACTTCTCTTATCAAAGAAGCCATTCATGTTATCAGTATTGGGTATGAAGAGAAGACCGAGTGGGGCAAAGAGGTCAACATAATATTATACCTTACCACCTTTGTCGCTAAACACAAAATATGTTTACTTCAACTAAGCTAATAGCTATGTATTTGTGTGTTAATTCACAGATTGGATGGATATACGGTTCCATTACAGAAGACATATTGACGGGATTCAAGATGCACTGTCGAGGATGGAAGTCGGTCTACTGCATGCCAAAAAGACCTGCCTTTAAGGGTTCAGCTCCTATCAATCTATCAGATAGGTTGCACCAAGTTCTGAGATGGGCTCTTGGTTCAGTTGAAATCTTCCTCAGTCGCCATTGTCCCCTTTGGTACGGCTATGCGGGGAAGCTAAAGATGCTGGAAAGGCTGGCTTATATTAACACCATTGTTTACCCATTCACTTCGATCCCTCTACTTGCCTACTGCATACTTCCTGCTGTGTGTCTTCTAACTGGAAAGTTCATCATCCCAACTGTAAGTATTATCAGATCACCCTGACCAGAATTTTAGGCCAATTTATAGAGTAATATGAGCTTTGATAATCACATATTCAAGTTAATTTTTAAACATTCTGCCAAAAGTACTCTCAGCAACTTCGTGGGTACCTGGCTGACAACTGTTTTCATGCACTGTATGTTGCTGATGTGAAAATGTTCCTAGAAGGTCAAACTCGCTATATAATTTGAGATTTTCTAATTCAGACATGTTTTTTATGCAGCTGAACAATCTTGCTAGCGTATGGTTTCTTGCCCTTTTCCTCTCCATCATAGTAACCGGTGTGCTTGAGCTTAGGTGGAGTAAAGTCAGCATCACTGATTGGTGGCGGAATGAACAATTCTGGGTCATTGGTGGTGTCTCAGCCCATCTTTTTGCAGTTTTCCAGGGACTTCTCAAGGTTCTTGGTGGGGTTGACACAAACTTTACCGTCACAAACAAAGCAGCCGATGATGCTGAGTTTGGGGAGCTTTACCTCTTCAAATGGACCACTCTTCTCATCCCACCAACCACTCTAATAATCTTGAACATGGTTGGTGTTGTTGCTGGAGTTTCGGATGCCATAAACAACGGCTACGGCTCATGGGGTCCGTTATTTGGCAAGCTGTTCTTCTCCTTTTGGGTCATCCTCCATCTTTATCCTTTCCTCAAGGGGCTCATGGGAAGGCAAAACAGGACTCCTACAATTGTTGTCCTTTGGTCGATTCTTCTAGCTTCAATCTTCTCTCTGGTTTGGGTCAGAATCGATCCTTTCTTGCCTAAACAAACCGGTCCCATTCTTAAACAATGTGGAGTCGAGTGCTAGTGGTCATCTTCAAGCATATTTACTTACCGATTCGATCAACTTTGCCACCTAATCGAAGTATTCACAGCGGTCAATGTGTTTAGTGCTTGTGAGAGAAATTTTGTTGTTACTTCCAAGCATTGAGTGAAATGGCTTCTGTAAATTTGGAAACTTTAAGAATGTATTATGCCTTTGAATTTCCCACAGCAGAGTTTCTTGAGCTTGCCTCTCAATGATCTTACACTCAATTTCCAGAGATTTATATTTGATACAAGCATGCTTTTATCTCTATAGTTACTATAGTTACATTTCTACCAGCAATCTAGAAAAAAAGTCGATATATGGAATGAATACAAAACATTTTACAGGCCAAATACTAACAAACTGACTACTTCAACTGCTTTCTATTTTTGGAAGCTTGTAAGTTTCCTCACAGGTATTAAGTCCACTGGTTCGGGTAGATAAGCCTGAGTAGTTGCCGATAGTTCTTGTGCAACAAAACGCATGGCGGGCCGGGATTCTGGAGTGGAACGCGTGCAAGCTATTGCTACATTGAATACAAAAACGATTTCCTCTGCTAACTTTCCAGTGGGAGGAGGGAGCCTTTGGTCTAGCACATCCTTCAAGAAGAGAACTGGATCGTTGGACAACGAGGAGCTGGTTTTTGACGACTGTAGCGCAGATAAGAGCTCTCCCGGGTGCTTTCCCATCATAATCTCCAATGCAACCACTCCAAAGCTGTAAACATCACATTTCTCGGTGACCCTCATTGTAAGCGCAAGCTCTGCAACACAAACATAACAAAGTTAAGTGACGGCAGAATAGACATTTGGAAGGCATGTCTGGATACAAAAGAGATAAGATTACACAAACAACCCCCCACCCCCAAAAAAAAAAAAACCAAAACCAAAACCAAAAAAAGAAAAGAAAAGGTAAGAAAAAGGTGCACGGGGCGTTTCAACCATTTCGAAGCATGCAAAGGGTCTAATGTATGCAGTGCTATCTATTATTGCAAGCAAAGTGACTGATTTTTTAGTTCACACTAGTGACCTTTAGTCACTGTGGGCAACCATATGTTTTACACAAATTCCAAAAAGATGAACTTCAAAACATACATTACAAACGGAATTGAAAAGGGTAGTTAGTCCAGTGGGTTGGCTTGTGGCTTGACCACCACTGAGTTCTTTTATGGAGCGATCCATTTAGCGGGATGTCTCGTGAGACCCAATGTGATTTGAGGATACCTTGTGGAAGATAATAATAATAAAAATAAATTGAAAAGGGTAGTCAAACAGGGAAATCTTAGTGTACCTGGTGCAATATATCCATAAGATCCAGCGACTTGGGTCCAATTATTCGAGTCTGACCTCAACAATTTGGCTGTGCCAAAATCTGAAAGCCGTGGCACCAACTCCAACTCTAGCAGAATGTTATTTAGTGTTACATCGCGATGGACAATAGGCGGAGAGCAGTCATGGTGCAAGTAAGCAAGTGCATGAGCCACTCCTTGAACAATTTGTAACCTTTCAGCCCAACCCAGTTCCTTAGCTCCCTCATCATACAACACTTTTCCCAAACTACCCCTCTCTAGATACTCATAAACCAAGTACATCTCCCCCTCCTTGGAACAGAATCCATAGAGCTTGATGATATTCCGGTGCCTAACTTCAGTTAGAGTACGAATCTCAGTCTCAAAGCTCTTCTTATTGATCACAGGAATGTCGCTTGAATCCGACACATTCAGCCTTTTGACTGCCACTGTCTGGCCTTTCGCCAATCCCGCTTTGAACACACTTCCAAATCCTCCTCTTCCAATGCAGTACTTCTCATCAAAGTCTTCAGTGGCTTTCACTATTTCACCAAAAGTGAATTTCCCTTCTCTTTCCCAAATCAGTGACTCAGAGCTCTCATCTCTATAAGAGCTTTTAGTCTCTTCATCACGCTGCTTATCTTTCTTACGAATCATGATACATGCGACAAATATTGCTGCCAATATTAAGACACCGACAACTGGAACAATGACGCCGATAAGCACTTTTTTGTTGACCTTTCTCGACTTCCCAGGTGCGGAGATTTCAATGCAAAGGGACAATCCGGTCTCATTTCCACACAAACCTGCGTTTCCGATGAAAGCACTTGCTGGGAATTGTTGGAATACGTTTCCAGTTGGAATTGATCCAGACAACCTGTTGTACGAGAAATCTGCAAACTGCAAACTGACCATCCCAGTTAGTGTTGAAGGAATTCCACCAGAAAGATTGTTATGTGAAAGATTCAGATTCTCCAATGTATTGAGCTTTCCAAAGTCTGTGGGGATTGTTCCAGAGAGGGAATTACTACTGAGGTCCAAAAGGATTTGCAGCCTCATCAAGTTTCCTAGCGCAGATGGTATCGACCCCGACAAACCATTTTTGCTTAAATTCAAGCTCAACAAACGATGACAATTGCCAAGCTCTATCGGTATGCTCCCATTCAACCTGTTAGCAGACAAATCAAGAAACTGGAGGTTTGACAAGTTACTTATAGTAGGAGGAATTTCTCCTGTCAGATGATTGTTGCTGACGTTGAGATTGAACAATTGGCCTAACTTTCCCAATTCACTTGGAATTCCACCAGTCAGTTGATTTGATTGCAGGCTAAGGACCTGCAACTGAGTCAAATTCCCTAGCTCAGCTGGAATCTTACCAGAAATCCTGTTTCCGTCCATCTGCAAATTGGTGAGCATTTCAAATTCTCCCCAACGAGGTAAGATTTCACCAGTAAACTGATTCCCACTAAGGGTGATGAAAATGAGATTTGGATGAACTCCAAATGCCTCAGAAATGTCGCCAGAGAAGTGGTTTCCATCGAGCCGGAGTCTAGATAAGTTGGAGCAGTTTCTCAAGCAATCAGGCAGCAGCCCACTAAAATTGTTGCCATTCAGAGTGAATTGCTCCAAAGCGAAACCACTGCACAATCCAGGGGGTAATTCTCCAGAAAAACTGTTGTTCGAAAAGCTAACATTGGCAAGAAAGAGACTGTTCTTTCCCAATTCCTTAGGAATACTGCCAGATAAATTGTTGGTGAAAAGAGAGAGTGTCTGTAGATTGCTAAGGTTTGAAATGGTGTCGGGCAACTCTCCATGCAGTTGGTTGGTATTGAGATCAAGAGTAACCAACGAAGTTAAGTTTCCAATCTCAGGTGGAATTGTTCCACTCAGATTATTAGAAAAAAGCTGAAGGGTTCCAAGGTTTGTGAGGTTTCCAAATGAGGAGGGGATTGGACCGGAAAGTTTATTCCCAGAGAGATCTAAACCCAACAAATGGTCCAAATTTCCAATGCTGGATGGAATTGGACCTGAGAAATTGTTGATGTAGAGAAAAAGGTAATTTAGATTTGTCAATTGACCAATTTCCTGGGGAATTCTTCCACTGAAGGAATTATTTTGAAGCTGCAAAGATATCAATTCGGTCCAATTGGTGATAAAATAAGGAGAGATTTCACCAGAAATGAAGTTATCAGAGATACCCAAATCAGAGATCTTGGTTAAATTGGACATAGACAATGGCAAGGCCCCAGTAAATGAATTGATAGCTAGTGCCAAGTAAGAAAGGTTTGAACAAAAGCCAATCTCATTAGGAATTGAGCCATTCAATTGATTCATTCGAAGATCAAGACTTTGGAGATTCCTGAGTTGGCCGATTGAGGAAGGAATGCTTCCTTGGAATGAATTGTTAAACAATTCAATCAACTGCAACTTGTGTAACAAGCCTATGTTATCAGGAATTGAGCCAGAAAAATCGTTTGTTGCAAGTCTAAGATCTTTCAATTTGGAAAGACTGGGAAAATTCAATGATAATGGCCCTTGAAATGAATTATCAGTAAGATTGAGATATTCAAGATTACCAAGATTGGTGAAAATTGACTCAGGAATTGAGCCGTTCAACGCGTTAAATGACAAATCAAGATAAGTCAAATTCCTGCATTTGGGTATGAAATTTGGGAATTCATTGTCAAGTAGATTGAGATATAAGTCGAGATGGGTCAATGCTGGCATGCTCAAAAAGTTTGACCAGTTTGGAGTAGCCAAGTAATTTGAACCAAGGTCTAAGTATGTTACCTTTTGAAGATGGCTAAGCTGGAACGGAATAGTACCATTGAGATTATTGTAGTGAAAACTCAAGTACTCAAGTTGAGTCAACTTTCCAATATCTGAAGGAATTTCTTCTTCAAAAAGATTGTTGCTCAAGTCCAAAAAAGTGATCTTGGAGACATTGGCAATGGTGGGTGGGATTGAACCGGAGAGATTGTTGTTGTTAAAATCCAAATGAGTCAAATTTGGAAATGAAGAAAAGCTGAATTGGCCAAGTGTTCCGGCAAGACCGGAATTGGAGAGATGGATTTCGGAAACTGTCCCAGCAGTGTTGCACACGATACCGGTCCATCTGCAGAGGTTTCGGATATTGGTACGTGACCAAGAATTGAGAGAGGAAGAAGATAAGGTTGTTTTCCATCTAACAAGAGCTTGTGCTTCTGTTATTGGTGTTGAATTGATCTTTAATGGAAGAAAACACAGAAAGAGAAAATAAAAAAGTACAAGAGTTGGTTTCTGAATAGGTGCCATTGCTTTGCTTTTTTACCTTGCTTGTCACATTTTTGTGGGCTTCTCTCTTATACACATGCCTAGAAACACACACAAACACTGTGTGTGTGGAGAGAGAGAGTGAGGGTTAGACTTGTGATGTGATACTCATGGTCTGGACATATGTTTGAAGAAAGAGAACATGTGGGAAGGTTTTGTCAAACTTGAGATGATTGTGTTCACTCTGCATCTACAATCTTAATCCCACTTAGTTTTTTGATTAGTACTAAATGTACTGTGGTTGTTAATAATGATGAAGTACTTAATTGGACTTAGTTTATAATGCTCTTATTGGTTGGTTCACTTTCTGGGGAGGAACTTGACTTGGAACCAACCTAGCAATTGCAGTTGTGACTTTTGACTAACAAAGGAGTAATTGTTTAAGGGAATTTTGCATCTTGCAAAAGAGTTGACCAAGAAAATATTTGTTTGCTTACCGCTACGTATATTCCTTGGGTTGATTTTCAAATGATAAATATATGAATTCCAACCACCACCAATTTATCTTTATGCTTTCAGATCAAAGCGTGTTTCAACCAATAAAAGAAAGAAAAAAATAATAATAATAATAAAACAAAAATCAAAGGGGTTGATGAAGTTGAAATTTTGACAAGGGCTAAGACCATGTTTGATAGATGGGCGAAGTGTGGACGGGTCCGTTCGATAGATTTTCAATCAATTTAGGGCCCTAAATTTGTTCAAAATTGGATCAAATGCAATTTTCTTACGAAATATCGTTTATATCCTTAAAAAATACAGAACATGCATGCTATACATCGTAAAACAAAATTGATGCATCGTAAATCAAATTTTATGCATCGCGATGCATAAATTGATGCATTACCATTCAAAATTGATTGATTGCAATGCAAAAATGATACATTCGCGATTTCCTTAAGAGTTCAAAATGGGCACCACGCCCATAATTTTGAGCATCACTTTCATAATTTAACTTTACCATTCATATGTGATATAAGTATTTTGACTTTGTTCTAGCAGGGTGCCGTCCCTGTTTCCCTAAAAAAAATAATAATAAAGTATCTTGACTTTGCTCAAGCATACTTGTAATTATGACCAACTCTAATAACACTTATATATCCCTTAATTAATAGACTTTTAAAATATGGACTCTTTGGATAGAACAGGAGTAATTACTTAGACTTGCCAATTAATGAAAAACATACGCGAGAAAATTAGAAACATGTTTAGATTAAGGATTAATATATAATTTGGTCCCTGAACTTTAGATATTTTCTTGATTCGGTTCCCGAACTTTGATCTTTCCTATTTTGGTCCCTAAACTGCACTTTAAACTTTACAATTCGTTCCTCAAATAATGGCAGTGAATTTTGACGTTAACAATTGACTGAAAGGACCAAAATACCCTTACTAAATGGTAAATGGGATTCCATGGTGGTCTAAAATGTTGACTAGGAAATTTTTTTACAGAAAGGGGAAATAAAGGTTGACTCACCCTTTTCTCGACAATTATCTCTCTCTCTCTCTTCGATTCTTTCTCTTCTTTCTCTCATCTATCTCTTTCTCTCTTCTTTATTCTCGCTTCTCTCCCATCATTTGCCTTTCAATGGACTTTGAAGGGCTCGCTGCAGAGCGGGTGATCAATGCAAATCCCCCTCCAATTCCTCCTGTCCTAGAACAGAGGCACCATGTTGTTGTCATCGTTCTTGCAGATTTTGACGATAGAGGTGATTGGGCGATGGAAGCAATCGAGTTGGGCTCTGTTTGATAATCAATCAATCAAACATTCGAAATCCTCTTAAAACTCTTCAACCCCTCAATTCGAATCTATTTATATTCTCTCAATTTCGTTCGAAATCCTTGAGTCTGCCCTCGATGAACCCGCAGGAATGATTTAAACAAGTTAAACAAAGCAAAAAGAGAGCTAACACTGAACATCAAAGTTCAAGAGTCACCAATAACTAAACTTATAAACCAGATTACGTGAAAGCCACACCCTATCAAAGTTCATGAACAACTTGTGAAATCAAGCCCGTTAGCTCAATGCATGCAACCCCCTCCATACACCAATATCCAACAGCTTCGTAGAAATCTAAAACCCAAAATTTTCGTGCCATTGCTGCTATAACCGATTTGATGATGGGTGACTCATTTTTATTTCTTGCCAAGAAAATAATATTCACTGATTTGTCTTTGTTTGTCCTCTGCACATGAAAAAGACAAAACGAAAGGCAAGAAATGGATTTCATAGACACTTAACACCGAAATGGATTAAACTCTTTCCTATTTTCCATAATCATAGGCACTAATCTCACTATTATGTCCATACTTGGGACAAAAGAAGCAGCACAACCACCCTCCAAAAGTGTTGTTTCCTATTTGTAAAATGCTTCAAAATGACTTGTATAAATGTATCGAACTCATAAATTGCACCAAGAAGAGTTGCATTATGGCTCAACTGTATCCAGATTGAGATGAAGATGGCATAAATTTTGAGCATAAACCACCACTAGTATGATTTAAACCAAGAACTCATAAATTGCACCACGAAGAGTTGCATTATGTCTCAACTCAACCCAGATTGAGATGAAGATGACATAAATTTTCGTTAGCTCATTGGTACGAAAAAACCCAAAACCTAAAATTTTCTCTTGAAAAATAAATACTTTACTCCTTTCGAATAGAGCCGAACTCGATTGAGCAGGAAACTCGACATCGGACAGCTTCGTAGTTGGAGGATTAGGCCATGAAAATGAACGGGTCCCCGTAGATGCCGACAACGTCACACTCCTTGCAGGGGCTTTTCATCATTGTTGTAAAAATCATCGAAAATCGAAGATTGGGTATCATCTGGGTTTGATTTGACAACGAATGGGGTTTGTGGTGGGTAGGGGGCTAAGGAGAGAGACTTTGTGGTGGGTGTTGGTGGTTCAGGAGAGATTAGTACGAGCATAGTTGTCAAAACGGAATATATCAAAATTCTATTTCTATGATAGGTATTGAGATATGCAATGCATATCGTAAAATAAGCTCTATATATATATATAATGATTATTAAGTAATAATTAATAAATTATCCAATGATTAAGGTTAAACTTCATATATGTTTTCATATTTTGAAAGCTTGATATTAATCCAAAAAAAATTAGGAGAAAAAGAAAATAGATCAAAACATAAAATATTCACAATTAAGTAAACTTTTAAGTTTAAAAAACTATCAAATTTATACTTTTTTGAAAAATATAAATAAATTCCAAAGTATTTTCTTCCTTCAATTTTGTCCTCACACTTTAGCATATATAGACTCTATTATTACTATCAACAAGGGTTTTCTTATAATGGAGGATTAGGGAATTGGATAATGGACAAATTAAATTTGGGTTTAAAAAGGAAGGTAATAAGAATTGGTGATTTTCGTATTGTATTGTACGATACGTATCGCGTATCGTACGATACGCTAAGCATATCGTACGATAAAGAGACCATTACGATACAGTGATACGATACGTATTGAAATAGGTGATTTTTGTGTTATATTGTACGATACATTTCGCGTATCGTACGATACTAACAACTATGAGTACGAGAATGGAGAGATGGGGTTTTGCCCAAGAAAGTGGGGGAGTGTTTGGGGAGAGAAAGTTGAGCGATCTTGACGTATGGACCCATTTGTTGAAGATGGAGTAAGGGTATTTCGGGCATTTCATGCTTTTATTAACGTTTAAAGTGCAAATTGGATTATCTATTCCAAAATGGTGTTCCATCTCCTATTCCAACCGTTGAATGTGCACCACATGTGCATAAAAAATTACGGGGTAATTAATGTTGTTTATTCACATGCACATGTGGCGCACATTCAACGGTTGGAATAGGAGATGAAATACCATTTTGGAATAGAGGATCCGATCAGTTTAAAGTGACGACCGTCACTTAAGAGACGAACCGTAAGACTTAAAGTGTGGTTCAGGGACCACAATAAAAAATATCCACATTTGGAGAAGATTTTTTTTTGAAAAAATCTATTTTTTCTCACGTGTCTAGCATTTTTCGTTGGAAAGAGGATTGCATTTTTGAAGCTCTTGCCGTAACTAACCTGACACCCTTCTAGGTTTGACACCCTTCGAGTTTCCTCTTCTAACAAGTTGTTTAATTTCCCTAGTACTCTTCCTTGATCTTCTCCCTTTTCTGTTTTGTTCTCGTTCAACGATCCTTACAATCCATTTAGGTTTTCCAGTTAAAAAGATTAGATACCCAATAGTAAGTCCAAACAACATTCCAAATCCGTATCCCATTAGGACAGATTCCCAACGAAACCCATTGAAAAATTCTGCATCAGCCTCTTGTTCTGGTGACATAGGCACTAACGGTGCTTCGTCATCCCTGCATTTCTTTGTTAATGGAGATCCACATAACGCCAGGTTCCCTTGGAATGAATTATTCTCAAATGTATTAAACTGTTGGCCTTGAGGTATGGCTCCAGCAAGATAGTTCTGCGAGAGGTCAAGGACTGCAAGAAATGTCAACCGTGTCAGTTGCGAAGGAATCTCCCCTGTCATTCTATTTGAAGAGAGATCCAATGATTCGAGCACACTCATATTCGCGAGGGATGCTGGGATATGTCCCGTGAGATGGTTGTGAGACAAGTTCAGAAACCGAAGGGAGCTAAGCATCCCAATGGTATGTGGAATCTTTCCTTCAAATTTGTTAATTGACATATCAATGGTTGTATACACCGTGAGAATTCTCACCAATTTAACTTTCACGCCTTTCACCACTAGCTCCACAGAATCTTGATAATACGAGGCATCACCCATGTAGTGAATTCGCACATTCTTTTCATTCACATTCATCATTGCTTCAAATTTTTTGAAATAATACGACGGCAAAGGACCAGTGAATGCATTGTCAGAAAGGTCTATGATCCGCAACATTGGGAAAGGAAGCTTAGTCTTGGAAAGAGGTATGATACCATGGAATCTATTAGATCGCAACACAAGAACTTGCAACTGCGTTAATGTATCTATCCATTGTGGGAAGATATCACTTATGTTGTTGTTCCCAAGATCTAGAACTTCCAAATTTCTACAGCTCATCAAAGCTTGAGGCAACGGCCCTTCCAATCGATTTCGGTTCAAGTTAATACTCTTAAGGAAACTCAAGCTACAAAGTAAGGAAGGGATTCCACCAGTTAGTTGATTTGATTGCAGGTTTAGGACGTGCAACTGAGTCAAATTCCCTAGCTCAGCTGGAATCCTACCGGAAATCCTGTTTCCGTCCATCCGCAAATAGGTGAGCTTTCTAAATTCTCCCCAGTGCGGTAAGATTTCACCCGTAAACTGATTCCCACTAATGGAGAAGAAAATGAGATTTGGATGAACTCCAAATGCCTCGGAAATGTCGCCAGAGAAGTGGTTTCCATCGAGCCGGAGTCTAGATAAGTTGGAGCAGTTTCTCAAGCAATCAGGCAGCAGCCCACTAAAATTGTTGCCATTCAGAGTGAATTGCTCCAAATGGAAACCACTGCACAATCCAGGGGGTAATTCTCCAGAAAAACTGTTGTTCGAAAGGCTAACATTGGCAAGAGAGAGACTGTTCTTTCCCAATTCCTTAGGAATACTGCCCGATAAATTGTTGGTGAAAAGAGAGAGTGTCTGTAGATTGCTAAGGTTTGAAATGGTGTCGGGCAACTCTCCATGCAGTTGGTTGGTATTGAGATCAAGAGTAACCAACGAAGTTAAGTTTCCAATCTCAGGTGGAATTGTTCCATTCAGATTATTAGAAAAAAGCTGAAGGGTTACAAGGTTTGTGAGGTTTCCTACTGAGGAGGGGATTGGACCGGAAAGTTTATTCCCAGAGAGATCTAAACCCAACAAATGCTCCAAATTTCCAATGCTGGATGGAATTGGACCTGAGAAATTGTTGATGTAGAGAAAAAGGTAATTTAGATTTGTCAATTGACCAATTTCCTGGGGAATTCTTCCACTGAAGGAATTATTTTGAAGCTGCAAAGATATCAATTCCGTCCAATTGGTGATAAAATAAGGAGAGATTTCACCAGAAATGAAGTTATCAGAGATACCCAAATCAGAGATCTTGGTTAAATTGGACATAGACAATGGCAAGGCCCCAGTAAATGAATTGATAGCTAGTGCCAAGTAAGAAAGGTTTGAACAAAAGCCAATCTCATTAGGAATTGAGCCATTCAATTGATTCATTCGAAGATCAAGACTTTGGAGATTCCTGAGTTGGCCGATTGAGGAAGGAATGCTTCCTTGGAATGAATTGTTAAACAATTCAATCAACTGCAACTTGTGTAACAAGCCTATGTTATCAGGAATTGAGCCAGAAAAATCGTTTGTTGCAAGTCTAAGATCTTTCAATTTGGAGAGACTGGAAAAATTCAATGATAATGGCCCTTGAAATGAATTATCAGTAAGATTGAGATATTGAAGATTACCAAGATTGGTGAAAATTGACTCAGGAATTGAGCCGTTCAACGAGTTAAGTGACAAATCAAGATAAGTCAAATTCCTGCATTTGGGTATGAAATTTGGGAATTCATTGTCAAGTTCATTGAGATATAAGTCAAGATGGGTCAATGCTGGCATGCTCAAAAAGTTTGACCAGTTTGGAGTAGCCAAGTAATTTGAACCAAGGTCTAAGTATGTTACCTTTTGAAGATGGCTAAGCTGGAACGGAATAGTACCATTGAGATTATTGTAGTGAAAACTCAAGTACTCAAGTTGAGTCAACTTTCCAATATCTGATGGAATTTCTTCTTCAAAAAGATTGTTGCTCAAGTCCAAAAAAGTGATCTTGGAGACAATGGCAATGGTGGGTGGGATTGAACCGGAGAGATTGTTGTTGTTAAAATCCAAATGAGTCAAATTTGGAAATGAAGAAAAGCTGAATTGGCCAAGTGTTCCGGCAAGACCGGAATTGGAGAGATGGATTTCGGAAACTGTCCCAGCAGTGTTGCACACGATACCGGTCCATCTGCAGAGGTTTTGGATATTGGAAAGTGACCAAGAATTGAGAGAGGAAGAAGATAAGGTTGTTTTCCATCCAACAAGAGCTTGTGCTTCTGTTCTTGGTGTTGAATTGATCTTTAATGGAAGAAAACACAGAAAGAGAATATAAAAAAGTACAAGAGTTGGCTTCTGAATAGTTGCCATTGCTTTGCTTTTTCACCTTACTTGTCACATTTTTGTGGGCTTCTCTCTTATACACATGCCTAGAAACACACACAAACACTGTGTGTGTGGAGAGAGAGAGTAAGAGTTAGACATGCGTTAGACTTGTGATGTGATACTCATGGTCTGGACATATGTTTGAAGAAAGAGAACATGTGGGAAGGTTTTGTCAAACTTGAGATGATTGTGTTCACTCTGCATATGCAATCTTAATTGGACATAGTTTATAATGCTCTTATTGGTTGGTTCACTTTCTGGGGAGGAACTTGACTTGGAACCAACCTAGCAATTGCAGTTGTAACTTTTGACTAACAAAGGAGTAACTGTTTTAAGGGAATTTTGCATCTTGCAAAAGAGTTGACCAAGAAAATATTTGTTTGCTTACCGCTACATTTATTCCATGGGTTGATTTTCAAATGATAAATATATGAATTCCAACCACCACCAATTTATCTTTATGGTTCAGATCAAAGCGTGTTTCAACCAATAAAAGAAAGATAGAAAAACTAATAATAATAATAATCAAAGGGGTTGATGAAGTTGAAATTTTAACTAAGGGCTAAGAACATGTTTGATAGATGGGCGAAGTGTGAACCGGTCCCGTTCGATGGATTTTCAATTAATTTAGGGCCCTATATTTGTTTCAAACCAAATAAAATGCAATTTTTTTACGAAATGTCGTCTATGCCTTTAAAAAACACGGAACATGCATGCTATGCATTGCAAAACAAAATTGATGCATCGTAATTCAAATTTTATGCATCGCGATGCATAAATTGATACATTACCATTCAAAATTGATTGATTGCGATGCAAGAATGATACATTCGCGATTACTTTAAGAGTTCAAAATGGGCACCACGCCCATAATTTTGGGCACCACGCCCATAATTTTGAGCATCACTCCCATAATTTTGGGCTTTACGCCCGTTTCAAAATTGATGCATTCCAAAAGAAAATTGATATCACGATGCACAAAATTGTACTAAAAAGTAAAAAGCATCGCGATACACACTTTATTTTCGAGGTTAATTGTTCATCTTAAGGATCTCGTATTCAGTTTTTGATCTTACTCCAGCTTCTTTGCTTTGTAACAATAAATCATCTCTTTATGTTGCTTTCAGTCCTATCTTCCATAAAATTGAAGAACCAAATATACAGAAATTCGAAGAAAGAAAGGGTTAATAAAAAACACACACACACACACACACTAATAGATTGATAGATAAAATGTGAAGTGGTGCTGGAGAGTGTTTTGGGGTTCATAAAAGAAAATTATATATATATATATATATATATATATATATATATAGAGAGAGAGAGAGAGAGAGAGAGAGAGATTGTAGCAGGGGAAGAGGCAAAATGGCGAAGGTATAGGAGTTGGCTGGGATAAGGATGAAGTGCAACACCCGCATCATTCGTACCTTTTGCATGCACTTGGTTTATCAATCTTATTAAGTATTATTGACATTTCACACTGATTTCATGTTTTTCATATGCCTTGATTTGTGTTTGAATCTGATTAACATTCGTGGTTGTAATGCATTGCATTCTTAGCTTTGTTATATGTGGTTTGGATTGTGTTTCAAATGTGTTTTGGACTTGGTTTGAAGTTGGGAACATCTTAGGATCAATTGGAATCATTTAAGGATCTTTTTGAACACTTTGGAAAGTCCAAGGCGCGCCCTAGCGAGCAACTTGCTAAAGTTTGCTAAAAACTTAGACCAAAGTTTAGCCAAGGACGCGCCTTAGTGCGCCCGCGCCACTCCAGGAAGTGCCACGCGACCGCGCCGAAGCCTTGATAGCACTTATGAGATTTTTGACTTATTGACCATTTAACTTGTTTTTCTTGGCTGAGATTGACCCACGTCCTAGGCCTTGGAGGCCAGGCATATACTCTCTATTGTACACCATTAGAGACTCAAAAAAGAGCTCATTTCATCACCATCAACCTTGGAATCTAGAGAGAGAGAGTAAGAGAAGGAAAGTGAGATAACTTGGGCATTCGGAGTCCGATTGACGATCCGTCTTTGCCATTGTGAAGCTCTTGACTATGGGAACACTTTCCTTGGATTGCATGTAGGTTTCCTTGACTTAAATTCATCAATAGGTAAGCTACTACCCCTCTTCTTCTCTATTTATGTCTTGGATGACATTCTAGACTTGTAAATTATGAAAATCACCATGTTTGAGTGTATGTTGCTATGTTGACCATAGAATTTTGTGGTTGACTTGTTGCATGTGTTGAGAGACTTATTTTCACATGTTGGGTATACAATGAATTGATACCAATTGTTAAGTTTACGATATAATTGATTCGCGTAAACTCGAACTCATTAGAAACCAAAAATGACTTTAACGGAGTTTGTTAGGATTTCATAATCAATGAGACTACGTGTGTGATTTGAGATTTCTTTGATGATTTGAGAGATTCGTTGGATAGTTTTGTTAGACAATTTGTGTTTGTTGATGTTACGTCAATTATCGTAATTTTTGTGTGTTGGTTAATTTTGTAAAGTGGGATTATTATGACCTAGTTGAGACATTCATGTTGTTATTCTGGTTGTACTCCCTACTTTGGAGTATGACTTGTTTATTTTAAATGTCGAGTAAACATCTTCTTGAGCATTTAGTTAAGTCCATGGTATATTTGTTTGGCGATGTATTGACGCTCGATTATTGCGGGAGCCGGGGCTACGTAATAGTTGAAGGCCAATACATCGGGCCTCGCCCTATCGTTGGCCATGGTAAGGGAATATCACCAATTATTGTATGTAAGAAACGCAACCTTGGTAAGCTATTTCCATGGTTGTTTCTCGGGTTGTAGGGACCGAGGACACCCGTCGACGTGAATACAGAAAATGGTTCACTTGGTATTATGATTTTGAGTTCTTGGTTTTGGTTCATTGATCGAGTACGTCAACAACGACTCCAATATTTGGTATTACATTGGTTGGTTCGTTGGAACGTATTGGTTAGGTCAGAGGTGTACCTCGACACGGTATCCTTTTAAATGTGTTTACATATCGTTCTTATGTGCTTCATATACAAGCGAATGTTGGTCATGGTTTCCAACTAGTGTGGGACGGTTGGCGATCGTTGAGCCTCTCGTGTAATATAGGGTCTTATGACTTCGTGTTATACTTGTTATATGCCTTAACTTGGAAATGATATATGACTAAGTATTAGTGACATGCCTTGATTTTCGTTCCAATACAGACGATGTGACTTGAAATGAGTCGTGATGTACAACATACACGACGAAAACGTTATGGGATAGACACGCATGAGATGTAGTGTATTGTGTGGTTATAGGATACCATAGAGATCCTAAGTTGAGCGTAGTAGTTACACATTGGTTAATAATTGTAAGTATGAGTAGACTTACGTAGGTTGAGATTTTAAAGTCTAGCATCAATGGACTTAGATGATTTAGTGAACATGTCACTATGGTTGGGAATAGGAATGACTAGCCTATCCTTGTATTGAATATGCGTTCCACATTGTGGGCACCGTTTGATTGTTTTAACGGTAGGAATACCACCCTACATAGGATTGTGATTATTGGTGTGTCTAATTATCGCCGACACCATTCAATTGTTGAGTTGTACAATATGACTACTTTGCCTATTGTCTTGTTGTGGGTATATGTTCAGTGATTACGGACATGATGTAATTTTTCTAGTATATGATAGGACAATCATCCTACTTTGATGATTGGTTGTGTGTATATCATTTACAAGCACATTATATTGATTTGGTATGTGATTTAATAGAACACATCATGATTTGTATTGGTTAAGTTGTGATTCATGAGAACACACTTTGAATTGTTGAGAATGACGATTAAATATCTACTTGTGCATTGCATTGAGTCTAGCTGACATTCTTGGTAAAGTTATGGTGGGACAACGTATAGTCTTTACGAGTTTATTTTGTAATTGCTATGGGTCATCGTACCGAATTGCACACAGTCCTCCTCTGTTGGCCATAGTTAAGATGTAGCCCCACAGTTGTAGCAATACGCATGACTTTGGTTAGCTATGAAACCCGACGGGACTGCGTTGGGGATATCGATACATCACACACAAGTATCGAGCACATTTGTTTTCTCGTGTATTGCAGGAGCAACGCGGAGATGGAGAATGAAAAATGAAATCCTTTCTTATGTGGTTTAATTACGTTGCACTTATGTGAGTATCACCGTGCTACGTGATTTATGTGATATTACACGTTAATTATCCTCTTATTTTGATGTGCATAATGACATGCCATATAGTTGCTTACTGTAGCTGGCCGATTAATGGTTAAGTTGGAAACGTTACCTCGACTTGCCGATTTATAGTTATGATGTTAGGTAAAGCTGGAATAGCTACCTAAACTAGTTATATGTAGTGTTTTGGTTTACTATTGCATTCATACTCATAACACATAATACATTATAGTGGCTTACGGGGTCTTGTAGACTCACCCTTATTTTGTTGATTCTTTTAGATTGTAATCGAAGAATGACGCAGTGAGGTCAGTTAGACTTGCGAGTACGGGCAGGTTTTCTTTTGGGTAATAGCTCAGAGAAGCTTTATATATAGTTGTGTTCGCTAGTTCAGTGAGGATGATGGTTGATGTAAAGTTATGTAAACTTTACTTATGGGTAGCATTGTATTGTGACTCTTTTTATTGTTGTATTCTTTTGGAGCCAACACATGATGTCGAGTCTTTGTATATAATTCTAGTTTATTTTCTAGTTGTTTCCCCGAGCGGGTTAGCTCATGCTGGTTAGTTTTGTTGTTCTCCAGCACGTGTTTAGCCGTGGAGGTTTTAAATAGTTGTGGTTTTATTAGGTTTTCCACTGCATAAGTTTTGATTTGAGCTTTTATAGCTCAGTCTTATCAATTGATTCAATTGTTTTCTATGAGTTTAACGCACTGAGTTGGGGTTCAACATCGGATCTCGGACTCAGGGCGTCACAACAACTCTATCATCTACTTTTTAATATATATGGATGATATAATTGTCACGGGCAACAATTCTGAGGTTGTCCAAAGCTTCATCAAACAGCTTTCGCAAAGGTTTTCCCTCAATGACCTTGGTCCCCTCTCTTACTTTTTTGGTGTTAAAGTCCTTCCCCATGCCAATGGTCTGTTTTTCTGTCAACGCAAATCAGTCGACATCACATGACCACCGCTAAGCCCGTTGCAACTCCTCTATCTACCACGCCTTCTCTAACCCTACATTTTGGCTCCCTCATTTCCAATCCCACTAACTACCGAACACTTGTTGGCAACCTACAATATCTTTCTCTCACACGGCCTGATATTGCCTATGCCGTCAACAAATTGTCCCAATTTATGCATCAACCCACCACTGATCATTGGAAAGCAGCGAAACGTCTTCTATGTTATCTCTGTGGCACATCGAATCACGGTATTACCTTGCATCGCAACTCCAACTCGACTCTTCATACCTTCTCTGATGCAGATTGGGCGAGTAATAACGATGATTACACTTTCACCTTTGCCTATCTCATCTACCTTGGTCGCAATCTCGTCTCTTGGAGCTTGAAGAAGCAACGTACAGCGGGCTGAATACCGCTTTGTTGCTGCAACTGCCGCTGAACTTCGGTGGCTATGTTCCTTGCTTACAGAATTGCGTGTGTCAATTTCATGTCAACCAGTAATCTATTGTGACAATGTCGGCACCACCAACCTTTGCGCCAATCCCATATTTCACTCCCGCATGAAGCATGTCGTTCTCGACTACCATTTCATTAGCAAACAAGTTCAGAATGACTTGCTTCGTGTTGCTCATGTCTCTTCACAAGATCAACTTGCTGAGGCCCTCACTAAACCTCTTGCTCGTCAACGATTTCAGCTTCTTCAATCTAAGATTGGTCTTACCTAATGGCCGTCCCATCTTGCGAGGGCATGATAGAATCCCACAGTCATCCAATACCGTGAATCAAGGTTTCAAACTTGGAAGGCAAACTTGAGATCCTAAATTAGTGCAACTGATAGGGTTCAATATTTCATATGTATCATTTACTAAATTAGATGATTCTTTGTATCACTCTATATATACTTGTAATAGTCATTGTGAATAAAATCAATCAAGGCATATTACAAATCCCATCGTCATTCTCTTATTGTTTTATCGTGCCGAGGTGAGGCAACACCCCCCTTTTTTGAAAAAAAATTAATTTTTTTTTACAATATAATAGAATTATAATAGAAAATAATATATTTAATAATAAAAATATCGAGAGATAAATTTGATGAATGAAGGGTTTGAAATGCGAATTTCTTTTATAAAGGTTTCAAAGGTGATATAGTATTTTACTACAAGAGGAGACGATATTTAGTTAGGGGGGGGGACATTTAGCACATCCCTTAACATATCATTACTTTTAGGGTTAAACGCATCGGTGGTCCCTGTATTTTTCAAATTTTTAGTATTAGTCCCTGTACTCAAAAAACGCAAATCTGAGTTCAAAGTACGCTATTTTTGTTCGTCTGTGATCCCTCAATTGGATGCTGTTAAAATTTCGGCCGTTAACTCCCCATGTGCTGCGCACGTGAGTTTTTTTAGGGCAAAAAAGTAACTTTCATTTTTAATTTTGATAAATTAAACCACTTGAGTAAACATAATCTACGCGTTGGTTCCTTCTCCAGCAACATCCCAATTAAGTCCGTTAATGTTGACCAGGGCCAGCCCAGCTACAAGGAATTTGAGGCCTAGGCCTTGGGCCCCCAAAATTTGTGTAATTTTTGGGCCCCAAAATTTTGAGATCTAACTGTAAATTAACCAAGGATGAGGGGCCTCACTGAAAAGTTTATATTTCAACCCTCATTCCCTTTTACATAGGACGCACCAAGAAAGAAAAAAAAAAAACTCCCAAGTCCCACCAACACGCACTGTCGCACAAACACGAAATTTTTTATTTTGATGTGGCTTTTGCTACAAAGCTTAAAGAGACCGTTGATTGAAACTAGCTTTTCAAAAAAATTTTGGTAATAAACACACTCTTTGTTCCCTCTTTATTTAATCTGAAATTAGGACTTTTGATTTGTAGTTAAATAATTGATTTAAGTGATAGATTTGTATAGGAAAATAATATTTGGAGCTTTGGTGAGCATCTTAGAACAATTTGATGGTAATATTAGATTTGTT
Source organism: Platycodon grandiflorus (assembly GCA_016624345.1). Classification (NCBI taxonomy): domain Eukaryota; kingdom Viridiplantae; phylum Streptophyta; class Magnoliopsida; order Asterales; family Campanulaceae; genus Platycodon; species Platycodon grandiflorus. Next base: position 9,029,532 of record CM028366.1, on the reverse strand, counting down.
GAAATTATTTGTTGGCTTGTAACTCATTGTTCAGTTTCTTGAGATTCTTGAGCTTATATCCAAAATTAGTATTTTTTTCTATTTAGATTTTGTTTTTTACTTATTGTTACTCATTTACTTGTGTGTGAATTGTGATATTTGGGAATTTGTTTGGTTTGAACTATTGTTGTGTGTACATATATTTGTTTTGTTATAGAAGATTTGTTGGAATTATTATAGGTAGACTGTAGACAAAATGTCATTAATAAAGTATCTTTGTGGAAATGAAAAAAGAAGAAGAAGCAAAAACAAGAACAATTAATGCAAGCTTTAAGTGGTTCTCTTAACAAGTATTTTACATTCAATAAATTGGGTGAAAGTGAAACTATTTATATTAAAAATTTGGTGTACGAAGAAGTAGTAAATGCACATAATTTTATAATAAAGTGCTTTGTTTATTATCTTTTATATTTACTTTTTAGATTTAAAAAAATAAAAAAAAATTATGCTACAAATTGGAAGGGCCACGTTACTGACCTTGGGCCCCTAATTTCAAAGGGCCGGCCCTGATGTTGACTGTCTTCCAACGAACTCCAACAGCATCATGAGTATTCTGCGAAATGTATCCTTGTGATGTTGCCCATGAAATGGTGTGTTACCGTACAACACACCGAGCTTACATAAATTGCTGAAAGATGGCTCAGAAATTGGAAAAAGAAGGAAATCAAGAATAAAAAATTCAGGACTGCCGCATCTTTTGTAGAAGAAAAGAACCCCAACAATCGGAATTTGCGTCTGGGAATCGAAGGTACACCCAATCTCATTTGAATCAGGGCTGCCGTATCCAATTAATTGCAGTTTCATATCGAGCTTTGCGTATCAAGTCAGTTTGGTATTTATGATTTTATAATCCTCTGGGTCCGGATCTGTGATGCTGTATTCTAGTTTGTGCAAAAATCGTCAAGTAATGTGATGATTTTGAAGTCTGATTTTACTGAATTTGCAACTTCTCATTACTCTAAATGGAGTCGTGGTTTTATTTGGGATATTATTTTCATTCGGTACTGAACAATTATTTTCTATTATAGTATTAGTATGTTGAATTGGGGGTTATTTTGAAGTGCGAATCAATTGCATCTATGCAGTTTGATGAATTTACTTGAGATTAGGAAGCAAATTGTCGTGTTATTGTGAATGAAGGGGAATTGTGGGGGAAAAAGGCAATGAAGGGCGAAATATTGGGGTTGGATGTACGATGATTAGGGTGTCATTTGGTTTAAGAATTTACCTGAGATTAGGAAGCAAGTTATGGTGTTTCCAGGGAGAAGGAAAGGTTTCTTCCCTCAATCTTTCCGTGGAAGACTGTGGAAGAACGATAGAGAGAGGAAATGAAAATTACTTTTTTGCCCTAAAAAACTCATGTGCCAGTACATGGGAGTTAACGGCCGAAATTCTAATGGCATCCAACGGAAGGACCACGGGCAAACAAAAACAGCGTACTTTGGACCCAAATTTATATTTTTTGAGTACAGGGACTAATGCTAGTAAGTTGAAGAGTACAGGGACCACTGGTGCATTTAACCTTTACTTCTATCAAAATGAACTAAGTACTTAGAGTTCAAATTAGGTGTCTTGGGCACACCAGTAATAAATCCTATTTTATCCTAGTAGAAAAGGCGATATAATACACATGTGCTAAATACAACACTTCAAAAGTGCTAAATATAACACCCATTTGAGAAAATACTATTTTGCTCATAATTCAATTATTAAAAAAAAAAGGAAGACCACCTTGGGGTGGCAGTTCTCATGGAAGAAGACCACCTCGGGGTGGCGGTCCTCTAGGAAGAAACCCACCTCGGGGTGGCGGTTCTCAGCTCGGTTCTACCAAGTTCCGTTAAAATTTTAACGATTTCGTTAACTTTTAACGAAAATGTTAACTTTAGGGTATTAAAGTGTAAAAAAATTTAACGAAATAATGGATGAAATTGGAGGACCACCTAGTCAGGGTGGTTGTTTGGAATAGGACCACCTAATCTAGGTAGTTGTTTGGAATATGACCGCCTAGAGGTGGCGGTCTTGTCATTTTTTTTCCTTTTCATTTATAACATGGCCAAAATAGTAAATTTGCCCGGAAATGTTGTATTTAACATAAAATGAGTGTTGTATTTAGCACCTCTTGATATAATATGATTCATAGCACGTTTCCGTACAAAAAAAAAAACTGTTCCATTGAGAATTAAAGTAACAATGCTCATACCAGAATTACTTTGGGATGAAGATAAAAGAGGATGAGATGGAGTCAAAATAAGAGTAACTTCAGCATCATATGAGTCAATTGCTTCCTTAGTAATTGGATCTTGAACAATTTTAACCACTCGATATTCAGGAGAATAGACATTTGAATTTGTTGTAGGCTTGTAGCCATGAAAGTAGATTTCAGAGAAAACTAGGGTTTCAAGATGATGAATACAGAGTACATGAGGATAGGATCAAATCGATCACAAAAGTGATTGAGATGATCTAATTACTGTGTTGAACCACAAGAATTTATCAAAGTAGAAGAACTTAGAAATGTAATTTAATCAAGTACAGATCGAATAATTGATAATTCAATTATGAAATCATGAAGGAATTATTTTTGCTTTGTTTTTTTTTTTCTTCTATCAAGAATGATTTTGTTGATAAGTGATTGTTAATCAACTACTAAATGCAGAATTGATGGCACCGATACCATGATACAATCATAATTCCAAACTATGAACAATGAAGATCAATTCAGAATAAGGACTCGCCGAGATAAAAATGAATGTGTTTGATAAATTTTTAGTAATGATTCAATCTATAAAGATACATGAAGCACAACCTTGAGCAACTCCAACAGCTCCTTCATCTCACCAATTTGAAGCAAATTGGCACTCCAAAGGTATGTTTCAAACTTGCTCATTTAGAAGGCTACGGGTAGGGGTGTCAGTATTTGGTTTCATCCGAAAACCAAACCGAAAAATTGATCATCCGAACCGAACAACTCGAAACCGAATTCGAATTTGGTTTTTGGTTTGGTTTGGTTGGCAAAACCGAATTCTAATATGGTTTTTGGTTTGGTTTTTGGTTTTGCCTTTCAAACCGAAAACCAAATTAGAAAAAATATAATAAAATTAAATATATTATTATTAGTTATATAAATAATTATTAGTTATATAAAGTTTGAACAATGCAATTCATTGTTTCTTTTCAATATGTTTTTTTTTTACATTTGCTGGTTTATTTAAATGTTCTTGTAATGAGTCGCAAAAATAACACAAGTGACAATTCAAACAAATTTCGTGGATGTTTAGTGACAAGAGAAGCCAACTAATGTGTGGAATCTAAGACTTCCTTCAAGTTCGAGTGACTAAGTAAATGTAATCTTACATCTTTAGGGATATTATGTAATTTTGTTAAAATTTTAATCTTTGTTTTGGATGTTTTTTAAATGATAAATATTTAAACTTTGAATTGGATTGTAGTTTTAACATTTGTTTGGTTAAAACCAAAAATCAAACCGAACCAAACCGAAAACCGAATTCAAATTTGGTTTGGTTTCTTATTTGGTTTGGTTTAATTTTTGGTTTTAAGGTTGAAATAACAAAAACGAACAAACCGACCCGAACAACCCGAAAACCGAACCGATGAACGCCCTAGCTATGGGTACTAACCACTTCTAACTAACTTGCGTAAAATATGCTAACAGATTAAGAGCATCACTAATGCATATATGAATGTGGAAAAAATTGAGCGTCCCTTAGGATTTACATCTTCTTTAAAAGAAAAAAACATTGCAATGTAGTTGTAGAAGAGGGTTGTGGATATGACGTGTCACCCAACATTTTTAACATCATCAATGAGACTATCAATTTTTGGCATTCTAATTGAGAATGTGAATATATACTGGTTTGTCTTTTACTTAATAAAAAATAACCAAATTGAATTTGAGAGGTCTTTTTTTAAAAAAATTAATAACTACATTTCCTATCCACATAAGATCAAACCTACAGTTGGTTTGGACTTTTGAGAGATCTCTTCTAATTGAATTTGAATAAAGAGATGAAATTGACACATGTGATTGAGGGTATTACTTACCTACAACCACATGAGATCAAATCCACAGTTACATTGGTGTGCTCTAACCGACTATGTAAATAAGAAATGCTTGAAGTTTACAAATATTACACACGCTACCCCTAATGTTGTAGCACAGTTGCATTTACATCCTGTTCAATCTCCTTTATAAAAGCCTAGTGTGACTGTGAACTATGTCCAGGTGTACTTAGGGCATCCTCAATGCTGGTCATTCTTATGCTGATTCTTAGCTGGGTCCCAATGCCACCTACACATTTTAAAATTTTCTTACTCTAAGAATTTATCTTCCCATTGCTACTCATTCTTCCCTTAATTCTTAGTTGGGTCCCACTACCAAATCATCCACTTTATTTACACAACTTTTTTTATTTCAATACTTTGTAAATTAATTAATTCGTTTATAATTTTAATTGTAATATTAAATAGTACAAATAAATTTTAAAACAAATATATTAATTTTTAAAATTACATTAAAACTCCAATAATTAAAATTACATTATAACATCAATAATAAAAATTACATTAAAACATCAATAATAAAAATTACATTAAAACATCATAACACAGAAAATTTAGTCATCACTAGTTCTCATCGTAACGAGCCCATATATGCTCAACCAAGTCGTGGCGAAGTTCATGATGCCGATTGCTATCACGTAGCTCGTTATTTCGCTTCAAATAATCTGTGAATGCTTGGGTTGAGCCATGGTTGGCTTCTGTAGGGGAATCTTCTGTATCATCAGCCCAGTTCGTAACGTGATCACCCTCATCCTCGACAATCATGTTGTGTAGAATAATGCATGTTTGCATAATTTCTTTCAAGTTACTTCTATACCAAGATCGAGCAGGACCTTTTTACAATCGCCCACCTTGATTGGAGTACTCCAAATGCCCATTCGACGTCTTTTGTTGATGCCTCTTGTCTTTCCTTGAATTTCTTTCTTTTAGGATCAGTCGGGCACGAAAAACTCTTCACAAAAGTAGCCCAATTCGGATAAATTCCATCTACTAGGTAGTATTCTTTTGTATAATGTGTGTTATTAACTACAAAATCAATAGGCGGTGCAGTTCCTTCGAGTACGTTATTGAATAAAGGTGACTCATATAACACATTAAGATCATTACGAGAACCCGCAATCCCGAAAAATGCATGTCATATCCATAGATCTGCAGACGCAACCGCTTCAAGCACAATTGTTGGCTTCGCATGACCTCTTGTAAATTGCCTTCGCCAAGCAACTGGGCAGTTTTTTCCATTCCCAGTGCATACAATCAAGACTTCCTAACATACCTGGAAATCCGTGCCTCTGTTCGTGCATTTGGAGAAGACGTTGTGTATCATCGGCATTTGGTCTTCTTAAGTATTGATTTCCAAACAATTGAACAACACAATTGCAGAAGTTGAACAAGCATTCCATGGCAGTTGTTTCAGCCAATCGGAGATACTCGTCGAGATGGTCGGCCGGAACTCCATAAGCCAACTGACGGATAGCCGCCGTGCATTTTTGAATTGGTGACAGACCTCTTCTTCCAACTGCATCCAACCTCATTTGAAAATATTGTGAATGATTCTCCAATGCAGTAACTACCCGAAGGAATAAGCTCTTACGCATTCGAAAACGTCGGCGGAACATGTTATCAGGATATAATGGCTGAGTTGAGAAGTAATCATTGACAAGTTGAGTGTGTCCGATTTCATGCTTTCGATCTAAATACCTCCTTTTCCTTCGTGTTCTGCTAGTTTGTGGTTTCGATCAAAACTCACTCGTCTTGATTCATTTGACGACATGTCGTGTGGAGAAAATGGACGAGGAGCTTGAGAAGCTTGCATTTAAGAAGCTTGCATGAAATATTGGAAAGCTTGAAAATTTTGGAAATCTTGTGAGCTTTGCAAATTTCCAAAATTTGGGATATTCAATAAATTTGGATTATTCGAAGAATTTTGATTGTTGGGAAGATTTAGTGGGTATTGAGGGGTAGATGAAAATTGAGAATGTGGAACATTATCGGGGATACGAGAATTTTGATTTTCTTCAACATTTGAAGAATTAAAGAAATTCTTTAAAAAATTAGCCATATTTTCATCCATTTGAGAATGAAGAAAAACTGATGATATAAAAATTGATGAGATAAAACAATTAAAATAGTAGAGAGAATTTGTAGAGAGAATAGATAGAGAATGAAAATTTTGGAAGAAGTTGGGATTTATATAGGAAGAAAAATGAAGTAAAAAGAGTGAAAATTAAAATAAAAAAAGGAAAAAAATTACAAAAAATCAAACGGTAAAAAAATTGAAAAAATGATCCGTTGAAAAACGGTCAAAAGTTGAAATGATTTTTTTTTTTTAATTACACCAAAACCGTTCAAACAAGGAAGAGAAAAGGAGTACAATAATGTTGGTCCCCCGAAAGTTTGAACTCACACAACTTTTGGGAGGTGTGGTACACTCTCCTTTATTTGGCAAGATGTGTGGTTCACTTGCTCTTGGTGTGAGTAGGAGAATTTTTTTGCTGCATTCTTTGAGAATTCTTCATTAAGAATTCAACCCCACTTATTCTTATAAGAATGGAGCCACAAGGGGGGAGGGGGGAGTTGTTCTTGCCTTATAAGAATTAGTATAAGAACACCCCCAATGAGGATGCCCTTAGAAACAGAAACTCGATAAACCGAATCCAATGCAAATGTGAATGTGAAAAAATTGGGTGCCACCTAGGATTTACATATTTTTCAAAGAATAAAAAAAAATCTCCAATGTAATTGTAAAATATGATGTGTCAAGTAAATTGTTTTCTATTGGTTATTAGATAATTAATTTTTTGACTCTCAATATTCAGATCCTTCCTCACAATGTGCATTGGGAGTCAAAAAATTAATTATCTAATAATCAATAGGAAACAATTTAATTGACACATCATATTCACATTCCTTCTCCACAATTGCATTGAAGAGTTTTTTTTCTTTGAAAAATGTGTAAATCCCAGGTGACACCCAATTTTTTCACATTGGTGATGCTCTAAGTCGTGAGCTGCAATGAGGGATTCTCTGCAACAGAAAAAGCCCCTGACGAGGCAATTAATGCCGCGAGAGTTTCGGTAATGTCTTTCGGAGGTAGGAATTCCAATCACGTCCTACATGATTTCAGTTCATTTCGATCATTCTCACCATGAATTTTGGAAATGTGGAGGAAAAGTTTTCTAGCAATCGCACAAATTTTCATGACGGTGCAAGTGTATGTGAACAATATTCACATAGTACAATACCGGCTTCCTCTGAACAACCTATCATTCTAATTTGGTAAATGATACTCCTTTTGTTCCCATCAAAGCGTCCACGTATGAAATGTCTAATAATTAAGAGATATATATAAGTATCATTAAAATTGATTATAATTACAAACATGTTTATACCACACGTGGAGAGTAAAGTTATAAAAATTATGAAAATTGTAGGCAAATTTTTTTAAAGCTTACTCATTATGGGAAACATCCAAAAATTGAAGTGTACTCTTTGCCTGAAATGGAGGGAGTAGTATCTGATTTTATAGAATTTCAAATTTTGATTTTCAAAAGGAGTTTGGTCCCTCCCTAATTCATCAGTATTTTTAGTTTTTCAGTAACACTTTGTGCAATTTGTCTAGAAAAATTGACTAAAAATGAGTTATTAAATCCAAGTTTTTTGGGTAAGAACATTTTTCAATTTCTTACAAACCAGAAGCATTTTCCTTATTTGAGGAGGGAGAAGACGAGGTGGTTTGCAATTTGCATCCATCTTTAATGAATGATTGGTCAAATGCAAAGCTTGAAAACTTATAATGTTGTCTTTGACAGCATTGAGACAGAACCATCAAATATCCGAACAAATCAATGCAAAAATTATACTAGCACAAAATAAATAAATTCAATCTTTAAAAATCCATCAAATATCCGAACAAATCAAAGAATTACAACAAACAACAACGACACTAAAAAACTGATAAACTGTGTTGAAGACAGACACTCGCAAACAATCGCATGAAATGATACAATGGCAAGATAGGTAACAGATCTCAAGCTTCAGCAGAACCTCTGTTCAAAGCTTTCTCCAACCTTGTTTCGAATGGGGTAGAGTGCCAAGTCACTTTCTTATCCTGCACACCCACAACACTTTGATTAAAACCAAACTCGCTTACAGGGAATAGAGAGACAAACCCACACAAATTTCACTTGCCATATACCTCTCTGTACTTGCTAGTCGTATTTGGTATGCCTTTGTAGGAAACCGAGCCAGAATCTTTAGATGAGCTTGTGTGATTCCAATAGCTTCCAACGCTGCCTATTATGGGCATATCATCAGGGCTTCGACTAGGTGACTTCCTAGGGGAAGAAGTTGCCGAAAACTGCCTCAGTTCCTCCACAGTCAACGCGCCTAAAATTGGTCTATCTTCTAGGCTCCTTAACGAAGTAGTGGTTGACTCTTGAGACAAGCTTTTCTCAGAGGCAATGGATTCAAGACCAATACAGCCAGCCTTCTTGCTTGGAGTGATTTCGGTTGAAATTAACCAATTGGAAAGGCTAGCATCAACTGCAATTTCTTGATTAGTACTCTTGGGGGGTTTAGGACTGAAAGAAACATTCTCCTTTTGAGGGTTCAATGGTGGTGCCATTCCTTTCGATTTTGCAGCTTTCCATTGAGACAGATTCTCGACTGGATTTAACACAGGGTGAACATATTCACTCCTATCTCTAGCACTTCGCTTCATCCCAACTGTTTCCAAAGAAGCTTCAACTCTAGACTCCTCCGGTGCAATTGGAATTGCCTCTGACCACACCTTTTGGCATACAATTCTATCATGGTGACCCTCGTCATAATCATCATCATAATCGTCTTGATCTTCACTGTCATCATCTTCATCATCAAAATCACTGTCCTCATATTCCAAATCCTCAACTTCATCGTCACTCTCTTGGCAATTTTGGTACCTATGATTTGGTGGATAAGATCCAACACTTGAGGTAACTGAATCATCCTCAGAATTGGAACGGGATTGTGATTGGGATTGGGATTGTGATTGGGATTGGGATTGGGTTTGGGTTACTTCTGGAAAAAATTTCTCTTTCTCCTTCTCCAGTAAAGACTCAGTACTGTCATTAACTGGAATGTGCTCATAGGTTTTAACGTTCGAATCAAAAGTAACTTTCTTTCTGCTGCTCAAGCTAGCCTGCTCCACAGTCTCAACTCTACACCCAAAACCCATCAAACTTTGTTTAGAGAAAAAAAAAAACCATAACAACATAAAGAAAAACACAATTAAACAAGAAAAACCAAGAAAACAATCGAAGCAAGAGGTACCTCAATTCTGCAACTGGACTAGGGGGCTTTTCTCTAGTGCCTTGTTCTAAAGACACAGTAGCTTGCAAAAGGTTCTGACTTACATGTCTCTGCAACAAATTTCACGAATTAACCCCATATTTTTTAAATCAAAAACTAAAAATTCATTAAGCTCTGTTTGGCTGATAGAAATGAAACAGAAAAAAAAAATTTAATCAAATTTCAATATCACAAAGGATGGGACCAGAGTCCTGAAGCTGTGAAAGCCAATTAATTTAAAGCTAAAATAAATGCTAATTTAAAGTCAATTTACTATCTTCGACCAAAGAAACAAAATTTTCTTTCCGTTTCTCGGGAAACAAGCAGAAAGAGCAACTGAAAATTGAATAGCATAAAGTGAGTAAACGTAAAAATTGACTGACTTGTTGGTCGCGAGGGATGACTTTGTATCTCTGTGTTCGCCGTTTCCGATCTCTTTTAGAACCAAAACAACCAAGAAAACAACCCATCAGAATGACCTTTTTCTCCCTCTTTCTTGATCAAGAATTGGGGTTTCGCTCTAATGGAAGGTGAAATCTAGGTGTTAAGGGTTCTTCATGTTTTAGAGAGAGAAAAAGGAGGAGAGTGAGAGAGAGAGGGAGAGAGCGTAGGCAAAACGGTCAAATTTGGTAATGGGGTTGTTTGAACACAGGGTTTTTGTTTGAAAAAAAAAAAGGGGAAGTGACCGTTAGGGTTCTTGATGACGATGAGATTGCGGGTGAGAACACAGGCTGTGTTAATTGTGGGGTCTTTTACTTTTTTGGGGATGGGATTAAAGACAAAATTGTTTATGATATCCGCGTATTTGAGCCGTTGATTCTCCAATGATAGCAGATCCGAGATATGTCATGCTTCCTTTATAACACAACTTTAGATTAGTCGGTAATCGGTAATTTGGCTTTTCCTTCAAGTTTGTGTACACTTTAATAAGTTTTCTTTGAAAAATAATAGAGATATAAATTTTTCTTCTAGTAATTAAGATAGAGTAATGTTATGGGTACCTAAAGAGTACCAAATTATTTGCATCAAATAATATGACAGTTGATGTGGTACAAAAAATAAAATTATAAATTATAATTAAAAATAATAAGTAGGCCTGTCAATGGATCGAATTTGGATCGGATATGTCAAATCTAAATCCGATTTGTTAAGAAATTATCGGATTCAGATCGAATCGGATATTTCAAAGCTCAATCCATATCCTAAATTTTTTGATTCAGATTTTTTTCGACCCTCATAAAATATTGAATAAAAATAATATCAAAGTATCTTTTATTCGATCAAAGGTCAAATAACCATGAAAAAAATTATGTTCCCAACTTAGACAAACATAAACCACAATGTTAGTAAGATATTATAGTGCGCAGAAAAATTTATTTTTAGTTCAAATAGTAATTATAAATGACTAAAAGCTCAACATAAGTAACTTTTATATGTATAATATTTACTATATTTTTATATCGGATTAGATTGGGTTGTTAACGGATCAGAACACCCTTAATCCAAATCCGATTTGTTAAGCTATCGGGTTATCAGACTCGAATCACAATCGGATAATCAGATTGAAAAACTCAATCCATATCCTAAAAATAACATTGGACTCGGATTGGATTCGAATCAAAATTCGATCCATTGACCTTAATATTAAGTATGTAATATAGATTAAAAAGATGCTTGTCACCTAAATTAAAATAAGAAAGCTAGACAAAAAATTGTATCACTATCACCGCTCTTTACATTTTTAAGCGAGTTTAAGGGCACGAGTAGATTTTAATTATCACGGTAATATCCGCATCATTCGTATTAACAATTGTAAATCAGCAATCTCGCTCTCCCACACTAGCATGTTCGCAAATGTCATGCATTATTATTAGATGATGATACGAGGGATATGGATATTATTGCTGCACTCAGAAGAATCAATTGAACTAATCTGAATTCCCCAAATATGGAAGTGAATAAGATTAGTTGCAATATTTTCACACCCATGTCACTCCACGCAAACATTTGACAACAATCTCTTAAATACTGATTCAAGAATCAAATCCAAATAAATAACATCGAATTAGTTACACTTTGTACCATTTAGCATTTTTGGCACTTCAGACATTCTAGGAGTTTTTGGTTTATTAAACTTCAACTTGGTTCCTATGTTAAATATGCAATACATTGTGACTTGAGAAAGTCTGAGACTAAGAAATCAATCATGGCTCTTCAATCAATCTCTTACAACAATGGCGCTCTTGGTGACTTGATCCTTGTGGAAAGATGGATTGATATCAAACATCTACTTTCATTTTGTAGTTGTGAGATCGGTTGAATGTTGTAAAGTTTCTTCACAACTCAAAAAAATGAGTTTAGACATTGGTGCATGATGCAGTCGTGTGAAAACACACGTTGTAATTGCTTTTTTGGGATGCATATGGTTCAAATGTGAATTTTTCTATGTATGTATTAATGATTTATGTGTGTAGAATTATATGTAAATATGTAATATATATGACAATGAGGCGCAACCAGGGGCAGACGCACGTGTATTGAAGTGGGTGCACATGCACCCACTTTCAAAGAAAAAAAAAATCTAAACTGAAACAAAGATGTCGCACGTATATAACACAGTGACAAACCCTCGCTCCGCCACTGCCTCTCTCTCAAGATCGAGGTTAACACTAATCTGGACAGTGGCAATCTCCTTCTTCACTCTCCTGGACTGACGATCGAGGTCAACACCGATTTGGACCAGTGACGATCTCCTTCTTCCCTCTCTAGTCTCCTCATCCAGACATTGCCGTCGTTCGACTCTCCAGTCCATAATATCAAGTCAGTTAATTTGGCATTCACTATAATAGGTTTTCCTTCAATTTCAATATATGTGTTATGTTTATTCCAAATAGAGTTATCCTTCTAAAAAACAACGAAAATATATTTTTTCAGTAGGAATCTTGAGTACGTGTTTGGTGCCCCAAGTTTTTATTTAGGTCGTGGGTATGAGTCACCAAGGGGGCAAGTAGAGAACCTTTAAAAATAATGTGAGTAGAATTATATTAAATTAATATATATATATATATATATATATATATACACACACACATACATACATATATATATTATGCAGTTAATCTCAATCTTTAATTTTTGATCCAATGGATAATATAATAGTAAGTATTAATGGTTAGCGAGAGAAAACAACCATTAAAACATTCCCCATATATATAGGAAAGGTTTTAATAGTTATTTTTAATAGTAATATTATTCATTGGATCAAAAATAAAAAGCTAAGATTTATTGAGTAAACGAAAAATACAATTAATGGTTAAGTAGGTGAGTTATTTAATGCAATTAATCTTAGCCTTTGATTTTTATTCAAATGAATAATAATAATAGTAACCATAAATAGTTACTTTCGAAACCTTCCATATATATATATATATATATATATATATATATATATATATGGGGAGTATTCAATGGTTACTTAAAAAATATAACCATCAATGGTTACTATTATATCAACCATTGGATTGAAAATCAATGGCTAAGATTAATTGCATTAAATGATTCACCTACTTGCATTAATTATATTTTCTAACTAACCATTAAATCTTAGTCATTGATGGTTATTTTAAAAATATAACCATCAATGGTTACTATTATATCAACCATTGGATTAAAAATCAATGGCTAAGATTTAATGGTTAGTTGGAAAATGTAATTAATGCAAGTAAAGTAGGTGAGTCAATTAATGCAAGTAGGTGAGTCATTTAATGCAATTAATCTTAGCCATTGATTTTCAATCCAATGGTTGATATAATAGTTACCATTGATGGTTATATTTTTGAAATAATATATATATATATATATATATATATATATATATATATGGGGAGTATTCAATAGTTACTATTATATTATCCTTTGGATCGAAAATTAAAAAATTGAAATTAATTGCATTAAATAACTTACATACTTGTATTAATTGTATTTTCTAACTAATCAATAAATCTAGCCTTTTATTTTTGATCTAATAGATAATATAATATTAACCACCAACGATTAGTGAGAGAAAGTAACTATTGAAAATTCTCCAGTATATAAAAATAATAAGAGTTGAAAATTTTTTGTTGCCAAAGTTTGATCGGCGCAACCTCATTTAACTTTTCTCTTTCGTGTTCTAGACAAGAATTATTTCTCCTCGGTGAGAATCAATTTTTGGAATTTGGGAAAAAATTAAAAACGTTTTTGGTCCCTCGAAAGTAGAAATGATTGTCAATTTCCATTTTTCACCAAAAAATTAAAATAAAATAAATATAAAGAAACAAAAAAAAATGTAAATAAAAATGGTTAACAAACAAGTTCTAGTGAACATGTTATTCATTTTAGTAAGGATTAAATAGCGATTTGGTCCCTCAACTTCACTTCTTAGCACTTTATTTCTACTTTATTTTACAAATAATGGTTGCTGGACTCTAAGATGACGGAAAGGCATGAAATTGCAAAAAATTGTTTCAATAATGAAGCTTTGACTGACTATAAATAAGCCTTAATTAATTGCTTACATTAGAAATTAAGCGTTGAACAAAATTTGGGATTAATTTCTAAAAAGAATTAAGCAAATCTCAAATTAATCAAATTCTGATTGATCTTCTTTGTTCCATTAAATAAATAAATGGGAGATCCAAAATTCACCGCATTTCTCTTCCCCCCAACCCAAGACCAACCAGTACTGTTTGCTACTGCCTTACACCCAAGAACAACGACGACGACCACACTAATTAAAAGCCTTAATTAAATTCAACTTCAATTCTTTGCAGTCAGTCCTCCATGCATGCATGCCGAGTTAAGATCCTACTACAAAAAGTCTAGCCAAATCTATAAATAGAAGAAGATCAAATGAGATAAAGCTAGAGTACTGATACTTTAAGCAAGAGGAGGCAAAATTGACAGTATGTATCAATTAAGTACTAGTCTGTGGAGGCCATTGCTTTCAGGTTGAAGATTGAGGTGTGTTTAGATATGATCGAGTGGATCTTGGTTGGATAAATACCAGTGTCTTCCCTCTTCTAATCTCGTCACACTGCTGTCGCCGCTTTGGTGTTTTAGAATCCAGCCACAGTGATAGCCTTTTTGAAATCTAGCCACTGTTACTGTTAGTGCCCGTTTTAATTATGGGGAGCGGAGCGATTCTATATATGTGATGAGAGAGAAAGATGGGACCAAGAAGAAAATGGTAGGGTTGGATGGTGTGTACTAGGGGGTGGCCGAAGAACGAGTTCAGATCATTTATGTCACTTTGTGTGTTATCAACCAATAAATCTTCGTCCACACGTTTTAGAACGTTGCAAAACCAATGTGTTATCATCAAGTGGGGCAGGGGTAAAAGTAGAATCAATATTATTTGAGAAATTGACAGTCTCCTAATCGAGTTTAAGGACTAAATAGCCCCCAACTTTAGTGTTTGAAGACCGAAATAGGAAATGAATAAATTTAGTTACTACTGAAACAAGAAATAAAGTGAAATTCAGGAACCAAATTGCTATTTAATCATTTTAGTAAATATCTTTTCCAAGGCCTAATTCACCAAGCTCATTTACTAAAGAAAATAATTAAAAGATGTACAAAGTTATATTAATACAAATATTTTTTAAATTATTTAAATCAATTAGTTTTAGTTCTCGGTTTACAGGTCATAGTTTAGTGATTGAAGTAAAATAAGGGGTGTGGTAAAATATAACTTACATGTCTTAGAGAATATTCATATGAGCTACATTTTTGGTTTTGATTGAATCAATTATAGAGGAGTAGTTAGTGATCTCCATAAGATGATTGAGTTGTGGCCCTATTATGATGACTTGTGGTTATCAATCACACCCAGATACGAAATCGTGCTGGATGTATGAATATACGAACTTGGATGTACTGGATATCTAGCTTAAGACTGTTGTGACCTAAAAAGAATGGAACAAACACACCGTGAACGAGGTTGAGAATTGTCCCGACTCGAACCCTCCGGCATAAGAGTAAGTATTTGTATAAAAAGCCCCCGACGGTCTTGGATCTGAGAGTGAAATAGGTTCCAAAAAGTAAGAGAGTGGGAGCTAAAAGCTTGTGAGCAGAATAACAGTATGGTGTATGTACCATGCGTAGAATGTCTGTCTAGGTTGAGCCTTTTACAGGTGAGCGAGATCGTGGATCATTATTGTGTCATCATGGAGTAATTTTGAGGACGTGTAAGCGTAACCGTCATTCCCAACAATCGGATTAGCTACCCAACAACTGGATGTATTAAAGTGAAAGTAAACGGAAAAGGGAAGACTGGGCCCGAGCTACCTAGGTCGACCTAGGCTTCATGGGTCGCGTAGGTCGCTTGCTCTCCTGATCGCTTCCAGTTGTTTGTCAATGTTGCGTGTCCATGGATATATACAAGGTATTATATGTAGATAAATTATGGATCCATCTGTTATCACTAAAAAAAATTTAGTTCTAGTTCTCGTTATGTAAGATAATAGCAAAAACTTTTGGAATATGAAAACTAATTCTTTTTTTTCACTCAAACAGTCTACGTTTGAAAAGTTTAATTATTAAAAAATATATTAGTGTCATTAGATTTGGTCATAACTACAAAAATAATTAAGCACAACCAAAATAATTACAACACTAGTGGAGGGTAGAGATGCAAGATTATGAAAATTGTAAGCATAATTTTTTTGAAAGTGGACTCTTTAAGTGAAATATTTCAAAATAGTATAGTGGACTATTTGTCTGAAACGAAGGGAGTATAAAAACTTAATTCATTCGTGTTAGCTGAAAAGAACTCTTCAAAATGGCATAAGTGATCTCTGAACCTTAATCGAAAAATTAATCATTTGAACCGAACAAATCGAATTGAACAACTCTTTTTTATAGCAACATTAATACGATCCAGTTGTTAGTTCAATTTGAGTTGATACACATAAGGGTGTTAAATATTTGGTTTCATCTGAAAATCATAAAAACTTAATTCATTCGTGTTAGCTGAAAAGAACTATTTGAAATGTCATAAGTGATCGTTGAACCTTAATCGAAAAATTGATCATGTGAACCAAACAAATCGAAATCAAATTTGGTTTTTGGTTTGATTTTTGGTTTTGTCTTTCAAATCGAAAACTGAACTAAATAAAATAATATTCTAATAAAAATAAATATATTAATATTTTATATAAATAATTTGTATGGATATTTTGTAATTGTGTTGATGTTTTAATCGTTGTTTTGGATATTTTTTATTGTCAAAATATTTGAAATTTAAATTTGACTGCAGTTTTAATACTTGTTTGGTTCATTTGTATTTTTTTCTGGTTTGATTACAATATTTAAGAACCTATATTTTTTTTTGAAATTTCAAAAATTCAGTTAACAGAAAATCAAATTCAAATTTGATTTGGATTTTTGGTTTTTTATTTAGATTGGTTCAATTTTTGGTTTTAAGATTGGAAAAATAATAACCGAACAAATTGAACAAACCGAAAACCAAACCGATGAATGTTACCTAATATACGTGTAAGTGTCCTATTGGTTGGTAGACTTTTAATTTTTTGATATTCAATGTAAATTATGAGGAGGATGTGAATACAAGAGTCTTTTTTAACATCCTCCTCCACAATTTGCATTAAATGTCAAAAAATTAAAAGTCTACCAACCAATAAGAAATAATTTAGTCAACACATTATATCCAAAACCTTACTCCACAATTGCATTGGAGAAGAAAAAAATTAAATATGTAAATCTTAGATAACATCAATTTTTTTTTTTCGCATTTACATTTGAATTGAAGATGCTCTAGACATATCAAGAATGCCCAAATGGCAAATAAGCAGAATTGAACAGAATACTTCACAGTTCACAACTTACAATGACAAGTCAGACTATCCGAGCCCCTCGGTCTATCATTCAGGCCCATAGCATAATATGCCATCGTCCTATGGTATCATTGAAAGTTGAAAGAAACCCAATACAGCAAGGCCCAATAACAAAATTACACAAACCTCCAAACAATCCAATATCAGGCTCCGTTTATTTCAAGAAAAATAACTTCCAGAAAATAATTTTTGGAAAATAGCTTCCGAAAAATGAAAAGGTTCTATTTTCAGGCGTTTGATAAATTTTTTGAAAATATATCAAAAAATATTTTTCGGTGTTTGGCAAACACATGAAATTTTTACAGAAAACATATCATGAATACATATAAAATGTTATATTCCCTTCGTCCTAAAATTAGTATCCCTTATTGAATATACACTTATTTTTAAAAAGTTTTTTACTTTAAATAATTTCTTTAGTAACCCCCAATTATCACTAGAGGTATCAAATCAATGGAGGATTATATACTTTTCAATCTCACAAATAACAATAATATAATTGATAACTGACTTGAAAACACATTTCAAAAACAAAAGAAAAAGAAAAGAAAGAGATAATTGTTGTGGGACGTCCCGAAATGAAATAATAGTCGATACTTAATTTAGGACGAAGGGTAATTTATTAAAATTGAATAGTATAAAAGCGATATTAGACTCCAATTCTAGTCACAAATTAAAAATTTTATGATCTTAAACATTATACCAGAAGTTTTATGTACTCTTCAACCAAATATTTTATTCCGTGTAATACTCTCTTTAAAAATTAAAGTATTAAAAAATAATTTAAATTTTTAAATCAACGTACTAAAAATTTCAAACAGGATATATATATATATATATATGTAACATATTCACTCTATATTAGTATTTCTAATTGAAATATCAAGTTAAAATATTTTTGGAATTCAACTACTTGAATATATAATATTATTGTTATTTTCTCGTCCCAAAATAAATATTTATTTTGGGACGAACATAAATATATTTTTCAATGTTATAAAAGTTTCCATAAATCTTGACAATATCAACAAAAGTATATAAATAAAACTTTGTTCATAGAATTACTTCAAAATATTACGGTAAAATATTACAATTATTTTTCTTGAACGAAAAGTTAAAAATAAATATAGCACATTCAAATATGCAAAGGTGATATTAGAAAAAAATTAAAATGAACAAGTTTTGAAAAATGACTTACCAAAATTGAATTCGTAAATCGTTTTCATGAAAAGAAGGCTTTATTTTCTGTTAACTTGTAAAAAATTTTACATTAACTATATTTTTCAAATATTACCGAACACCAAAAAATGAGGAAAATATTTTCCTGAAATCATTTTCTTCCGTGAAACAAACGGAGCCTCGACCTCACGACGTTGTATTCAGACTTCGCAAAGCTTTACTTTCTCTCGACTACTTGAGCACAAAATTTACTCACTCACTCGTCGAGTTCAGTAGCAGACCAAAACCCTAGATTCACCACCATCCCCAAATTCCATAACAAACATTGATATATAAAATCATACACACCCATTTTGACGGTAAAGCTCAGTTCTAGGGAGAGAGAGAAAGATGGATTCAGACGAAGGAAAGCTGTTTATTGGAGGGATAGCGTGGGACACAACTGAAGAAAGGCTGAGTGACTACTTTAGCAAGTATGGCGAGGTCTCGCAGACTGTGATTATGCGCGACAAGACGACCGGTCAACCCAGGGGATTTGGGTTTGTTGTTTTCTCCGATCCTTCCGTTCTTGACTCTGTTCTTCAGGATAGACACACCATTGATGGCCGAACGGTTAGAACCCTCCTTTTAATTTAATGTTCTTGATGTTGATTTGATTTGAAATGATGGTTTGTGTTGATGCTTTGATGTCATAAATTGTGTGGTTATTATTATTATTTTTTTTTGGATGCTCAATTTATTATAAGTTCAGGGTTTTATGAATTTCGTTGATTTGATTTGTTTTCGTGGTCAACATTTTGGGCGTGAACTCGTGCAGTTCATTTAATGTACTCCGTTCTTCACACGATCTACTCATAATTTTATTCCATATGGTAGCTCAAATAGCTTGGAAATGACTCTTTATTCTTGTGTACCAAAAGAGTTATTCCCAAACTTAAGCTTGCATTTCCCATGGTTTTCATGCTTACAGTTTTCATAGTGGAGTATATGAAATAAAGCAAGTTGGATAGAACAATGATTTTTGCTATTATGGTTACTTAGAAGGGTAGTTATGCAAATCGTAGATATTTGACTTTTCATGAGGACTCTTGAGGGGTACATAGGGGGCAGTTGATATTATTTCACTGGCATGTGTGCCCCAAATGCTTGTTGAAAGAATATGAGAAATGGTTAGGGTCCAAGGAAACAATTATTTGATACTTGTTCTACTAATTGTTGAAAATCGGATACCAATAAAATTAGTACAAACTACCCTGAAATATGTGTTTGGATATATGGGATATTCCTCACGAGTGCTGTAAATTTAGGAGTTCTAATTGAAGTTGTTTTATTGTACTGTAAAAGTTAGGAGTTCTAATTGAAGTTATTTTATTCTTCTCTCCGTGCGGTGGGGGTAAAGATTGCAGAATGTCTTCTTTAGATCCTAATTTTTACAACAGTGTGGATTCATTCTTTCAGAACATTTAATTAATGCAGATCTTAGTTTCACTTTAGTAGTTACTGACTAGGCGGAGAAATTGTTTTTTTCTTCTTCTGCGGAAAAACTAGTGCAAACTGTTTAAATCAATAGGAAAATGGGGCCTCTTCGGTTGCTCCAATTTCTGGACTCTGCAACCCCTTGCTGCATGTCTTTTGTCCTTTAGCTTTTTAAATTCTGGATATTGTTTTTGAATTTCCAACTTTATAATTAAAAAGTAGATTAATGTGGATTGAGAATGATATTTGGGATCTTCTTATGCGGTGTAGAGGTTGTGGCAGTAGTAGATATGAAGCTTCTTGGGTATTTGATGTGTTAATATTTCGAAGAGTATGTTTATTTCTTGTGTTTGTTAGTCTGAACTCCTTCTCCACAGTCATTGAATAGAGAAAGCAGAAGAAATGATGTGTTTTCTAGAAACTTAAGTTTTCTTTCTTTAAAACTAGATGAGCTAGGGATTTCTTGTAAAATTGTTAAGCCTTACTAGTTCACTAGGTAGTCTTTAACATTATTTTCTTTTGTACTATGTCGTACATGTTGGCAAGTGATCTGCTGCTCATAATTTTATAATCACCCGAAGATGCTTACAGAATAATTTTACCTGTGTTTGAGTGGTACCTTTCTGTGTATGTTTCCTTGTTCAATTTAGAACCTAACTTTTGCTACTCAGGTGGAGGCAAAGAGGGCTTTATCTAGAGAAGAACAGCGTACATCTAGACCTGGAAATGCTAATGTTGGCAGAAGCTCTGGAGGGGCAGGAAATATCAGAACTAAAAAGATATTTGTTGGAGGCTTGCCTTCCACACTGACTGATGAAGAATTCCGGCAGTATTTTGAAAGCTATGGAGATGTAACTGATGTAGTAATAATGTTCGACCAAAACACTCTCCGACCTCGTGGTTTTGGCTTCATCACCTTTGACACGGAAGAGGCCGTTGATAGAGTTCTCCAGAAACCTTTCCACGAGCTTAATAATAAATTTGTTGAGGTGAAACGAGCCCTTCCTAAAGATGCGAATCCAAGTGTTGTTAGTAGTGGTGGTGGTGGTGGTGGTCGTAGTGGGGGCTACCAGGGCTATGGTTCTTCTGGTGCCAATGCTGGTTCATTTGATGGTCGAATGGATGGTAA
Organism: Platycodon grandiflorus; assembly: GCA_016624345.1. Classification (NCBI taxonomy): domain Eukaryota; kingdom Viridiplantae; phylum Streptophyta; class Magnoliopsida; order Asterales; family Campanulaceae; genus Platycodon; species Platycodon grandiflorus. Next base: position 9,008,406 of record CM028366.1, on the reverse strand, counting down.
TAGATTCCTGCAGCAAAATACTGGCGGTGGCTATCCGGCTTACTCAGGCTACGGTGCCGCAGTTTATGGTTTTGGAGCACCAAACAACAACTCTGGGTATGGTGGCTATGGTGGTTATGGTGTTGGCGGCTACGGAAATGCTAATGCCGGCTTCGGTGGCCCTGCTGGAGCATATGGAAACCCAAATGCTGCAAACTCTGGATATGTAAGCGGCTCTCCTAGTGCATTGAAAAGCACTTGGAGCAGTCAGACTCCTGGATATGGGGGTTCAGGCTATGGTGCAACTCCAGGCTATGGGGCAGCTGTTTCTTGGAGTGCTCCAGGCAGCGGCGGTGCTGCTTCTGCACCAATTGGTCAATCTCCAAATGGTTCTTCTGGGTATGGAAATCAAGGATATGGGTATGGCAATTATGGTGGAAGTGCTCCAAATACTGGAAACGGCATTAGTGGGGGAGAGCAACAAGGATCAAATGGCGGTGGCCATATGGGGAGTGCATATGGAAGTAATGGGTCGTCAGGGTACTAAAATGGAAACCTGGAGGTCTGACTTGTGAAAAGGTTCTGTTTATGGTGGCAATGAATCCTGGCAGACCCCACAATAGCAATTGGGAGTTTGTTTGTTGGTATACATATTCTTGCCACAATGTGACACCTCTTGCTTGCTGACAAGATTTTGGACTGGTTGGATTGCTTGAAACTTGATAGTAGTTTGCAGTAGCTATTTTGGTAGTATATAACTACTGGTAGTTATTGATAGTGTCTGTACTTCATTTTTACATTGTGTTTGCTCCATGTTGAACTTACGGTTCCTTATAGTTGTATGTGTTAGTTGGTTTGGACTTTTTTTATCCCCCCTCGTTAATGCTTTTTTTCACCTTCAGTTTTTAAAGAGTAGCAAGTATCGAACTTCGTTGTGGTAGATGCTACTTTTCTTCTGTTAATAGATTGCTGAGTAGAAGTAATCACATGTAGAAAGATTCCGGGTATTGTAGGTGGATCTGTGGTTTCTGGGTAGTGACTAGTGAGTAGAAATGTTCCTAGTAATAGAAGTTCTCTTTGGGAGGCATAATCATTTCTCCTGCTGTGTTCTCCTTTTTTTGTACAGGAAGAAACCGGTCTATTGAATTGGGATTGATGGAGTTTATTGTGGGCTCTATTGTGAGGCTTTGGTCACCCTCTTCATGATACAGATTATGGAGGGTGTTTGTTAACGTCCAATTTCAAGCAGACTGGTACGTCTATTTGTGGGTATAAGGGTTAAGTTTTCTGTCATGGCTGTTCTGTTTTAATTTCACAGTTGCATGTTTCATTCTTTTCTGGTCTTGTGCTAGTAATTTGGTAAATTTGTTTCATTCTTAGACCGTAATGCTGTAGTACTTGGGAATCAATGATTTAACGGAACAAGTTGCTCTTTTAAGTCTCTGAACATGTTTCTGCTTCATTGTTGGTTGAATGCTTACTGGCAGAATCATTTGTACCTGTCATGTGCTTGGCTTGGCTTGGCTGAGCAGGAAGGTGGCGTGCTCCAGTTACTGTTCTTCTTTGCTTCTCATACGCAATCTTGGGCTGCTTTCATCTGTATTGTTATTAATCTTCATAGTTTAATCTAATGTGATAGATATGGCATCTGATTTCTAATTTTTTCTTTTTGGGGTGACCATGGCACCTTTCTCATTGTTAGCTAGCTGAGTGTGTGATAGCTGTTATGTTCTGCAATATCATTGAGATTGTGTACCAAGCCTGGTGAACTGACCATAGTTATTAAAGGCGAGCGCCTGGCTTGCCTGAGGCGAGCTCGGGGGAGGGGTCAGGAAGGTCAGGGCGGGTTGAAGTTGACAAGGCGGCAGCAGGGGGTCGCCTGTTTCACCTAGGCGCAAAGTGAAAAGCGAGTCAAGGCGGAATTCTGACTAGATCTGGACAAATTGGCTTCATATTTCCCCAATCCAAGGGCGGCACAACCATCGTCTCTTGAGGAGGCAAACTTATCTGTACCCTTGCGGTTCCGGCACCGGCCCCGAAATTACCTCCCCTGACCTGTATAGATATGGTTGCTGGTGGCACCTGCAGTTCTTGGTTCCAAAGTCCATTTGCTGGGTTGGGAATAGTGTTGATATTTTTGATAACCATTTTTCCTTTTGACCAGGAAACCAACCTTTCATTTTTCAAGAAAAAAGACCCACCACCTTTTCATCTTGTATCAGAGCAAGAACCCTATGTTTTCTTGTTATCAATTTCCTCCAACACTCCTTGTCCTCGCCCCCTCCACTTGAAAAAAATATATGTAAAAGCGCAAGAGAAAATTCTTAGTTTCTACAAAATTCTGGTTTAGCCACAATTATTCTAATTTTTGAACCTCTCAGGCCTCAACTCAAGTTCAATTTCAATTATGTCTTTTTGGTCGACTCCATCTACGTTGGCGTCAAGTAGGTATGCACATTGCATGTGACCTACTTTCTAAAGGTCAAATTTGTAAATTAAATAATGTAAAAATATACTTGAAGGGCTTTTCAATGATTTCTTAAATTCAGGTGTTACATAAATCGGTCTGGAAATGATTTTAACTGTTTCCCCCATCCTCTGTTCTTAACTGAGTCATGTTCCACTTGGCACACAAATTAAGAAACGTTGATTGATTTTATTATAAATATTAAAATGTTGTAAGTTTTTCATTAATACCCATCTAGGAGTGGGGCCTGTCAATTGAAGTAAGAATCAAATTAAGAACAAAATGTTAAAAGTAACATTCTAGGAGTAAAAAGAAACTACTACAAATTGGACACTTTTTTTTTATATTTTTAAATGGCTTAAAAATAAAAGATACTCCCTCTGTCCCTTAATTATTGTCTTGTTTGACCTGGCATACGGATTAAGAAAAAATAATTGACTTAATTATTAATAATGGTATAATGTGTATTTTTTTTTAATGTCCATGTGTATGTGCCCCATAATTAAAGTAGGGGAAAAAGTAAGGGTAAAATGATAAAAGTAATGTTCTAAAAATGAAAATTTTTAAACAAGATAATTATTTTGGAACGGACAAAGAAAAAAATGAGATAATAATTTAGGGATGGATGGAGTACATTCTTTTTAAGGAAAGAATGGAGTAGTTACAATAGTATAATGTGAATAGTTGATATATTTTTTTATTGGGAAAATTATCAAAATGACTAACCTACTATTATTTAATAGTAACTGATTTTACTCCGTACTCCCAATATCCTAAAATTGATCAGTGTACTTACTAATTGAGTCCAATGTGGTTCCTCCCATTGACTTTCTATCCAATTTTCTAACGGGACTACTAATGTGGTTAACGGAGTTAATTTATGAGGGGTACTTTTGTCCTTTGCTTTCAAATCTCACCACCACACCCACACCCACATATACAGGGGCGGTGAGATTTGAAAGAAAATGACAAAAATACTCCTAATAAATTAACTCCGTTAACAACGTTAGCAGCTCCATTAGAAAATTTGATGAAAAGTTAACGAGATGGACCACATTGGACTCAATTAATGAGTACACTGGTCAATTTTAGGATATTGAAAGTACGGGGTGAAATCAGTTACTAAATGATAATACGTTGGTTATTTTGATAATTTTTTCTTTTTTATTTTATTTTTCTTTTGCACTTATTCAAAAGAGGAAAGACGGAAGGAGAAGCTGTAGACCGTATATGTTGGGTTTTTATAAGCTCAGTTTGCCCTTAGACTGAGCTAATAAGTTAGTTCTGATGATGGGCTTAATTAAAGTCTAGACAGAGTTGAGGTGCGAATGCTGAGAACGGAGTGTGAACCCTAATGCTCACCCTCCATCTTCCTCATCCATACTCATCATTCCATGTTTTAATCCTCACGCAGAGACTGAGAGAGGGATTATCCAGAACAGTGTTTTAAAAATCGCTAGGCGCCAGAGCAGGGCCTAGCGCCTAGGGGCCTAGAAATCGAGACATTATTACACTATGAGTGTATATCATACTTGCCGCAACAATTTTAATAACTAAATATAATCAAATAAACTAAAAGTAATTGTCACATTACAAGATAATTAAAAGTTAAAATTTCATTCAATAATCAATAGTCAATACATGCTGCAACAATAGTAAATAACTAAATATAACCAAATAAACTAAAATAATGATCACATTACAAGATTAATAGTAAAAAATTAAAACCAAATACAATAGTATCATTCAAAACTCCAAAGTTTAAACTTTAAAACAAAATAACAATACTACAAAATATAAAGTGTGGAAAACAAACTTACTTAACTTAAGTTTTTCTATTTTTTTAAAACCAAAACGACGCTGTTTTTTGAAAAATAAAATTAAAAAAATGCTAGGCGGCCAGGCGGCGACTAGTCGGATGGCGGGCGCCTAGGTGGTGATTTTTCTCGGTGACGAATTTTTACCCGATTTAGCCCTAGTCGGGGCGTTTTGGGGGCGCCTAGGCCGATTTTTTGAACGCTGATCCAGAATGAATTGGTCGGCGACTATGATGAGTTCTCTGTATTCGGCTCTAGCTTTTCGTTATTCCAGAAAATATTGCCACTGCTTATGCATGCCTGCCGCTGCTGATACTTATATAGGGCTGCATGTTAGTATTACCTTCATGGGTTTGTACACTCTGTCGCAATCACAAGCAAAATTTGTCATACAAATACTGTAATTACAGTTTTGTATTAAATCTAGTTAGAAATTTGGGCATTTCTCTATTGGGTCTTTCCCAAGATGGAGCAGGGAATATTTTGTTACCCACTAAACATTTCTCCACAGAAGCAACAATTGAAAAAAATCAACAAGGGCACCCATTCAAAATGTCTTACCTCATAAATTCTTGTGGGTTGTCCCCGGAAGCTGCCATTTCTGCTTCCAACAAAGTACATTTCACTTCCCCAGATAAACCAGATTCGGTTCTAGCCTCCTTTCGAAAGTACGGATTTGGAGATACCCACATCTCTAAAACCATAGGCAAAGTTCCAGAATTACTTATATACAGCCCCGAGACAAAATTAATCCCCAAACTTGACTTCTGTTTTGCCCATATTTTTACTTCATAGCCCTATATGCTCAAATATAGGCTGCAGAACTAGATTATTCCTAGCTATGATTTCCTCAAGAGTGTGCTTGCTACCAACACAGAAGTTGCCGCTGCTATGAAGGAGGGGGAAGGATTTTCCAAACAGATGTTCAACAATCCGAATGTACAAGTTCTGAGACAAGTGGGAGTGCCTGATTCTGTGATTTTATTTGCATTACGTCACCATCCCAATCTTTTTTCCTTCTAACAATCATTTCGTTGCTAGAGTAAAGGAGGTTATCGAATAAGGGGTCAATCCTACGTGATAGTCGTTTGCACGAGCACTCGTGGTGGTTATTGAGATGAGCAAATTAAAGCAGGAAAGAATGTGGGCTAATTTAAGGTTTGTGTTGCATTGCCATTTTGATGTTCAAGTCATTCCTGTGGTGCTTCTACATTCTAACTCCTGTTTGTGCTAGAATATATAGTAATTGTTTTTTTTTTTCTTGTGGGTTTCTGCGGGTATATATGTTTAAGTTGAAAAAGTGAGGAATGCTATAGCATAGTTGAAGTGTTCTTAATTTGAATCGACCTTCTCTCTTCTTTTTTAGACGGTCATGTCTTCTTCAGTTTAATTTACAGTGTATATATAAGAGACATAATTCTTTGTGTTGTGCTTCATTCAGTTCAGTTGACCGATTTAATTCTTCTAAATACACCACCAAATCTATAAACTCACCCTTCTTTTTTAATTGCACTAGCAGACAGAAAGAGTGTCCTAAGCTACCTCTCCTCACGCCAGAAATCCCAGTTGATATGGCTGCCGCTCGCTCGGCGCTTTATTGTGGGCGACCTTACCCTTGGGTTGGTTAAATTGGAGTTGCATTAATTGGTGACTAAAAGCTTTAGTTCCCTCTATCTACCACTCAATCTGCTCAACAAAAAAGCTTGGAATGGACGATTGTCTCAACTCTTTAAGTGAGAGCAGCTGTAGAAAATTTGTTGATAGCAAGTCAAGTAGGCCTTGTCAATCCGATTTGTCAGGAAATGGGCACGTGATCCGATTCGACGTATCCGCCCGCCCATAAAAGTTTATAGAGTCCCAACTATATTATTATTGATAAGTAGTATCATAATTTAATGTGATTTGGGATTGCATTTACTTATCTTACAAGAAATAGATTTTTTGTGGGAATAATATAAATATGACAAGTCACCAAAGGAAAAAATACACTACAAACAACAAAAAACACATGGCTTTTGTGCTATATTTTTTCCTCTCTCTCCATAATTATATCTCACCAAAATACTCTCTAAGTCTAACTATAGAGATTTGAATTTGCGGTGTGGAATTATGATTGATATTCGTTTTACGTGATATCAATTCGACGAAAAAGAATTGCAGATTATTCGTAGTGTTCGTGAGTTCGTAGCACAAGTAAAAAGTCTTTCGCTTTCAAACTCTTTTGCTTCGCTCTAGCTAGCGTATGAATTTGCACGAGGTAATTCGTGATATTCTATTATTGTATAGTGAATTCGTTTCCTTCATTGGTATCAAAGCCGTTATGCTTGTTGCTCGTATTGTTATGTCATGAATCACATGTTTTTTGTTTTGGATTTGTTTGCCTAAAAACGGACCAACTGGGTTTGTCGATTTCGTGACCAAATCATCACAAATTCCTTTTGCCTTCAAATTTCAAACCATTGTGTTCAGTTCAATTCCACCCATCAATGCATAAACCCATTAAAAAGTTCTTAAATTGCTGCATGAATTGGAATATCCATTTCAAATTTGCAAGAACTTAAAATAAGTATTCCCCTTCTCATAAAAAAATTTAAAGAATCTTAAATTGATGCATGAATTGGAATACCCATTTCAAATTTGCAAGAACTTAAAATAAGTATTCCCCTTCTCATAAAAAAGTCAATAGTTTGACAACCCATTTTACATTTGTAAATACATTTGTCATTTTGACAACTTGGTAAGAAATTATTTTTTTGACATCAATAAGAATTTATTTTTTCAAAACTATAAAACTTGAGGTTTGTGGTACTATCACTACTATGTAATACTTCTTTATAGTGCCTATAGTTTTATTCTTTAAAACTAAAGTTCCTTAACGAACTTTTTTCAAATATTGATCTGAAAATTTGGTCCAATAAACTTTGAGAAGTCAGCGGACACAATTTTTTACAGAATGGAGGGAGTATGTGTTATGCTATGTAGAACAAATGAGTCCAATATGATCCTTCTTGACAGGCCTACCTGAAACAAAAAGATAATATTATACAGTGTCGTAATTTTTTTTTTCCTTGTATGCTACATTTGATATTTTCGTCCAAAAGATGGTTAAGAGAACAGGACTCTGGGCTCTAGTTGGTGTCAACTCATGCTAGTGTCCTGCTTGGGGTATACCAGAATTAGATTTATTTCCTAGTTAAGGACAAAATCAAGGAAACCATAAACTTGCAGTCGATTGGCTTCGTTAGACAGGCATCCATTCCAACATATATCCAAACATTTGACTTCGTCTGATGACATTGCATGAGCTGTCAGTGTATTATGTATATATCTATAAACCTTTGAAATCTATCAATTAGACTCTGGGTGGTGGATATCGAGAAAATAGAAGGCTGTGATAATTGTGATTAGATAGAGATCCTCGGGCCCTTAATTTGGTGCAGAACCTTGGATGTACAATTCAGTTTCATCATAATGCCTTGGATGTACACTTCAGTTTCATCAAATTAATTGTGAATTATAATTTGTGTAGTGATTCCTTGCACTTTCGAGCATAATGCCTTGGATGTACACTTCAATTTCATCATTTACTTCAGCATAATCCCTCGATCGTACTCTCTCTAACCCCCTCCCCACACTTTCCTTTTATCTCGTTTCATAAGCAACAATCGTAAATTTTTTTATTAGGTAGGCTACCAAAGAGGTAACCGTCACCCTCCTCCTCCTCCTCCTCCTCCTCTCTATTATTCATGGCTAATAATCATCCTTCATATTTTATAGTTTTATTTTTAATTTCGTGGGAATGGTAAGGTTAATGGGCCTGTGTTGGTTGAAGACACTTGCCTCTGTTTCAATGCCCTTCAAGGTCTCCCAGGTATCTATCTAATTTAGTTCTTGTTTTAATCTCTGTGTAGACATTGCTTAATTTATATTTGAAACTACTTTTTGCAGGGCCTTACATGTAAGTTCCTTCGCCTTCAGGACTAATTTCAGCAGCATTACCCATTGCCATGAACCCTCCTCCGGGACTAAAATCCAAACAGCGGGGGTAATGTAAGGCATATTATGAATACCAGTAAACAGTAAACGACAGAATATGAAGTAATGGCTAAATCTTGGAGGTCAAATTCTCAATCGTCTTCATTGGTTTCCTAGCACATATCCAATTGGGTTTCAATTCAGAGCAATAAAGAAACCCAACAGAGACGCAACAGAAATTCACACAACTGGAGAGAGAAAAAACTTGAGAAATTTGAACACATACATGTGTGTTGAAGAACAAACTTGAGAATTGGCTTTCACAAACTTGAGAGTTGAGAAATTTGGACACTTCTGCCGTGGGCGATTCTGCCGTGGAGAAACTGGAGAGAGAAAAGTTGGGCCTTTCACAAACTTGAGAGTTGGGGCTATCACATACTTTTTAAAATCATGGAGTATGCATGTTAGATTAAAAAAATTCAATACATTGAACCCCCCACCCCAACACAAATTAACACAAAACACACACAAAATCGAAATCAAAAAATCCAATTTTCAGAATGAAAAAAACTACATAGAGAACATACTTTTTAAAATCATGGAGCATGTTAGATTCAAAAAAATCCAATACATTGAGTCCCCCCAACACAAATTAACACAAAACACATACAAAATCAAAATAAAAAAAGATGCAAGATGCAAGAAGCAAAGAAAATCAAGCCAAACAATTTGGGAGGACTTACAGGGGTGATAGTAGGGGATCCAAAAAACAAATTCGTACTAATACTACATAGAGAACATACTTTTTAAAATCATGGAGCATGTTAGATTAAAAAAATACTTACAGTTGAGATGAAACGGAGGGCGCCGGAGAGAGACTTGAGGAAGGACTTGGAGGGAGAGACTACTAGATTTTTGTGGGTTTTGTAAGGTAAACCACAATCCTTTAACAACTGATAATAGAAATCCTTTTCCATGGTGGAACTGGAAAGAAATTGGTAGAGAGAGAGCGAGTCAGACGCGAAATAGGAGAGAGAGAGTCGGACACTTGGGTAAGGAGAGAGAGACGGTATTGGGGGAAGGAGAAGGTAACCGGCCTTCACACTGGGGAATCTCAGACGCAAAATCGAACAGAAGGAGAGAGAGAGAGAGTCGGACGCTTAGGTAAGGAGAGAGAGACGGTATTGGGGAAGGAGATGGTAATCGGCCTTCACACGGGGGAATCTCTAAGTAAATTAGAGTCGTAGGATTTTAGTAAAAGAATAAATCCTGACCAATAGTTGTCTCTCATCAATTGTGCACGTGAGAGTCCACCTTTATTGTAATATAGATTGGATGTTTTATAAAATTGTGTAACATATACTTTGGTTAAAAAGATGTCGTGGACATTTAATTTGCCCTCTCACACAAGTAATTCACCTTGTCGCTATGGGGGCGAGCAAGTTGAGATATTAGTCTTTAGCACCTACAAAGGGGGGTGCGCAAATGACGTTATGATATATCACCTTGGCACACGGCTAAGATGAGACCTACTTTTTACATGGATCGACCTAATATGTCCCAAGAAAAGTCCGAATGTGAGATCTTAAAATAGGCACTAGGAGAGTGATTGCTTTTGAGGACTAGGTTAGACGTCGGACGGGTGACTAGACTAAGATTCATACGGCGTTAGAGTATGACATGCCTAGTTTGTGTGGGAGTTCCGCCGTAGCATACACATCATTCTGTATGTGACTATGAGCAACCATAGAAAGTGATTGAACTAACGATCCCTGTTTCATCACTGTGTGAGTTCTAATGATCACTTTGTGATCATACTTATGCCCTATGTGACTTAAAACTATGTTATGAACTTGGACGTTAATGTTGCTACTTTGGCATGCCGACCAATCGACTATGCACATACAGCCCAATGAGCATCGCTGGAAACCAGTTAGCTAAGGGTGATTAGCATTAGGATCTAAGGAAAATAGTATAGCATACATCACTATTTTATGTCTTAATGCCCTGGCGATCATATTGAACATACGGTTCAAAAGATTGATCTTGAGCACATAAACATATTGAGGTTTAAGCACCGTGATCGAGGGATTAATGATGCTTGAATTGGTGTATATATACGGTCTGGGGCATAGACGAGGTCTTTACTAACGAGGAAGTTCTGGTCAAACGGTGATTTGGTATAGCGCTCCTACCCTTTATCGAGGTTGCACGCCTCACTTCCAGTATGAAGAGACAGTGTTTAACGGGTTTTGATGATGTAATGTAGTGAGAGAGATGAGTCCATATGTGTGAGTGGGAGATGTTAGGAAATCGGCATGTGGCCCGATTCGACATATCAGCCTATAAAGGCTCATGAGTCCTAGTTATATTATTATTAGTAAGTATCCTAATCCAACGGGATTTGGGATTGACTTTACTTATCCTACAAGAAATAAGTTTTTGAGGTAATAATATAAATAAGGCAAGCCACCAAGGGAAAAAATACACTACACACCACAACAAAAAGCACACGGCTTTCGTGCTATATTTTTCCCTCTCTCTCCAGAAATAGACTTGGAATTGTAATTGATATTCGTCCTACGTGATATCAATTCGACGAGAAAGAATTGCAGATTAATTGTTGGTGTTGTTCGTGAGTTCTAGCACAAGCAGAATTGTAATTTATACATCAATTCGAACCTCAAATCTGAAGCAACGATGTTGTTGAGGGCATTTTAGAAAGAAAATTCTCAAAGTGCCTTTTAACAGTTAAAAAAAAAGGGTGGACTGGAGAGAAAAAAAGTTTCAGAAAGTGGACCGGCCAGTAATTTCCTGAAGTTTTTATTATCTCTAGTCCACCCTTTTTTTTTTAACTGCTAAAAGACACTTTTATAAAATTATTTCTAAAATGCCCCGCAATAACATATACAATAGCTTCTTCTTAAAATTTATCCAGTGAATCTTCTTTTCTTTCTAAAATTTCTCCGGTCAATCTTCTAGATAACTTCTTCCTAATATTTCTCCGGTGAATCTTCATTTCTTTCTTCTTAAAATTTATCCAGTGAATCTTCTTTTCTTCCTAAAATTTCTCCGGTCAATCTTCTAGATAACTTCTTCCTAATATTTATCCGGTGAATCTTCATTTCTTTATAAAATTTTTCCGGCCAATCTTCCAGATAACTTCTTCCTAATATTTATTCGGTGAATCTTCCACTCTTCATAAAATTTCTCTGTGAATCTCCAAATCTCTGTTTCCATTCCAATAGCTTGTAACAAAGAAAATTAATTTTTGTGGATAGCCTCTGTTTTCATTCCAATAGAACACTAGTGAATCTTACCTACTAAAATTTTTCAGGTAAATTTTCATGGGATGATAAAATTAGTCATCGCGATGATGGAATTAAGGATCGCATCTAGTCCTAAAATATTTTAAGTGAATTTACTTACTAAAATTTCTCCGGTAAATCTTCGTTGACTAGGCTTCTTCATTCATTGTTGGTGCAATAGTTGCAGCTCTCTCTTAGGCTCCGTTTGTTTCAAGGAAAATAACTTTCGGAAAATGATTTCTGGAAAATAGCTTCTGAAAAATGAAAAGGTTCTATTTTCATGCATTTGGTAAATCTTTTGAAAATATGTCGGAAAATATTTTCCGGTGTCTGGCAAACATATGAAATTTTTACGGAAAACATATCATGAATACATATAAACAGTTATATTCTCTTCGTTCTAAAATTAGTGTCTCCTATTGAATATACACTTATTTTTTAAAAATTTTTTACTTTAAATAATTTCTTTAATAACCCCAAATTATCACTAGTGGTATTAAATCAATAGGGGTTTATCTACTTTTCAATATCACAAATATCAATAACATAATTGATAATTGACTTGAAAACACATTTCAAAAACAAAAGAAAAAAGAAAAGAAAGAGATAATTGTTGTGGGACGTCCCGAAATAAAATAATAGACACTTATTTTAGGACGAAGATGGTATTTATTAAAATTGAGTAGTGCAAATGTGATATTAGGCTCCAATTCTAGCCTCAAATTAAAAATTTTATGATCTTAAACATTATACTAGAAGCTTCATATACTCTTCAACCAAATATTTTATTCCGTGTAATAGTATCTTTAAAAATTAAAGTATTAAAAAAATAATTTAAAATTTTAAATCAACGCACTAAAGAATTTCAAACAGGATATATATAACATGAACTCTATCTTAGTATTTCTAATTAAAATATTAAGTTAAAATATTTTCGGAATTCAACTACTTGAATCTATAATATTATTGTTATTTTCTCGTCTCAAAATGAATATTTACTTTTATTTGTGACCGTAAATAAAAGTGAACATTTATTTTGGGACGAACATGAATATATTTTTCAATGTTATAAAAGTTTCCATAAATCTTGACAATATCAACAAATAAAAGTATATAAATAAAACTTTGTTCATAGAATTACTTCAAAATATTACGGTAAAATATTATGATTATTTTTCTTGAACGAAAAGTTAGAAATGAATATAGCACATCCAAATGTGCAAAGGTGATATTAGGAGAAAATTGGAATGAACAAGTTTTGGAAAATGACTTACGGAACTGAAGAAAAAAAAAGGCTTCATTTTTCGTTGATTTGTAAAATATCTTACATTGACTTCATTTTTCAAATGTTACCAAATACCGAAAAATAAGGAAACGTTTTCGAAAATCATTTTACGTGAAACAAACGGAGCCTTAGTATCTTGTTTCATTGTTAGTCCAATAATCATCGTTTTCAGACCAATGTTCTATGTAGGTAGTAGGTGCACCGCCTGTCCACGTGTCTCCATCATTGCCTCGTTGGCGTAGTGGACGATTGGATGAATGTGGACCAATGTTCCTTCTCGGAAGAAGGTAGACGGCCTGTCCACGCCTGCTTCATCAATTCATTGGCGTAGACAGATTTTACCAGAAAGAATTTGGTAAGAATCTATTTCTGTCTCCTGAAAGTAACAGAGGATGCAAACCTTAGGCAGTTTGTTGACTTTAAAGCTCTAATATGTAAGGTTTCTCAACTCGGAGGAGGGAAATTTGTACCATGCTATAGGTTTGTGTTGTTGCGTTGTATAAGATACATTGCCATTTTGATGTTTTAAGTCATTCCTGTGGTGCTTCTACTATACGTACGTACATTCAACTCCTGTTGTGTTTGCATTTTGTTTGTGCTTGCCCTGTATACTCTTGTCATTTTGTTCCTTCAAGGTGGTGCCCCTGCATGGAAATGAGGTGGTGATCTTTTAAAATCAAGGGGTGGAAAGGTGGGACTTGGCTCAAGTTGTTACTTCTTTCTTGTAAGTATTGCTTGCCCTTCTATGCCTACTAATCGTGTTTCCAATATATCGTCACGCTTGGGTTATGGCCACAAGGCTCTTCCGTTGACTTATTATTTGGGGTGTCCGCTCTACGTTGGTAAACGCACCAAAAAATTGTTTGATCCCTTATTGCTCAAAATCTGAGATAGAATTGGAACTTGGCTGGGAGATCACTTTAATAAATCATGTCCTTCAATCCATTTCCATTTACCAACTTGCTATTTTAGATCCTCCAGATGTGGTTATCAAGTCCATTGATTCTATTCTGGCCAACTTCTTTTGGGGTCAAGTTGAAGAGAAACGGAAAACTCACTGGTCGCCTGGAATAAATGTTGCTCCCCTATTATGGAAGGAGGTCTGGGGATTCGTTCCTCAAATGATATTATAAAGGCTTACTTGATGAATTTATGGTGGCGGTTCCGCACTCGTGATAGCCTTTGGTCCCGTTTCTTAAAGGCCAAATATTACCCCCATGTATGATGATACTCCTCACTAGACATCTCGCCGTGGCAGATTTAGTATCTCCAAGGCCTGGCAGCAAGTCCGAATAGCTCACCCAATTCTTCTCTCTGCAAAATTTATTTGGCACAAGAAGCTGTCCAAACGTGCAAGTGTTTTCCTTTGGAAATTATTTCAATTTCGCTTGCCTATTGATGAAGGTTTACTTACAAAAGGCTTCCGCTTAGACTCAAAGTGTAGGTGCTGCCTCTCTGGTCACATTGAAACATTCTCTCATATCTTTCTCACTAGCAAGACTGCAATGGATACATGGTCATATTTTAGGAATGCTTGTAACATACACACTCACATGTCCTCTATTCCACAAGCATGCTTCTCCTGGTGGCTTGCTCATAAAGCCTCAACAACGCACATTTTGCTTCCTTCTCTAATTCTTTGGGAGCTTTGGAAGCATAGAAATCGTGTTGTTTTTGACAACAACCTTACTTCTCCAAGACAAGTTATCCGTCGCATCGAGCAAGAGCTATTTGCCCTCCTAAAACCGGGTAATTGCTTCTCTCGCATTCCTGCAAATCTGTTTCCTGATCACTAGTTTACTTTCTCTCGATTTTTCCTCTTTCGATTTTTAGTGTACTTTCTCTTTTCGATGTAGCCCATGGGCATTCTATTTTGTTTAGCTTTAAGCCCTCTTTGTATTTTTTATCCGAGGTAAGGTCCTTTTGTCCACCCTTTTCGAGGCAAGGCTGGTTGCCCCTCTCTTTGTGGAATATTATTTTTTCTTTATTAATAAAACTTGTCAGGATACCGCCCCTCTTTGCTTAAAAATCTTCGTTCTCATTGGGGAGTTGTTTTTCGTCATTAATCATAATGTGTGCATGACCTTTTCTTTTTTAACTTTTTACTTGGTCAAGTTTTGATGTATAGGATGTCAAGAGTATGTATATCCTTTACTAGTAATTGTTTAGCAGAACATTACCAAGTGTACAAGATTGTTTGCAGACTCTGTTCGTGAGCATTAAGTAAACTTAATCTGTCATAAGCAGTAAGTGAACTTTTCATAAACAAATTACTCCTAACGTACATGATTATGCTTATGCTTTTAAACAAAAGCAGCTAGTGAATACGAACTTTTCATTCATAAGCAGCAAGTGAACTTTTCATATATTACACCTGCTTATGTCTCAGAGCTTCATAACAGTATATCTTGATGGATCTGTATACTCTCTGCCACAAACATAATTTCTAACACTGATACAATAGTAATGGGTTTCTTTTAAATCTAAGAAATTTGGGTATCTCCCATTTTCGTGGACGGAGCAAGAACTATTTTTTTACCCAATAAACATTTCACACACACACACACACACAATCAGCTGGAAATCAACTGCAGCAACAGCCATTTACAGTCTCTTACCTGATAAATTCTTGTGGGTTGTTTCCGGAAACTGCCATTTCTGCCTCCAAGAAAGTTCATTTTACAACCCCAGATGGATTTGGAAATACCCACATTTCTAAAATCATCAGCAAAGATCCAGACTTGCTTTTATCCTGATTTAAGACAACATTAATCCCTAAACTTGACTACTTCCGTTCTCGGGGGTTTTCAGAAAAATAAGTTGTAAAGCGCGAGGCGAAGCAATGAATTTCAAACGCGATGTTCAACAATGTATGCACCCGAATGTGGAAGTCTTGAGACAAGCGGGAGTATTTTTATTTGTGTTACGTAATGATTCAGATCTATTTAATCAAAGTAACGATCATTTTAGTGCGTGAGTAAAGCAAATCAAAGCGGGAAAGTAAAGTGAAAGCCTTTAAGCTTTGTTTTTCATTGGTACCCAATCTTTTGTTGCTTTCTTTCTTCATCTGTATTGTTGATAATCATATAATGTGATGGGGATATGGGACTTGATTTCTAATTTTCGTTCAAATGTTGTGGGGGTCACTACTTCAATTGTTTCACTTAGTGCTCGTTTTAGTACAAATTTTATTTCATGATATACTTCACTTTGTTTGTTACGAGAGTAATGGAAGACCGATTGACCAGACCATTCATGAAAGAAAGAAAGAAATGAATCAATGCAGCTGCTGCTAAACTTAATTAGATGAGATTTTTCAACAACAGGAAGAAACCAACCCGATACCGAGTCAGTTACCGATAGGGCCGTTAGCCTAGTCCTTCCAAGCCTATTTGAACTGAATTCCGATTGGCATACTTCACTAAATCAGTCTATATAAGCCGAAGTCTTGCCTCCTCCTCCTCCTCCTAGCCCAGGCCAGGACTGCGCCCCTTTAGATTTTTAGCAGCTTAATTAGCTATGATGTTTTGATCGAGATCGATCCGATTTGGGAGAATTGACTGGCCCCGCAAGGAAAGGAAAAGGGAGGAGAGGCCTTATATTGGTACGGAGAGAACATCCATATATATCCAGTCATGATACACAAGACAAGCTAGTCGTCGAAACGTTTTTCCTACTGATAATCCCCCAAATCAAAAAGTTTTGTCGCGGACAATACGTACGTGATCCATCCATCCAAAATACGGCTATAATATATCTACAGTTAATTAGTTGAGATGTTCCCTCTATTATGAATGACACTTGATGGAATCTTAATTTCTTAATTGGTTGGACGACCGCATCTTTCTTTCTTTAGATCTCTGCTCTCTTACACAGAAACATTCTTTATCAAATTATTTTTTGTCTTTTAAAGATCATAGGATCTAAATGCTGCTGCTGCTCTTGCGTACTCAACCTTAATTTACTGCTGTTTCCAATTAGACATATTTCGTTTATTTTACATTGAACTGATTCCTATGTAGAGCTTATATTGCATTAATTACATTTTTCAACTACTCATTTTATCTTAGCCATTGATTTTCAATCCAATAGTTGATATGATAGTAACCAATGGTTATATTTTTGAGTAACCATTGAATACTCCCCCATATATATATATATATGTATATGCATAGGATTGAGACATTTTCTTTTTAAAAAATTGTTTTTTGTTAAAATAAAAGAACTAAAGACACCCACAGCCAGTTCTTAGCCTTGATAAGCACAATAATATTAATCGATTTCATCGTTTTTCTATTGTTTTCACTTGGGGCATGATTTTTCCATTGTAAACAAACTAGAAAGTAGCATATGCGAGCCTCTCTCTCTCTCTCTCTCTCTCTCTCTCTCAGAGTGCCTCTTGATTTTGTCGATCACTAAGAGCTAGCTAGGCAACCCTCCCTTCTAAAAAAGTATAAATTTAAAGACAAAAATATGAATAATTCTGCATAGCTCTAACAGTATGCTTACAAGTAGAAAGATATGGAGTTTATTTAGAAAGAATTAGTAAGTATAAGAGTGAAAAGTTTGAAAATCTCTTTGATAGAGGCTAAAATTGGCATAACAAACACCCATAAAAGGCCTACATGCATGGTGTAGTTGTTGTAGCCTCTGTGTGTGTGTGTGTGTGTGTGCAGTACTCGATTGATCTATGGCAACAGAGAAAGGGTTTGGGGGGGAAGAGTATACGCAGGATGGAACGGTTGATCTCAAGGGCAGACCTGTCCTAAGATCAAAGACAGGGAGATGGAAAGCTTGTTACTTCATGCTGGGTAAGTACTGCCCTTTAACCTCATAATCACTACAAGTTTTGCCTTTTCTAACCAATCGACAATTAAGAGCCTATCCTACTAATTAATCCATATATTCCTCCTGGAGTAATGTTCAACTAACGCAGAAAGGCCTCGATCGTTAATTTCTATCATATTCAAGTGCTGGGTTGAGCTTAAACTAGTTGGCGAGCCCTGTGACAAATACCATTGGGCAAACTAAACTAAACTATGTATATATTATGTTATACTTTTCTCAGCATGAAGCTGATTTGAGTTGAGCGCGAAGCTAGCTCATTTATCTCATCTCGATCCAATATTGCAATCAAGCTCTAATCACAAGCTAGAGTTGAATCCGATTTTTTAACAAGCTTAACACAATTCAAAGCATTTGAAGCTAAATAGGGTACAGTATATCTTTTCTTTGTTGTGTAGGGTATGAAGTATGTGAAAGGATGGCATACTATGGAATAGCAACAAATTTGGTGTTGTATCTAACAAGGAAGCTACACGAAGGGACTGTGAAATCATCAAACAATGTGACCAATTGGGTAGGCGCCGTTTGGATGACACCCCTTTTAGGTGCCTACATTGCTGACGCTCATCTCGGCCGATACTGGACTTTCATCATTGCTTCTGCCATTTACCTCATGGTACCTCGATCATCTTACTCGATCGTCCTAATATTCCATTTGCATAAAGATCAATTGTTGTAATAAATTCATGTTAGAGGGCTTAAGATCAACTAAACGCGTCAAGTAAATGATTTTCAAACTTGAACATAATTTTGCGATCAGGTGATCAAATTAATCAAGCTCGAACTGCTTTAAACTTCCTGCAAGCTGATTTTTAAAGTCTAACATATTTGTTTGTGCAGGGTATCATATTATTGACTCTAGTTGTCTCGGTACCAGGCCTAAAGCCACCAACTTGTGGCAACGGCGTGGCATACGAAGACTGTGACAAACGGGCCTCATCTTTCCAAGTTGGAATTTTCTACTGTGCCTTGTATATTATAGCAATCGGAACAGGTGGAACCAAGCCCAATATCTCAACCATGGGCGCGGATCAGTTCGATGATTACGAGCCCAAAGAAAGGGCCCACAAGCTCTCTTTCTTCAACTGGTGGATGTTTAGCATTTTCTTTGGTACACTCTTTTCGAACACTTTCCTAGTTTACATCCAAGATAATGTCAACTGGGCGGTTGGCTATGCCATTCCAACAGTAGCCCTCATGGTTGCAATAGTCATGTTTATAGTGGGAACACCCTATTTTAGACACAAGCCACCAGCCGGAAGTCCGTTGACTAAAATGGCTCAGGTACTTGTGGCATCGGTGAGGAAGTGGAAGGTGGTTGTTCCTTCTGACACGAAAGAGCTTTTCGAGCTAAGCTTGGATGAGTACTCTAGCCCTGGGAAGTTTAGACTTGACCATTCCCCAATATTAAGGTCTCTCTCTCTCTCTCTCTCTCTCTCTCTCCGCCGACTGGTTTGTACCATCATATTCTTCTCTCACATTAGCATTGACCTGCATTGCCTGCAGTTACCTTGACAAAGCAGCGGTCAAAACCGATGGGCCAACCTCTTTATGGGACTTATGTCCAGTGACCCAAGTTGAACAGACAAAGCAAATGGTAAAAATGGTCCCAATCTTGGTTGCAACATTCATACCTAGCACCATGGTAGCACAAACTCATACACTCTTCATCAAGCAAGGAACAACACTGGTTAGGAGTATAGGCCCACATTTCGAGATACCCCCAGCGTGTCTCACTGCGTTCGTGACAATCTTCATGTTGATCAGCATTGTACTCTATGACCGATTCTTCGTTCCTACCATCAGAAAATACACTAAAAATCCAAGAGGGATCACATTGCTGCAAAGATTGGGGATTGGCCTAGCACTCCATGTTATTATCATGGTCACTGCCAGCTTAGTTGAGAGGAGGCGACTTGGTGTCGCAAAAGAGCATGGTACTTTAGGTAAAGGCCAAACAGTCCCTCTAAGTATATTCATTCTCCTTCCTCAGTTTGCTTTGATGGGAGTTGCTGATAACTTTTTGGAAGTTGCAAAGCTCGAGTTCTTCTACGATCAAGCTCCCGAAGGGATGAAAAGTCTTGGGACTGCTTACTTCACAACTAGCTTGGGAATTGGGTATTTCCTTAGTAGTTTTATTCTGACGACTGTGGCTGATATCACTAAGAGTGGAAACAAGGGTTGGATTTTGGATAACCTAAATGTCTCTCATTTAGACTATTACTATGCGTTTTACGCGATCTTGAGCTCTTTGAACTTCCTTTTCTTTCTGGTTGTTGCAAAACAGTTTGTTTACAACACCGATGTGAATGAACTGGAAAGAGAGTTGCAGGAAGCTGGTATCAGTAAGTTCACTGAACAAGGCTACATTGCAAGTTGATGATCTCTGCAGTTGAAGCTTGTGACTCTTGTATGCTTGTTAGTTCATAAAAGCCAGTAGAAATCTAGGGTTTCTTGTTGTTCATTTTTTGCCTCGTGACGATCCTGGCTATTAATTTCCCTCTCAACAATGGAACCTGTGTTCAACTTACTCGGGCCAAGTTAATTAAACAGCATTAATTCATCGACATGTACCAATTCATACAGGTACAAAGGCTAAATTTTTTCCAAAAAAAGATCCTTCGTTTACAAAAACGAAGCACCTACATGAACACATAAGAAATTTATCCTAGCATCAATCTGCCAAAATAGGTCAAATAATTTACACAGCAGGATTTTAAGCAACTTCATGATTCGACTTGCATTCCTGCCCATGCTATTTGTTAGTTTTCCACAACATCTTCACAGCAAACAAATACAGCTGCTGGGCAAAGGTTGCAAGCTATATATGCAGCAACTGATTCCAAAATCCAACCGTATGCAATGACCTGAGACCTGACTTCATGAGCCAATAAATGCTCTGCTACAGCCCATCTCTGTAACTTAATTAAGTCTCATCTGAAATAGGCAATGTCCTTCCCCCCCCCCCCCAATCCCTCTCTCTCTCTCTCTCTCTCTCTCTATCTATCTATCTATCTATAAAACAAATGAAAATAAAAGGTTTACGAGATACTGAATATGTTACATTCCAAATGAAGAAGGGTTCGAAAAACTCCTTCTTTCCCCTTAAGTCACGAGATAGGAATAATCTATATAGACAAAAGAGAAAAGGGAGAGAAGGGAATAAATTTTCTGATCGATGTACTGAAGTGAATTTGGATCAAAAATTGTTCAATAACTTTTCTATGTCAGACATTAAATTGCAGATGTGCCCTTGGCAACAGCAGTCATCTTGTTCCACTTGAGTCGCATACGGGTTTCGACCAATGTTTCGTCATCCTTCTCAACTGGCCTTGGTGTTGTTATGACACATACCACGCTCAACTGTGTAAGGAGGAAGTGCAACTTCTTCTGCCACTGCTTGAAATTGTTCCTATTGCACCGTTCCAATTTCACAATATCTGCCGCGAACTGCTTCAATGATTGTGTCTGTTGCAGAAGGTTAATAAAGTCTTTAAATTGTTGGTGAAAATTTTGGAAATATAAAATAATGGAAAGTTTCAAGAGAGAAGAGACGTTTTCCTTAAAACTCTATTCCCCCCCACCACTCTATGTTTCTTCTGGTGTGCAAAAGGATTACATGCAAATTGTCTTCCAGGATACAACCATTTTGAATTTATGTCAAATATTATTTTGCACTAACGAATTGTGCCCTAGAATGCTATTGAGAATTTGCAAGATTGTCTTCAAATGGGGGAGAATAATCTATAGAGAACAAAAGAGAAAAGGGGGAGAATGGATTAAAAATTTTGATGTAAAATGAAGTGAATTTGGATCACTAAGTCTTAGGTTATATATAGGCTCATGAAGTCTTTTCGTAGAACTTTTCAAATGAACATCCTCCAAAAGTCATGACGTTTCTAAATAAGTCTTTTCTAAAAGTCGTGGTTTTTGAGATAAGTCTTTTATGAAAAGATATAAAAGCACCTTTTAATATTCTTCCCTTTCAAACCTTCATTAATTAAGATTGTTCCAACATACGCAGATTTCTGATAAGAACAAATAATTTTGTCTTGTCTCATGTTTATGTCCTTTAGCCAACACAATATCTAGGCTACTATTTATAGCAGTAGTGTTTAACAGCGCGCATATGTACTTATCAAAAAAAAAAAGCAGCGCGCATATGTACGCTAGCTTGGGAAATTAGGCTATCAACTACTGTACTGGCTTATAGTTATAGATATTACTCCATGATGGATGGATGCATATATATATATATATATAGTTATCTAGTGCGGCCTGTTTGATCATCTCTCATCTGATAGGTTCGTTCTCAAGAGGTTAGTCAGTCCATATATTTTCTTCTGATTCTTGCATGCATGGAGTAATTAATCCCATCGAAACCTCCGCCCCGATTTGATTTGTCTGTGTACATCCCTAGCCAAATACGTACATTCTTTCTAGCTATCTGCAGATATTTACTGAGGTTTTGAAGTAGACATTTACTTTATTAAACATTGCCGCTGATTCGCTCAGTTAGTTAACCGCCGGCCAACGAGCTTCAGAGAATAACTAAATACAAAGGAGTGAGACATCCCTTTTTCTTATTTCTCCTTAATCTATTGAATTACGGACAACCTTGACAAGCACAACATCAATTGTATTTCATTGTCTTCGATCTGATGAGTAACTTAATTTACAGTTTCCCTCATAAACATGATTAAAATTTTAAAACATATATATATGGCAGCCTCTCAGAGTGCCTCTTGATTTGTCGATCATTAAGAAACCTTGTAGAAAATTGTATGAAAAAAGAGTGTATATATAAGTATAAAAACTAAATAAGACAAAGAATTAATATGAATAATTCTTCATATATAGCTCTAATTATATACTACTAGTATATAAATATGGAGTTTAATTAGACAGAACTAGTGAGCAAGTGAAAGTTTGAAACTTTCTGTGATAGAGACTAATTTTAGCATAACAAAAAAAAAAAAAAAAAGACCTTATTAAAAGGCATACATGCATGATGTTGGTTGTTGTAGCATCTCTCTCTCTCTCTCTCTCTCTCTCTCTCTCTCTCTCTCTCTCTCTCTCTCTCTCTCTCCTCCATGGCAACAAAGGTAGAATTAGAAGAGAAAGGCTCGAGAGAAGAGTATACGCAGGATGGAACTGTTGATCTAAATGGTAGACCTGTTTTAAGATCAAAGACAGGGAGATGGAGAGCTTGTTATTTCATGTTGGGTAAGTGCCCTTTTACCTTGGTGACAAGGTGTATCTATGTTTGAGCAAAAGTCTTTCCTAAGAAATGAAACACATGATCAAAGAGTCCACTGTTCCATTTTGAAATGTCTAGACTTTTCAAATGTGCCCTCTTTAATAACGGATGGAATAATTAGGAAGACAATTTTCGCAAATATATGCCTTTCTCTTTCACTTGGCATGTATTTGGGAAATACATATATATATATAGAATGTTTAAACCCTCTTTGGTAGATTCAATTCAAGTTACCTTGACTCTTCTAATCTTTCAAGTTTCAACTTTTTAAAACCAATCGACAAGAGGCTATCCTACTCCTCTAGCTAGACTTGAGCCAAGGCCTTGTTTCTATGGGTTTGGAAATGGGAGTTTTCTTGAAAAATATTTTGATCCTTTTTTTGAATTAGTTTCAATAAGCTTAAAAGTTTTCAGACTTGTTTTTTCCACTCGAGGTGTGTAAACTATAAAAATACACACAATTTCTTATGTGTATAATTTCTGTAGTAAGAGTTCACTTGAGTTGAGCCTAGCCAGTTGGAGGCTCACCTATCCCATTGAGGGTCAATCTAAAGCTCCAAGCTCGATTTGAATTGGATTCTTAAGGAATTGGACACAATTTGAAGCTTATTTTACTATTCCTATCATCTTTTCTTTATTGTGTAGGGTATGAAGTCTGTGAAAGGATGGCATACTATGGAATAGCAACAAACTTGGTGTTATATCTTACGACGAAGCTGCATGAGGGGACAGTGAAATCGTCTAACAATGTGACCAACTGGGTAGGCGCTGTTTGGATGACACCCCTTTTAGGTGCCTACATTGCTGATGCTCATCTCGGCCGATACTGGACTTTCATCATTGCCTCTGCAATTTACCTCGCGGTACAATATTTTTTGATCATAGCACTACCAGTGTTTTAAATATCGGGCAGCTATAAGTTCACCCTAACTTAATGTGGTGTACTACCCAATCTAGTTTCAGTTGTTAATTTATTATTATCAATTTTGAGGGCTAGAACTCAAGATCGATCATTTATAACTCGTGAAGTAAACGAGTCAAGCTTGAACATAAGTTGCTCAGCTCAATTCAAGTTTAAAATCTAACACTCGTGTTTCTGCAGGGTATGTGCTTATTGACCCTAGTGGTTTCGCTACCAGCCCTAAAGCCACCAACTTGTGGCAACAGCGTGGCGTACCAAAACTGCGAAAAACGGGCCTCGTCTTTCCAAGTTGGTATTTTCTACTGTGCGCTGTACATAATAGCAATCGGAACAGGTGGAACCAAACCCAATATCTCAACCATGGGTGCAGACCAGTTTGATGATTTCGACCCGAAAGAAAGGTCCTACAAGCTCTCCTTCTTCAACTGGTGGATGTTTAGCATTTTCTTTGGTGCACTATTTTCCAGCAGTATCCTAGTTTACGTCCAGGATGAGGTCAACTTGGCCATCGGCTATGCCATTCCAACGGGAGCCCTCGTGGTTGCAATTGTCATGTTCATAGTGGGCACCCCCTATTTTAGACACAAGCCACCAGCAGGAAGCCCTTTAACTAAAATGGCTCAGGTACTTGTCGCCTCGATGAGGAAGTGGAAGGTGGTTGTTCCTTCTGACTCCAAAGAGCTTTTTGAGCTAGGCTTGGATGAGTACACTAGCCCTGGAAAGTTTAGGCTTGACCATTCCCCAACATTAAGGTCATTTTCTCTCCTCTAGTGCTGAAGTTGCTTGTTTTAGACTGCAAATGAATCAATATGTCATGAGTCAATCATTTACAGCCTAAGCCGAGCTCGAACAGGGTTTTGGTTCATTTGCAGTCCTAGTTCCTTTTTAGTACCTAATCTCCTCAACTTCTTCCAAATCTACAAAATACCTATCAAATTTCAAGGAATGAGGTTATGTATACTTACTTATTTGTACATCATATTCTCCTCATTGGCATTGACTTGCATTACCTGCAGCTTCCTCGACAAAGCGGCTGTCAAAACCAAGGGCCCAACCTCATTATGGGACTTATGTCCAGTGACCCAAGTTGAACAGACAAAGCAAATGGTAAAAATGATCCCAATCTTGGTTGCAACATTCATACCTAGCACCCTGGCTGCACAAACTGGCACACTCTTCGTCAAGCAAGGGACCACATTGATCAGGCGTATGGGCCCACATTTTGAGATACCCCCAGCATCTCTCTCCGTATTTGTGACTATCTTCATGTTGATCAGCATCGTACTTTACGATCGATTCTTTGTACCGGCTATCAGAAAGTACACGAAAAATCCAAGAGGGATCACTATGTTGCAAAGACTGGGGATTGGCCTAGTACTGCATGCTATTATCATGGTAACCGCTAGCTTAATTGAAAGAAGACGGTTAGGGGTGGCTAAAGAGCATGGTACTTTAGGTAAAGGCCAAACAGTCCCACTGAGTATATTCATCCTCCTTCCTCAGTTTGCTTTGATGGGGGTTGCTGATAACTTTGTTGAAGTTGCAAAGCTTGAGTTCTTCTACGATCAAGCACCCGAAGGGATGAAGAGTCTTGGGACTGCTTATTTTGCAACTAGCATTGGAGTTGGGCATTTCCTCAGTAGTTTTATTCTGACAACAGTGGCTGATATCACTAAAAGAGGAAACAACAACGGTTGGATTTTGGATAACCTAAATATCTCTCGTTTGGACTATTACTATGCATTTTACGCAATCTTGAGCTTTCTGAACTTCCTTTTCTTTCTGGTTGTTGCAAAACAGTTTGTTTACAACATAGATGTGAATGAATCTGAAAGAGAGTTGCAGGAAGCTGGTATCGGTAAGTTCACTGAACAAGGTTACGTTGCAAGTTGATGATGCCTTCAGGAGAAACTCTGCAGTCAGAAGTTTAGGTTTTCTTTACTCTGTTTTCATCCTTAGCCAGTAGGCCTGAAATGCAATGTAGCACCTCGCTGTTAGAATTTAATCCTAAGCTTTCTTAGAATTTAATCCTAAGTTCATAACGAGGTAGACCCTTTCCCTCTGTATTAAATTCCAACCATTAATGATCGGTAAAAATCGGGTTTAAGTCAAATTTGGGTATCTTGTGATTGCTATATAGTACAGACAATTAGACAGGCCTACCAAGAACATTGTGATTCCACAGTGCAAAGAAAAATTCATAATAGTAGAAAACTAAATTATTTCCAAAAAACGGATGTCATTTCACAGAATGCATGGCACCCACATAAACATCTATGAGATTTACCCTAGCCTTTTTTCAAAATGATTCGACATTTAAAAAGCAAACTCTTTAGCATCTTCATGATTCAACTTGCAATCCTGCCCTTGTTGGTTGTTGAAACTATCAAAAATTCCACGGCAAAAGATAATTTAGCTGCTGGGCAAAGTTTGCAAGCTACATGCAGCAATTGATTCCAATATCCAAGTGTGTCCAATGACCTGACCTCTGATTTCACGAGCCAAATCCTCTGCTGCAGCCCATCTCTCCAACCTAATAGAATCTTCATCTCCTAGCATATGATGTAGTGAAAGATCGGTGTTATAAACAACCAAGGTTGTTGATGGGGTCACCTCATCATCGTTACTTAACGCCAGTAACTGTTCCTTGCTCTCAATAACAGAGCCTCCGGCAGTAATGACCAAGTCGAGGAGATTGCTCTTGAACTCTTGCACAAATTCCCCAATAAAGTAAAAGTTCATGCAGTTGAAAAGCTTAGGTGCCTGCACAAAGAGAAATAAAATACTCAGCTCTTTTGCATCAAGAGTATCATCAAGTACTTAAAATCATATAACCATGCAAATAGTAATTTTCACGTCTAGTAGCAGGTCATGTTTAAAAACAAAAAGGAAACAGTAAAGATATTGTATTTTGTTTTTTAGCAAACTGATAATTCAAGACGTTACTCCTTCCACCCCCAAAAAAGAGTCTTTACTTTCCTTGTTGGTTTGTCCCACACGCACAAAAAAGATTCACATTTTCTGAATTAGCTTATAGATTTTCGTTATTTTCCCACTTTTTTCTTTCTTTACAAAAACATGATATTCCAACTATGTGGCATAGAAAATATAAAGGAAATATATAGAAGTACAAGTACAATATCAAAATTTTGAATTTTCAAACGGGACCCTTTTTCTGGGATGAAGGGAATATGATCTTTTATTGAAAATAATTTGCACTTACATTATTTGCAGCCCCAAGTCTCCCAGCTTTGGGTCCACCAGAACAGCCATGATTGTCTAGACTAACTTCATAAGGTTCTTCATTCACAAGTTCTCCCGTTCCGGCACATGCTTTTAACCCTGAAAACACAAGTCACGTTGCATTAATGATCAATGAAAGGAAATAAATTCCTCCAAAAAAAACCAGAAAAACATAAATGGTTCTCAAATTACAAAGCCAATAAAAAGAAAATGGAAAAACATTAAGTAACAAGAAGACAAACAGATTACATAAAGAGATTGATCATGCTTACATTCTGTTGTAACGATCCATTTCCCATTCAGAATTGCCATTAGAACTTTGAATGTCCTTGTGCATGCACCACTTGCATCTGTTGCAGCAATCACATGGGTAACATTCGGTCTCCAGTACTTGCAGACAGTTGCACCGTAAGTTCTTGCAAACTCAACCATGAAACACTGTATTTCCACAACAAAGAAAGATACTTTTCACAAATTATGTTTATAAAAGAGTAGCTAGATATATATATATATATATATATATAGAGAGAGAGAGAGAGAGAGAGAGAGAGAAGCCAAATGCCTAACTTAAAAAACAATATTAACCTTCTCTTCAGAAGACAGTGCTGATCCACAGAAAACCAAACCTTTCCCTCCACTAGCCATTGTTGCACAAAAGTTTGCTTCAATAGAGGAACTGTATCACAATGATCGAATATTAGAAATTACATCAGAAAACATTGGGAACATGTATGACCTACTTGGTTCTTTGTACGTCATCCATAACAGAATAATTTATGATAACATGTTCAATCACATAGAAAAGCTGGCATATTTTAGTAAAAATCATGGAAAAGTTATTCCCCTATGAGTAATAGAAAGGTTAGAATTGCATGCTTCATAGTAGAGGGGAAATGGGCTGAAAGCAATCTTGCAAAACTTTTCTGGACCAAAGAAAAACCAAAAAATGAATGTATCTGAGAATTACAAAAATTATTTTGATAGTAATTCACAACTGTTGGTTGATTATTTTCTCAAGTAAATCACACATTAATATCAATATGTATTGAAGAAAGTATGTTTCAGTAAGCAAGTTAGACCTTTTTCCAGCAGCTTGCTTCCCAGACTTTGACTTTTGATTTTCCATACTAGCTAGCTTTCGAGCCATTAACTTTTCGTTTGGAAATCTCTGAGATGCATGCTTTGGGCACAGCAACAGAAAGTCATTCTAGAAAAGGTATGCCAAAAGAAAACAAACTATAAGATAACTTTTAAAAGGCTCAACCTGATAATTATGCAACGATAATTAGTTGACTTACGCAGTCCCATCTGCAATCTAAGATGTCATATGCACAAGGCACATGATAAGTTCTCCGACAGCTATTTATGTAGCAGCCAAGAGCGGCTCCTTTTTTACCACAGCTACTGCATTTTAGCTTATCAGCTCTCGCCACTTCTGATTCCAAGTTCTTGATAGTTCCACCCTCAAAGAAAACTCGAGGTGTCCTAAAATTGTAAATGTTGGCATGAACAATCTATGATATGTCGTAACATGCTTTACTGCATCCATAGACTAATTCCCATTGAATAGTATATACTTACCAGCTAATACATTTCTCATGAACATGTATGACCTTGGAGAAGCTGGCCACATCTCCTACTATTTCCCTCCCATTGGCATAGTGCAGCAGTGGCCCACTTCCCTACAAAACCCTCCAAAAAGGAACTATTAACAACTATATCAGCTGAGTATATAGATGGATAGGAATCCAGGTTCTAAAACTCACATCTGTTTGCTTAGAAGAATGGCAAAAGGCACACAGATTCTTGTTTGCATCTGATGGATTTGAAATCACGCTTGATTGCTTAACAGAAAGAGGTTCGTCAAACGTAGCTTCCAATTTACAATTGGAAGTGGCTAAATTTTCATTTTGTGAGGTTTTGGATTGATGATGCGTTTCCACACCCATCTCAAATAATCCATTACTCAGCATCTTTTGTCTCTTGACATCATCCCGCTTGACATTTGCGTCAATTCCAACTAATCTCTTTGCTGAATATCTTTCTAAGTTCTGAAAGCATGATCAGTTACCACTTGTTAACAACACTTACTACATTCATCTCAAGAGTTCAGAAATTGAGATGTAAATAAAGCTCAAGCAAATCAGATCAAATTTATTTTATAATATCCATGGGCACTACTATTCAAAAGACAAAAGTTCAAACCATAGTGTAACAAGTTCAAAGCATCAGATTTATGTAAATCACTGCCTCCAGAAGAAGTTATAGCGTAAAAAACCAAGTTGTACTCTCCCTGTTATATTAAACAGAGTCCTACTTTCTATTTTGAAACATTCCTTTAGAGCCTATTTGAAAAATTAAGCTTCTTAATTTTTTGAGTTTTCCGAATCTATCCCTATTACATTAGACTAAAAAGTAAGAAACCTATTAGTGCTTTAAATTAAGGGCATTAATGAAATATTGTTTTATACTAATGAAAACAGAGTTTCAAACATGGACACTTCTATCAGAACAGAGGGCATACAACTTATAGACACAGAACAACACTAGCCAGTGCTCAATTTCTTTCTATGAATCACACACCTATAATCATCAGCTTGATAATCGAACTTAAGGAAAGGACTCTTATTGCCATATATGGGCCAACTATCACAAAGCATATATTCCCACAATAATTCTGAGTTTGGTCAAACATGCTATATTGAATTTTAAACAAATTGAACACTTTATGCACAAGATACAAGTACTGACAATGAGAAATACATCTTGATATGTAATGTCAAGGTCAATAGCCAAGTGAAGCTACACCATTTGTGGACTAGTGAGGTTAGAGATACGTTATAGATGCTTAAAGTTGTGAACTTATAGTCTCACCTGATTGCTACTGCTTGGTTCACTGCTGTTACCATCCCTGTCTTTGGCATCGCCAAAGGAAGGAGGGCTTAACTGTTCCGTCTGAATAGTGCCCATTTCCTCGGTGCCAAGCTTACCCTGCCTCTCAGCTACCACTTGACCAGTTGACCTTTTGGGAGTTGACTTATCCTCGCCACTAAACGCCCTTCCATTTACACTGCAATGACCCATCTTAAACCCTTGTTTCTGAAAATTTTCTGGCGTGGTACACTTGTCCAGCTTCCCAGTTAAATCTACGACATCACTATCACAGCCATTTGGTGTAGGTTGCCCATTGCTAGAATTTCCCTCTTGTAATGTTTCAATATGCTTCTTTCTTAACTTATCATTTCCATTTGATTTTGATGACATGTGCACAGATACCCTACCAGCATCTGGGAAATGAAATAACAACATGCAGCCAATAGCCACCAAAAACATCCTTTAGAGTATAGCTTGATTGAAGGAAATTTAAAAGAACTGAAAGGGTAATGGTAAAACTCCGTACCAGGTTGGCAGAGATTAGCACTAAAAGTAGCATCCAAGTTTCTATATATGGTCACAATATTTTCCATGAAAGGTGCTGACCGTACTTCTGTATCATATAGCCAAATTAAAAAATTAAAAATAAATCAACAAGATGGTTTTTCATGAAGGTTTTCTTACTTCAAAATACTAAATTATTCCCCTGTGACACACATTGCAACATTCTTTACAATATTTAAGAAATCCTTGCTGTTTACAAAATAGAGCAAGGTCAGCTGAACCAATGTTCAAGTCAAAATACCATTTAAAAAAATGAAACACAACATTCAGGATATTATTAATTTTTCCTTCCACTGGGTCTTTTGAGAACCAACTGAAACCAAAAGAAAGGTACCAACACGTGTGGATGATGGGAGAATGTTCTTCAATTCAGTAGAACGTTTAAACAAATAAAAGAAAATTAATGCTACTGCTTTGCTTCCTCAATTATCAAATCCCATTTCTAGTAAGTTACGACATGATTACTTTCATTTTCTTTCCTTCCCATCCAATAAAAGAAAGAACCAAACCAAAGCACAACGACATACCTTTTCTAGAATTACAATACCTATCTGCACAAATCACTCAAAAAATAAAAATAGTAGCAACCTTATTGTTTAGAGAGCTCTTTTCCACGAAATCACTCCAAAGTACTCCTTCCATTCCAAAATGAGTGTCCCTTTGAATTTTTTCATAGAAATTAGGTTGACTTTTAGAACATTTTACTAACACATAAAACTGAATGCCCTTAGTGTCCACATCGTAGTATTACAAGTGAACACTAGGACATGTTTAGTTGGCAAAGCTACATTTGGTAAATTCAACGAAAAAGGACACTTGTTTTGGGGCAAGAAAATTTTAAAAGGGGACAGTCATTTTGGAATAGAGGGAGTAATATTATTCCTACAAATATGTAATATAGATAAGCTGAACTATCACTGTAACATTGTATTCGAAATTCTGTATGTGCCCTCAAAGTAACATCAAATGTTATATATGTATACTATTATAGATTGGGAGTGGTCAAAATGAAGCATCATCATGTTGTTGGTATTGCCGAAATACCCTTAATTCCAAGTACTTTACTATTACTAAATTGTAAATAACTACCCATTATCTCCACTAACATTTAAATACTACCTTAAACTAATAACTTTTGAGGTTTTTTTGAAATATAATAAATTATGAAATGAGAAAATGTTAAAGCAAAAAAAGATGCACACGCATTTGCATGAATTAGTTTGCTGGTCAAAATAAACAGTGAATAACTAATTAATAATTATCCTTTTCCCCAAAATCTTGAACCCCAAATATCTTTCAGATATCTCAAAATCCCTATTCAAAAATAATACTCCTAATCAAGCATAACAAAGCCATAGGAAAAAAGGAGTAAAAAAATACCCTCATAAGGAATTAGTCATTTCCATACCTCGATCTAGATACTGATGTTTACAAACAAGGCATTCTGACTCAAACTGAGACGATCTCTGGATACATAACCTGAACAATCGAAACGGGGCAATTAAGAAGAAAGGCAAGTGGGTGTGAGATAATTTGAGGATATAGAGAACTGGCAACTAACTTGCAGAAAATGTGATTGCAGGGGAGCAGCATTGGTTGATTGAGCATTTTAAGGCTGAAAAAGACCAGAAAATCATGTAAAAACATGAGTAAAAATTACACAATCAATAAACCCTAATGCATACATATATGAATTTGTATGTAAAAAGGACGAGAGAATAGGGGGAAATGTGAACCAAAGAGGGCAAATGAGCTCGAGGGCGAGCTTTTGAAAGTGAAGAACC
This sequence comes from Platycodon grandiflorus, assembly GCA_016624345.1. Taxonomy (NCBI): domain Eukaryota; kingdom Viridiplantae; phylum Streptophyta; class Magnoliopsida; order Asterales; family Campanulaceae; genus Platycodon; species Platycodon grandiflorus. The sequence continues at coordinate 8,976,083 of CM028366.1, read as the reverse complement.
CATGGATTGATAAGTCTTTGGGCGTCGTCCATTGCCGCTGGGATTCCTTTTCTGGATTTTGATTGGACGATTGATACCAGTAAAATTAGGGCAAATCCAGCACAGAGAAAAAGGGTGATTTGAGATGCATCGGGAAATGAGCATATATAGGGTGTAGTGGGCTACATATGCGATTTGACAGGGGTAGCCGGCGTTTTGAATTTGGCGCTCTTTTCTTTGGGAAAAGAGTTCACTCCCGCGCTCTGTCCTTTCCGCCGTTTCCGGTATATTCATCGTCTAAGAGCATCCACACAGTGATACTCCCAATATCAGGCTCTAAACATCTTTCTATTTTACTTTTTCAACGCTTTAAAAATAAATTTATTTTAACAAATACTCTTTATATAACCCTCTAAAAATTAAATATCTATCATCTCGATTAACAAATATAATTATCATTCTATTTCTCTCTTTTTTATTTCTATTTTCCTTCCACAATTAAAATAAAATATTTTATATTTTAAATATATATTCTATAAAAAATACTCCATCCATCTCTAAATTATTGTCTTATTTGATCAAGCATGAATTAAGAAAAAATAATTGACTTAATTATTAATATTAGTATAGTGTGTAATTTTCTTTAATGCTCATATCTATGCGGCCTATAATTAAAGTATGGAGAAAAAATAAGGGTAAAATGATAAAAGTGATATATTAAAAAGAAAATTTTCAAACAAAACAATTATTTTGGAATAAAAAAAAAAGACAATAATTTTGGGATATGTAGTTACTATTCCTTCTAAACCACTCTCTATATTAAGAGAGTGATTTAACTTATTTTAAAGATAGAGAGTTAATAAAGAGAGTCATTGTAGGAGTAGATGAGTTAAAAATCCCTAAAATTAGTTTTAGAGAGTTGGTAAAATACTATCATTGTGGATGCTCTAAGAGCAACCACAATGGTGCTCTCTAGAGCACCCTCTAAAATTATTTATAGAGACTTTTAACTTCTTCAACCCTACAATGGCACCCTCAATCAACTCTCTATCCCTTAAAACAATTAAATCACTCTTTTAATATAGAGAGTGATTTAGTAGGAATAGTGACTGAATTATTATGTTTTTTTTTCATCTCAAAATAATTATTTTGTTTGAAACTTTTTTTAGGACATCACTTTTACTATTTTACCGTTACTTTTTCTTCCTACTTTAATTATAGACCACATACACATGGACATTAATAAAAATTACACACTATACTAATATTAATAATTAAATCAATTATTTTTTCTTAATTCGTGTGCCGAGTCAAATAAGACAATAATTTAGGGACGGAGAAAGTACAATATATTTTTCATAGTATATGAAATTTAAAATTTAAAATATTTTATTTTAATTATGGTGGAAAAATATAAATAAAAGAGAAAAAATATAATGGTTTGTTAGTCGAGATGAGAGATATTTAATTTTTAGAGGGTTATATAGAGAGTGCTTGTTGGAGTGAATTTATTTTTAAAGTGTTGAAAAAGTGAAACTTGAACGGAAAACGAGGTGTTTAGAGTGTGATATAGGGAGATATTATTGTGAATGCTCTAAAGCTGAACTTGTATCACGAAAATAACCCCTTCTTTAACTAACATAGTACAGTATTTTATTATTAATATCACAAAATATATATATATATATATATAATACTCCCTCCGTCCCGGATATATGTTTCTACTTTTTATTTTGAGATGTACCAAGTAATGTTTCTAAAGACTTTTAATTTACCTATTCTTTACCATTCTTCCTAATATACCCTAAAGCTTCATTTAATATAACACATCCCAAAGAAAGTCAATTATTTAAAATAGTTAAACTCAATTAATGTTCATGGGTATTATGGTCAGAACACATTTTACAGCACATCATTAATTATATTTCTTAATTCTTGTGTTTTATCCACTAGGAACATTTATCCGGGACGGAGGGAGTATATATATATATATATATATATATATATATATATTAAGAAGATACTATTTTTAATACAATAATTATTTATCCACTACACTCATTAATATTTATTTTAATTTAACTTATATTATGACCAAAATATCTTTAAATAGTCATTCTCTATAATAATACAAAGTATTTTTTTAGTTTACTTTATTTTGTTTCAATTAAAGGGAATTATTTTTTTCTTTTCATGTTTCCATGTAAAATTACACTTAGTATTTTTGAAGGTAATTTTACTTTTATATAATCAGTTATGCTTGTACGTAGCTACAATTATTTCTTAATATATTTTTCTAGCACTTGAATGTTATTGACTTTTATCAAGTGAACTTTCAACACTATCGATTTATTTTCTTTAAGACATCCAATAAAATATGTATTTTTATTTTCCTTTCCTACTTGTTTGAAGAATTATATTTAATAATTTATGCTCAGACAAACAAAATTGCATTTTCTACAAGAAGTTAGGAAAATATTTCTAAGCATGAAATTTTATTACTAAATTAAAAAAGTATGATTGCATATCAATGCCAATATCATAACTAAGATTCCTATTTTCGTTAAGTCTTATTTTTGTGATATCAATTATAAAATATATGTTAGTTAAGGAAGGGGGGTTTTTCGTCTATATAAACTCAACTTTAGATAAATGTAGTGGATAAGTAATTAATGTAGTAAAAATAGACTTTCACTATATATATATATATATATATATATATATATAACATAATACATACTTCATCCGTCCCCCAAAAAAATAGTCTTACTTCAAAAAATTTTCAACTTAATTAAATTTTTACTAAAAATTATTAAAATTTACTATTGTTTTAGAATTATAAAAATGTTATTAAAAGTATTCTTAATATTGTATAAATCCTTGGAATTCTATTACCTAAGATATAATAAATAGTAATTAAATAGTAATTTGATATTACCTTACATTGACTTTCCAATAAGAAAATGAAACTAATTTTTTTTTTTAGAACGGAAGAAGTATGTGGGGTCCTTTTCTTCTATACTATTGATCATATATATAATAATACAAACAATATTATATACATTATACTAATCACCGAATTGAATCAACTTTATAAAAATATAATTGTTTGTATGAACAGTTATGATTGTTTAAACAATTTTGTTTGAGAGTTGTGCACAACAAAAATATTATTAATCAATGATTCTAAAAACAAGTTACGATCTTATTTTTTCTTGTTATGACTATGTGAAAATTAACTCTGGCAACTAATTAATAAAGTTGTTTGTTTGAATAACAAGTAATTAAACAGTTAAAACATATCAACCAACAAATAGATAAGATGTGAAGAGAATTAAAAAAAGGTTAAGGGAAGAGATTAACACAATATTTAGAGTGGTTCAAATCTTCTTATCCTACATCCACTTTCCTCACAATCATCTGGCTCAACAAGGTCAATAATTCACTATATTCTCTTAATATACAGATTATTGCAAAAGGAAAAACATTATTTTCCTTATTCTAGTTGGCACTCCAACTAGGGCACAATTTACACTGAAATCGGTGGGTTGGTTGACTTGTGTGCTTCCTCGAATAGCAGTCTGATGGAAGCTCCGTTGTAGATTAAGCTCTTCCTTTATTCTCTCAGATATAACTATTTATCAAACAATTATGTATTCTCATATAGTCATTTAATAGATCAATTCTTGGCACAATGCAACTTGATTATTGTAATGATTGATGTCTTCTATGAGGATGTAGCTTCTTGATTATTCTCTTTCTTAATATAGTTGTTTGTGTGGTTCTATGTTTCTTCTATGTTTGATTAGCCACACTCTTAGTTTGCTCAGTACCCTTTTTTTTTTCTTATTGAGTTTCTCTACTCCTTATCTGCACTCTTGTTAGTGAGAGGATCTCTCATTACTTATAGGCACATGTATTGGATGTTTACCGTTAGAAAACTAGCTTAAGTGACGATAGGCTGAGCAACTTGTTTGTATTATTTGCTGTGATGTCGGTCCACTTGTATTAATGCAACTTGTAGTCCATTTGTTTTATCGGTCATTAGCTGTCATTGTTCCTTAAGGATTTTGCAACAGTAACATTCCTTCAATGGTTGTATTATGATGTTGCTTACTGAGTTATATCTGTTTAATCTTCATTGCTATTTTTGTTGCTTGTAGCTTCTTGACATGAATGTTCTTCATAGCTATTTGGAATGTTATGATCTTAAATGTTTGATCATAATTGTTTGTTAAAAACAGTTAATTCCTTCAATCTTCCTGAGTATAGATGTTTTGACAAAACTCTTTTCCAATTTAATTCTATCATTGCTTTTTGAGAAATTATGTTAATCTAATTTTGCAACATCAAAACCTACGGTCCTAACAAAGTATATAACTAATGAGCTTTCAATTTCTTTGCAATGTTCCCACTCCTCTAACTGTCGTCCACTTTCATTAATGGAAGTTGCATATCACACACTCATTTCATTGCTAGGTAGTTAATATGGATTTTTGTTAGTAAATAGAATGTTACACGTGAATTGGCACGCTTTAAATGACATCTTTTTAATTTTTAGATAATTAAATATTAATTTGGTCACTCTACTTTCACCCAAAATTCATTAAGCTAGTCAGAGAGAATGGTCGGGATTTTAAAACACATCTGAAGTTCCAGAGCAGTGTTGTTGTCGCACTTCACTTCAAGAGGTGGCTGAGGCTTACGTTACTTGGTGGGCTTGTTTGAAGATACGAACTTGTGCGCCATTCATGCCAAGAGGGTTGGTTACCTTGGTTCAATACATACATATATAGTGATTACTCCCTTCTTCCCTGTGTAATGTTCCTGTCTGTCGATCACTCCAAAAGGATGGATCTAAATGACAACATATTCATTTCACACCACGTCATTAGGTAGGTCTCTTATATATAGTGAGGTACCGTACGTACATCAAACCCACAAGGAGATGAGATAGGTTGAGAGTCTGATTATAAATCTCGTTCGTAATTAAGCACTAATTAAAAGATAAGACAAAATTATTAACTACTACTACTACTACTAGTAGAGTGCATCAATTCTTTCAATCTAAAATTTTTCTTACATATACATACGTGTCTGTACGAACTACTCCTATTTAGTATTTACCAAGGAAAAGTAAGTGCATTCATCTCGTTAGCATTAAGTCTATCTAAATCTAATCCCCATATATATTTTTTTGAGTTTATTTTTTAAATCTCAGTAATGAATCAAATAGTTTTAAAACTTACTTAATTGATACTCCATCCGTTCCAACCAAATAAATTTTTTTATTTTTTTAAATTAACTTAATTAAAGTTTAACCGATATATAATTTACATAGTTTTCTTTTTTTTTTTTAAGTCATAAAAGTTGTAATCCATAGTATTCTTAATGTAGTTTTTAGTAAATGAGAATTTATTTCTGAAAATATAATTGAAGTATGTTAAATTTTGATTTGATTTAGTTACATGTTGACTTTTAAAAACAAAAATGAGTCTTTGGTCGGAACGAAATGAGTATTAAACTAATTGATACTCTTTGCGTCCCGGATAAATGTCCCTAGTTGATAAAACACAGAAATTAAGAAATTAATTAATTATATGCTGTAAAATGTGTTCTAACGAATATCCATGAACATTAATTGAATTCAACTATTCTAAATAATTTGCTTTCTTTGAAATATTTACGGGTATATTCGAAAAAATAGTAAAAAATAAGTAGATCAAAAGTGAAATATCCCAAAATAAAAAGGAGGAACGTTTATCTGAGACGACAGAAATATTATATGTGTTTTTTAGATCTTAAAAAAAGTGTATTAGTGTCTTTTAAATCTACTTTATTTTATTGACCAATCAAAAACTCAATCAATTGAACATGAAAAATCAAATTTTTGCTTACAAAAGTTAGGATATACTCCCTCCGTCCCTAAATTATTGTCTTTTTCCTTTTTTTGTCCGTCCTAAAATAATTGTCTTGTTTGAAAATTTTTCTTTTTAATATATCACTTTTACAATTTTACCCTTACTTTTTTCCTTACTTTAATTATGGACCACATACACATGAGCATTAAAAGAAATTACATAATATATCAATATTAATAATCAAGTCAATTATTTTTTCTTAATCCGTCTGTCGGATCAAACAAGACAATAATTAAGGGACGGAGGAAGCGCAGTATGTTATACCCAATAACGAAATACGTTATTTTCCAAATGTTATTGAAATAGAGTAAAATTATGAGTCCCTAGGAGCATGTACAACGGTTTGATTCAATCAAATCAAAAATCAAACACAACTCATTAAAAATCAATAAAGTAATTCATTTGATACTCATTTGATTCAAAACCAAAAAATTACTCCAATAGTGGCACAAATTCCAACACTTTTACATACTCCACTATCTTTATCTCCAACCACTTTATATATCCCACCATATTTATCTCCCTTAATTTAATATCTTCTTTCAACTTATATTTACAAATAAATTTGATATTGCATAAATTATTAAATTCAAAATTATATAAATAGTCATTATTAAATATTATTTATTAATTATATTTGAATAATATTTATTATAATTTGATATTATTTATTTATAATATTATTAAATTTGAAATACTACAATAATTTGATATTATTCATAATATAAATTATTAATATTCAATTTATAATATTATAATATTATCAATTTATGTATTATAATTCGAATAATATTCCACGAAAGGCTTGTTGCGGCATGAAAAATGAGGCATGGGAAACATTGGTGTGTTCCCAAACTGCGTAGAATTTGGGTTTTGGAAATTCGGATGACCTCCAAAATTTAGAGCATTTTGGAAATCAGAAAAATTATGGTAATGTGATGATGGTTGGTTTTGTGGAATGTGTTAGGAATTTAACGAGAAGAGGGTTCATTTGGTGTTGATTGACGTGAATTATCTCGATTTTGAGGATTTTTGCTTTTATGAGAGACAGAGCTTTCAGCCATTGATGATGTTTAACTGATAATAAAACAAACTTAACAACAAAAATTATACAATAATAATAGTTATAATATTACTTTATGATAATATTAACAATAATAATAACAACTAAGAACAATAATAATACGAAATTTAACAATAATAATGGTAATAATAAACAATTAACAATAATGACAACTATATTTAATAATCTGCAATATTAATAATTAAAATATTTGAGTAGTAAATAATAATATTAATAATACATTTAGCTAAATAAACAACTTAAAATGGATTAATTAAAAATATGAAATTTGGAGAGAGAGAAGAGAGATAAATTATCCAAAATATCAATAATTTGCAAAAAATTCGTTTGGTGTCCAAATGATGCAAACCAAGTCTCTATTTATAGATTAAAATGTGTACTATTTTTTTATATTTAAAAAAAATTATTTTTTGAATACCAAAACTGCCCAACCGCCCAGGCGCTGACACGTGTAAAGCGATGTCAGGCCCTTTGTCCACCACTTTTTTTTTTTTTAATTTTGCCCCTTAAAACGACGTAGTTTTGAGGGTTTAAAGGCTAATACACAGCCGTTTTGTCTCCTTCTCTTTTGTCCGATTTGTTTTATTTTTTTTATTGGGTATCATCTTGCAATTTTTTCTCTCAAAGCTTTTGATGATTTGCTTTTGATCCTTTTTGATCCTCCATTGTAGGCTTTGATTCATTATGATCCAACGGAAGAACTTCCGTTGAACATGTTCTAAAGAGTACTAAATTTTTTGCACCAAAAGATATATTAATTGATGTGGCAGTTGATGTGATGCATTAATTATTATTTTTAATTTTATTTTTTGTACCATATCAACTGCCACATTAGCTAATACATACAAAAAATTTAGTACTCTTTAGGTACCCATAACATTACTCATTGAAATATTATTGTTAATGAAAATTAAAAAAAATGGTGGTAGCGCCCCCACTCTCCGCACACCCCCCGGCACAGGAGCCACGCACGTGCCAACCACAAATGTACACCTTCAAAAACCCCTCCGCAATCCAGAACCCTAATCACTATCCTGATCTCCTGTCATTTTTTTATCCCTTCCCCTCATCTCTCTCAAATCCTTCCTTAGAGTTCCACAGCCATGGCGGCTACAACATCTGCAACCATCGTGCGGTCAATCCTAGCCATCCGGTCATCCGCTTCCTCTTCCTCCTTTCTGGTTTCCAAGCGCCTCTTTTCTTCATCCCCCTCCATCACCAAACCCCCCTCTCTTTCCGCTTTTGCCTGCCCCGCCCGATCCACAGTATCCATAACCCACTCGCTTCGAGTCTACTCCCCGACCGCAGTTCGCTTGAACCCGATTCGTTGCCGGGTGAACCGTTCCGGAAGCGCGTACTCCCCGCTCAACTCCGGCTCGAACTTCAGTGACCGGCCGCCTACGGAGATGGCACCCCTGTTCCCGGGATGTGACTACGAGCATTGGCTTATAGTTATGGATAAGCCTGGCGGCGAAGGTGCCACCAAGCAACAGATGATCGACTGTTATGTCCAAACCCTAGCTAAGGTCCTTGGAAGGTAAATTCTCATTTCGTTTCCACCCAATACTTTAGATTTCCAGAATGCTTTGGTATTTTACAAATAATATGTATTGATTTACTGGATGATGGCTTTTGTGTATTAATGCTTGTATATAAGTGTAAATATATTGTCAATTTGACGAGCAGTTTATTCATTTCTCTCAGTGTTGGTAGGTTAGCTTTGACTGTAGTTTAGGGTTCCTGTATTTGAAATGTTTGTGTATGTACCAGTGAAGAAGAAGCAAAAAAGAAGATATACAATGTATCCTGCGAGAGGTACTTTGGGTTTGGGTGCGAGATTGACGAGGAGACATCCAATAAGCTGGAAAGTATGTGTTTCTTTTACTCATTCTTGTAAGTACGATCTTTGGTTATTTTTATTCAGGATGTTATATTAATGGATACATTGCAGATATTCCTGGTGTGCTTTTTGTCCTCCCGGATTCTTATGTTGATGCTGAGAACAAGGATTATGGAGGTAAGCTTGTTGATAATTTGGCATTTGCTCAATACTTAATGTTAAATTATTTACCCTTTGATCTCATACGTTTTATCTCAAATGTCATTGATAAAAACTATTTTATCCAGGTCCTTCAAGTTGATTAACAGAAGTCAATTTTTTTAATTTGATCTCAATGGTTTTATCTCAAATGTCATGAATTACAAAACTAGCTGAGATCAGATAAAGATCTGTAATCAAGATCCTTCTAGTGGAGTGACAAATCAAAATGTTTCCAACGCCTTGTGTTATGGTATTTATATTACTTTATGTTTGGTGGTTTGGTTTCAGCTGTAGGTCGAGCCTAATCCCATAATTTAGTGGTCGTTCTTTCATAAGATGTGTATCTGTAAAGCTTGTTAGAATTTTGGTTGTGTGTAGGATGTTGGGTTTTGGTCCATGTATGGGTAGCTTGGTGCTGTGGGCTGTTTGTGATAGCACCTGTGTAAAATGGATGTGCTTTAAATATTTGACTCCTTGGTATAGTTATTATGTTTGTTCTCTACTGATCTGAATCTATGAAGCATTATGTTCTTAATAGATTTTACTTCAAGACAAGAAAATATTTCTGAATCAGTCCATCTTGGCAAAGCTGAATAGTCCTTTATGGGCCATGATCAGCTTTGAATGCTAATGGACTTATATCAAAATGTCTATCTTACTTAATTTTCTGCCTCCTACACTGAAGAGGGTGCAGATCTATACAGACGATGACACTTGTTTTCACTTTATGATGTTAATTTGTAAGTTGGTCCATCTTGGCAAAGCTGAGAAGCCCACTATGGGCAATGAACAGCTTTGAATGCAGATAGACTTGCATCAAATGTCTCTCATAACTGTTCTCGGCTTCTCATCCTGTGGAGTTGCAGATCAGTGGAGACGAAACATAATGCAACATTATGTTTTACTTGATTTCAAGATATGCACTTAGTTGGGGGTGGGGGTAAGAGTGAAGATTGAAATGACATACCTGGCTTCCAACAGAACTGTTAGTAGGAGAAGAACTGGGGAGAATCTGTTTAATTGTTTGCCAGGCATGGGGGTCAGGGTCATTGTTTGAAGTTGATTTTTGAGACAGTCCATCTTGGCAAAGCTGAAGAGCTTTAAAAGGCACTGAGCAGCTTTGAATGCTAATGGGCTAAAATTAAATGCATCTCTTGCTCTTTAATATGCTCTCTTATAAATTGGAGTTGCGGATGGTGGAGATGCAACATGGAAAATCATATCTTACTATTTTCCAATGGGACCTTAGGGCGTTGGTGGGGGTGTTACTGGGAGTTTTGTTAACAGAGTCCATCGGAGCAAAGCTGAATAACCTGAAAAGGCTGTGAGCAGTTTTGAATGCTAATGGACTAAAAATGAATGTAGCTCCCAGTTGTTCTTTTGCTTTTGTATGCATTAGAACAGAAGATAGTGGAGATGGAAAAGGGAAAATTTATATCATACTCTCCTACCCAAATTGGGTGTCCCTTTTATGAATATCTTGTCCCAAAATGGGTTTTCCTTTTTTGTGTGAAGTTACCATATTCATCTTTGCTATCCATCATTTTCCAGTATGCACTTGGACGGCCATTCCTATCATGTCCCAATGTGTGTTTGCAATACTATAGCGTAGACATTGAGGGCATTCATGTCATGTCCCAATGTGTGCTTGCAATACTATAGTGCAAACATTTAAGTCATTCACGTATATGTAATTTAAATTTTTTCAAAGAACTTAAAAAGGTACACTCAGTTTGGTATGGTGAGAGAGTATCTTTCACTTGTTTTTTATGGCAGTCCATCTTGGCAAAGCTGAGGAGCCTGTACAAGGCAATGATCAGTTTTGAATGCTAATGGACTAATACTGAATGCATCTCTTATCTGTTATATGCTTCTTGTATGTATTCGGGTTGCAGATTTGTAGAGATGGAACATAAAAAAATGCATCTTAATTTCTAATCTTTCACTTGTTTATTATGGCAGTGGCAAAGCTGAGGAGCCTGTACAAGGCAATGATCAGCTTTGAATGCTAATGGACTAATACTGAATGTATCTATTATTTGTTATACGCTTCTTGTTTGTATTCTGGTTGCAGATTTGTAGAGATGGAACATAGAAAATTGCATCTTAATTGATTTCTCATCTTGGCAAGAGCGTAACATAGCTTTATAGGGCTGTAGAAAATTGTATGCCATTCCAATTTAGATTCTTGGCTTCAAGGTGGAAATGCAGCAAGTTACTCTTTCCATGTGCTTGTCATGTTTGTTAAGAGTGTATTAATTTCTCCATTCTTGCCACTAAGCCAGATTAATTGGGTTTATTACTATAGTTATAGTCGACACCATGGAGTGACAAAGGTAGTCAGATTGTATGCCCGGGCAGTAATGTGGAACTCAAAAAGTTTAGTGTCAATTCTAGTTTTGAGAATATCTCCGGCAGCACAAATTTATATCCTTATTTTATTGCTTCTTTTATAAGGGTTCTAATATCTGCACATTTTACATAAGCTGGATAAGTTGTAGATATATGGGTGTTGTATTTTATCTGTTTGCTTTATTAATTAGAAGAATGTATTATCTCATGTCTGTTATGGATCTTGTCCTTACGGGTTCTATACCATGGCTTGAAATGGAGACATAATTGCTGTTATATGGTTAAGTATAACTTGTTTCTCTAATACCTTTTTATTCTTCTTTCCAGCGGAGCTGTTTGTGAACGGTGAGATAGTTCAAAGGTCACCTGAGAGACAAAGGAGGGTGGAGCCAGTTCCACAAAGAGTTCAAGATAGACCTCGGTACAATGACCGTACTCGTTACGTGAGGCGTCGTGAGAACATGCGGTAAAATATTCAATACCTGCTGCATGTTCAAAGAGGAAAACATTCAGTGAATAGCTCAGCTGGCACATCTCAAAGCTATATTATATGTTTAGATCATGAAATGAAAAGCCACGGGAATGGTGTCATGTTGCCAAGCTGGGCGGTTGAACTAGGTATCTACCTCTTAGTTGTGGCTGCTCTTGTTCCTGGACCTATAAATATTCCCTGCCCTAGTTCTTGGAGTTTCAGTCTTTTTAAGCTGCATGTTATTACATTTGTAACGGATTTTCATTTAGGTGCATGTTTCCTCTTATCTGTTAATAGTTAAAAAGTGGAACATGATTTGCGTTTGACAGTGGTATTGATTTCCTGGCAAAATTTTTATAGCCAGTAATAGATAAGCTGTGGCTTTAATTTGATTGATTTGAATAATAAGCTATAAATGTGGCGATCTAAACTATTGAAAAAAAAAAGCCAAATTGTGACACGTCCAACAAAACTATCCCTATGCCTTAGGTGTGTCATAATAAAATTGCATTAACTCAACCTTCTAATTCTGGATTCTGCCTTACATTCCCCGGGCCTAACTGGTGCTCAATTTGTTTAAAACTAGTTAAGTACCTTGTGCGATGTACGATTTTAATATATTTTTTTTGTGGAAATTTTTTACAATGCGAGAATTTTTCTAAACTTGTAATAAATAATTAAAAATATTTTAATTCAAATACTTCAATCAAAATTAAAATATTATAGACTGAAATTGAATTATGAATACAAATTAAAATTACATAAAATAATCTTTGCACTGTAAAAAATTAAATAAATAACATCTCATTAATATATAATTTTATTATTAATTTTTTTTTAAAGAATTGATAAATGAAAGATTAAAATTTGTTGTCAAAAAGTAAACTTAAAATTGAAGATGGCACATCAAATAGGAAAATGGGATAGCTTACAAAAAATAAAGCTTCGCCAATCCAAATGTAAATGTGAAAAAAATTGAATGTCACCTAAAATTTATGCATTTAAAAAAAAAAACTATTTTTTTAACATTCAATGTAGTGCGTTCAGGGAGGGAGGGAGAGGGAGAGATCGAGGGGGACCAGTTGCCACGGATCAGGGACATGTTATTGCACAACCGAAGCTTTTCCAGTTCTCCACCGTGTGACAGATTATTATTATTACAGTCAAGGAACTCACAGGCTGCTCATAATCTATGCTTGAGAAGCGGAAGAAGAAGAAAGCACTGAACATACCACTAAGTTGTTCGGCCAACGCCTACCGAACACCATTAGGGTTGTTCAAGTAACGGCAATTAGGTTAGATTTTTTAATGACATTCTTGTAATAATTGTTGAGGGGTGTACTTATAGGCTTTGGTGTGTGAATAGCCCCACTCTTTTCCACATTCACATTTGCGTGATGCTCTAATAGTCATAGATGACTACCCTCTGGCATGAAACTATTCTCACGCCTGACTAAATTACCAAAAGAGGGTTCTCCTGATAGTTTCTTTACACCACAGGAACACAAAACCGTGTTGCCGAAGACTTTCAAATATCACTGCCATTTTCCCGTAATTTGTCAAAGGATTTTCTGGATATTCACCTCCTCCACATTTGCTGCACTGTCTGCTCATGCTTCCTGTGTCTGCATATCTTTATCAGCTGAATTTATAGTTTTGCCAACAGCACCTTTCTCTTCAAAATCATCATGGCCTTCTGGAGGGACTGCTTCAAGTTTTGAGATGTTTGCTCCATCACTGGAGGCAACTTCTAATTCATCTATTTCTACTGAGCTCTCAGCTCTGTCATTGTCCTCAATTGAGTCGCTTACCGAATGGGTTGAGTAATTGTCTATTGCTTCTTCAAGATCATCGTCAAAGGTTTCATCAGAAAATGATTTTGTTTCTTCTTCATCTTTCAGCTTTTGAAGGCTTAATACGGCAGCATTTGTAGCCTGTTCATCATATATTAAGTACCTGCAAAGAAGAATAGGAACATTGAACCAGAAGAATCGATATGTGAATATTGATGGAATATCAGTAAGTGCTTGAACGGCAGCAAGACCAAGATTCTTAAAGCATTGGCCTCACATTGTGTACCATCTTAAAAGATCTTGTAGTGCCAAGAATCATATAACACCAGTATTTCACATTCGGACATAACTTTGGTATGTCAAATCATACGGTGCATGATAGCAATAAACCATGATTCCGAGAGGTGCAAAGACAGCGCTGACATTCTCCAAAGGTCCTTTTGCCGGTGCCAAACACGTGTGAGACACCGCAGTCTTAGACACTTATCAAACACGATTCGAAGTATCATAATACACTATCAGTCCCTAAAAAAGAATCACATTTGGAAAGTTGAACTTGTTTATACTGTACTTTCACTTTTCTATATTTTCTCTAACTTGCATTAAAGGTATACTGTTTTTGTTGCATGCAATGATAGAGAGTTGCCATGTTTTCGAAAGGAAAGAAATTTTTTTAAAAAATTAATAAAAAATTATGGCTTAAATTGAAACATTCTCTTTAGGACAGACTAAAAAGGAAATTATGACTCTTTCCTTGTGGGTGGGGGTTAGGGACGGAGGAAGCATTATCTTTAGCTATAGTTCAGTCATGTTGGGAACTTGGGACTCGTGTAAACATTAAAGGTTTGATGGACAGTCTTCTTTGAAGTGATAAAAACTCATCACCCCAACTAGTTGATGCAAATGACAAATAGGGAAAGCATCTGATATTCCAACTTGAACGAACAATGCCTTGATGAATGTTGAATGTTATCTTGAATAATTGTTTTCTTTTTATGTTAAATGGAAGGTCATACTTAAATGTGAAAGTGTATATATGCTTTGATGTGTGGGGTCGGATTAATTATGGATTGATGACTACATTTACCACAATAAGGCCTTCTTATCTCTTCCTTATCCTTGAAGAACCCGAAAAGAAGGTAGCAACGATAACTAGTTGATTACGGGACAGTTCTTGAGGTTCATATTGATCTATAATGTGCCTCCGCATCTACTATTGGGTAGACCTCATACAATAACTCTACAGTATCTTTTGGTTTATTTTTATCTGACAATTTTTTAGCGTCGTACATCTTTTAGAGGTTTTCTGTTCACGTGTTGCTGCTTCTTAGCTTCCAGCTTATGGAGTCATGGGTCCCTAGTTCCTGCATATTTATTCCAGCGCATGGGTGTTGTAGATCTCAATTTTCTTTCTAGATTTCACCATTGGGTGTTAGAGAACCCAAGGATTTGTTTCGATAACAGCACAACTAGCAAAAATGAAATAAATGATGTCAAAAGTAATCACCAACCAATAACGTAAATTGAAAGTATTACCTATTTAGATCTAATCCAACAGAAACCAAGGCTAATTTCATGCGAGATATAAGGTCTTGAGAGGCATTAATCATTTTGTTGGTTAAGTATCCGCCGCACCTCGCTATTTCGACCAGAAATTGTATTTCGATGCTAAACTGTTGCAAAACACAGAAAATCGTGATGCGACAAATTCAGCAGATAAGTTACAAGGAAAACACAGAATATGGAATGAAGCACACAGATTGAGAGTTCCACTTTCAGCAACTTTTAATTGAAAGGAAGTAGAGGAGATGGTATCTTCTCTGACTTCTCTGATGCTGGAATGTTCAACAAATGAGTTTTTGGGAATAAATGAGCAAGTGCTTGAAGTACGAGTCAAGTGAGTTGCTCCTGTAGTATGAAGTCTTGTGTCCTGTTCGCCAGCGGGGATGCCCTATATATCCTTGTAAATTTTGGTGTCTTTGACCTCTTTCTAGTGCCATTCAAGAATAGAAGCCTTAGCAGAAACGAGCAGGGCGTTTGACCGTGTCTTTGTCTTGGAATCAAATACAATAGTAAAGGAAGAAATATTGGTGACAACAGATCAGGAATTTGTGAATCAAAGAAATCTGAGATAAAGTATCCCTGCTGGCTAATAAATTTAAGTCACACACAGGTTGTTCCCTTCTTGAAAAAGAAAAAAGAAAAAGAGAGAGACTAGAATAGTTTCATTCTGTCAGAAGGAACAAAAGTAATGGGGAGACATATGATCCTGTTCAAGAAAAATTATGTTGAAGGGGAATGGAATAAAGAAGATGACATCAGATAAATTCACAATAGATTAGTAGAGATTAAAACCTACTGCAACCAGGGCATTGATTTTAATAGGTCTCAATGGTGACATTTGGTATGTAAGTTGGATAAGACGGCGCACATTGTGCTTGTAAAAGTTGTGGTGCAGTGCAACACAACTACAGGAGGGTTGAAAAGTTTGTGACGCTGATTGTAATCAGCTAACGAGGAAGAAAGCCAAGCAGATATCAAAACAGACAACAATGTAATCCAAGTGCAAAATAATCTAGCAGGATATATTCCAGCATTTTTAGAAGCAAAAGAACTTCACCTGCATGAATTTTCTATGCTGGTGGACAGCTGAATCCTCATCAGTAATCATCCAGATTTTGTTGCTAGTAGAAATCCAATCAAATATGGACTCAACCACTTCCGCCTGTAGACCCTTCAACCAGTCCACTTCAACAGTGCTGTCTTCAGCAAGCTTTTCTACTTTCCTTAGTTCCAAAAATAATACCTGACCATAACATTCCAACAAGAAACACATAAGCCAGCATCTCAATTAGTCAACCGCAATCAGCTGATGATCCAAACCTTTCAGTTTTGTATATTTAGTTCCCACCACATACAACGAATGAAAATTTCCCGAGCCCCAAAGCACAAAGTAGAGAATTACTTAAACTATGAAATCCGGATCCAAATATTAAGCTTAGATATTGCAGAGATATGCTATTTATCGATTCTTAATGAGCTGAACTGATGACATCAGAAAATTACTAACTATGAGATTGCTTTGCTCTATTTTGCTTAGCCTCCCCTTCCAGCTTTGTTAGAATCTATCAGTGTCAGCCAAGTGACACGAATGCTTACGCAAGGAAAGTGACACAGCTCCTTCTTACTAAGGTCATTAACACTGTCATTTCTTAAAGTACATTTTTTTTTTCCTCAAGCAACCATTACCCGAACTTAATCATCCCCCAGTACCATCTTCAACCATATATTTAAAACTAATCCTATTCTTTTACGAGGACAAGAAGGGAATGAAGTATATCATGCTGAGAGAAGAGACGTGATGTCTATGACTGAGTAGTAGAAATAAGAATTTCTTAAGATTATTACATTTCTGGCATGAAAGGAGGTGCAGATTAACAAGGGAAAAAGTTATGGTCCCAAAAATATAGTAAAAGTAATCTGATGTCTGATAGTTCATATGCATGACATATAAGTTGGTATGCATATTTGGATTTGTTGGGATCACTAGCATTATTCTTAACTAATGAGTAAAAGATGGATTCTTTGAAAATGTAAGAAACAAGGTGAACATACAATCAGCCAAAACAGTTTAGAAATTTGTCAGCAATTGTTATAGAACTTCTGCTTGAAACCAACAGAATACCTAACGCATAGTAATACTTGAAGTATTTGTTGAGACTTACAGTGAACTCTGTAATATTATAAAAAAGGTGGTGGATAGCAAGACTGAGTAGGCCAGAATAGTCAAGAAGATCTTTTATTTGTAAACTTCGCTTGAAACCAAAAAGATTAAGGGGATTAAGTGGAGTCACGAAATATTCCTTTGTAGTTGCTAAGAAAAATATATATAAGAAAAATAAATTAAGGAACAAAATATGTGGATCGATGATTAGTGTTTGCGGCCTATAAAACATTTTTTAAGAACATGTCATAATCAGATCTGCAAGTCAAGCAGAAGAAAGGTCTTTTGGCACTTATCAGTTATCACCAAACATAATGTGCAGAAGAATAGAACTTCACAGTAGAAAACTACAGCTGCCTAGATGTTGTCATTAAAACCCAAAACATGTGAACAATCTGAAAAGGCTTCACAAGTGTTAAACCTTCCAAGTAAATACCAATAAAGGCTTCAGAAGTGTTCCTGTACAATTCTTTTCTAAGAAGTTACATTGCTTACCTGATAAGAACCTGAAGGCATTTGATGCTGCAACATTTTAGAATCAGCCTCTTCCTCGATGTAACCTGCTGGATTAAGTCTTTGGTCATCCTCAAGAGAGATTGTCTCATGTATAAATTGCTTGCAGAAATGAGTCCTTAGTCGACTGCTAGTGTCTTGAACGGCTAGTATGCAACTATCAATTTCAAACTTCAAATGATCAATGTCCTTGAAGACATTTCTGATTATGCTGGAGAGGAAATGTACAATTGTTGATAAATTGGCAATAATAGAGACTTTCTGTGCCAGTGACTCCGCCAAATTGATTCTTGAACCACCATTTTCTGCGTTTTTTGGGCTTTTAGTAAGAGCTCTTTCAAGCATGATACTGTACTCGGAAAATAGATCCATGAGCGCTTTGAGGATTGAGCTTTCCATTTGGATAGAAACTAAAGGTGATATGTCTTCTGTGATAGCCTGCAAAGTTTAGATAATAAGAAATAGGAGCAAGTGAAGCTGGGAGAAAACACAAGGAATCACATTTGAATGCCTTGATTAATAAAGCATGTGATAGGTGAAGTTGAGAACTCCATGTTGTACCAATTACAGAGTCACAACACACCATTATATTATGAATAAGGAGCAGCATAACTGCATTCCATTGTACGACTTCAAAGTAAGAAGTGAACGAATAAACCATCAAAATGTGATCTTCCAGTTTGTTTGAAATGGGTTATTTTATACTGCATACAACTTTGTTCCTTGGTCCGTTAGTTTAGTTTAGTCACATTGTGCTCATTTACTCGATGAAAAGAAAAGGAAAATAAAAGAACAAGAAACTGCAACCGCATATATACATTACCTGAAACCTAGAAGCACGATAAAACTAAGGCGTTATTTGACTCACATGATCAAAATGGTTAATGCAGCTCTGAAAGAGCAAAATCACGTGCCAAGAACTATGCAGCAGCACAACAGGCTTAGGCACTACCAAACATGCTATAAGCCTATAACCAATATTAACAAGTAATTCCAAAACCTAATAATATGAGGAGAGAATTGAATATACCTGCAGTAGTGTTACAAACTTCCTGCCGCTATTAGTGAGCAAGCAATATTCTGGTTGTTGCTCAACAGCCATGGGAGAGCTCCCTTCAGTTAAAATTCCTAATACAAGATATCTGCCCACAACCCAACTATCCATTGATGTGAAGAGACGGATAACTTTCTTAAAATGATCGGTGTGGATCTGTAGAACTTCTTCCATGCAAGGAAGGATATGTCTTATTAAACACGGTCGCAACACCATTTTCTGAGTTTCTAAAAGAGAGCAATATGACACTGCAAAGTTCAAAGCTTCCACTGCAGCTGACAATCCACCAGAAATTTCTATAATAGATTTAACATATTTGTTGAAACACGATGCAAAAACTGCAGTTTCTTCACAGGCCCAATCCTCAAATTCTGAAGCATAGGAAGAAGTTTCTCCATATAAGACCAAAAAACTCCTTGCTGCTTGTGAGATCATTGAAAATACAAATTTCGCTACTTCACGAATGTGTGCTCCTTGTGGAAACGTCTTTGAGTACTGGAAAGCATGTATCCCGCTCGCAATGCGAGAGTGGTAATACCTAAGCAATAATGGAGTTGCAAGATGATTGACACCAAGCCTGCAAAGTCCAGCTAATGCCTTTTGCAGTTCTGCTGCCGATACTCGGGGGTTCTCAGCCTCCAATGTCAGCTGATCAATGAGCATGGCCTTCCTTTCCGATATTGCAGATTTATGAGGCATCCAGACGCCTGGCAAACGATCTTTCTGGAACTGCATGCTTTGAGATCTTTCAGCTTCCATCTCGAAAATTAGAAGAGCTTCATCTAACCTATGCTCTGAAAGAAGAATGTCCAGGACTTCTGGAACATCATCAGTGTGATTCTTTAATATGCTTGTCGAAGGAGGTTCATCACTTAAAGGTTCTTCCGAATCTAAGTTGACCGTCTCCTCTGATAGAATCTTTAGATTAAAACTGCCTATGAGATCCTCGACTAGCTTTCTTTGAGTTGTAACATAATGCTTCAGTTCCAGCACTTCATTTTTGATAACTCTCATTTCTTTGAAAATCCTGCAAATATGACAAAAAAATGTCAAACTCTACTTGCTAGTAAAACATGAAGGAAGAGCAGGCTGCTGGATGACATAATTGGTACGGGGCTAGTTGTCCATTTCCGGAAAAGGAAAATGGGTTAATAAACACCTTTTAGTCATGTCTCCATCAAACTTATACACGTGGTATGGAGGGCACCCTAGTCATCCTAAATATGATAGGAGTTTAGGTAATAAAAGAGGCGATCACCTTGCGTCTTTCATGCCAGCGGCAATAGGATACAAAGACCAATTTGCTTCCCAGACAGTAGAGTAGCAGAATATAGCACCAAGTATAGAGGAAGTCATGCCTGAGGTATAATGCATGATTAAGCCCCTGCTTTGCCCCTAAGAGTACCCGGGTATAATAGTAAGGGGTAACAAGAATTGAATAAGGAGCTGATGGCCATCTTGGCGTGTAAAGCGATTGTTAAAGGAGGTCTTTTATAAAAAAAAATTATATTTAAATGCAAGTAATTTACAACCTCAAAAACTTGGAAGAAAATAGAAATATCTATGTAGCTTTTACAGGAGTAAGCCTAAAGGCCTAAAACAATATCTCAAAGCAGTCCTAGGCACCAAGCCAGTCTGGTTGGACAGGGAACCCCACTATCAGAATTTGGGCGCAGCCTGAGCAGTGGCCTCATTGCTCTCTAGGCCACACAAAATTCATAGTCAGGCGCCTGCTGCCCAAATGCTCAATTGCTAACAGGGGCCCAGTAACTCAGGCTGTTGGTGCCTAGACATTCTGGGCCAGAGTGATGCTTAGGCCGGCCCTTGCAGTAACAATGGCTTAAACCATCAAACAAAATAATGTGGTATCAAACCAAACTGATCTTTGTATGTTTTATTTGGTTCATTTTTAGATTTGGTATTTTGGTTACTATATGAGAAATGAAAAATTCCCAGATCGATATATTGTGTTCTATAGATATGAGCTTCAAGCATCGACTTATATTCTCCCTCCGTCCCAAAATAAGTGTCCCCCATTGACTTTAGGGGACTCTAGGTGATTTTCCTTTCCTTAATATTTTTTTTGTGGTGTTAAATCAATGGGCCTCATTTGTTTTGTCACCTCACAGTCATTAAGGGTATAATAGTCAAATGGCTTTTAAGAATATTTCTATTAAAGGAAAGGGGACACTTGTTTTGGGACGTCCCAAAATGAAACAGGGGAAACTTAATATAGGACTGAGGGAGTACAAGTTAAAAGGAAATGCAATATATATTGCAACTTCTGTGCATAGGAGGAAACAACGTTGTAGCGGTAACCCATTGCAGGCCTGCCATTTAATAAAGTTCAGATATGCATCAATATGCTATCAATCAGCTTTAGACATTAATCATTATAGTGGCAGAACAGTACTTCTGTTCTTCCGATGAAGTTCAGATATACTTAGCCAGTCTTTGAATATATTTCAGATTTTCTGCCGGTAAATCATGTTATGAGCCAACATGAAATTGTCTACCCAGCCCTCCAATGTGTTAATTTATGTAGAAAAATCAAAGTTCCCTTTCATTGAAAAGGAAAATCAAAAGACTTGCAAGGTGAAAATTGAGTCGTCAAGACAGAAATAACGTGATTGGCTTATTTCCTATTTCACAATTTATATAGGTTGTACGGTTTAATTTTTCCAAATAGAAAAAACCAGGTTGGTTTGCAAAACAAACCATTTACACCCCACATAGATATGACCAGTTAATGGCAGCTTCAAACCACCAAAAAAAACACCCCCTTCTGATTTCCAAGGTGGCATACAGACTTTAACACTAGAGGAAGCGCCTCTCAAGAGAACATCAGATTCAGTTCACAGTGAGAGCAGGGTCATAACATATTCTACTTAAATTCCTTAAAGTATCGACCTACCTGATGAAGGATGAATAATTGGAAATGATGTTCTTCTGAAATTCCTCATCAGATGCCTGCTTCAGCTCAAGTAGTTCTGAACAAAGACGCTTGATGCCCTACCACAAAACATGAACAAGCATATAAAAGTGCATATGAAGGTATCTGTAAAATAAATAGCCAGAGAGTGTGACCAAAGAAATTGATTTAGGTAGCCACTGCATGAGGTAAAAGTAGTCATATCATGAATTGCATTAAGAAAAGCAACTTGTGCTTTCAGTAAAACCTTAAGATAATCCCTGTATTGGAGGACTACAAAAGGTCAAAAGAGTGGTAGATAACTTAATAAAAAAGAGAAGTGGAATGATTGGTAGATAAGGAGATAAAAACATGTGGAAGAATGTGCGATGAATGTGTAACAGACTGAGATTTTCAAGTGCACTGGAAAATGCAAGAAATCCGGTCATTGCAAAATTGAGAACTTTATAAGTACAATTTATGGATCATACTGATAGAATTTGGACTTTCTGTGATTCTTTTTAGAGTGTGAGGAACTATAGAGAAGGAACTCCAATCACATCAACTAAGATGAGCTACAACTCTATTCATCTGAACCTTTGTCCCAATTAATTGGGATCAGCCACATGAATCCTTTTTTGTCATTCTACTCTATGAAAGCAAGATTCTCTATTCAACCACGTACATATGTATCCTTTCTTAATTATCTCTGTGCACATAAGTTGTGGTTTACACTTTTTCCCTACCTTCAGCATTTCCACTAATATTTGAAAAGCTCAATTATATACTCTGAAGAAACTCAATTATATTTTTCCCAATAAAGAGAGAAAGGAATAAACGTCATAGAGAACAAATAAGTAGCCTATCTAATGAAAATGTTTACTTGGATCAAACTGTGCAGCTTTTGCCGTTGAACAAAGTAAAGTATAACCCAATTAGGGCTGCAAGCTAACCAAATGGTTCGTGAACTTAGCTCGGCTCGGTAATGGCTCGGTTTGGGCTCATTCGCAACGCAAACAAGCCAAGCTCAAGCCCAATATTTAGGCTTGTTAGAAAAAAAAGTCAAGCTCAAGCTTGGGTATGTTTGGCTCACTAAAGCGGCTCAGCTCATTTATGAAATATTAGGAATAAATATGTACTCCCTCTGTTTCAAAATAAGTGTCGTTTTAACTAAAAAAATTGTTCCAAAATAAGTGTCATTTTAGGTTTATACTGCATGTTTTGCCTAATTTACTCTTCTCTTCTCCCAAGTCCCAACAATTAATCATCTTTTCATTAAATACTTTATCTTCTCTCAGTAGTTTTCTCCTCTTAATTTATCTTTCCAGCTACTCCTAGCACAAAAATTAAGGATATTTAATCGGGGTATATTTGTCAACCTACAAAATTTCTTAATATGTGTGCACAACTCTAAAACGACAATTATTTTGAAACGGAGGGAGTATTTATACAAGATATAAGCATTTTTATTGAAGTTATAAAATGCTTAGTTATATAATTTAGATATTTTCTTTTATATGCTACATAATATAACTATTTTATTGCTTTATGATGTTAAAATATACTATTTTATTAATTTTTTATGAAAAAAGTATTTAACTTTTTAAAAAAACTTAAAGGATATAATATAATTTAAAAATAAACAAGCTAAGCTCGTTAGCTCGCAAAAGAGCTAGGCTCGAGCTCATCCGGTTAATAAATGAACCGAACTTAAGCTATTTTAAAAGCTCGGTTATTAAACAAGCCAAACACAAACTGACCAAAGCTCGGTTCGTTTGCAGCCCTAATCACATGTACGATAACAAGTGAACCAAACAGTTCGTAAACTTAGCTTGGCTTGGCTCAGTAAGGGCTCGTATGCAATGCAAACAAGCCAAACTCAAGCTCGAATAAACAAGTTTGGGTATGTTCGGCTCGCAAAAGCTCAGCTTGGCTCGTTTATAAAATATCATAAAAATATTTATTTATACAACATATAAACATTTTTTATTTAAGTTATAAAATATTTAGTTATATAAGTTAGATATTTTCTTTTATATGCCACATAATATAACTGTTTTATTGTTTTATAACGTTTAAATATACTTCTATTTTATTAGATTTTTATGAAAAAATATTAACATTTTCAAAAATTTAGAGGATATAATATAATTGAAAATATACAAGCTTAGCTCGTTAGCTCGCAAAAAAGCTCAGCTTGCTGTAAGCTCGGCTCGAGCTCATTCGGTTAGTAAATAAACCAAACCAAGCTTTTTTTAAAGCTCGTTTATTAAACAAGCCAAACATAAACAGACCAAAGCTCGGCTCGGCTAATTTGCAACCCTAAAGGCCTAAACCCAATAAACTGTAGAGAATAATAATTCTTGTAAATAATGGCATAGCATTTCCATTGATTGGAAAACATATTTATAGGGTTACAATACTTGAGTTACAAGTTAACCTAATACAATAAGAACTAGGAGAAGAGTTACAATACAATATTAACTAGGAGACCTAACTAATAGGGAGAATATACCAAATATAATCACACTTGAATACAAATATATGGAAGAGATATTATTCTCTTATATGCCCCCGCAAGTTGGATCCCCGGGAGGAGAGGTCAATTTTGAGTTGGAGATGTTGAAAGCATGTGCGAGAAAGCGGCTTGGTAAGGGCATCAGCGAGGAGCTGGTTGGCCGAGGAGACGTGAGATACCCGTAAAATACCGTCTTGGACTTGTTGATGGATAAAATGATAGTCGAAAGCAGCATGTTTCATGCGAGAATGAAACACTGGGTTGGAGCAGAGATTCGTAGCGCCGACATTATCACAATAGATGACTGGTTAGCGTGAGGAGGTGACGCCGAGCTCACCGAGAAGAGAGGTGACCCAGCGGACCTCGGCAGCTGTTGCTGCAACAGCTCGGTACTTGGCTTCATTCGAGGAACGAGCAACTATACGCTGCTTTTTCGAGCTCCAGGAGATGGGGTTTCGACCAAGGAACACTATGTAAGCACCCGTGGAGATAAAATCATCTTTGTTACCTGCCCAGTAAGCATCAGTGAACGCATGAATGTCGAGAGGACTGTCGATGAAGAAAGATGTCATGATCAATGGTACCACTGAGATAGCAAAGTAGGCGCTTGGTGGCGAGCCAGTGATCCGAGGTGGGCGATGCATAAACTGAGAGAGCTTGTTGACGACATAGGCAATGTCCGTACAGGTGAGAGAGAGATACTGAAGACTCCCGACCACCGCTCGGAACTCAGTGGGGTCAGTCAAAGCAGTGCCCGACTGAAGTGTGAGAACCGGTAAGGTCACAAAGGGTTTGGCCACTGGGCGAACGTCAGACATACCAGTGCGAGCAAGAAGGTCAATTATGTATCCTCGTTGGGAGAGGAGAAGCCCAATAAACCGAGGAACTACTTTCACGTCGAGGAAGTAATGAAGGTCGCCGAGGTCTTTGAGTGAGAACCGAGCAACGAAAACAGTGATGAAGTCCTGCACTGCATTGGTATTGTTGCCAGCGATGATGATGTCATAAACATAGAAGAGTAATAGAAGGGTGATGTCGGCCTCGTTGAAGATGAATAAGGAGGTATCAGCCACTGAGTTCGTGAAACAAGCAACGAGGAGGAATTGGCGAAATTCATTGTACCATGCTCGGGGTGCCTGCTTGAGACCATAGATAGCCTTTCGTAGTCGACACACATGTTGCGGATGATCAGTGTTGACGAATCCCGACGTTGAGTCATGAAGACTTCCTCGGTGAGGGTTCCCTGCAAGAAGGCATTGTTGACATCGAGTTGACGAAGATCCTATCCCCGACTGATCGCAAAGGAGAGGATGAGGCAAATCGTGGTGGGTTTGACCACCGGACTGAAGGTCTCATGGTAGTCAACTCCTGGTCGTTGATGGAATCCTTTGGCGACCAAGCAAGCTTTGTACCTGTCAATTTTGCTACCAGCAGATCGTTTAATCCAAAAAATCCATTTGCAACCAACAATATTAGGGACCCCTGTGGAAGGTACTAATTCCCAAGTACCATTGTTGAGGAGGGCAACATATTCCTCGCACATGGCTTATCGGCACCTGTTGTCTTTGAGGGCCTGAGTTACACATGTTGGTTCAAGGTCGGTGTTTAGTTGAGCGGAGAGGCAGAGTTTGTTTATGGGTTTGTGGATGTTGTTTCTGGAGCGGGTAATGATGGGTGAGGTGCGAGCAGTGGCCTGGGGTATGGGCTGATGAAGAAGGTTGGTGTTAGGTGGGGCGACCTGTGAGGACTCAACAAGGTCAGGGTTAGCTATGTCAGGCGCCGAGGTTTGTTTAGGCGAGGTCGTGGGAGGGCATCATTCAGGTCGCTGCGAAGACTATCTGTCGATGGTGTGTATGAAGCCGTGAGGATATCATGAGGTGGTAACTAGGTAGTGCGGGTTGACTCGTCACGTCGGGGAAGACCCAACTCGACCTGAGACATGGGAAACTCAGACTCGACAAACCAAACATGGCGGGAGATGAAGAGCTTTTGTAAGACCCCGACTTTATTTTATCTTATATCGGGTATTAGAATCATTCTAGAGTTCTTTGGGATTTTTTAAAATTTATTTGGATATGTCTTGGGCACTAGAAGACAGAAAATTTGGATAAGATTGGAAGTTGGATAAGTATCACGAATGGATAAGAAAGAAAAGAGAAAGGATAAGATCAAAACAAGATAAGATCAAACAAGTGGATAAAGATGAAATCGGATAAATTTAACACCTCGTGCTTGGCTAGATAAGTCATCATGTTGAAATTTTTTCTTGTGATGACACCTCATGCTTAAGTATTGACTCATCAACAAGAATGATGAGTCATCATTTAAGGATTTCTCTTGTTACGACACCTCGTGCTATGATTTGATGAGTCGTCGTTGTGGGCTCGACATGTGGCAGCTGCTATGGTGACTCACCTACTTACCTTAGGCCTATATAAAGGGCTTGAAAATCCTTGTTGTTCATATACTTTTCACACACAACACACTAAAACACACACTTCTTTCACTTCTCTCGGGTGTGAGGCTCATTTGGTGCTCGGGTATTCATAATTTGGATAAACTGATTTCCGTAGAAACGACGTGTTCGACGAGTAGATCATTTCCGGCGAGGCTCGTTTGATGCTCAACCACTCAGAATTTGGATAAACCGATTTCCGTAGAAACGATGTTTTCGATGAGTAGATCATTTTCGGGTAAAGTTTAATTAAGGAAAAGCGCTAGAGGTAAGTTACTAAACCCTCGTTTTTAAATATTGCATAATAGACTAAAAATAGTTCTCATGCTATAAAAGACAAGTAGTTCATATACTATTTGTAAAAGTAACACGTGCTTGGGATAAATGGTTGCTCAAAAGTCTGGACGAACCAACTCTGTAGGAGCGATATATTTAATAAGAGAATCCTTTCAAAAATGAGGTAAGTTACAAACCTCCTCCTATTTTAAAGTATATGCATGATAAACTAAAGATAGTCTCGTGCCATGATCATATGTGTACTAGTTATTAGCAAGTGATATGATTAGTGTGTATTATATGAACTGTCCCTAAAATATTAAAGAGACACATTAATAACGTTATAATGTTATAAATACTATGACATACAGTGAAGTGGACATGAAATGAGTACGGGATACAAAGTATCACGTCACAAATAATGGTTAATATGATGATAGTAATGGGATCTATTGTAAAACAGGAACAAAGACAGTTTAGTAAAGTAATGATAGCTGCTTACAGATAAATGTTAAGGGCTATGACATGTGATATGGTATATGCAGAGAATAATAGCATGTGTATGTGACTAGTAATGTGCTTAGTATTAACAAGCACTACGACAGACTAATTAATGGCAGGTAAACATCTACTTGACCATAATGATATGTGTAAAGAGTAAATGACATGTATATGAAACCAGTAATGTGCTCAGAATAATTAATGGCAAGTAAACATCTGCTTGATCATAATGATATGTGATATGTTAACATGCACTAGAAGTAATTATTTTGTATATGTGAGCATGAGATTAATACAAGTAAACACCTACTTATTCATAAAATTAAAGCATGATAGCAAGTAAACATCTACTTGTTTATGATAATGAGAACCAGTAATTCGGGAATGTATTGATGCATGAAATACATGATGAAAATCATGATGCACGGTGAAAACGTGGACAAGTTATACATGATGAAAATCATGATGCATGGTGAAAACCGTGGACAAGTTATACATGATGAAAATCATGATGCGCGGTGAAAACCGTGGACAAGTAATGGTCCTACCACCGGCCACGGTAGAAGGTAGTCCCATGTCGTAACCAATAGGGCGACACCGGCATACTACGATCCCGATTGTCGTCGATAAATAACGACAATTAGACGCAGGGAAAGGGCTGCCCGTTGAGGTGGAGCCACCCATGGTACCAGTCATGAGGAAAGGGCTACCCGTAGAGGTGGAGCCGCCCATGAAACAAGTAAAGGTTTCATTCAGGAACTTGCACTGCAATGGCAGCACATGTACAGACAAGAAAAGTAATGATGGAAAGTAAAGAAGGATGTGAGGCATATCTCGACATTTATAAGATCTTGTAAGTTATACATTATATGTTAACCATGTATGTCGGTTGGTCGTGGTCTCCAACTGGTATGGGACGGTTGGCGGCCGTTGAGCCTCGATATTGCATGGTATTATAATGTGTTTTCATATGTATGAGGTGGTCGCGGTCTCAACGGTATGGGACGGTTGGCGGTGAGCCTATCATGCATATGGAATTATCTGCTATTGTGATATATTGCTTTTAACTGAGATTAGATGTAAAACATTTTTATATCTTGTGTTGACATGCTGCATGATCACATGCCATGTAATTGCATTTAGTAATTTGCTGAGTCTTCGACTCACTCTGTGTTTGTTTGTTTTCCTGAGGTTGGTAAGCAGATAGAGCAGACGCTGTGGGATATACAAGAAGGGATTTGTTGAGATGCTGTTCAGGACAATAGCTCTATAGATCTATGTAGCGATGGGATAAATACGTTTGCTAAGGTTACGTGGCATAGCTACGTATGTATGATTAGTAGTTGGCACAAGTTGTCATGCCATTACACCCAGCTGTGTAACTCTGATCAAGTTGTTATAAGATGTTTCGAGATCAATGACTCGAGACAGTAATATATAAGATGTTGGCTTGAGAATATAGATGAGCTCCAATTTTTAGCAGAACTTTCACGGCTAATTATTGTTACAGAATTCAGACCACGCACCGACTCGGGAGTCCGTATAGGATTTTGGGTCGGGGCGTGACAGCTTTGCACTGGTCGGGTTGTAACAGATATATACACTTTGGGTAAGGGAGTACCCGAGGAAGACACAGGGAGTCGAGCGAGGATCAAGCTTGTGAGTAGTGTGTGGTCGCAACCAGGGGTAGCAGAGACATCCAAATGCGAGTTTGTGGTAGGGAGAGAGCATCTGAAGTGTGGGGGTGGACAGTCGATTTATGAGATAGGTGGCTGTGAGGAAGGCATATGACCAGAAGGGGAAGAGAGGCTTTGGAAAGTAGAGATAGGGCTGTTTCGACAATGTGTCGATGTCGACGTTCAGAGAAGCCATTGTGCTCGGGTGTGGGGGGGGGTGAGGTGAGGTGCGAGATGCCATTGGTGGCGAGGTATGTGGCTAGGCCGGTGGATTTGGCGAGACCAGTATATTCACTACCATTGTCCTGAGTAAAGGGTGACTATCTTGTGTTTGAGTGGTTTTCGACCAGGCCTTGGAAGCGAGGAAAGATGGATACAACATCAAATTTCCTTTTGAGAGGGTAAAGCCAGATGTAATGCGTGTAGTGATCAACGAAGATCACATAGTATTTGAAGTCATCAAATGAGTGAATAGGCGAAGTCCATACATTTGTGACTTTTATTGCTTAAACACACATTGCAAAAATATGACTTAGCTCGAAAATGCTCAAGAGCAAAACTAGACTCAATATGTACATATTTATAGGGTTACAATACTTGGGTTACAAGTTAACCTAATACAATAAGAACTAGGAGAAGAGTTACAATACAATATTAATTAGGAGACCTAACTAATAGGGAGAATATACCAAATATAATCACACTTGAATACAAATATATGGAAGAGATATTATTCTCTTATATAAACAGTACTTTGGTCTGTGGAGAATTGGTAGGCGGCGCAAGCAAAGGTCGAGTGATAGATATTACTACCTGTGAGTTACACCAGATCTTAAATTAACCGCCAAGCATTGAAGTCAAAAGGCAATCACAAAAGGAATCAGATTTCCTATTTGGTACAATGTGAAATACACAAGTTGAAATTTGAGACCATGCATGTTTAGAATTAAATCCTGCTTATGATATACACAAGACTTGCATCTTAATAAGAAGGATCCCGGCCCACCATATTCAACTCCACTCCATTAAAGAAGGTTTAGAAGAAGAAAAGATAATTTTATTCATCTTGACTTTGTGTATTTATACAAAAAATGGGAGAATTACATGGGATTGAATTGACTGATAATAAGCACAAATAAATATTTACAAATAATACAAATGATAAGAGTAACTGTAATAGCTAATTTTGAGGAGGAGATATTGTTTCCTTAATATCCATTCCACTCCACCAGGGTAACTAGTTCTGAGTTGAAATCCCGAATTAATAATGCACGTCCTTTTCAATTGGCATCTCATATAACCAACCTGAAATACTCTCCCTATTCTAACTAGTGCATTTTATCTGCAGCTTTGAGGAGTAGTAATGCCATTTATATTCGAAGAGGTAAGGACACTGTATTTAACACGAACTCTTGACTCGTTGAGCAAATTAAATTGTAATAATCCATAATACTATCATTTACCATTGTCGCCAAGATGCAGAAATTACTTATCGTGATTTACATTTTACCCTAAGTCAGTAAGTCATAATCATGTCTACACAAAATGATAAGTCATACAACCAGTAAAAACCTAGCTCTATGCTCATATAGTATAACAATGATGGAATGTATACAGCAGAGGGACTATACCTTTCCGGTCATGGAATCAAGCTCAGACTCAACATCATCGTTGTCGGTGGAGAGATAAGAAGAATCCGAACTGGTATCCCCGCCGTCCGTCAAGTCACCGTCTTCAATATCTCGATTATGCTCTCTGAATCGAAACCTTGACGCCGAAGAAGAATCCGGTTCCATGGCGATTGGCGATGCAATTTTGCAGAGAATTGGGAGCTTTCAAGGTGAAAGCGTGTGGATTGTGGAAATTGACAGTGGTTTTGTGCCATTGTTGTGTGAGAGCTTCGATTTCTTCGTTAGATGAAGCAGAAGAGACAAAGAGCGAGAATTTTTTTGGGATTTTATTTTTATTCTTTTTGCAGTCAAGACGACGGTTTCGAATAAATACATTTGGAGGGAAATGGAGAAAAGACGGAATGGGTCACAACTCGCAAGGAACAAATATTGATGTATTAGCTCGTGCGATGCATGATTTTAAAAATAATTAACATAAAGCTATCATATTATTGTAGTGAATTGGGTTTTAGTAGTACTAGTTAATAGAAAATTAAGGTTATGAAAATTAAACTAATAATTAAAATGTAAAATTACAAAAAATGAAACAACATTAAATCAATGACAAAAAATTATTCGTTATTGAAAGTATATATAATATTTGTCATAATATCATGTTCCTAAAAGTTGATTAATTTAATTTTTTTTGTAGCATTTTACAATATAAATATTTATATATATATATATATAAACAAAATAGATGAATAGTTTTGAAAATAATTGAAAAATTCGTGAAGAAATAAATAATTATAGTATAGATATATACAAATTAGTAATGAAACATTGTGTGTTAGAAGCATAAGGTCAAAATATTGAAAATATACAAATTAATAGAGACTTTTAAAAACAATGAGATAAAATAGCAAAATTAATATAGAAAAGAGTAAGAATCAGGTAAAGAATTAATGATGTTTGTTTTACATGGAAAAAAAAATTAACCTAATACTGTTATGTGACAAAGTAACTTCTACTTTAGTAATACTTGCATTACCAAATGACAAATCACACACTCACGACTATACGGACATTTCAATCCACCTATGCAACCAAACCTTCTTATGTCCGCAAAACACCCCTAAAATACGGAACCATGTTAAGCTTGGAAAGCTACCCAACTTAAACCTCACCCCTCAAAGTTATAGACTTATAGGTTACTTTAGAGCTCATTTGATGCAGCGTTTATAAAATATAATA
Source organism: Platycodon grandiflorus (assembly GCA_016624345.1). NCBI lineage: Eukaryota > Viridiplantae > Streptophyta > Magnoliopsida > Asterales > Campanulaceae > Platycodon > Platycodon grandiflorus. Next base: position 8,943,949 of record CM028366.1, on the reverse strand, counting down.
TTTTAAAAATATAGAATTTTAAAAAATGTAGTGTTTTAAAAGCGCAGGTCTTTTCTTATAAATGCATTTGAGATATCACTTCAATACGCAGTTTTTTTTTTCTAGCAGCGTTTTAAAACCTATGTTTTAGGAAAAAACTGGATATTTCAGCGTTTTAAAACACGTTCTGAAAACGCTGTTTTTTCTACCGCAGTATAAAAACACAATTTTTGCAAATAAACTGTGTTTTATCCCTGCATTTTGGCCAAAACGCTCGACCAAACGGGCTCTTAGATCTAAAGGTCATTCCGCTAGCTATACCATACGGGGATCCATTTGAATTGCTAGCTAAAGAACTCGAAGTTGTATTTTACTCATGCCTAGAGCTCATGCCATTGAGCTACACCACAATTGACTGGTAGCCAAGTGGTAATGAGAACCGTCCCCGAAACCTATAAGAAATGAGTTTGATTCGTATAGTTGTAGTCTTCAAACAAATAAATAAATAAATATAAAAAAATGAGAGAAAGTTAAGAGGGGATAAAGAATAGGAACGGAGCTGAGGGAGAAAAATGGCAAAAACAAACGGAGGATAGAGAGAAAAAAGAAAAAAAAATTAATGAACGAGGCAAATTTCACTTTGTTTTAACTTAAAACTCTATTCATAAGTAACATTAATTCTTTAAAACGCGATGAGCCCTCGCTCTAACCAAGAAAGTATTTAGTAGTTTTAGAGCACTATATTATTAATTGAGTTGGTGCTTGATAGGTGACGAGAAGTCATAAAACAAGAGAAATGTTAGAGCCACCTAAAGAGTACAAAAAATGTTACACCTAATGACATGACATCCAAATTCAATGTTGGATTTTAAGCAAATTTTTGGCCAGATGTTCTGTACCATAACGCAGCAAATGTTTGATTTAAAAATCTAACCGAAATCCAACATTAAATTTGGGTATCATGTCATTAGGTGTAATATTTTTAGTACTCTTTAAGTGAATGTAGCATTGCCCCGTAAAACAGTTGAGGTAGAAGTTGTAGCAATTGCTATACATAAAAACAAATAAAAAAAGTTCGAAAAAATATGGATTCATGCCTCATGGTTTCTGCCACAACTTTCATCTCAGTTGTTTCATGACTTCTCATCAATGATAAAACATCAACTCAACAATTTCGCGATGCCACAAAATATTTTCTCATCGTTCTATTTTCCCTTGTCTCTCCCTGATAAAACAATTAAGCTTGTGGCTACATTTCCAAATGCGCTAGTGGTCATTGAAGTAACAAGATATAGAGACCATGTCAAGTCTATATCAATAGGTGACTCAGTAAGTAGAGTTAGATACACAAATTGGGAGGTCTCACGTTCGATTTCTTAAAATAATAAAAGAAAAATAATTAAAAAATATATGATGTACTCGTAAAACCAAATCTAGATATTCAAGTCAATATTTTAGTTCCTGAAAAAATCAAGTCAATAATATCACACCAGAAACGATATGATACTATGTTCCTGTCCACAAATAAATTAAAGACATGTGAACTGTATGATGGAATTTGTTTAGTCTGAATAAATACTTCAATTTGCGATTTTTATTTTTTATTTTATCTTGTAATGATTGAATAAAAGTACAATATATAGATATATATAAAGAAAACTTTTTAGAACTAATGAGGAAGAAAGTAAAAATAAAAAAATCACGAACCAAAAAATCATCGATGTTTATGAATATGATCATGTCAAAATAAATACGGGTGTCATGTCAGATCCACGTGTGTAGTTAGAGCCCGTTTGTTCGCGCGTTTTGGCCAAAACGCAGGGTTAAAACGCAGCTTATTCCTTAATTTAGCGTTTCAATGTTGCGGTAAAACGGCGTTTTCAAACGCAGTGCGTTTTAAAACGCTGGAATTCCTAGCTTTTAAAACGCGATTTTAGGGAATAAAAAGCAGCGTTTTGACATAATATCCCAAACGCATTTATAAAGAAAAAAGCCGCGTTTTAAATAATCTGCGTTTTAAAAACGCTGCATTTTTAAAACGCTGCGTTTTTAAAACGCTACACCAAACGGGCTCTTAGTCTACAGGTAGGATGTCTCGTCTTTTAAAAAATTTGTTGTGGACTGCGTGGACTTCAACTGGTAACAAAGAAAACACCGTTAGGAAGTGTCGGGGGGTTTTATCCGACTATTACCCTTAGACGTAAGAGTCAGTACCGTGATAAATATGAGGAATGTAGTTTGTGTTTGGAAAACTAACTTCTAATGATCACTCAATGGTAGAATAAATGTGTATATTGATGGCAAGTTTTTAATGCAAACAGATAGTGCAACGGTATATTTTTAGGAGTAAATGTGGCTTAGCCATAAATAAAGGTGATACCTGCTATTTATAGCCGAAAGTGACATGTGAATGGTGTGCATTTATCCACTTGATTTCTTGGGATTTGACTGCTCATTAATGAGGCAAATGCTTTGTCTGAATAAAGCAAATAAATAGAAGCTTCCTTCTTGGGAGGAGGAAGAGCTCATAAATGATGCTGTAGCTTCACAGGAAGGAATGTCTTTCTCCAATGAGAATGTTTTGCCTCTTCCAGGTTGATGATTGACATGCGGTGGACAATTAATGTTTGATGTTAACTCCTATCCGAGGAAAGGAGATGGTCGCTATCGAGGTGTTTCCAGACGACAAGGACGGGATATGTCGGTGTCTTGGACCTTTCAAGATGATAAGTCTGTGATCTAGGCTTCCTATGACCAAGCTCGGTATGAGGACATCGGTTGACGGCCTTGACTGTAAACCTTGGCTGCTCCGAGGTCTTGGTTATCCTTGTCAACGTGGATCTCATGACCCATATAAAATTGGTATGAATGACACGTACAATGAGAATTTGGGAGGATCCCATTAAAATACAACCTGGATCATTTTGATGCTATTCAAGACTCACGAGGATGGGAAAAGCAAACTAAAAACCTCAATATAATGAAGGGTCATGTTAGCTTTAATGTTCTACTTTTAAAAAGAATATTTATTTATTTATTAGATTATCATATTTATTGGTAATTGTATAGTCAAAGAATCTTGAAAGATGAGTGTCTTTTAAATACTTTATAGTTAAAGGGAACATATTTCAAGGACACTATAAAATTTAAATGATTATATTTCATGCAAAATATTATAAAAAGTACTATTCCGTAAAAAGAAAATCAACATTGAAACAAAATAAGAGAGTTACTATTAACACAACCATTTCCTATTAGTACACCCCTTAAATTAAATTACAAAAATGTCATTATATTATTAGACATAAATATCCTTTCTCTACTAAATATATTCACCCTTGTATTAAGATATCTCCTAAATCTCTAAATACACCACCTAACAATTTATCAAAGCACCCACCTAAATCTCAATTCTTTCCTACGTTAACTTCATTATACTACAAATTTTTCACTTCATTTCGATTTTTTTCATGCATTTTCTGGGTCGGGATTTGTTCGGCACTGGTCTGCAGAACACCACAGTGGTGTTCGGTAAGTACCTGTAGAACATACCAGTGGTGTTCGGGAACCACCTACAGAACATACTAGTGGTGTTCGGGAACCACCTACAGAATATACTAGTGGTGTTCGGGAATCACCTGCAGAACACCACAGTAGTGTTCGGGAAGCACCTGCAGAACACCACAGTGGTGTTCGGGAAGCACCTGCAGAACAGTTGGGGTTGCAGAACATCACAGGGATGTTCGGTAAGCCCTTGCCGAACACCACTGTGGTGTTCCATAAACCAGTCCCGAACACCACTGTGGTGTTCCTTCAACCAGTCCCAAACACCCTTCGACCAGTTCCATACAATATAACGAAAATTAACAAAACCCAGCAAATAAAATGATATTCAATGCACAAATTGAAACGATTTAAACTTAAAAATAGAGGAATTTCATACCTAGAGCTTTCCTCATTGTGAAATCAAAATTTTTCTTTGTCTTCTTCTTCTTCTTCCTTCTTCATTCTCCAAAATTGCTGGGTTGTTTTTGGGGAGTTTGCAGAACGGAGGTGTTGAGTTTGAAATTTTTTTTTTTTTTCTTATACGGAGGGGAAGGCTCAGTATGTTGCGGGAAGAAAATGTTTGAATTAAGGTGGTGTATTGAGAAATTGTGGTGGGTGTCAAGTATATTGGGAAAGAAATAATGAGTTAAGTGAGAGGGGTAAAATAGAAAATGTTGGGTGGTGTATTTAGAAATTATGTTGGTGTAAAATTAGTAGAGGAGGTGTATTAAGAAAATAGGTGTATTAAGGGGAAAATGTGGTGTTAATAGTAACTCTCACAAAATAATAGTACCTGGAAGAGGATCTTTTTAATACACTAGTAAATGCTCTTATGCAAGACATTTTTTTTAAATGGGTAAAATAGTGAAAATGGATAAAATAACATCATCTTGAGGATACAAGAGCATAATTGTGTCTAAAGGTCAGAAATAATGATTCTGCAAAAGAGGTATAATATTACGAGCTCAAGCTTGTGATATTTTTATAAACTTTAGTGTTAGTGTCGTCAGATCGAATTTACTAAGATCGATCTACATTTTTGTCATTTTCTAAGTAATAACATGGATATTTCAAATCATTATCAACTTAACAATATTAAACCATTAAACAAGACTAACACTAAAGGTCGTAGGAATATCACAAGCTAGAAATCATAATATCATTTGCCCTCAGAAATAATCATTTCGTGAGAAAATTTCTTTAAATATAAATGCCTTGGCTTATTTTCATTATGGGTTAAGTTGGTTAAACACAAATGCCTTCACATTTCCGTTAAAGTTATACATTAATTAATTACTCTTATTTTTTAAATAAAGGTACGTAACACGTGCCCGACCTAAATTAGCTTTTATTTCTAAATGATTGTTTTTACAAAAAATTACTGGTCGGTCTACTTTCTGAAAAAAAATTTCTCTCCAGTTCACCCTTTTTTTTAACCGCTAAAAGGCACTTTAAGAATTTTCTTCTTAAAATGCTCTCAACAACATCATTGCTTCAAATTTGAGGTTTGAATTGATGTATAAATGATTTCATGTTGTTAATATAGTTTTTCCTCATGTTTGAGTATCAATTTCCATGCATAGAAATGAATTTGATCACAATTTGATCAAATTTAAATTTTTTGAGTTCATCCCGTTGTTCTTTATTCTTGAGCTGTTTTGACCACTTTAATCTATGTTTTAAGCTTCGAATTTGTTTAAAATCAATCCCATATTGTTATCCTAACTTAGTACCACATTTGTGCACAATTTTTCTACAAAAAAAAAAAAAACTATTTTCAAGATCCAAATCGAGCTTGACAGTGTGCTGTTCGAAAACAGAGGGAGATGTTCTTAGCTAATTTTGGGACTTTAATCAATGATTTGAGTTTGAATTTTGTATAATATCAATACCATACTGTTATAGTAAGTCAATACCATGTTTGTATGTAAATTTTCCAACAAAAAACAACCATTTTGATTGATTTTGATATTATATTAAATTAAGCATCGGGATGCCTTTAATTCGCCAATCACAGTATGCTGGGCAACGCAACGGGAATCGACCTGCCCGGTCAGGTCGCAGGGGTCGAGGGCACAGTGTCCCTCGTGGGGGTTCAGGGGCAACGCCCTCGAAAGGTAAACGAAAATCAAGTTCCCTCCAGCGGTTGAAATTTAAACGGTGCCTTGGTTGCTCATCGCGATGCCTTGGTTGCTTATCGTGATGCCTTGGTTACTCATAGCGATGCCTTGGTTACTCATCGCGATGCCTTGGTTACTTATCGCGATGCCTTTGTTGCTTATCGCGATGCCTTAGTTGCTCATCACGATGATTAACCCACGCGATGCCTTGTATTACTCATCGCAATGCCTCGGGTTACTGATGTGCGCGTATTTTTTTTTATTAATGCCATAATCGTCTTTTCGCCCCAAAAATGACTTTTTTCGATTTTAAAAAAAGATAAATAGACTGAAGCGATTACAAATGTTTAAAAAAGGGACCGGCCTGTAATTCACCCTTGTTCTTATGCTAAACCCACAACTCAATAAAACACCTTCTAATTAATTTCCGACAAATCATCCTAATTTTCATTTCCTTCTCATTTATATTTCCACTTATCAAGCATAAATCACCACAAAAACTTAACATTTCATTCAAGACATTAGTTTTTTGTTTAGTACTACAATAAAATTTAGGAATAAGATAAGTTTCTTTATTCTAGGACGAAATCACAACATTAAATTTGTACGTACATAGGAAGAAACGTGTGTATCCTACAAATTCCACCCCTAATCTAAGGAGTATCTACGTACACGGACTACTCTTTCATTTTAACCATTTTCGTTTCGTCACGACAAGGAAGTAGGTGGGAATTACGTTATTTTTTTCAATATATTGTGAGGTCAAAGCTCAAAAGCCATGGCCCTTTTAAAAAAAAGTCCTAGAACGGAGAAACTAAACAAGTCTTTTTTTTAACCAAGAGGAGCATCGTATGTACCTAAAATGAGCAATAAAAGTCCTCCGGATACAGGCTGAAACTTAAGCCATTCTACAACCTCTCTCTCTCTCTCTCTCTCTCTCTCTCTCTCTCTCTCAAACACACACATGTACACACACTAAAAAGAGATCAATGAAAGCACTAATCAAACATATTGTCCCGGTCGTCGTCGTTTTCTTTCTCGTCGGAGCCTTTCATGGAATAGCCGTGATCAATGGAGAAGAATTAACCGCAGATTACTCAAAGCTGACGACTATTTTGATTCCTGGTTTCTCATCTACTCAACTGATATCATGGTCTATACTTGACTGTCCGTACTCCCCATTCGATTTCAACCCTCTCGATTTGGTCTGGCTTGACATCACCAAAGTAATCTCTCATCTCTAATTTTCTCCCATTTAATTAATTACTACTTATCATATATATAATCCTTTCTTTTTAATTAAATCAATGTTCAGTTTTGTTCATGCATGATTATAAATTATAAAAATTTATACTCCTTTTGAAACGATGAGAATATATATATATATATATATATATTTTACTTGAATATTTCATCTTTATATATTTATCAATAAACTTGTAGTTCGGTATTGAATCTTTAGCATGTCCATGCTTTTGTTGCCTGTATAGGCATAGCCAAATTTCTTCCACTTACAAATTAATGTGTAAGTTCAAATGAGTGATTAAGTTTGAACCATAGTTGCAAGAAGAGGGTCCGGTCCGATCACGTCGTTGCTGTGTTTGAGAAGGGTGTAAGTTCTTGTACAAGTGTGTGCAGTGTTGATATCTCGTCATTGGTACCATACACCAAAAATGCTACAAATTAGTAACTTTGTGAAGCAATGGTACATTTGCTTATTTGGTGTATTTTGATTGGATCGTAATATCATGTAGTGGGTAGGTTAACCTTTGTTGATGATGGATATCATTCCATTTGGAGAAAAATGTCTTTACCTATTTTTTATTTATAATTTCTAAATTATTATTTCCTTGCCCCCTATTTTATTTTAGAACATTCGAAAATAAGTGTTTCTTTTTCATTTTTAGAAAGACTCCTTAAGCAAATTATCTCTAATACCATTAATGATTGTGAGATGAAAAAAATAAAATGACATTGCTAAAGAATAATTTGAAGGTTCTAAAAGAAAAACTATATAAAGTCAACTATTTTTTTAAAACCCGTGTAAATTCAACGACAAACATTTATTTTGGATTGGAAGAGATACATTTTACAATAATAAATCCTAAAGATTATTCTCCCATCTTATCATTTCTTACAAACCTTATGCATTTTAATTTAATTTTCTTTGATATTCTCACTTACCTACCAAAGCCGTTTTGACACAGTTTGTAAGTAATAAGGTAAATGGAACATGTTTCATTATTAACCCAAAACTTCATTCTTTCGATTATTTTAGGCCTAGACCAAACCACTGCCCTCAAGTATATTTCTGATCTATGGCGTGGGGTCTCAAAATATCCAACATAAAGTCAAAAAACCACATTTTTCAGGAATTTCGAGTACCTACTAAAGCTTCGTACATGCCAAAATTCAAAGGCAAATTACAAATAAAACGATTGCTTTCAGGCTATCTTTGAATACTTAATTTTAGAGCTCGGAATTAAAATTGGAAGAACAATATAAATTTTGTGGAGCTCAATTTGTTGATCTAATTTCAATTCTAAAACTTGACATTGAGTAGCCAAATATAACCTCATTTTTAACTTTAAGAAAACTAAGATATTATAAAACATATATCAAAGAAAAAATAAGATGGAGATAAGGGAAACAAATCTAAAGGCAAGTTAATTGGTTAATTAATTTTAAAAAACTATAGAGATTTTAACAAAAAAATAGACATTATTTGAAAAAGACATTATAAAAATTAATGTTCTTTTTTTTTTTTTTTCGTTTTCCAACGTAATCCCCAAGACCGAAGTTTCAACGCTAATCCTTAATGTACTGATGTAGTGATGTGCAATGACAAATGTGAATAAGGTTCGAAAACTTACTAGTAAAACTATCAAAATATGTCACCCTTATGTAAATAGGAATAAATACTTTAAAAGGTAACATTTTTACATGTCTTTGTGTTTTGCCTAATGAAATTGATTGAGATAAAATAAGCGATTATTTTACTCAAGTTTCAGCTTTTTGTATAATGAGTCAAATATAATAGTATTATTTTTGTTTTAATCAAAAAAATTTATTATTTTATTTTGAGATATTTCACATAAATGATTCACTATAAAAAAATATGTTTACAATACTTATAATTTTATAACTTTATCCTCCACATGTGCAATAAAAATACTATTAATTATGTTCAAATATTTTTATAATTATAATCTACATATTTTTTAAATTATTAAAATTTTTAAACGTGAATTATTTGAATAACAAGGAGTATATATATATATATATATATATATAATATAATGACGGTCCAAGGAAGTAGTTAGGATTAGGAATTCCAATTGTTCAAATCCTACTTTTTCTTGGGGAAAAGCCATTGGCCCTTTTCAAAATCCTCAAAACGGAGAAATCAGAAAGAGTGTAAAAAGAGTCTTAAAAACAGAGGGTGGTGGTGGTGGGGGGGGCGGACACGTATTTGAAAATCTGCCCATATTGGGAAGCCGCCCTTGCTTGCAAAAATCAAAATCAAAATAAAAAACACAAAAAAATTTGCTCTTTTGTCGCGACAATTTAACTCTAACTTCCAACTGAAAGTCAGTCAATCTCTCCTTCTCTCTCTCTCACACACACACACAGTGAAACAGAGAGCGCGAGCGAATGAGCACACTCATCAAACATGTCGTCGTCTTCTTCTTCCTTCTAATCGGAGCTTTTGATAGAAGCCCCGTCGTCAATGGGGGCGAGTTCACCGGAGATCACTCCAAGCTATCAGGCATTATAATTCCAGGTTACGCGTCTACTCAACTGAGAGCTTGGTCTATCCTCGATTGTCCCTTCTCCCCTCTCGATTTCAACCCTCTCGATTTGGTCTGGCTCGACACCACCAAAGTAAAATCCCACTCTCCTCATTTCTATTATCTCCCTTCTTCTTACTGCTAGTTCGTTATGCAATAATCGTGATTCATTTCCCTGTAATTTGAACAATGATGAATGAGATTTGTACTAAAATGAAATAAACCAGAATGACCATATTTACATACCAAACGAACACTTGGTATCTCTCTCTCTCTCTCTCTATATATATATATATATATATATATATATATATATATTTAACTATGCAATTGTATTTTCATTCTCAATCTTAAGTTTCTATGGTAAGTGAAATTAGTTATCTAGGACTGTTCTTTGAGTTTCTTCATATGATGCTTTTGTTGCTTGTACAGGTAAATATGTGCATATAAGCCCCTCCGTCTTCATTTTGACTTTTTTTTTTGGTCAACTCGATTAAACTTTGACAAAGATTTATACATATTTCCCTGTCCTTACAAATAAATTTCTACTCAAGTCTTCTTGGTTACTTTTGGAAATTTTCATTTCACATTTAAGAGTTGTGTCATAATGAACAAGGATACGAATGAATGAGGCTTGTGTGTTCAACTCGCACTGCACCAAACTGAATGGCAAAAAAGGATTTATGTAGGTGAACTCAAGTAATTGGGACTACGGTTGAGTTGTTGTTAAGTGAAGAGTTGTGTCATGCATCCTCTCGTGATGTGAGGACAAACATTTAAGTTAAACAGCTGTATGCACATCTGTTATATGATACTATACACTAACAGAATTTACACGTGTCAATCCAGGGAAGATCCTAAACTGAAATATTACTTCCTTTCCTATAACATCTACTAAATTCAGACTTGAGGGTACATGAGAAGAAGTAATAAACTATGTACAAGATGAATTTGTAATTATCTTGGAATATGGTAGAAGTAGCCACGGTAAGAGATAGCATGAGAGAAAATTGCCTAAGATGGCTTGGACATATATTTCGTAGTTCGTAGGGCAACCAGTAAATGGGTTAGGAAGAGTAATACAAATGCCAATGCTAGAGTGATATTATCAGCATGACAAACTAGAGGTCGAATTCTTGTTTGGATTTCGTTCTTTGCATTTGTTTAAGGCAAGAAAATGGGTAAATTCTTGTTTAATTATCATTTATATTATACATACTCGTATCAAGTGAATGTGGAAGCTTCAAATTGAGACAAGAGAATTTACAATCTAGCTTTTGCTACTTTGGCTCTGCTTGAAGAGAGCATAAAGATGCAATCCAAGGTGAAATTAAATTGGAAAATCAGAGGCAGAGCCTTATAAGGGATAATGATTGTAATTTTTAAGAGGGTCGTAAATTATGAGGATATTAATATAGCAAGAGAATTGGGACCTAATGTTTTTGCTAAGTTTGACTACTCCTTGATTTGGTGATTATGACCTCTGCTATTTGTTATTGGCTTATTTCTTTCCTTGCACCCTCACTCGATCCCTGATTAAGGCTTGTCACATGTTTAGTTTGAGTGGATTTGCCCTCGTATCTTTGGTTTTGTCCATTTTATGCAATATATTGCCATCCTGCCACTTATTTCTCTTTCATTATCTGATATTTTCCGTGAATGATAGAACAAGGCTACCATCTATTTTGCAGTGCCTTTCTGCTATGAATTGCTGGCTTAAGTGCATGATGCTCGATCCTTACAATCAAACAGATCACCCTGAGTGCAGGACCCGCCCTGATAGTGGCCTTTCTGCGATCACAGAGCTTGATCCAGGTTATATAACAGGTGATTCATGTAGTATTCTCATCTAGATTTCTTATGTTTCTTCCTTCATTACTACTTCTTTTGCCAAAAATATCATGTTCAGTCGTTTTCCAGAAATAAAATTGGACTGTTTGCCAGCAAGTGAAGATTAGCTTCGTGTTGGTTAGATTTGACACCTGATTCATTTATCCAAGGACACTAGATGATTTTTTGTTGTACACTTGTACTGACTCATGCTGGGACAACTTTGTAAGTTATGCTTTATTGTTACCATTCTGTATGTTGTTCTTTGACATCACAATATTATGTTGAAATGTGATGATATAAAGTACTAGTTTGACACACTACAAATTATTCTAAGATGGTACACGAGTAACTCAAATCTGCTTTACGATAGGTTTTGGTGCTGTGTGAGCACATCTTTTATGTCTAATAAATATCCCAATCTGTCCTCTTAGCTTTTTGAAGAGATTGCCTTTTGCCAGCATTTCAAACTTCCATTTTTTGGTTGCAAGAAATATCCAATACTCCCAGTGTATGAGGGTCTCTAATGCTGTGTTTTCTTCTTTTGTCTTTAAAGAGTCTGGAGTATTTTCATGATTAAACCTGCAATTGGTGATTCACACCCTTAATTGTTTCTGCATTTTTGCTGTCCTTTACTTTAAGCAGCAGTTACCACCATGTTATTATGTGCGCAAAATTGACGTTCCTAACAGAAATAGATCATATTCTGGGTCCTGATTTTAATCTGTATGGGATTATGCCCAGTGTATAATTATCATGCTACAAAAAAACTCGATGAATGGCGTGCTTGGATTGTTTTCTTGCTTCATTTTATTACCCTCCCTGAACAATGAAATATGGTCCGTAGGTCCTCTTTCTTCAGTGTGGAAAGAATGGATTAAATGGTGCATTGAGTTTGGAATCGAGGCAAATGCAATCCTTGCTGTTCCGTATGATTGGAGGTTGTCGCCATCAAAGCTTGAGGAGCGGGACTTGTACTTTCACAAGCTAAAGTTTGTATATATCTTGCATATTCTTGAGAATTCTACTTTTACTTGTTATGATGTCAATATCTTGGAGAATTACTTATTCCTTTTTCAATTTGATCATCATCTTCTCTAGTCCTTTGAATGAGGTTGACAAATCCATGCAACTAAAGTATCACACAAAGTTGGACAGTGAGACCTTTACTTTCATAAAAGAAATTTGTCCATGTCTTATATATCTTGTGCACTTACTTTTCATTCGCTATATGAACTGTGAACGTTTATTTGATTGATTTTAGTCTCTGGAAACCAGTACCATTCCGAGTCGATCCAACAAGAATGATAAACCTGAGTACTTATTTCTACCTCATCTGATTAAAGTTTGATTCAACAACTTTCTTCCTTCTAGAGTTTCTTGAAGGATTTCTTCATTGGGATGGTGCAGGATGAAAGTTAGCCTTCGAATAATCTTTGTTTATGCATAGTCATTGATAACATCTCATACTCAGAATTGGAATTTGCCTATCCCTATTTTCAATTTGGAAAAGGAATTGAGATTCAGAAAGCTAACTCGGTTTACATTGTACTTGTGTCTTGTGAGATTCGTTTTGCATGGAAGGAAACTTGTATTCTTGTTTATATGCCCACTCTTTTACCTTAGATCTCTTGGATTCAGGATTTTTTTTTGTCAGTTTGGTGTTCTGATTCTCTCTGTTTCTTGTCGCAGACTTACTTTTGAAACAGCTCTTAAACTTCGTGGTGGTCCCTCAGTAGTTTTTGCCCATTCAATGGGTAACAATGTTTTCCGCTACTTCTTGGAGTGGTTGAAGCTAGAAATTGCTCCCAAAGGTTATATCCAATGGCTAGACGACCACATTCATGCCTTTTTTTCTGTTGGTACACTTACCCAACCTGAAACTTGATCTATTTTTTGAGAACATTCAACTGTACATGAAGTATATCTTGAGGTTTTGATCTTCTTGATTACAGGGGCTCCTTTTCTTGGTTCAATTCAGACCGTTGAAGCAACAATCTCTGGGTTCACATTTGGTCTTCCTGTTCCTGAGGTTACATTTTCTTTTATTCTCTTATCCTATACATTGGCTTTTTCTGTCATTGCTCTTGTTTTCAGTATCACCTCATGTTTTTTGCATTCCATTTCTATTAGTTACACTTTCTCCGAGTTCAATCTAAGATGCATTGGAGTAAAACAGGCTGGCTGATTGCTAATCCATTTCAAGTATCACTTGTCAATCATTGATTGAGAATGTAAAACTTTTTATTATAATCTACTTTCGAACAATTCAAAATCTATCTGTTTTTGATTTGCTCTATGTATCTGTTGGGCCTGGAGTGTGTGTGTGTGTGTGTCTTTGTTTCTATTTTCTCATTTTTTCCGCTTCTGTTTGAGATTCCTTGCCACCGATCTTGTATATTCTTTCCTCTCCTTGAAGAAATAGGGTTTTCTATTAGAAAAAGTGCACATTAGCTTATAAGAGTGCTTGGAGATTTATGGTTGCGGTATTTTATACTTGGGGATACCTGTATTAATCAATCTTTATCATATGTTTTGGTGAGATATTAGGGGACAGCTCGATTGATGTTCAATTCATTTGGCTCTTCCCTGTGGATGTTGCCATTTTCAAAGTATTGTCGTACAGAGGATCTGTGCACTAAGCATTTCTCTGGTGGGCGCAGAAAGAATCCTCATGTACATCATTGCGAAGAACATGAATTTTCGTCAAATTATTCTGGATGGCCAACTAATATAATCAATATCGAAATTCCTTCTGTCCGAGGTGCGACTTTTAAGTTGATAATTGATATTTTTAGTATAATGTCTGAACTATGCTAATGTGCTCTATCACCTGTTTTAGCTGAAGTTGAGGCTTACCCATCATTTGTAGAAGAAGGACAGACCAACTTGTCGGCAATGGAGTGTGGATTCCCAACTCAGTTATCCTTTTCTGCTCGGGAAGTAGCAGACGGGACATTCTACAAAGCGGTTGAGGATTATGATCCTGATATCAAAAAGGTCTTGTACCATTTAGATAAGTGAGTATTTAGTAATCTCAGTCTTTCCACGCTGTTTCCTTTCTATGCAATACGAAAAGGATTTCCTCCTACTAAGCGTAGTCCAGACCACCTACGCCTCATAATAAGTTTCCAAAACTCCTGGTTTATTATTTATAGGGATGCAAGTGTATTCATGGGATTTTATCAAGTTGTAGGAATACATCGCTTTCCAATTAGAGCCTGCATATGTGTCCATCCACCACTGCTCTCGTCTTCTGTCCATCTAACACTAGAGACATGCCTGTAGTGGTCTACTGAATGCATGTAGCTATATATTATTTTGCCTGATGTTATTTTTCAGTAATTGTATTTGCTATTAGATACACCACTTAGCAGCATCAATATTATACCTAAATCTCCAAAGATCTTAGAGACTATCTCTGTTGCATCACTCGCCTTTATAACTTGATCCAGTAATTCTTGTTGGATCTTTGTATTGTGGTCATAATTTTGTCTACTCACGGATGGACGAACAGTTGCATGCAAAGTATCACATTTAATGTCCTGTGGAGTTTCCAGCTGCCACGCAGCTGTATTACTTATTATTTCATAATTTAAGCTCTTTATTCATTCCAGCTAGTTCGCAATATAAATAGATAACTAAGGTCTTAAGTTGACACGTTCTGTTATTTCTTGCTTCAATTTCCAGAATTTGTTGTTGAAATGAGTGATTTCAGTTTTACTTTCCCCCTGTATGCTTCAGGTTCTATCATGGAGATCCAGTTCTAAATCCACTAACACCTTGGGAGAGACCACCTTTGAAGAACATCTTCTGTATATATGGAATAGATTCAAAGACTGAGGTATATCTGTTTTCTCCCATGTGAATATGCCTCCTAATCTTTTGTTGGATCCCGTCTTCTGAAGGGTTCATTATTTTTGCGTTACTTTTGGAATGTTATGAAGACATAAACTCTTTTTTGGACCGAGCCTCAAAATTTGTGGTCAAAATTAACTTAGGGCTCTTCTGGTCGTGCAGTTTTCCCCAAAACGCC
Source organism: Platycodon grandiflorus (assembly GCA_016624345.1). Lineage (NCBI taxonomy): Eukaryota > Viridiplantae > Streptophyta > Magnoliopsida > Asterales > Campanulaceae > Platycodon > Platycodon grandiflorus. The sequence continues at coordinate 8,928,647 of CM028366.1, read as the reverse complement.
CAATAATGTTACTTTTTTGACGCAAAAATCACTACCGCGTTTGAGAGTTGTGGCTTTTCTAAAACACGCTAGCTTTTTAAACACAATAATTGATAGCTTTTCCCAAAATGTGCCCCGAAAACGCTGGGTTCCCCCAAAGGACCATAATAGTACTCCATTCTCCTTGTTTATTCTTCCTTCCTTAAGTTTGATGTAGCGGGAAAGAGGAGGGACCAATACTATGAAAGGGTCACCAGTGTGTGGAAGACCATTCCTCCTCATTCTTTTCACGGTCAAAAGAAATTTTACTATAGGATTCTTGAGCATCGTTTGACCATTGAATGAACTCTTTAATCGATTGATAGTGATACTCTTCACACTATTGGAAGTGGGTGTTGACAAAGGTGATGATCTGTCGAATGCTTGAGATTTGCTGATGGGTTTGATGAGAGAGACAGATGAGGGAGAAGCAGGGGAACTGGGAGGAGGGAAGAGAGAGAAAGGAAGGGTAGCTAAAAAGATCTTTCATGTTTATCTACTTTAATTAAAATGGGTATTTTATCATTTAATATCCCTTAACTGATTAGTTGCGTTATTCTTTTTTTTTTTTCATTAAATAATATATTACTTGTAAATGAATCAAATATTTTATCTATTAAATTGGTACTTGCAAGTGTTAAAGCAACTTTTCAAAAGAGTAAAATTGTCATTGCGTAAAAAAACAATCTATTTTCAAACTGGTTCGCCAAATACATTTGCAAGAAAAAAAGCTGCGTTCAAAAGAAGATGTGTTTCGAAAAAGCTGCACGAGACGAGCCTTAAATGTCATTTAGCAGCAAACTTGTTCACTCATTTGTCAAAGTGTCTAATACCATTGAAATGAAGTACGTATTCATAGGAGCAAGAAGTGTTCGCCATTATGATTACATATATATATATATATATATATATATATATATATTAACCTTAACATAATAATGAGGAGAAGATTTCCAAGCAAGAGAAATAAAATTTTCCTCTTAACAGGCAATGTTTAGCACTAAAAAGATTGCTAAGGTACAAATCATCCTCCTTGAGCTTAACATGAATTGAAAATGCATGAGAGCAAAAGCAAATTTGCCTATAAACCTGCGAAACAATAGGTATACCTGCATGTGGATATTCTCAAATCTGTACTTATTTCTAGCTTTCCACAACTCCCAACCAATAAAGCCAGGAATAATACTACACAACCATCTCTGAAAACTTGCTTTTATCTCCTATCAACCACCAAGCACACAAAATACTCTTTGTGACAATTGTCTAAACTGACTTGGTAATTTTTTCATGCTCAACAGATCTAGCAACAGGGAGACGGGAAACTAGGGTTTCAAACCACATTTTGGCTTCTAGAATTGCTTAAATATGGTCTCAGTTGATCTATATTCAGCCAAGCAATTGGTGCATAGTGTTAGTAACCATTGGACCTTTGATGGCATTTTTGTGGGTGTCTTTGATGGTTGATGAGGGATTTTGTGGTTGGTAGATAATCTTATCCGTGAGTTTGAGAAACTGAGCATACACCATAAAAGGCAAGTCTCTGATGTATAGATGGAGTATGACCACCGTTGGCCTTTGCCAATATTGGAAACCCAAAGCCTTCAAACCGTGGCTTATCTAAGGCTCATTCAGTTGGGTGCTGCAACAATAGAAAACCAGGCCTGGTCATGGTCAACATGATTGGGTTTCACTTTCTAAAACACAGCAAGATCATTACGGATTCAGCCAGAACCTTCATCAGACTAGTGAGGGTGGGAGCAAAACAATGTTTCTGCAATTAAAGGGGCAGTCTTGCCTGCCAGGGTGATAGCTGATGAGGAAGACTGAAAAATCAATGAATTGTTATGATGGAGGAGACCAAAAAGGGATGAAAACACGGGAATGAAAGAGTGAGATGTAGAAAGAGAAGAAGATTGGAAGGGGATCAAAGCAGAGAAAGTAGGGACTGTGCTGGCAGATTGGTGCTGTAGAGACCTTCTCTTGTTACAGTAGTGAGAGAAACATTTGACATGACAGAGTGAGGAAGATGAGGGTATTTTAGTCTTTGACCACAAGGCAAAAAGGGAAAATTCGCCACAAAATGTAAAAACCAGTGAAAGTTTATGGGGTTTAAACTCCCATGTTAATTTTTGCTTCTGCAGTATTTCATGAAACCGTGCATAATCAATTATATCTAAAATCTAAACTAATTGCTTCTTTATAAAGTTTCAAAGGGAGTTAGTAGGACCTCCTTTGACCCCCCTTAGATTAGCTAAAATAATCATCACTCACTTGATTTAGTTAAACAGTAAAGGATTGATATGTTTAGTTTAAGTTTATTTATTGTTTAGTTACTTTAGGTTCATATGCAGAAAGCATCTCATTCGTCACCACCTTTAATTGCTAATTTTCCAAGTAAATGTGAGACAACGTTGGGGGGGGGGGGTATAGCATAAGAAAACCTAGGGAGGTGGACGCTGGTTTTGGAACTGGATGTCCTGCATTGTTAAACAACCTCCGAGGTGGCAAGTACTGGTTTATGTCTTAATTGTTTAGGAGGTTGTCTTGTTTGTTTATTTTTAACTGCATGATGATTGGGTGCCTTCCATATCCGGGCTATATTTTGTTAGTGGTGTGGGACAGTTCACGAATCTCATTATCTTACCGAACAGGTTGGTTACTATTTTGCACCAAGTGGCAAGCCATATCCTGACAACTGGATTAAGACTGATGTCATATATGAGAATGAAGGATCTTTATACTCCAGGTAACTCTCAGGCTCCTGATATTAGATCATATTTTCCCGATTTACCAAAAAAGTAAGGAAAGAAAAGATTTTAGATCATATTTGACATTCAACAGCACTTTTCCAATAGATAAAGTATTCAATGCTTTATATTCTTTGTGACTGATAAAAGTACTAAGAACTTTTTACTACTCTTTCTCTTTCTCTCTCTCACAACTAATCTGAGTTAAGTAGTTTTATAGATTTCACTTAGAATATATGCCCAACACGTGTTGCAATATTTTAAAAACTCATTTTGGGTTAGTGTGTGTTAGTAATTATTTATATTTGTGTCATTCTGCTGCTGCTCAAACAATTGGCAGTCGATTATGTGATTGGTGGGAAAAAATTGAACTTCTAAAAATTGTCAAATATGTCACGACATCTCTAGCTCCTGATACTGTCATCAGAATCAAAGAGCCATTACAGCCCTTAGAAGTGGTTGACAAAAAGTGTTTATCAAATGCTTCTTTTGCAAGTATCAAATTTAAAACCCATGCACCCTTTTATTTCCAATTACATGTCTTTGGTACACACGGTCCCCCGGGGGGCGGGTTCATGAGCTGTGGGGTTGGGGAATTTGGAGATAGGCATGTATAATACTGAACTAGTAAGTTGAGGTTTTTCCTATTTATAATTTACTGTTGTCTTATTTCACCATTTGTAGGTAGGCAAAAGGTAATCCGGTGGACCGGGCTACCGAACTTTTTGCAAAATTGCAGTCCGGCCACTGAAACTTTAATACTACACTTTGGGCCACCGTACTTAAGTTCTGATGCAACCGAACCCATTTTTTTGATGGACGTTAGTTTAGCCATTAAATTAAAGCAAAGTACCAATTTTATCTCTGTTTTCATCTTCAACTTCTTTAATCAAGAAATTCATCAACCCAATTCCCAAAATCAACTCTGCCGGGAAGAAATTCTCGTCCCAAGCACATACTGGACTCATCGAGGGCATTGCATGTCGCTAATTTTCTAAGTACATTTGATATCAGAATGTCAATCAAACCCCGAAACAATCAAACTAGCCTCAATCAACCACTAATCAAACTTCAACCGAACCGGATTCTTCACAAACTAAAAAAATTACCTCAATTCCATAGCCAATCTCCCTAAGAGCAGCTGCAACAGTGACCATCAGTATCTGCTGGGGATCAACCAACAAATCTGCTCACCACAGCAAGCTGGGGTTTTCGATACCCGAATCTCAACACTCTCCTTGAACACACACAGATTATTTCCATCTCTACCCTCTTCTCTTTCCTTCAAGAAATTCCCAGATTTTTCCATCACAGAACCAGGCAAGAACATTTGGAGAACAACCACAAAGAAGAGGAACACAGTGCCTGTACAAGTCCACAGCAAGTAATCAATCTTCTTGAAATGCAGAAATCTAGCAAATCTCGATCTGGGTTATCTTTGACTTTTGAGCAAATGGGGATTGGGATTGCTGCTGATGATGTCTTTCATTGTTGTTGCTCCTACTTGTTGACTGCATGAATTGACTGTTGTCTCTTTAAACCCACCACCAAATCCTCCACCGCTAATGCCCCAAGCCCACCGCTAAACCCACCACCAAATCCTTCTCCTAAACCCACATCAGGTCCACCGCCACCACCTTCTCCACTTGCACCCCTACCAATTCCAGAACCACCTCCAAACCCACCACCACCTCCCCCTCCAAAGTCAGATCCAACACCCAATCCCCCACCGCCACCGCCACCGCCACCGCCACCTCCACCAAACCCTCCTCCGCGACCGCCTTCAAGTCCAACACCTGCACCCCCACCAAACCAGCTCCACCATTAGCACCAGCCCCTCCACCAAATCCACCACCCCCTCCACATCAAAACTCATCCCATTTGAAATCACATACCCAAAATCAAGATCTCGAATGCAATTATTTTAATCATAAGATTAGAGAGAGTTACAAGAGCATTAATCTACTAAACTCTAAAATCAACAACACTAGGAATTAAATAATTTTGATTTTTATTGATGTGTGTGTGTGTGTGTGTGAGAGAGAGAGAGAGAGAGAGAGAGAGAGAGAGAGAGAGAGAGAAAACTGCATGTAAGGTGGCTAACTGGGTATGAAAATTTGGAAAAATTGAAGGCTAAGATGAAGGAAAAATAATAGGTTAATGGGTTTTGTTTCTCCGGTCACAGTGGGTGGAGAACAGAGCGAGAGAGAATTGACGAGAATTTCTTCGCAGAGTTGATTTTGGGAATTGGATTGATAGATTTCTTGATTAAAGAAGTTGAAGATGAAGACACAGGTAAAATTGATACTTTGCTTTAATTTAACGGCTAAACTAACGTCTATCCAAATAATGGGTTCGGTTCCATTAGAATTTAAGTACGGTGGCCCAAAGTGTAGTTTTAAAATTTCAGTGGCCGGACTGCAATTTTGTAAAAAGTTCGGTGGCCCGGATGTACCTTTTGCCTTTGTAGGTATCATTTACTAAAATATGATGACTATTTTTTGATCTGTATTTATTATTGGTTAAAAACTAGTGGGAGACATAATGGATAATTATAAAATCAATCTTTCCTTACATTGTTGTCGGTCGACACACATTGTGCACATGTACTTGACCGTTTCAGACACTAATTTTTGTTATTTCTTGCCATGTAGGTCAGGGAATCATGTTGAAGGGAACCCTGGAGCAGCTAGCGGTGATGAGACGGTATGCTTGAGAGAGTTGAGCATGAGGACGTTCTACTTAGCATTTTAACCCTTTCTTGAATCCTTAACTGCAATTTTAGCTTGAATGAACATATCTATCTGCTTACAGGTATCATACAATTCTCTCTCCTGGTGCAAGACTTGGCTGGGATCAAAAGTGAACATAACAAGGGCTCCTCAGGTATAGCTCATTGGTGCACATAATAATAAGTCAAATCCCTATCCTATGGCTTTCTTTTTTTGGCTTCTCAAATATTTGAATATCACTTATTAACTCCAACTTGTTCTCATGCATTACTCCAAAGAAGTATTGAATTCGCAAGAGAGGTGCTTTTTCCTCTTCATTTTGAATCAGCCAACCATTTTACTTAATCTGTCCGTAATGTGTGTGAAGCACCTGACCTTTCCCAGAGAGGTTGTTGATGTTCCCTTGTCTTCCTTGAAGAGTGATCTAAAATGTCATAGTACTATAATTTGTTTGCTGAATCTTGAAATACGTGCCTGTTGTACTTTTCGAAGATCTTATACTCTTGAGGAACGTGGTTTCACTCCTGATTTTACTAGGTGTTTACATGCGCCCCTTGGATGCTGAACATTACAATTGTAACGATGGATCACCAGTAGGAAACAATGTATAGTCATCCACTAAAGCTTTTTGATACAGTCCATAAAACGGTCAAGGAGAAGTAATCCAAGTGTACAAGAGTATTCATATTTCAGGTTCAAGGCGAAGCTTAATCAGAACCTGGACAAGTGAAGTTACTTAATTATTTGAGTATTATTTTAGGATATTACCCGAGCAAATTATGAATACTCTTGCACACTTGACTTTACTTTTCCTTGACCGTTTTATGGACTGCATCACTTTTATTGCCAGTTTCTCTTTTCTTCATATGTTTCATTACATTTACCTTACATAAATAAGTTCAACTTCAGTCTGTATCTTGTGCTATCATGGGTATGCTGTACTCCTGAACTATTCACATCATTTTCATCATCAGGATGACCAATCAAATTACTAATGCAGTGATGCTATAAAAACAATGTTTTTCATATATGAGATCATACAATTCTGTTCCTTCTTGGGAAAATTTTCCATACCATGTCAAATATTGATTTCTGTTATTTGTTAAACTCTTCTAAAATTTATCCATTTTTCATTGGTGACTAATGCTGTGAAATGCAGTTTCATTTCCACTTTTCAGCACATCTTCTATGTTTGCGGTTGTTTCCTTCTAAAACCTAGCTCTTTTTCTGTTTGGTGACTCGCAATATGTCTTTTGATAGCATTATCTCAGTTCTTTTTTTTTTTCTTTCTTCTGTAATTCATTTTATTTTTTTGAATAATGAGTACAATTAAAGCTACCTTGTTTTGTTCCTTTATTGTAAGTTCTGTTGCTTTTATAGTCGGAGCATGAAGGGTCAGATGTGCAAGTGCACTTGAATGTAGAACATCATTCTGGGGCAGATGTCGTTCCCAACATGACGAGGTTACCGAGGGTAAAGTATGTAACCTACTATGAAGATTCTGAAAGCCTTCCAGACAGCAGGACAGCAGTTTGGGAGCTTGATAAAGGTACGGGTGTTGTAATATGCTTGTGGACTTGTACGAAATTCTGGGGAACTTTGGCCTCAAAAGTATGATTACTTAACAACCTTTTTTCTGGTAAAAATTATGAATGCTGTCTTGGTTATTTGTGGAATTTATAGTAATTACTGTGTTTTCTTTGTGTACTATTTTATGCTCTTGGAAACGGAAAGTTCAGCACTGGATTATGTGGCTCATGCATATATTAGTTGTTTGCATGGCACTCATTTAAGCTCAATGAAAATTGATCTCTTGCTAGTCAGGGTCTCCCAGATTGTGTGAAAAGGGTACTAAAAGTTAGAACTAAGACCACAAAGCATGTATTCTTGGGGTTTAAAATGAACCAAGCTGCTCAAGCTTGAGCGTAACTATACTATAATATCATTACTGATTGTCTCATGCTCTTACACATGCAAAGTTCACTTATGGTTTCGGGGAATTCCTGATTGGTAAAATTCTTTTTTGTTTTTGCTGATTGCTCGCTTTTTAGATTTGTCATTCATTTATGGATCTCCTTTTCTGTACCTTCCTCCTAGGAGAGGTGAACTTCATTTTGTTAGATGTGGAAGTTCATTTTCTTACATAACCTAAACCTGTCCTCATTATTCTCTATCCTTGGGTATATCCACGTTTTGGAACTCCTTGATCAAATTTCTTAGGGTGCGTTTGGCTTCGTGATTTTGTGGCTTGATTTTGGATTTGGGGTTTTCTTTTTGTAATGATTGAAGAAAAAAGTAAAATAAAGATAGAGAGATAGCTGGTGAGACCATAGAGAAAGTCCAAAACCACAAACCAAATTACTTAATCATACAAAGAGAACAGACCCTTAGAATTTGGATTATTTTGGTGCTTATACTTATGAATCCTTGCATGCCCTCTTGATCCGGTTTTGTGACAATACCCTTTACCCTGACAGATTTCATTTTGAAAGCTAAATTGCCCTCCCAAGTTGAGGCTTTCCGCTGATCTATGGTTCTCAACAACCACTGAAAGATCCATTGCAGGAGATATGGCCTTATACGTTCTTGCTCTGATGTATTTTTATGTAGTTGCAGCAAATGTGGAGATAGATTTTTTTCATTGCCAATTTCATGGGGTTTACAGTTTCTTTCAGGATGTGCCTCTTCCCATTTGAGGCTTTTTTTACTTGAGCTTTTGGTAAATCTAAAGTGTCAAGTATGGTATTTTTGGGGTCTTGTGGACATTTGGCCTGGAGGAGTGCCCGGAATTTCATTTATCCAAAAAAGAATAATAGTGTTCATCTATGTAACTAGGGTGGGGTTCCTTTGCTTCTACCTGGCTTTTCCGATTAGGAGCATTAAATGCATAGCTCTAATAATGATCCTCAGGATTGAACAGTACTTTATTTCTTCTGTTTCTACCATTTTTTCTTCTTCACCAACCCCCCGGCGCGTTTTCAGTTATCCTTCTGGATTGTAATCTCTTCTCTTGTTTTGGAGCAACCAGCACTAGTCATCTTACATGTATTGCCCAACCATTTAACTGATGAAAGAATATGCACTCTTCCACTATCATATCTGGAAATTCTCTTTATGATATAACCTTCTTACTGATGTTATAAACTTGTGTATAACTTTATCTAGAGGGAAATATAGGCTCATTCCTATCCCTTCAATTTCTTTTTCTTTATGTTGACTTCACATGTAATTTTATACGTGGACATCGGTGCATAATTTACGTTAGTTTTTCCTGCTTCCTCCTTATTCAGCATACCTATGGCTCTCAAAAGTAGTTTGACCTGTCTCTGTGCAGCAAGTCACAGAAACATCGTCAGATCACCAGTTCTAATGCGGGAGCTGTGGCTCGAGATGTGGCATGATATTCATCCTGACAAGAAATCAAAATTTGTTACCAAAGGTGGATGTCAACAATTTAAATTCATATTATTGTTGAAACATATATTATAAATCTAACACGTTGCATGTAACAGCTAAGCGTGGGCCTCTGAGGGATGAGGACTGTTATTGGGATTATGGAAAAGCTCGTTGTGCATGGTCGGAGTACTGTGAATATAGGTCTTGTCCTCTTTCTTTTGAAAAGATGTTTCTTTATAAAACTGTGGTTATGTGGTTTAATGATGTATAATGATGCAGGTATGTATTTGGAGATGTCCATCTTGGGCAGAGCTGCAGGATAAAGAGTTCTTCAGCTGATCTGCTTCTGTATTATTTATAAACTACAAGGTACTTTTTAACTATTTCTTCCTAGTCAAGTTTCGGTTACTGTCATCAGATTGTTAAAACAGATATAGGCCAATATTTTGAGTAGAATGGACCCAAGTTGTCATCGGAAGCCTAAAAAATTGTTGGAAAAATTTTCATACTGTTTTGGAGGTCTAAAGAATCGAACATGTTAAGAATTGTCTCAAAAGAGAAGTTGTTGAGGCCTCATCCCCACCCTGAGGTTTTTGACGTTGTACATACTGGGCTGCTATCCATTTTATTGTATTAATGTGTAAATGGAATCTAACAGCCGTATAGATAACTTCGGACTTTAAATCTTCTTTGCAATATGGTGTTAACTTCTGAGTCGCGATTGTAGATAACAAGTTCGAGTAAAACAATACTAAAATCAAGCAAGATCGAGGTTCCAACTAGGGATTTGAAAACCCTATCTTAACATTGAGGCATGAACTTGATTCTTTTTTCTTTCGGCCAAAATTTTCTTCTGATATTATTTATTGAAAATGAGAAAAGAAGGTAAGAACTCAAAGGAACCATTGCTGGAAAGTGTTTTAGAAGTCTCTCACGAGACTGATCCTTGCCTGTTAATTTCCACAGTGTTCCATATCTGTGCATTCTTGCTCATAAGCAACTACCATTGGAGTTTTCTACCATGAACACGCAAGTGGTGGTTTTCTTCTCGACTTAGATTCAGAATTTATTTGTCCTAGTATATATATGTGTATATATATTGGATAGCATTTTTAATAGAGGCTTATAACTAGAGCTGACATATGCTTTCCATTGATGCAGTGTTGGAATATATTCACTCTGAAAGGAAGATGGTCTGTAGTCTGAAGTTTTCACCACAATAGGGTGACCGACTATCCCAATATGGACATGCCACAATTAAGTTACCAACGGTACATATAATTCAAGATTTAGGTATATCCCATTTAAGTGGGATGTTGGGAGTGGAAGATTTTTGCAGAGTATAATGTAGCATTGGGGCAAACTATATTCATTTCCAAGACCCGTCTATCATCCCATAAAGTCAAATATGATTGTAATAGTTTAGTTGTGATATTCACAAGCTTTTTTTCTCTTTTCTTTTTCTTTGGGTGTATCATCTGACAAACAGAAAGATAATAGCAGTCTTTTAATTTAATTGTCATATTCATGAGTGTCTTTAGCTTCTTCTCTTACTCTTTTGCTCATACTTCAACTATATATAGTCAGAAAGGCTGCATGGTTATTGACAAAACAGGTAGAAGCCAAATAAACATTTTCACTGTTGTTGTGGTCTATGAAATAGGAGTTGTCTGCTGCGTTAGCATCTAGTATTTGCACAAAACAAGTTATACCATGAAATCACTCCCCCTTGGCACTGGAAAAAAACAAAGGAAAAAAAAAAAAAAAGAAGGCTAAACCATAAAAAGGAAAGAAGCAGAGAGATGTTTTAACTTTCTGATTGAACCCTTCATATTCAAAGCAATTTGCTATGCCAAACTCGAAGACATTTCAAGATAATCGTTGCATTACAATGGATGGTAGCTATTGGAGCATTGAAGGTGTGTTGTTCAAAGTTCAAACATATAGAGTTATCAAATCTATATACTACAATTGAGAAAGTGGCAACTCTTAAAGCATCTGTTAGTCCATTAGAAACAGAATGAAAAAGTATGTAACAAGTACAGTTTGACCATATGCTTCGGCTTAACGGCTTTTCTGGATCTCGAAGGAATAATCAAGCTCCAAATGACATCTTCGGTCATCATCTTCAAACTGCATAATTAAACACAGGAGAAACATCACATTCATTAACAAATTCCGTTATGCATATGATAGCTATATCGCTAGCATGCTTCTTCAAATAAAAAGGATATTTAAGAAGGAATAACTTAATCAAGCTACTATATCCCATAGTGCATGTAACCGTCACATCACAAAGGTCAAACTAGTTTCAAAGTCCACTAAAATGAGTTACTAGTACTACCTCCGTCCCATGACAACAGTCGTACTTTCCTTTTTATTTCATCCCAAGAGTCCCATTTCTATATTTACATGTCTGTTGGGTGGGTCCAGCCCATGTGGTGGCCCAACCCATGATTTATTATAGTTTAAATAGTCAAATAATAATTTAAAAAAAATTAATAAAAACAAGAGAAGAGAAAAGAAAAGAGAGGGAAACAGATTGTCTCTCTCGGTGCTTCGAGACTTCCACTCTCGATGATATTTTCGGAAGTTTCAAGAGTGATTGAGGGAGATCCTTGACATGGCTATTTAAGGGAGAAACAGAGCAGCAAAAGAGTGAGAAAAATTCAGTAAGTTAGAGAGAAAACACAGCAGCAAACAGGGTAAACACAGCAGCAAAATAGAGAGAGAAAACAGTGCAGTTTTTTTTTGGAGAACTACGGAGGAAGAATGCAGCTATTCATTGCCTTGTTTTGGGTGTGATTCCTCTCATCAAAGCCTCTCGATTCAGCTGGTAGAGTGTCTCAAAAGCCCTAATTTTGTGCTGTAAGTTGGTACTCTCTAATCCCACTTTATCATATTGTTGTAGTGGTGTTATTGCTATCCACCAATTTATTTCTCTTGAGAACTTTGTTGGTGTTGTGGTGATCCAAGAATTAAGTTTGTTGTTCTTGATGTAATTTGTGATCCTCTAGTATAACTAGAGAAGAACCCATTTGTAAACCCATTTGTGATAGTGGAAGTTTTGACTTGGACTACGGTCCCGTGGTTTTTCCCCATTCGGGTTTTCCACATTAAAAATCACTGTCTTGTTTGTGGTTATTTTTGTTGCTGCGATTATTAGTTATTATCTTGCTTGGATATCTTGTTGGTTTTGGTTTTAATCTGCTGTCTTGGAAAAGTCTCTTGGTAGTTGCTTGGTACAATTTTTCTCAACAATGTCTTACAAAAGAAAAGATGTAACACGAATGCAAATTGATGGAAATATATGAAAGTCAAGTGCTTCATTAGAAAGTTTGACTTTCAGAATAGGATTCTTTTATTGGGATGGAGAATTCATTTTATTTTCATGTCAAACTGTAGTGAGCTAGTTTTCTATTCATGCAATGTGGTTTGAGCAGCTGATCACACCCTCAATAAAGGTGGATGCTATTAAAGAAACTAGTTATTGGAAACTAGTACATTGATCAATTCCTACATATTAGAGCCTAAGATGGATCACACTTCAAGTAGATGAACAAATTACTTTCCTGTTGCATTCGCAACAAAGTATCAAATTCCGTGTGGGTGTATCATATCCTAACAGTATACAAAGATTAAACAGATGCTAAACCTCAGATGAATATTTACAGTCATCTTCTTCTGCAATCTATGTACCAACTAATATTATCTTCAGGTCTAGGCATGTGTAAGGAAATATTGAACAACATGTGGAGATGCAACAGCCAACATCACACTGGTTTATTCAACAGCAGATAGTTTAGTGGTCCTACTCTACGACAGGATTCCTAGATGCTGAAAAAGGGAAGGATCATTAACCCTTATCTGTATGGATAGCTATCTCTCGAGCACAGGTCAGGAACTAACATACCTTAAGCTTTGCTTTGTATATTCCCCTTGCAAGCACACCAGATGGAGTGGTCTCCTCTTCTAAGGTTTCCATGTATGGTTGTTTCTGAGGTGCAAACGTACCCAACATTCCTTTGCTTCGATCAACTGACATCCATATCAGAAATAAATAAACAATAACCAGCACTCCAATATATTTATTAAAAGAAAAGTAAAGAAACTTAAATGTATTTTTAAGACCAAGAAAGTGAAGGACTTACTATAGATACCATTTGAAGTGACACAAAAGTACCATCATAGTTGGAGCTATACAATATTCTCAGTCATAACAATGAATGGCAAAAGGCAATTAAAATGCTTGATTTGTGTCAAATCCAAATGTACGCTAGAACTCAAACTTGTATATATAGATATTGAACCACAATTCATCCATTATAGATTTCCGAAATGAGAATAAATATATGTCATACCTTGTATTCCTCCCTTCCACACTGTATTGGTATAGGTGAGGCCAGATACAATGTTGTGCAGAACTGTGAAAGTCAGTTTAAGTTGATACTGAGCTCCTTCTCTGAGAGTAAAGAGGAGACGGTCACTATGACTTTCTGCCACAGGCAAAGGAGTCGTAATCTCTCCAATATCATCAGATATGATTCCAACAGAGTGAAATTTCACTTCAGGGTCCATTTGTCCTAACAAAATAGAAAACATTTATGAGTCACAGCCAAAGGGGTTAAAGAAGAAAAGATGCAACAAGGGATCTCGAGAGCTCGAGGGACTGTGGACCAAACACTAACCATTTAAATCGCTTTCAACACAGCCAAGCAGCTTCTCTTTCCACCTCCGTAAGCTGTCATCATCCTGAAAATCGATTAAGCCTATGAATAACTTTTTGGGGGTTTCTAAAATATCAATGATGAGAATCCTAGCAATTACGACTCCCTCTGTCCCAAAATGAGTATCCACTTTTGTATTATTTTACTAAATTCACCTTTTCTAACCATCATGTCCTGGTGTTCGCTTGCAATAGTATAGCATGGACACTACGGGTAATTATGTATATTTGCTTCTAGTATGGCCTAAAAGTCAACTTCCTTATTTTTTGTGAAAAACTAAAAAAAAAAAATTCATTTTGGGACGGAGGGAGTACTAAAAAGGGGACACCCATACTTTAACACAGAATATAACATTCAACTGTAAGAATTCACAAATAAATACTCTTAAAATAAACACTACAAAATAATAATAATAAAAAATAAATAAATAAATAAATAAAATTTCTACTGCAAGATTCAATTTCCTGAACTCCAAAAAATTTGATCTTATACATTGAAATAAATCAGTATGACACTTCCACCGAGTCCAATATTCTATTTTGGGACGTTCCACTTCAAGAGTCCACTTTGGAAAATTGTGCCTACCATCTCCATCATGACATTTCGACTTTACCCTCAACATGTAATATAACCATGGAGCCATGCTTTGTTTTAAAAATACTCATATATCCTTTAGTATTAGATTTTATAAAGAAGACTCTGATCGAAATGGAGGTAGTAAATCCTAATTGACATTGTTATATATTTATAAGCTACGCAGCCGTAGCTCAGTGGTGGAGTAAAATGAGGGGAATGGTAAAACATAAACATTCAGAACCAGAGCATATAAAGACATAACATTTGTACATTTCATAGAGCTAAGGGGGGGGGGGATTGCGGGAAAGTACAAGGGACCCCTAAAATGAAAAAAAAAAAGGAGAGACCCTTGTTGATCTTATTAACAACTTCTGCAACTGAAAATCACCAGATCAAAACTTCAAAAAAAAAATTTCTTTACAGTAAGAATGAGAATTGGGTAACTACAAAAATAATTGAAAGAAAAGGGAAAAAGACCTTGTCTTTGTCAAGCTGGTCTTTGAGGGGGAGAAGAGGGCCAGGAACAAATTTACTGATAAGCCCCTCATCTTCATTGCTGTGATCTCCTGCATCATCAAAACCCTCCCCAGCATCTGGGTTCTCTGTTAAATGAAAACCTTGTTTCTTATCCTCTTTCCCATTAAGAACAGTGAGTGAAGTAGAGCCACAAGATGGCCCTGCTTCTTCTCTCTTTCCATCCTCCATCTCTCTCTCTCTCTCTCTCTCTCTCTATAAACAAAACCCTTTAGAACAGATTAATTGAACGAAATCTTGAGAAAATTGGAATTTAAATGGGGAACACTACCTTTTCTCTCTCTCTCTCTCTGGACAGTGGTGTGTTAACACGCAGCAGTCACGCAGTATCTGGTGTTTGTCTCTCTGTCTTTGTCATGACTATGAGTGCCCCCTTTTATGTGTCTATGTGCTGTCTATTTTCCAGCGTGGGGTTTCCCAACTTTATACTCCTACAACTCAACTCAGATAATGTTTAGGAGTTGGCTAATATGTGAAAAAAATAGAGCGGGGCGATAGAAGCAGATTTTCTATACACTAAACGCAGTTCTCAATAAAATTATTAATTTGTCTTTGAAAAAAAAAATTACTAACAAAGAGATGACATGCATTCATGTGTACATGTCGGGCTTTTTTTTTTATTAAAGTCATAGGCTTGATTTGATTCAATATTCGTGTGTGGAGGTTGAGTTTTTTTTTATTAAAGTCTTAGGCTTGATTTGATTCGATATTCGTGTGTGAAGGTCGGGCTTTTTTTTTTTTATTAAAGTCATAGACTTGATTTGATTCGATATTCGTGTGTGGAGGTTGGGCTTGTACACGAGTATGCATGGAGGTCGGACTTTTTTTTTTAATTAAAATCATAGGCTTGATTTGATTCGATATTCGTGCGTGGAGGTTGGGCTTGTACATGAGTTCATCGGGCTTTTTTTATTAAAGTCATAGGCTTGATTTGGTCCGATATTAAATGTTGAGGTTGAGCTTGCACACGAGTTTACTGGTATGCACCCTTGCAGGGGTGCGCGAGAGAGAGCCTCTATGTTATACAAGCTTACTCCATATAAGAAATGAGTTTGTATATAAAGTAGCTTTGCTTTTGCTTTCGCTTTCTTTCTAATGTATGATAAACTCACTTATCTAACTTCAACCCACCGACTTTAGGCATTAAAATTTCCATCATTCAAACATTATTTTGGACGAATAAATATACGATTTCGATGTTCACACAGAGCAGAGCATATTTTCATAATATAAAGACAAGAGCAAGTTAGTAATTTTGCAGGGGACTGCGTTTAGCGCCTATACAAAAATATTAAGTATAATAGTAATATCTATGTTGAAAGAAAATATTGTACATTATTTTAAAGCATTTATGCATCACGTTTGTATAGTGCATCACGATTAATAATCATACACAATTGTCTTAAATGGTACAAAGTAGAATTTATTTTTAAAACTAATTTAGCACAATAGTGTGTCATTATTTATCGTGGAACACAACGTTAGACATGTTACTCTTGATATTTCGTGACCATTGAATATATTCTCAGAAACGTAATATTACATTCCAATAGCAATCTAACACATTAATGGGAAAATTCTTTGTTATATTACTTGGGAAACAATAATTATGTAACATGAATTTTATCCGTTCCATACAGAAATTTAGGGCCCAATAGTTACATTATATGGCTCTGATAGAATTTACTACGGCATAATAGTAAACAAGTTGTGAGTCGAGTAAATGAGTTTGACAAATCATTGGCGAATGTCGTAAAAATATATTGTATTTATATATTTTTACCGTTAAGTACTACCATTAGGAGGTAGATGTCTGCACTGTAATTGTTTTTTTTATAATTTATTTTAGTTTTTATATCATGACTGATCATGCCAAAAAGTGCTCTGGTGATCTGTCGATGTCCACGTATGTAGTTAGTCTGTAGGTAGGATGCCCCGGCTCTCAATAGGCACAAGTGTTGGTGGGACTTGTCCTCCGATAGATACCTGAGATGAAAGGAAGCACCGTTAGGGAGCTGGACGTTGGTCCAGCTAAAGCCCTCCGGTGAGAGAATCAGTATATGGTGAGGTTAATGGTCTCCGGTGAGGATTCAGGTGCTGCTCTTTGAGAATGGATGCACTGAATGCTTTGGAGATTTAGTAGTTGTGTGTGTTAATTTGAACTTAGGTCCTAAATAAAGGTCATCACCTTGTATTTATACTGAAAGAATGCTGATTTGAGACAAGTAGGACTGCCAAGTGTCGACCTGGGGTAAGCAGCCATGTGCTCATTTATGGCAGCCACAATCTGCATTGATGTAGAAGATAGAACTTCTCTGAAAGTGACATTGATTTTCTAGAAGCAGCTTTACTTTGAGAGTAAGTCACTCTTTCATTTAATGAAGTGCTGATTGGTGGCCCCGAGATGACGTAGTAGCATGTGGGCATTGAATGCGACATGTTTTGTTGACTATCTTTACTTCCCGGGGTGGAGACCTCAGGGTCTCAGTGTTGTAGCTCGGGATAAGGACCTCGCGAGCTCTTTATGTTCGAAGTGGAAGGCGTCTCTGGCTATCCCGAGCTCCTTGGGAAGGTCGGGATGAGACGGAGGGTATACGTACCCGGGCTCCGGGCTATAGTCCAAGCTCAGGGTCGAGAATTCCTTTCTTCCGAGCTCCAGATAAGCTTGGCCACATGTCCCGCTAGTGCCACGTGGAGGCTGGATATTTTAGTATCTTCAATGACAAATGACTACTATAATTTTTTAGAAAATTTTATTTTAACAAAAAAATTAATTAATTAAAACAACCGTCATACTTTAAATAATTAATAATGTATAAAGTATCAATAAAGTTAATAAAAAATCAAAAATAAATTTAATATCATGAATTTAATACCTATTGTTGGAGATGATAATTTAATACCTTGTAAATAGTAATCAATAGGTCAGCATTTGGTTTTGATAACTATGAGCCAAGAGCATCACCAATGTAATTATATGTGGTAATTTTTACTTTTTTCTTTCCTAAATTATCATTATGCTTGACTTTTTTGGTCTAAACGAATGTTATTCAAATATAAATTTGATGTATTTTTTTTTAAATCATAAACACACAATTCGTAGTATTTTAAATAAAACATCTTATTTCAAATAAAAATATATGTCAAATTTGTATTTAAAAAATATCTTATTTGACCAAAAAAAAAGTCAAACAAGATTATAATTTAAGGACGGAAGGAGTATCACTTTATTCACATTTAATTAAAGAAAAATTCTAGATTTACAACTATTTCTAAAACAATTACAATGTGAATTAAATCCTACGTGACATAGATCCCACCACTAAAAGGAGACTTCTTCAGTGCAATTTTCATAATTAATTATTTTTAAATAAAAAAATACTGAGTAGGATGTATTTACATTCTCAACTTGAATGTCAAAAAATCAAAAATCTCACTGAGAATGTGAAAAAAATTAATTGACACCTCATATTCACAAATGCGAAAAAAAAAATTTGAATGACACATCATATTCACAACCCTCGTTGCATTGAATTTTTTTTTTTTTTTAAAAATGTATAAATCCTAAACGACCTTTTTCACCTTCGCATCAACATTGTTAATGCTATAAATATGAAGGGTATCTTTGCACTTGCTTCCAACATGCTTTTTATACTATTTTTAAAAAAAAAATTACTTCCTCCGTCCCTAAATTATCGTCTTTCATTTTTTTTTTCTCCGTCCCAGAATAATTGTCTTGTTTAAAAACTTTTCTTTTTAGGACATCACTTTTACCATTTTACCCTTACTTTTTTCTCTACTTTAATTATGAACCACATACAGATAAGCATTAAAAAAAATTACACATTACACCAATATTAATAATCAAGTCAATTATTTTTTCTTAATCTGTATGCCACATCAAACAAAATAATAATTAAGGGACGGAGGAAGTACTTTTTAGTTTAATACATTCAAATGAGACAAACTGTAAATTATCAAAATGTAGGGGCATTTTGGCAGAAAAAGTTGCAGAATATAGTATAGGTTGGGCCTCCATCAACCAGAAACCCACTCTCATTAAAAGGGAAAACTGAATTTCTCTTGACATCAAATTTATCAAAAGCTATTTCTCATTGTAACATAAAACTAAACTCTACCATTCTCAAGTACGTATATCATTTCATTTGTGTAAATTAAAAAAAAAATAAAAAAAAAGAAAGTGAAAACCAGGGGTGCGGTGGGTCATCATTTTTCTTTGACATCTAAAATTACTCCATTTCTTTACTTACATTTTTCTCTACTATTTTCTCTCTTTCACAACCACTCACTTATTTGCTGCTGTTAAATAAAATTACTCCGAATGCTAATGCAGAAAGATTTATTGTCATCTGAATGGCTCAACGGGTTCGGTCTCCATCAGAAGGCTCGCAGCTTGGAAACAGTCGGCAGCTTCTGTTGCTGATTTAGAGCCTGCTTCTTTGTAAAGCAGACCAAGATTATACCATGCCAATGAGTTCATTCTGTCAAGTCGTAGTGCTTCTGTTAAAAAGCTTCTGACCACTGTATGAGACATGCCATCGGGCTGTTTGAGTACTACAGCCGTGGAGACAAGACTCGGAACATGTGTGGGGTCCACATCCAGAGCACGCCCAAAAGCTTTTAGAGCTTCTTTGTGCAGGCCCTTCGCTTCTTGAAGCAAACCTGCCAAATTTACCCTGGTTTTAGATATGCATCATCTCCACACTAGTCAGCTTTTCACACACAAGCATAAGATTAGCATCAATTGTTTTCGTTTTTGTTTGTTTAGAAACGATTAGGATCTATATATTTCTATTATAAACCCCTTTTTGGATTGCCAAAATTATCCCTTATCATAAATAGCAACTACCACCTGCAAATTAACTACCCCACTCTTAAAAATAACTATCAACTTCTCCATCCTTCAAAGCTTAACTGTGCTCAAAACCGCCAATGTTCAAACAAAACAACTTCAAAATGTCGGAGGATTTTTTATGGAAAAAAAAAAAACAAATTATAATTAATCGTCATGAACGCATGTTCACTTGTAAAAGTAAAAGCAGTGCTAAACTGAATATTGATAATGTTGGTAGAGTTGATCATAACAATTAACAAGAAAATGTACCAGTGGTATGCCATCTAGAAGCAGAGTGGTAATCGATGGCCTCCGATTTTGAAAGACAGATCTCAGCATCACGCCACTGTGACAAGCTTATGTAGACATTAGCCAAATCATGCCACGTGTCCAGTTCTAGATTTCTAATATGATTCACGCCACCCTACAACATTTGAAAAGATAAACTGTAAAATGCTGCAACAGCTAACTTCTTAAAGGTTCTAGAGCATTTGTTTCATGTACCTTCATCTTCTTCCCAGATCCAAAGCTTTTATTCTGGACTTGAAGAACGGCAAGAAGCTGCGTGTACGTCTCTATGGCATTCTTCACTCGACCCTGAGCAAGTTGGATCTTAGCTTTCGTTCGCAATAATGGTCCCTGGTCCCACTTCCCAGTCTGATCTAGAGCAGCATTAATAATAGTCTCGCCATCAAGAAACCGTTTCTGTGCTGACAATATTCGAGCCAACAGTACCCACCCATTAAGATTCGACCAGCCTTCCAAATTAAGAAAGTGCGTTGCATACTCGAGCGCACCATCAAGCTTTCTCTGCTCTGCATTTTCTAAACTGAGATGGTAGACAATTTTCGAGTCGGTCATTCTTGTCAATTTCCCGCCATTTTCCAGGGACTGAAGTGCCTCTGATTGTCGATTGACCCTCTCGGAATCAGTCAGAGCCAATCCCAATCTAGAATGTGCTGAAAGTGAAAGCCCCAATAAAAAATTGGCAAGACCGACCAATTGATCGCATCTACTTTGCAAGGCCTTAATCGCTCGGCGAGCAAATCTTACCCCTTCTTCAACATGATTAGGGTTTTCCCCACAAATCTTGGCAGCCACTAATAAAGCAGTCCCACAATTTGGATCATCAGCACTAAAAATCTTTTTCAACAAATTCAAAGCAGACAAATCATCGCCTTGTCCATAATAGCAGAGAGCTAAGGTTAGGTACCATTCTTTCCTGTCAATAATCCCAGGAAGCAATTCCTCCAATTGATTAGCCAGAGCCCCTAGTCCCCCTGAGATAGACAAGGCATACGAAAGATAATCGAGAATGGATGGGTCCCACTCAATTCTTTTTAGAGATATTTTTCTTAATAAAATCATTAACAGTAGAATAGCCTCCTCTATATTATTTCTGGGTACAAATGAGCTGTCCATTTGGGAACGAAGATTTGGGGGACTGGCTTCGCCTCCACTATAAAGAAGAAAAATGGCAAAATCTTTTTGGATTTTTGCTGTGGTTTCTGTGTCGAGGTTCCACTGATGGAGAAGGGCCCGCCGGTAAGACAAGATTGCTTCGGGGGGAGAATCAGCAAGTTTCCATAGCTCCGGAAGCAATTCGACCGCCTTACTTAGAGTCTCCTGCAATTTACAGTCAGCAGCAAAGGTTTCAGGCAAGCCCCCTGGTAATGAAGATTCAACAATGTCCAGAATAACTGTGCATGATTGAGCTGCTTCTGCAAAATTGAATGGAGAAGTATTAGCCAGAACAATGAGATTGTTGGTGCATAATGCCTATGGTTGAATAGTATGAATTGAACTAATCCGGCAACGCTAACCGCGTTGGCGTCTTCAGTACGATTCTTTTCCTTCTCTATTGTGTCATCTTATGGATAAAGAACAATTTCTATTGGACCTCAAAATCATATGAGATATATGTATGTATATATATATATATATATATGTTCTATTGTGTCATCTTATGGATAAAGAACAATTTCTATTGGACCTCAAAATCATATGAGATATATGTATGTATATAGATATATGTTTGTATATATATGTATATGTATGTATATATATGTATATGTATATGTATATGTATATATATATATATGTGTGTGTATATATATATATATATGTATATATATATATATGAATATGTATAGGGGAGTATTCAATGGTTACTTCATCTCTCTAACCATCAGTTAGTTACTGTTATATCAACCATTGGATAAAAAATCAAAGGTTGAGATTAATTGTATTAAATGACTCACCTACTTGCATTAATTGCATTTTCCAACTAACCATTAATTCTTAGCCCTCGATTTTTGATTTAATTGATAATAATAACAATAACAATAACAGTAACCATCAATGGTTAGTGAGATGTTAACCATTGAAAACTCCCCCATATATGTATACATACATATATATATATATGTATATATATATATATATATGTATGTATATATATATGTATGTATGTACATATGTATATAGTTCATCTATTTTCCACTGGAATAAAGTGAAAGAAATGCAAACATGATGGTAAGGGCATCTTTCCGAATGTCTTAAAAGCAAAATGGAAACAGGAGAGACAAAAACACTTCAATGAGCTTAATAGAAAATTCATGTGGATTCTAAGAGAGAACGCATGAAAACTTAAACAATTTGTTGTGGGCCAAAAGATCCTACTTCATTAATAACTAGATTCTTTCTTTGGAGCATGCATTTCATTACTAGTTTCTGAAAATACAGCCTTATAGACTCGTGGTACTTCTACAATTGGTGTTCTTTTTGCTAATTGATGCTGTTACTTATAATTAATAAGCACCCATAAACAAACCGACTCAGCAGCACATTTTGATCTCAAGGCATGATACCAAGGGTATCCCTCCGCATTTCATTATGTTCCATCCAATGCAAAATGTCAGCTCAACAGACTGTCACTTTGCAACGAGAGAGCAACCCTCTTGGTGACCATCTCCTATAAATGGAATCTACCATTCTCTCAACTAGCAAAGAATCTCATTGCAGTCAAGCTGTCACGCTCTATCCCTCTTTCTATCTCTCTCCCTAACCCCCGCAACATCAGTCTCCGTCTCCTCCCCCAACCCGGCTTTAATTGCCTAAATTCCCCGCGTTCATCACTCGACCATCCTCATTAATCATGTTATCACCTCCTCACGCCTCAGAGTGACAATGAACCATCATCCACCTTGTACAAAGACATAGGAGGGCTTACAAACTGGGATGCTATATTCCCTTATAGCTGGCCTTCCCAAAGTTGGTGGCTATATTCTCTCTTTTCGATTGCGAAAAAATAAATAATGAAGAGGAAAATGTATTATTCAACCAATAAATGCTACAATAACCAAATTGTTTCTAATCTAATACACTCAACTCGACACACCCTTGTCCCCAATTACTTTGTGGTTAACGCGAATATTCTTAGGATTCATGTTTATAGGGATATAACAAAAAGTTCAAAGCCAACTGTCACGTAACGCAACCCTCGACCTTTATTCAGGCTTGACACCGGATGTGTAAAGGTACAAGTGTATGACTCTAGACGTGATATAGGGGGAGTTGTTTCTGATCTAGTACATTAACTTAATATTAGACAAAAGAAAATCACAAATAAAATATTGCAGCCTTCAAATGCAGGAAAATCACTGCACTAAATGTTAGGAATACCATGAAATGGACTTAAGGAATCAAAAATACAAAAGGCCATTATTCAAATTATAACCAAAAACTTGATGTAATATATCCAAACCAAAAGTTGACCAGGTTCAAGATTTCAACTTCTAAACGTAGCTGAAGGGTACATAGAACTTGTAAGAATACAACAAAAAAAGAGGCAGATTTATTCAATCAAGGAAGTACCTTTATACCTCCCAAGAATCTGCAAGGATTTTGCTTTCAAAAAAATTGCCTCCAGGAGTAAACTGACAGCATGTAGAGACATTGGTGGAGTAGCGTAATTATGTGAACGTCTTTTACGAGGTTCTCCTCTTTTAGCAAGGCTAATTTTCATCTTTGGAGTAACTGCAGCAATATCTATACCTTCAAACACATGAAGAGCAGCTTCTATGTTTCCCCTTTGATATTCATACCTGCCTAACAATGCTCTTGCTTCCTGTTTAATATTCACATGTTACTACAATTAGTTGCCCCAATAAAAAAACAAAATACTTAGTATTCTTAAGGGCTAGAGAAGTTACCTCATAATTCAAAGAACCACTCTCGCGTAGAGACAATTCTGCTTCCGCAATATTACCGGCATCTAATTTCTTTTCAACCTCAGTGACGGCTAGGGAAGATGTTACACTGGCTGTGTAATCCCTGGTTGCAAGGGATTCAGATGAAGGGACCATTCTATGTGAACTTCTTAATTGCTCACCGGAGCCGAGGCATTTCATAATCTTCCCAAGTTTCTGACTAATTTGACCCTTCTTCCACTCTTTGTTCCAATTCTTAATCGTCATCCTGTCTTCCCCCACTCAAAAACCTAACCACCAAAAAGCAATATTCAAACCCCTTGTTGAAAAGAAAGGAATAATTAGCTGAATAAGTCCTAAACAAATTTGAACACCGAAATGGAAATGAGAATTAATGTTTACACAAAAAAAGGAAATAAATTGCAGTTATTGTCAACGAATATGCACCAAATACCCTACATCAAGCTCAAATTTCCAACTTTAAGTTTGAAAACAAGAAAAACCCGTAAATCTTTCTTCAACTTCATCTCACAAACACCCAATCCAAACTCTAAAATACCCAAATTATCATCAATTCAATAGCCCAAAACCCTAAACACAAACCTTCCAAGCATAAATCTTGCAAATTTCGTACAAATTCCCTAAAATTCCCATTTTTGTATTGACCCTAGAAACATTCAAGAGTCAAACCCACCAATTTGAATTGACCCAACCCAAAACTCACAAATTCAATTATAGACATAATTCAAAGATATAATTACCTTTCCCTGTTCCAAAGAGAAAAGAGGACATGAAAATCAGTGCCCATATTTTGCTTTACCCAAATCAAAGCTCCATTCAAAAGTTCTGTTTTGATCAATCAATCAAGAATCCAAGAAAGCTTCAAGAACCTCTGTTTTCTTTTCTTTTCTTTCCTTTTCTTTTCCTCCCTTTTTCTTTCTTTCTTTAATATGACAATACTTGTAGTTTGACAGTTTTGGCTAAAGTTTCAAGAATTCAATGTTGATAAAGTGCCTGATTTTGATGGGTGGAAACAGGGCATGTAATTTTGAAATGAATCGTAAGAGAGAAGATTTTTGTAGCAATTTTTTAAGGAATAAATAAATACTCCCCCGTCTTTTAATTATTGTCTTGATTAACTCGCCACACAGATTAAAAAAATAATTAATTTAATTATTAATATTAATATAATATATAATTTTTTTATTGATTATATATATGTGGCTCATAATTAAAATAAAAAATAAATAAAAATAAAATGATAAAAATAATATCTAATTTTTTTTAAATAAGACAATTATTTTAAAATAAATAAAAAGTAAAAAAAAGACAATAATTTAAGAACGGTGGAGTATTAAAGTACAAATGGATTTTTGAAGGTTAATTCTGCCCTTCCCTGAGCTTTGCCCAAATAGCATAGTCTCCCAAATGTTTGGACAATTGGTAGTGCTCCCCAAAGAAATAATGGTTGTTATTGTGAATCAAGGGTACGATAGACATTTTGTATTTAAATATCAAATTAAAAAAGGAACCAACTGCGGTGCAGATATCTACGACTCAAATGGTGAAAAAAATTGCAACTCAACGATAAATATGTATAGGTATGTGATAATTTTCTATTACACATATGCTCATGATTTTATAAAACTTATTTAGTTGTACTTGCAACTTGTTTATCATTTTGTTGTAGAAAACTACAGCTTAATTGTAGATTTTCAGGAAGAAAGAAATAGTATTGTGTAGATCGTATATTGTATCAACCTTGTAGATCTTATTCTCGTAGATTTCCTTTTATATTATATCAAGCTTTCTTTAAGGAAGTCTACACAATCTATCCAACCAAGCTTAGATATTCTCTCTCTCTCTCTCTCTCTCTCTCTCTCTCTCTAGCTAGGTCATGTGTTCAAGTATACCCTTAGTTTATCCATAATATTGTGATACCTTTGGTGAAGTTTTTTTATTGATTTCTCCACATGTAAAGAATGAGTGAGTGCATGTTTGAGAGAGAGAACGAGAGAGCTTGGTTTGGGGTGGGGGGGGGAACATTTGGGAGTTGTTGAGATATGAGTTATTTTTGTCCATATCCTTTCCTTGTATAGATAAGTATAAATAAGTTAGGGTAATATTTTCTTATCATAATTATAGAGATTTGTATAGTATGGTAGGAATAGACTTCTTGGAGAACAAGACTCTTCTTGTATATATTCTTTGTACCGTAATTTTTGTAAAGCAAGGAAATAGAAAAACATTATTCTCTCCTTCACATATTTTCTGTTTCAACTTGGTATCAGAGCATGGTTGAGCCAGTTGTGACAAACGAAGGTCAAAGTGGTGAGAAGAAAGCCTTAGATGAAAGGCTCACCCTATTTCTTGTCAACAAGTGACAACCGGCGCATTATCACCCACGTTCAACTCAAGGGTGATAATTATGAAGAATGGGCTCGCGTGTTCAAAGGATCATTGCGTGCCAAGATGAAGCATGGATTTATTGATGGGACGATCGAGATGCCAAAGGAAGCGGACGAGATCGACCAATGGAAGATCGTCAACTCAATGGTGGTTTCTTGGATTTTCAATACCATTGAACCATCATTGAGATCCACAGTGACATATACGGAGGAGGCGAAAACTTTGTGGGAAGATTTGAGGGAAAGATTTTCAGTGGGGAATGGACCACGAACTCAACAAATCAAGGCGGATATAGCCAATTGTAGACAAGGTAGAGACGAAAGTGTGGCTGTGTATTATGGCCGGATTAAAAAATTGTGGGATGATCTCAATGATTTTGAGACATTGCCTGCGTGTTCATGTAGTGGCTGCAGATGCAATCTCGGAGCCTTGTTGACCAAGCGACGTGAGGATGAACGTGTGCATCAATTTGTTATGGGGCTAGAAACACCAAAGTTTGAAAATGTGAAGTCTTCCATCTGAACTCGAACCATTGCCTAACGTTAATAAGGCATACTCCATGGTTGTAAGGGAGGAAAGAGTACGCAGCGGTGAGCGTCGATTATCCGGCACTGTTAGCTTTCTTTGTGCAGTGGGGACAACTAGCCGCACAACCGACTCCACAACCGGCGGCTCATATGGTTCGGGGAAAGAAGAGAAGGGAACAATGTTGTTTGTTCTAACCGCAGAAGAAAGGACATCTTTGTGGAATCATGCTACGTACTAGTGGCTACCCGAATGGTGGGGAGATCGCGTATGAAGAACAACAAAGGGAGAAGTGGAGGACAATCTTCTTCAATGGGAAAAGATCGAGGAGGTTCAAGACAAAGGCTAACACAAAGACGCTCGATGCGAACGGCTAAGGCTTTGGGATTCACGCCGAGCAGTGGAATCACTTCGAAATTATGTGCGATATGTGCGATCATCGATCGCACAACCGGCCGCACAACCGACTCCACAACCGACCATCGAATGGTAAAATAAATAATGACCCATGGCTTGTCGATAGCGGGCTAATCGACATATGACAGGAATATTTCTTTACTCAAGCGTATTCATAATATTGAGGCTAACCATATAGGTTTGCCTAATGGAAAATATATCGTGGCCACGAAAGAAGGCGACGTCGATATTGGAAAAGGATTGGTTTTGAAAAATGTCCTTTATGCTCCGACTATTAATTGCAATCTACTTTCTGTTTCTCAGCTGCTTAATGATTCAAATGCTTTAGTGCACTTTTCTGATAAACATTGTGTGATACAGGATCGGGCCTCGAAGATGTTGATTGGTGCGGGTGAACAAAGTGAGGGGCTGTACTATCTGAGAAGATCATCACAAGCTGCAGTGTTAAGGATTCAGGAAGTTATCAATTGTGGCATCAACGTCTTGGCCATCCTTCAAGTAAAGTCGTTGGTTTATTACCTTTTATTAGTCGTAGTAGCATTAATAAGGATGTGTGTGGGGTTTGCTGTCAAGCAAAACAAAGTAGAGACAAGTTTTTGTTAAGTGATAATAATTCTGTTGCGGTTTTTGATTTAATTCATTGTGACATCTGGGGTGACTATCGGATGCCTGCTTTGTGTGGTGCTGTTTATTTTTTGACCATTGTGGATGATTGCTCTAGGGCTGTTTGGGTTTATCTAATTCGTCACAAGAGTGAAGTTTCCCAGATTTTGAAAAATTTCTTTGCCATGGTTGAACGACAGTTTACTACGCGGGTTAAATAGATCAGGAGTGATAATGGCCAGGAGTTTATGTGTTTAACCAAATTCTTTCTTGAAAATGGTATTGAACATCATACTACTTGTATTCGCACGTCACAACAAAATGGGAGGGTTGAGCGTAAGCATCGTCATCTTTTAAATGTGTCTCGGGCCTTAATGTTTCAAGCTAAATTGCCTGTCAAGTTTTGGGGGAGTGTGTCTTGGCCGGTTACTTGATAAATCGTACACCCTCGAAATTATTACATGGCAAAACTCCTTATGAAATTCTTTTTGGACAACCACCTTCTTACCAACATATCAAAGTTTTTGGGTCTTTGTGTTATGTGCACTATTCTAGGAGGGACAATGATAAGTTTGCTAGTCGTAGTAGGAAATGTGTTTTCCTGGGCTATCCTTATGGTAAAAGGGTTGGTTGGTATATGATCTTGATGAGCATAAGACCCTTGTCTCCCGAGATGTTATATTTGTTGAGAAAGAGTTTCCTTTTGCTAGCTTGCGAACCGATTCGAAGACGCATACACGGACTCGGATATATTTCTTTGTCCAAAGAATCGATATGGACTCTTGTGAAGATGAGGTTTTTAATGTACCAAAACGGGTCCCTGAACAGTTGCCAGTCCAGATGACGGAACAAGTGGCAGAACAACTAGGTGCACAACCGCCAGTGCTTTGACCGACGATGTGTCGAACAACCGAGAACAAGTGGTTGCACAACCGGTTGATCGTGTTCTTGACAATGTTGTCCACTGCAGATGATGCAATTTTGGGTCGAGGTCGCGTACTAAGGTGCCATCAACAAGATATTCGTCAACGAATATGTCTTGAATGCTAAAGTCGCCCCATCACGTTCACCTTCTCGGTCAAAATCTTCGGTACTCGTTATCCTTTGTCCCATTTTGTTAATTGCACTAAATTCTCTATTGCACATCGATGCTTTCGCCGCTATTGATTCGTGTATTGAGCCAACGAATTATGGGAAGTCGTTAGATCCCCACGGTGGTGAGGCTATGAACAAAGAGCTTGCGGCTCTTGACCAAAATGGCACGTGGGATTTAGTTGACATGCCGATTGGCAAGAAAGTGATTGGCAACAAATGGGTGTATAAAATAAAGTACAATGCGGATGGGTCCATTGAACGTTACAAAGCTCGTTTGGTGATTTTGGGGAATCGTCAGTTGAAGGGTTGATTATAACGAAACTTTTGCCCCAACAATCAAGATGGTGACTGTTCGAGTATTTCTCTCCATTGCCGCAGTTCGTGGATGGGACCTCCATCGATGGATGTTCATAATGCTTTCCTTCATGGCGATCTTCATGAAGATGTCTATATGAAGATACCTTTGGGCCATCCCGCTTCTTCCTCGGTAAAGTTTGCAAACTCAAGAAATCACTTTATGGTCTACGCCAGGCACCTCGGTGTTGGTTTGCAAAGCTTTCAATGGCCTTGAAGGAGTATGGGTTTATTCATCTGTTCGGACTATTCTCTTTTCTCATTGAAATCTTCCTTGTTGAGATACATGTCCTTGTTTATGTTGATGATTTGGTCATTGGTGGTAATGATCCTAAGGCCATTGGTTGTTTCAAGGATTATCTTCATAGATGCTTCCACATGAAGGATCTTGGTCGTCTTAAATATTTTTGGGTCTTGAAGTAGAACGCATCCGGATGGCATTTTTCTCTCTCCGTAAGTATGCGCTCGATATTCTTTTCGAGACCGGACTTCGAGCTCGTCCGGCTACTACTCCTATGGAGCGTAATCATCGATTGGCTCTTACTACGGATGATGACTTACGGATCCCGAGGCTTATAGGCGTCTTGTAGGACGTCTTATTTATCTCACCATCACGCGTCCGATCTCTCTTATAGTGTGCACATTCGGTTATGACCGGCCTAAAGTAGCTCATTGGCCGCTTTGCGTGTTGTACGGTATCTTAAAGGCCATCCCGGCCAAGGTGTTCTTCTACGCTCATCCTCTATCCTACGTGCTTATTGTGACTCGGATTGGGCTAGTTGCCTCTCACTCGTCGGTCCCTATCGCTTACTTTGTATTTCTTGGTGATTCTCCGGTTTCTTGGAAAACCAAGCGCACCACTATTGCTCGTTCATCTACCGAGGCCGAATATCGTTCCATGGCTAACGCCACATGTGAGCTTAAATGGCTTCATAGTTTGCTCTGTTCTTTTGGTATTTTTCATAAGTCTCCTATGACTCTTCTATGTGATAGTCACCCGCTGCACATGGCTCAAAACCCGTTCATCACGAGCGTACAAAACATATTGAAGTTGTCACCTTGTGCGTGATCTTTGTTCAAACAGTGTCATCACAACTCTAAGGTTCACACCTCGCTCAATTAGCCGATGTTCTCACCAAAGCTTTGGATGGGCGACAATTTCTTTTTGATTGGCAAGTCGTGTGTGATCTACACTCTCCAACTCGAGGGGGTGTTGAGATATGAGTTATTTTTGTCCATATCCTTTCCTTGTATAGATAAGTATAAATAAGTTAGGGTAATATTTTCTTATCATAATTATAGAGATTTGTATAGTATGGTAGGAATAGACTTCTTGGAGAACAAGACTCTTCTTGTATATATTCTTTGTACCGTAATTTTTGTAAAGCAAGGAAATAGAAAAACATTATTCTCTCCTTCACATATTTTCTGTTTCAACTGGAGTGATTGGGAAATAATGCACAGGGAGACATATTAATTTTCTTTTTTTACTTTAAGAAATGTCTAGCATACCCTTAATTTAACCACCAAATTTAACGATCGTTAGTTCTTTGGGGAATAGGGGCCACTGCCTATCATCCAAACGTTGGAGGGGGTGTGCATCTGTTTGGCCAAACTTCAGGGGAGAATGTCAGATTTTAATCCAGTTTTGGGGGAATGAAAATTCGGTTAGGGAACGCACTTATTTACCTGGCCTCAGGAGCTGGATCTTATCCACGTGGCTTGTCTTCGCGTGCGTTTTAATATAAAGTCAACATTAAATGTGGGCAAGCTATCCTCTTTTGTGATTCGTTTTTATATGAAAATTTAAAAAAACTTAACTTATTCAATTAACAAAATTAAACGTAATTAGTTTTTCTATTAAATTTCATCTAATGTTAGCTATTGAGTGTTCTCACATGTTGCTCACAAGATTTTTTTACAAAAGTAAAACGGTCAGTTTATAATTAAAAATAGAGGGATCAATTGTGATATACTTTTTCCGTTTTAGTAAAGAGAATTGCTATTTGCACCAAGCAATTTGCTCAGTACACTCTATTGGGTGTTCGACACTTCTACCAAACACTACTTAATGCACTATTTTTGTGTTCGGTAGGAGCGCCGAACACCCCAAGGGGGTGTACTCAGTAATTTGTTGGGTGCAAATAGCAATTCTCTTTATGTAAATAGTCAAAGTTTAACTTTTTTAGATCAACTTAATTAAAGTTTGATTAATAATTTACATAAATTTATTTATTTTTACAAAGTTATGAAAATTGTAATCCATAGTATTCTTAATGCAGTTTTCAAATAATGAAATTTTATTTCCTAAAGCATAAATAAAGTATGTAAATTTTGATTTGATTTAGTTATATGTTAATTTTTAAAATAAAATGTAAACTCTTACGTAAACAGAGAAATACACGAGCCAAAATAATCATTTGCACGATAAGGAAAGAACAAGTGAAAATTAATGGATTGGCAATAATCAGACATAATAGTCAGTTTTGGAGTTCAAGTGTTGAAAATCTTGCGCAAACTATGACTTTCTAAAGCTTTGTTATAAATAATTAGACTCGCTTTTCTCTTATCTCAGACAAAAGAATAATAGAGGGAGTGAGGTATTATTAAATTTCGGATAAGGGGGTTATTCTAATATATAGATAATTTTTTAAATAAATTAATATTATTTGCCTATTTATTACGACTACCAAACGACTCTTCAAATTCATTAAGGGTTCGTGTTTTTTCTCCCTCAAATTCATTAACTTACAATCAAATCGTTCAAACTCAGCTCACAATTTTAAATCTGTACATCTCTTTATGGAAGTTATCTTTCATCATCATCGTCTCCCTCATTCATTATTTCTTGATTCAATTTTTGACACTTCTCTCTTTCATCAATCCTCCGTGCCCCTTACAAGTCTACCTCTCTCTCTCTCTCTCTCTCTCTCTCTCTCATAGGGACACACTTAAGCTTTTTAATGAATAATGCTATGTGTATATAAAGAGTACCAAATTTTTTATACTAAATGATGTGTCAGCTAATGTGGCAGCTGATGTGGTACAAAAAATAAAATTAAAAATCATAATTAATACATCACATCAGCTGACACATTATTTGGTGCAAAAATTTACTACTCTTTAAGTACTCATAGCATTAAAAATTTTTAATAAGGGCAAGTTACGCTAATGGTTCATGTTAGAGGTGTGCACTGGCCTAAAGCCCGCAGGCTTTAGCAAAGTCCAGTATAGGATATGAGGTTGCGGGCTTGAATTTATAATGCCCAGTATTGCAGGTGGGCTAAATATAACGGGCTTTACACGGGCATCATGCGGGCTTTTATGAGCTCGAGTTTAATGGACTTACGGATTAAATGTCATATTTTAAAAATTTTATACCTATCAAACTTTGGACTTAAAATTAATTTCAACTCATTATTAATTGCCATGAATAAGCTATTCTTTCTTGGATACAAGGATACAAGTTTTTAAAGTTTTTATAGAGGGATGAAGAGCTTAGTTAACTGGTTTAATGATTCTATTTGTCCATACGTAAAAGAAACTCATAACATGTGAACATTAAACGTTAAATTCAACATCTCTTTGAATAAAGTATGGTAAAATAAATAGGGACTGCATGGTAATTAGCTAGTGTATAACCTTTAATAAGGTTATTGCCCAAACATCTATCATAGAACCATTCACAAACATTAGAAAAATTATCAGATGAAGAATTTAAAGATGTCTCAAGTTCACATATGTTGCAACATAATTTTTTTAACAAAATGTAATGCCATGAAGCGGTAGAATTTTGAGGCAT
The DNA here is from genome assembly GCA_016624345.1 of Platycodon grandiflorus. Lineage (NCBI taxonomy): Eukaryota > Viridiplantae > Streptophyta > Magnoliopsida > Asterales > Campanulaceae > Platycodon > Platycodon grandiflorus. The sequence continues at coordinate 8,895,646 of CM028366.1, read as the reverse complement.
TAAGACATTAATATACATACACACGGCATCCTAACTTTCAAAGCCCAGAACTATAACACAGTTCGCGGGTTCGAGCTTTGCGAGTCGGTCCGTGCGGGCCTTGCGAGCCGATGAACAGGTTTGCTCACCCTAGTCATGTACTCAAACTTTGTTCACAAATCGTCTCTAAATTTACACATTGCTCATAAGCAGTTTATACAAAAAATTTTTTGCAATGGTCTTACTAGTAGACGACGTTAATAACCAACCCTCTATTAAATTGGTCATGCGCCCCTCACATGACCACTTTAAAGGGTTATATTGGAAAATTAAATTATTAATTTTTTAATATTGAGCAAAAGAAAAAAAGTATATATTAAATAGATACCTATTACTCCCTTCGTTTTATACAAAGAGTTCACGTTTGAAAAATCTAATAATTAAAAGATATATAAGTAGTATTAAAATTTGACATAATTACAAAAATATTTTAGTATAGTTAATACGTTTGTACCACATGTGGGTAAAGTTGAAAGTTTTATGTAGATTGTAAGTATAATTTTTTTAAATACTCTTTAATGAAACATCCCAAAATAATATAGTAGAACTCTTTATCTGGAACGGAGGAAGTATTTCTCAACAAACAAAAAAAAAAGAAAAGAATAACTACTATTCTAAGAGAAATCAACTCTAAACTTGCATAAATTAATTAAAAATATTATACAATACAACCATTAATATACAAGGAAGTTAATGAGCAACACCTTAATATTTTTTATATTTTAGTTTCTAAACATAAAGCATTTTTCATATTGCACAACTAGGGAAGGATTATTAACCGCACATTTTTTCTTTGATAAATAAGTATAGCTCGTTGATATGGAGATTAGAACCGAGGACCTTAAGGTCTTTGTCTTGAATGTCCTTGCCATTTCTCGCACCCCTTGGGGTTAATTATCAACCATACATTTTGACGTGAACATATATATATATATATATATATATATATATATATATATATATATATAGTTCAAGATTAGATCATAATCAAGCCAATAAATAATAAGAAGAATAAAATTGGGGTGAATTACGGGCCGGTCCCTTTTTATGTTTGTGAGTGTGTGTATTTTTTTTAACAAATCTCTAAAATAAAAGAGTGTTCAAGTTACATAGTGACATTTTAGGAAGAAAATTATCAAAATGCCTTTTTATGGTTAAGAAAAAAAGAAGATAAACTTTAGGGGTTAAACTTTTTGAAAAGGGGACCGGCCAGAAATTTCCTGATAAAATTGCTATGTCAATATTGCTTTGTTTGAGCGCCCGCCCCTCCCCCCAACCAAACTTGTGTTCTTATTAAGAATATTTTGGTTTATATATTAAATCAAGAGTAATGCTATGGGTGCTTAAAGAGTACTAAATTTTTTGTACCAAATAATGTGGATGCATTACATCAGCTGCCACATCATTTGGTGCAAAAAATTTAGTACTCTTTAGGTATCCATAGCATTACTCTTAAATCAATGTCCTCCTTTGTTTATTTAAAATATTCATTTTATTAATATACAAAAATATATTATTATTCTTGAAAGTAAGTAATTGGTAATACACAATCTTTTATCATTTTCAAATTTAATGATTTATGACTCTGAACGGCCTCAGCCTTAATTCTCACATGTGGCAAATGCCACGACAGCAGACGTGCTAAATGGACGACGCCGAAAAGGACATGAGAAGCCAGGTGACATATGTCAGCTCGAATGTGACGACCTGGTAACCATGATTTGCTAGGTCGCTCTTGACCTCAACAGGCATACCAGCCCAAGTCGCCGACCTCGGTGATCCACAGTGCGACCTGGGTTTATCCTAGGCCGACCACGGGAATAGCTCGCGACCTGGGTATATGTATATCTCAGGTCAACCTCAACATCACCCCCGATCAGTTCGTCGTAAACAGAATTTCATGTAAACACTGGATTGGCTAGGTAGAATCCTACTACAATTCTTACCTCCATAACAGTCCTAAGCTAACCCACAATCATGATTCGAAAGTCATGGAATTTGATCATATCATGCCAAATTTGAAACTGATTAGGATTACAAATTATCTTCTTATAAATGGTAGCCTCAAAGGCATTACATGGTAAGTGTAAATTATACTTAAGCTATATTCTGTTGGAGCATTATATTTTTTCTACAGTATTACTGATTCTTACGCTGGAGGGTTATTATTAGGACATCCCAGCCCCCCTTTACGGTGTTTTCTGTTGATCACATGCATTATATCTCCTTTCTTCAAGAACAATCCCAGCAACGTTAGCTGAAATCTTAGTAGACTACACACATGGATCAGACGTGGTCACCAACACATTTTTTGCGTGATCAGACTCAATGATAAATTCAGACAAAGATCAAAATTACAATCACAAATATATCTAAGTCTAATGATCGATTTCACGACTCGATGATAAAGTTAGACCGTAATGAGATTACAAACTCATCTACTTCAAATGAATTAATCATCTCAAAAATAATTTCAAAATGAATAAAGAGAGTTAGTCTAGCAAATGAAAATGAAAAAAAAAAAAAAAAAACTAGGGAGTATAAATTGTTAGAAAAAGACAACAATCTTGTACTCCTTTTGTCCTAAAAAAAATGATCTCATTTAATAAGTCAAACGTTTTAACATTATACTAACTTTATTTATTTGTACATTCTTCAAATTACACTGAAATTATTACCATTTCCACAAATTAAACTATTTTATAAGACAAATCAAAGAAAAAAGAGATACTCCCCAATTTTATTTTATACTCCTCAATTTTATTTTACTTTTAAGGACCGAGGGAGTATCTCTTCAGAAGGACTCTGAAGGAGAAGGGCACTAAAATTTGTGGGTAAGATATTGTTCAAGTAAAACCGATTTTGATAGTAAAATAAATAGCTTTGTAGAAATGCAAGGATAGAGAGGGAATCAATTTTCTGATGAGAACCACGGATCGCTCTAATGATCGAAGCCCAAGTCAAACAACTCGTTGATGATAAATGAGGACTCATTCATTTGAGGACGACCCAAGGAAGAGTCTGCATGCATTTCTGTGTGCCTTTGGACTCAAAACAACAATCAAGAATGTTCAAGACCAAGAAAAAAAAGGTCCATTTGCATGGTAGAGGGTCAACAAAAGTCATAAATTCTGAATAGCTCGTGAAACAACAAAAAATCAACAATTCGAGATTTTGCACATGGATTGGTCGCTCTATGGCTCGCTCCAACCAGCATAGTGTATTTTTGCCTTAACCAGCTCGCGCCAAATGCTCAGAGCGGCTGTGCCCGATGTCCACGTACCAGATTTTGTTGTCTTTCTTTGACCAATTTGACATTGTTTTCTCTAAAATTCTTTGGGCTTTTCTAGGAGCACGTTTTTGTTATGTTTCGAAGACCTTTGTGAGCCTATAAAAGGGCATGATCACCCTTTTAATTGATACACAAATATACACAAGATTGAATCAAAATTAAGTTATATTCCTTTCACTAATTCTTGAGATAATTGAGAAATTTGAGTTTCTTGAAAGAGAACTAAACCTTGAACTTATCAAACTCGTGAGTCGAGAGTTTGTGGTGTTCCGTAATCGTGGTTCATACACAATTGCGTCTATTGTGTCTCGATTGTACCCCGAGGTTCCTATTTAATCGCGAATAGCGGGTCGAGGGAGACTCAACCTATCATTTCCATTCCGTTGTTGCTGAACTAGTCTTCTTTATTAGAGTGCGTTGGAGCTTCTTCAATTTCAATATTGGTCGAGTTCACATCATTTCCAGTTTTGAGTAATTTTCACCAAAACTCCGCAAAACACACTCGTAGGGATTGAATTACTTTCCCTCTAATCAACTTCACCTTTTGAGAATGACACCGAAATACATTTTTTACGTTTTAGTTGATATTTAATAATCGGAATGAAAATTATGAAACCCTTTGGAAGAGTGTTTATTGAGAGTGAAAGAAAGCAAAACAATTTTTTAATTCTCCTTTGGCGCGGCCGAAGCCGAACAAGGGCACACCAAACCTGTTTTTTTTTTCTTTTTTTCCATGTATATATTGCGGTCAATGTTGAGAAAGTGAAGGGAGGTGGCGGCCGGCTTGGGTTTCTTGAGAGAACAGCTTGCCATCCCTTTTTCTCTGATTCTCTCTCTCTCTCTCTCTCTCTCTCTCTCTCTCTCTCTCTCTCTCTCTCTCTATATATATATATATATATATATATATATATATATATCTTTCTAAAACAAACTCTTATATCTTCAACTTAAATTAGAATTTCTAATCAAACTAGATAACAAATTATTTAATTCAACACGAATTAAATTAAAATCCTAATTATTTAATTTTATTAATTTCATTCAACTATTGAACTTGTCAATCTCGGAATGTCAATATCCAAAATTATGTGCGACATTTTTAGGTTCTTGACTAAAACTAGGAGCAGACTTACAACTTTTGTAATTTTTTGAATAATAAGTTATTTATTAATTAGTCTAGTTAATTGTAATACTTATTGAAATTAATTCTTTAATTTCGAGAACATACAAATCATGGTAACACCCATCAAGCATCATGATTACCTCGAGTAAACCTATTTCAATTGCAAGTCTATATATGTACGGTCCGATCCTTTCGACAACTAATTTTCTGATTAAATCTTGGGCATGGATTTATAAGTCGAAACTCGATCGGTTATTTAATAAGTGTGATTCCATGTCTCTCTCTCTCTCTCTCTCTCTCTCTCTTTTTTTAATGTCAAGTTCCAATTATTCCTTTATGAATCAATCTTCATCGTGCCATAGCCAAGGTCTTTGAATCACGAACAATGAAAACAAATAAAATTCAGTGTCGAATTCTATATTGGCCATTGATAAATCTCCATGCACATCAATACAATACCCAAAATACCTCTTTTGTGATTGTCAAGCAATCAAAAGGTAAATCAAAGTATTGTATGATGTACACATACATGGCTACGTCATGCCTCAAGTCTCATGGCTACGTCGTGCCTCAAGTCCCATGGCTACATCGTGCCTCAAGTCCGAGGACTAATCATGTACTATTGTAATATGAAAATTCTTATTCGACATTTAAAAATCCCAACAAACAATTAATTTCCATTGGGCCAAGTTTAGTGAACTTGTTCTCCAACAAGCACATGCATATATACATTTATATACGTCTCTAACACTGATGTAATTAATAGAACGCAACATTCTTGTCTCACGAGCATGCATCATAAACACAATTCTCACGGGGTCATTCAATCAATGACATATATTGAAAAACCCATCGACTTGGAACTAATTTAAGACCAAAGCCTTAGAGAGACATGTTCAATGATTGTCATCATTCATCAAATGAGAAGCCATGTCCCATAGCTAAATTTGGTCCAAGGACTTTATCGTATGTGCAAATAAAATAATAAATACAAAATAATAATAATATCGTATGTGCAATAAATAATATAATTTCTAAATAATTTTTATAAGTAAGAATAAAATTCCAATCTAATAGAAAAGCCTGACATTCTACTCAAACACCTTATTCCTTATGGGAGATTGCAAGGGAAGTATCGTTTCCATAATATAGTATTAATTAGGAATATAATAAAATTCGAGATTTGTGAAATATATTGACTTGCAACATCCTTGTGCAGGGCCAGGAACTATTAAACTTAATTGCATGAGAGTTGAGACCGATGGTGTTAATTAAGGAGTGTTGTGGGTTGGGTGGTCTGCGCTTAGTAGCTAGCAGCGATGGTGCATGGTTGGCTTCTACGGCAGACTCGGCCAGCTTGAGGCTGATTGATGATCGCCCTTGAAATTGCAAGAACCATTGGGTCGCTATGCCTATTATATTATATATATATATATATATATATATATATATATATATAACCATCAATGGTTACTCCCCCATATATATATATATATATATATATATATATATATATATATATATATATATATGGGGAGTATTCAATGGTTACTTCAAAATATAACCATCAATGGTTACTATCATATCAACCATTGGATTGAAAATCAATGGCTAAGATGAAATTGGTAGTTGGAAAATGTAATTAATGCAAGTAGGTGAGTCAATTAATGCAAGTAGGTGAGTCATTTAATGCAATTAATCTTAGCCATTGATTTTCAATCCAATGGTTGATATGATAGTAACCATTGATGGTTATATTTTGAAGTAACCATTGAATACTCCCCCATATATATATATATATATATATATATATATATACACACACACAACAGAAAGCTAGAATGCCTAGATATTAGTGTGTGTGTTTGTTGTGTGTGTTTGTTATTTAGAGCCCGTTTGGTCGAGCGTTTTGGCTAAAACGCAGGGATAAAACGCAACTTATTTACAAAAATGTGTTTCAATATGCGGCGAAAGGCGTTTTAAAACGGAATTCCTTTTTCCCAAAACGCAGGTTTTAAAACGCTCCTAAGGAAAAAAAAAAAAGCCTATTGAAGTGATATCCCAAACGTGTTTATAAGGAAAGACCTCCGTTTTTAAAACACTGCGTTTTTTAAAATGCTGCATTTTGTAAACGCTGTACCAAACGAGCACTTAATTGTTTTCTTTTCCCAATGTACCAAAAAATAAAAAATAAAAATAATAATAATCCCCCAACCGAACCAACCCACAAACCTAAGATAATCATTCCAAATGGCGTGACTTACCTAAGATAATTTTTCATGTGGATTGAGGGTGAACCCCACCCCCCAACTAGTGACGGCTTTTCCAAATGATCCACTCAACACATTCAACATTTATATTTCCTCCGTCTAATAAAAAATAATCTTTTTTTTTCTTAATGAAAAGTGAACCTAAAATAAAATAAAATCATTATTTAATATATATTTTATTTATTATAACTTTTTTTGATCAAATATTTATTATAACTTAATTAGTTTATGTAATTTTAGTTATTGATACAATATTAAAAATATTAGCAATAATAATTTCTAAATTTTTTTTTAAGAATAAGTAATTTTTATAAACTCTTGGTCAAATTAGAATGAATGGAGTATTACTTTTGGCTTATTTATGTAATTTTTCTTGTTTTATGTCTATAAGATTGTATATTTTTGTCTTTTAAAATGTTTCATCCTGATGTAAAATGTCTCCTATCAAATATCTTTGCAGAAATAATACTCTCTCCATTTTAGGCAAATAATTTACTATTATATTTTGGGATGTTCATCATTTCTGTATAACTTATGGATCATTCTGAAAGTTTGGAAAACTACTACTATTACAAGTCCAAAAGCTTAGGGGGTGAATCTGTAAATTTGAATCTTCTTCCTCACTGCTTGCTCTGCCTGTTATGCGGTTTGAAAAGTCAAAATGAGACTGTTTTTGGTGACAAGGGGGGAAATTGCAACAAAACCAACTGTGCCCTTGAATGAAAATATGTGGGCTATTATTTAAATTAATAAAGATTTATAGTCAATTATTTAGAAAGTGGAATTGGAATTTAAGTGCAACATAACTTTGATTTGGGTTTGAATGTGGTTCAATGTTGCAGGAGCTGATTTGGCATTTTTGGAATGATTGAGACTATATTTAGATGCTTAATTTCAGAGCCCAGAATTAAAATTGAAATAAACGATTTGAATTTCGTGGACTCAAATTATTTATCTAATTCCAATTCTAAAGTAGACAAACATATGCGGTTAATCTGAGTTGGCTTCCCATTTAGTTACTGCATGAATATATCATTAATTACGAAGCACTCTTTAAAATATAGTATTATTTATTTATTTTAAATAGTCATACTAACACCGTGCTATAGACAAGAACGCAAAGACCCCATTTATTTGTAAGTCAACTCCGAAATTGATGGCTGGAAGAATAAGCATGATTGTACCATTGGCATGTGGTTGGCCTTCAATATCAGCCAACAATTTTATATCCATAAATGTTAATGTATAATCTATTGTCATGCGAACCAACCACATGTGAAATTTAATACCAGATTAGGCACATAACTAATTAAATGCTTAAGCTTAATATGTTTAAGGAAATACGTACTTACAAGTTTTTCCATCTTTGTCTCCTATTAATGGCAAATTCACGAAATAAAGTCAATTGGTTCCGTTATCGTGATTCTTTTTGGAAAAAATATCAAAACATCTCTTTAAAAAAATCATACTACTTCCGTTCCACCCAAAGAGTCTATGTTTGAAAAATCTAATAATCAGAGACATATCAGTATCATTAGAGTTGATCATAATTACATTAATATACTTATATTACATATGGAGGGTAAGCTGAAAAGTTAAGAAAATTATAGGCATAATATTTGAAAGTGAACTCTTTAAATGAAACATTCCAAAATAGAATAGAATAATGAACACTTTGTCTGGAATGGATGGAGTATCTAAGTTCTGAAGTTAAAATCTAATACTAATAAGTCTCAAAATAAAAGTTTTTGCTAACACCATTAACTAATCACTCTCATTTGGATGAACATTTTATCAGTGATGATTATTATGATAAGAATTACTTAGTATAAAATAATAATAATTATAATGATAATAATCACTAATTATATTATTATAATACGGAGTAACAATATATAATAGCAGCGTTATCATTTATTGAAAAGAATTAATTTTCTTGTCCAAAGTAAGTTCTTATCTATCGTTGATGGTGAAAACGATAATTTATGAACTTTTTGGTATTAAACAAACTTTCTTAATATAAAAAATTATTTCCGAGACTTTTTGGATATAAATTTTAAAGTTGGAGAAATAATTTCTTTGCATTATTTTTCTTGGTCAAAGAAGATTAAAAAAATCTTTGTTGTTAAATCTTTCTTGAAATGACTTCAGTAATACTGTAGTGCCTAGCTAGGTATTTCTATGTACATATTGATTCTCCTATCCTATGATAAAGTGGAATTTCTCTATTGAAAAATTAATAAAGGTGCTAATAGCAATTTACACTTGTTATATAACTAATAAAAAGTCCACGTCGAAAAACTTAAAACAACTAATATATCACTATCATTCTTGGAAATAACTTCTATATCAAATACTACTTTTTATTGTACATAATTCTTTAAATTTCATGTTTGAGGTGTAAAGATAAAATTATTTGCGGGAGTGTAAGTTTTATCTTTGGTTGCAAAAATGGACTATTTTGAGTTAAATAATCTAAAAATAAACTGACTCTATAGAATTATATATGTTATCAAAATTTAAATTTGTAATACTTTCACCCAAAGAGTTCACGTTTAAAAAATCTAATAATTAATTAAGAGATCTATTAGTGTTTGGTTATAATTACAAAAATATTTAAACACAACAAATTAAGATACTAACAACATAAGTGGAGGGTAAATATTGAAATCTTTTAAAATAGAATATTGTATTTTTTGTCTAGAACAGAAGGAGTATACGTGATTCTAAATATAGGGATTTGCAAAATACTAATTTTTTTTTATTGTTTCTACCCAATTTAATTGCTTATAGTAGTATATGAGAACATCATAAATGTAAAAACATTTCTCTTTCTAGATTAGGAAATTGATCGATAGATTTTGATACACAAGATAAGATGCTTGGATAGGTCAACATTGTTCATTCTATTTCTTACCCCCAAGTGATGCAATCCCCCCACACGCACGCGCGCACACACACACCAAAAATTAATAATAATAACAAAACTAAATGCCGCATGGATCTATAAATAAATTCCACAACAGAAGATATTAATCTTTGCCTTGTCTTTTATTAATTGAAGATTAGGGTACACGAAATCTATTTTGTTGCCTAACGGAACAAATCTGTGTAGGACTATGAGTCAATACATTTTTAAGAAACTTAAAATTGTACCAGTTTCTCAATTGAGTGGAGTGTAAATTAAAATGAGATAATTATAAAAATGACCAACGTACTATCAGTTAATAACCGATTTCACCCCGTACTCCCAACATCCTAAAATTGACCAATGTACTACCAATTTGAGTCCAATGTGGTCCCTCCCGTTAACTTTCCATCCAAATTTCTAACGGGACTGCTAACGTGATTAACGGAGCTAATTTATGAAGGGTATTTTTATCATTTCCTTTCAAATCTCACCACCCCACTCACATACTCTCTCTCTCTCTCTCTATGACCCAACCAGCATAGTCGTTGGGACCGATTAGTGTGTCAATTATGTTGTTGAGTTGTTGTTGGACCTGTTCTAGTGACGTGGGTGGCGACGGTGGTGGCACCATGGTTGTTGGAGAAGGAGAAGATGATGGCGGTAGTAGAATTGAAATTGAAGAGAGGGGTGGAGGGGGAGTGGTGGGTGGTGGTGGTGGTAATGGGGAACGGGTGGAAACAGAGCGAGTGGAGGAGGCGCGACGAGAAGGGGTTTGGGGATAACGTCTTTTAGCGGAGACCAAATATCTCTTAGACCACCTTCATTTTGAACAAAACCCCTATTACCATGATCAAAATAATGAAGAAAATTAGCTAATTACAAATGAATGAATATGAGAGAGAGAGAGATAGATGAAATCTCCGGCAAGAGAGAGAGTGTGTGGGTGGGGTGGTGAGATTTAAAAGGAAATGACAAAAATACCCTTCATAAATTAGCTCCGTTAATCACGTTAGCAGTCTCGTTAGAAATTTGGATAGAAAGTTAACGGGAGGGACCACATTGGACTCAAATTGGTAGTACATTGGTCAATTTTAGGATATTGGGAGTACGGGGTAAAATTGGTTACTAACTGATAGTACGTTGGTCATTTTTATAATTATCCCGAAAGGAAATGACAAAAATACCCCTCATAAATTAGCTCCGTTAATCACGTTAGCAGTCCCGTTAGAAATTTGGATGGAAAGTTAACGGGAGGGACCACATTGGACTCAAATTGGTAGTACATTGGTCAATTTTAGGATATTGGGAGTAAGGGGTGAAATCGGTTACTAACTGATAGTACGTTGGTCATTTTTATAATTATCTCAATTAAAATCCATGTGCATTTTTAATTTCTTGTATAATTTACTAATTCTTATTATCAAAAAATAATAATCGATTTACCTAAGTTTAAACTAATTTATATATAAGAAAATAGTAACGTACTAACGTGGATACCAAAATGAATTTTACCAAAAAAAAAAAAAAAAAAAGAGGATCAAACAACAATCAAATTAAACGAGGCATTAAACTAATTTGATTAGGGCTTTGGGACTAATTAATAATTAGTGAGTCAATCATATTTCACTTTTATTAAATGAAAAGGTGTTAAAGATAAAAAAAAATAATAAATAATTTGGTCGCTAAATTTCATATTTTTTCTTATGTTTTGATGAATGCTTGTATTTTACAAATTGTCCATACAAGTACTTGCGCAAATACAAACTCTATTTGTATTTTTTTTATATCGAGTTTTTTTTTTTTTTTTAAATCTTTTTCTTTGGAAAATTCTTGGCAGGAATCAATCTCTCTTTCAATTGCAAAATTTTCCTAGATAAGATAAACGGAATCCACTCTTTCTCTCTCTTGAAAATAACTTGTTAGGCTTTCCAATCCAACTCGAACAAGGAAAAGCAAAGCAATAAAATTCACATTTAAGATTTTGAGTGGGTTTTTGGTCATTTCCTCTCTCTTAAACTTTTCTTGTGTAATTTATTACAATTCCAGGGGCAATCCATCACTCGTTTTCCTATATAAAGGCCCAGCCTTCCTCTCCCTACTCCTGCTCTTTGCATTTGCCCTCTCTCTCTCTCTCCTCCTCCTTCTCCTCGTTCCTCTCTCTATATGTAATTTTCATCTATATTATTATAAAAACCCAAAATTAGGGTTAAAAAGTCTTTAAAGTTTTTCTCTTTTTTTTTTTCAAATTTTTGTTATTTATTTTATTTTACCCTTTATTTTCTGGATAAATAATTTTCTTAAATAAACCATTTCGCATTTAAATCATTTTCTTTTGTCGCTCCTTATTTTTATTTAACCTTTTCCTAATATTTATCTCCCCAAAAAATTGGTAAACACTAGACAAAGCACTTGGGGCTAATTTTTTGTTACATAAATTGCCCACGTGGCAAAGGAAGAGGATCCACGAATGCAGCTATGATGAATCACGCTCGTAGGGTATTGCCGCCCGTGGCGTCAAATAAGCGTAAAGAGAGAGAAAGTCCCGAGTTCTTGAAACCGTCAGGCGTGACAAAGATAGCCAAGCCGAACGTCGTAGCTAGTAGATCCGGAACGCCACCGGCTAGCTCAAAAGCTCATGAGCCGGCTTTGAGTAATCAGCTCCTTGCGGGGTACCTAGCCAACGAGTTCCTCACGAAAGGGACCTTATTGGGTCAGCCGTGGGATCCGGCTCGAGCCGTGGCTGTGCCTGTTTCGACGGCTTCAGCGGAGCTGAGGAGGATGAAGGCATCTTCTTCTTCTTCTTCTTCTTCTCAATCTCATTCGTCGAGTTCTTCTAATTCTAGCCAGAAAGGGAAGGGTGAGGCGCAGGCGCATGTGGGGAAGAATCAGAGGTACGTTGAAGTAGCGGATCTGTTCAAGGCAGATGGGGCCCACTTGCCAGGCATTGTTAACCCCACACAACTCGCTCGTTTCTTACATCTTTGATCTTTGATGATGATGATGATGACTATGATGTGTATTTTGAAAAAGGAAAAAATACCTCCAACCACGTGGAGCCATGTTATTGGTTATTTTCTGTGCTCCCACTTTTGGAAAAAAATTGTAATCCTTGGTACTTATAATGGAGTAAGTTTTATTAATTTGTAGTGGATTATTATGTGTTTGCATGGGTCATGCATATATTAGGGGTGTGAATGCTGTCATTGATTGTCTTAAGCATTTTATTTTATAGAGAAAAAAATTAAATGATAAATACAGTAGATATTTGAGCAGTATACTATAGGAGGCTGCAGCGATTGGGGCTTCATTGCCCGCCACTTATCACCTCCTTACGCGACACACAACGGAGCCAAATGTTCATTAACTTGATCTTCAATTTTGTCAACAAATTAACTCACATAAATCGGTTTTGTATACTAGACATGCAGCCACAAGTATTTGTATTTAGAGCTCGTTTGGTCGTGAATTTCGGCTAAAATACGCAAGTATTTAGAGCTCGTTTTGGTCAAAACGTAGAGATAAAAACAGAGCTTATTTACAATTATTGCGTTTTAATGTTGCGTCAGAAAAAATTGCGTTTTCTAAACGCGACTGCGTTTTAAAAACCCTGAAATTTCAAACTTTTTTCTTCTTCCAAAACAGGTTTTACAACTCTAGGAAAAAATTTTTTTTTTTGCATTTTGAAATAGTATCCTAAATGCGTTTATAAGAAATGAATTGTGTTTAAAAAAATGTGTACGCTACACTAAACATACTCTTAAATGTCGAGCCGAACCAAAGTGAAATCAAACAAGTCAATTGGATCCAAGTTTTTGCTTGCTCAAGCTCAACTCGTGATTTTAAATGGGGTCTACTAAGGTTTTAACTCAGCTCTCACATATCTGTCCCGGCTGGTCTTAAATGGCCCCTAATCGTTCCAGTTCCAGTTCAAGTCGAGCCTGAATGAGTTGTTTTAAGTACCTATCAAACCAAATTGCATTAGTTGAGTAATCTAACACACATTAGAAACCTATTGCTCAGGAAGCTCAACCCAATCTAAAAAAAACTGTGGGCTGAAAATCTGGGTCGTTTAGCTAAAGAGTGCGCCGATCTGATCAAGTCAAGCTCGAGTCAAACCTTCAGTAACTTGACTCGGTGTTACTGTCGACTTATGCAAGTCCTATACTGTCTTATATCTACCTTGAATCATATCACAAGAAAGGATTATAGCAAGAGTTGCTTATCCCATTCAGTAGATTGTGCTTCATTTCTTTCAGCCGAAAGAGGATGGTGGGGGGATTGTAAATTTATGGGTCAGAAGGAAGTTCAAATCAATCACTCACCCAAAAAAAAAAAAAACCCAAGTGAGAATTGTTTGAAATTAGACAATGAGCCTATGCAATATTGCAGTGCAGATTTCTTCTGATCAGTGATGTTAATTAACTTGTGTTTCATACCCAAATAGGCAACACTAGAATTGGTTGAAGAAGAATTTTACATTGATAATGTGTATGGATCATGTTTTTAGTAGTTTATTGAGGCCCTTACATACCGTCGAATTCAGAGGAGGCGATAATTTGTCTCTCCTCCTCAGTCCCAAACCAAATGCCAAGAAGCTAGGGGAAGGCTATAAGGGCGGTCAAATTCAGAAAACTACGGGCCGGATCGATGAAAAAACTCCTAAAAGAGTAGTTATATGCAAAATCATGAGATGGACCTATTGCTCCATAGTTCCTTGTGCTTGTCAATCTCGACCACCGGTGGCTGAGCAAAAACAAAACAAGATACCTCAACCACCGGTGTTAGGCTAGCTGGTAAATAAACTCGATCCCCCTCTCTCTCTCTCTCTCTTTCCATTTTCGTCCCTTACGCGCACAAGCACGACGATGGAAGATAATAACCTTACCACGTTGTTGGGTGCATCGGTCCTATTTTGTATTGTTGATGGATTGGGAGACTCAATCCACAACCTTGTTGGACCGCAATCGGTATTTGGACACCCGTTTGCATTTCTCTTCACCTGGCTTCCATTTTACGTGGCAAAATTTGGGGTCATGCTCATGATAGGTTCATCTTTCCTGAACCTATTCTTTGGTCGTCATATCCGTATGATCATTGCAGCAGCTCAAGCGCGCCAACGGGCTTCCATGAAGGGCAACATAACCAAGAACACCTCCCCCACCAAGAACACCAACATCACCAAGGACGCCACTACAAAGCTTCGGAAAAAGCCCAAGGCTCACGGAACCTATAGGTACGTAACTCTCTGTCTCATCGATTATGTATAACTGCACTTATGTTTGATATGAATTGTGGCAGCTTGTTGTGTAATGACATTGTGAAAAGAGGCATGCACTCATGAAGGGAAGGCATAGATCGATGGAGCAAGGAGGATTTGGCATGAGGAAGCGAGAGTAACATGCAGGACACATTGTGTAAGCGAGAATGATCGATGAGAGATAGGGACTTTTCTAGTTGTAGGATCCAAGAGTTTTATTTTTTTAAAAAAGAAGGAACATTCTTGGTAAGAAATTAACTCTTTCAGTCCAACTTTGTACAAATTTTTTGATCTTCTTTTCAAAGGAATTAATAGGAATGGTGGTGCTTGTAGGTGTTGTTAATTGTGTGTTGTCCTATACAGTAGCAATCATTTTCTTAGGAATATGCTCAAATTTGTCATGAAAAATAGGGTCATAAGCAAAGATACTTGCAAAAAATAAACAAAACCGAAACTGCAACCACATAAATTTTACAGGGTGTGCCAACTTCAACGGTGCTCGATATCATACAAGCTTCTTAACATCCAACTCGAGGGGTAGTTTGTGAAGTTGAAGCTGCACAAAGTGTGACCGTCTCAGATTTAATTCCTTCGAATGCCCCCTCAAGGTTCCAAAACTTAGGAAAAATATTTCATAACATCGTTTCTTAATAAAAATTCTCGAATAGACAATAAAAGAATTAGGTACTTGCAAAAATTGGAAACCTACACTACAGACATTAGGTCATTTTGTATAATTGGGTTGGAAAACAATGTATAACAAAAAAAATTTGTACAAAAAATTTTATGAGTATATATTAATGCATTATGCAATTGAATTGCACACAACTACTAAAGAAAATAGTGGTACAGTATGATCCCAATTCAAATTCTATGCAACTGCAACTCGAACTTGTGGAAATTTTGAGTTAAATGCTGTTGATTGATCCTTCAATTAGTTAGGTGCTCTACTGACTCTGGAAACTGTCACGGAGTACTTCTGTTTCAATAATTTTGGTTGCGGGCTTCTATTTCTTCGATCGGTGTACAACCCCTTCCTTAAACCCTGCCTTTGCAGCGCATCTAAAAATGTTCATCTCAGCAATAAACCCTAAACTCAATCTTCACACACACTCTCCTCTCTCTCCTCCCAACCCAATCCCATACCCTCTCCCTCTCCGCAAACTAAACCATGTCTACAAGCATCCAATTCTACGCGCCATTTCAAACACCACCTCCGACCCCCAACCCGATCCCGGTTCCAATTCCAACGCCTCTAATTCCAATTCCAGACCCATTCCTGGAAATGAAGACAAAACCTTCCCCACAATCAAACCCAGAAAACCACGACGGGGGCGTAAATCCGAAGCTGTCGCAGTAGAAGACTTCATTCGGGATTCCCTCGAGAAAACATTCGCTTCAATACGAGAACAGAATCCGGAACTCTTGGTAAATACGGAAAATGTAATCAAGGTGAAAGTTGATGATGAAACCGATGAGATTGAAACTGAAGGAAAGGAAATGATGGTGGAGGAGGAAAACCCAGATTGGCCGTTGGATGCTGACGTGGGTTTGGGAATTAGGGCTTCGGATTACTTTGAAAAGCACCCAATAAAGAATGTGGTGGGGGAAGATGGGGTTGAGATTGATTGGGAAGGGGAATTGGATGATAATCTCGTGAAGGAGATTAATTGTTTGGAGTGGGAGAGCTTTGCTTTTCATCCAAGCCCGTTAATTGTTCTTGTTTTTGAAAGATATAATCGGTATGTTTGTGTTTGCATTTTTGATATATGCTTCGTTCAAGTCATTTATTCTGATTGGTCAGCATCTTCATAACTGTGTAACTGTTTGAAGTTCCATTCCTATGTGCTTAGTTATCATCAGCTATGAGAATAAAAACTGAAACTTTTTGTATAGTCCTAACACTGGGTCATAATAAATTTTCATATTTTTTCTTTTGTGGAGTAGATATAACAAGAAATGATTTCCAAAACGAATCATTTGTGAGTTTGTTCATGGATCATTGGGAAGGGAAGATATGGGAATGTTTTTTAATTACATAGAATGTGCACAGTTGATGTCTATGAAGCTTATAGCTCTATTCAGATCGTGAACTATTAAGCGAAGATTGCACTCGTTTAACTTTGTTTATGAGTCCGATTCAGCTTTACATTGTTAGTCATCTGCCTATGAAGTTTAATGCGTGGAAAGTAGTAAAAGTTGGATAGTATACCTGAAAATCTAGTACTTGTAATATGTTTGTAATTGATAAAGCATTTGTGCATTTTTCCGATAAAAAACTGTTTTATGCATGTATCCAATAAAAATCTGTTATCTGATAAGCACTTTGAAAGTTGGCTGTTTTGGACTATGAGTTGTAAGATAATATGCCAAGGAGAGAATCAAGGAGCAATAATAATTGTGAATAACATGTGAAGTTTCCAACTTGAGGTTCTGCTTTTCTTTTTCTCCTTTTTTTTTGTGTGCGTGTGTGTGTGGGGTGGGGGGATGGGGATTGGGGGTTTTAGGAGTTGGGGAAACGTATTATTTCCTACCCTTTAATCTGGAAATGGACAATATTTTTTAGGTATTTGGAGCTTGTTAGAGTTGTTAGAATATTTTCTTTTTTTATTTTTAGTTCTAAAAAGTACAAGGACTGACTTTTTGGGTCATGTACGAATTTTCAACTAGCCGTGGTCTTGGACTAGTACAATTTTTATAGGCCTTACTCGTGTTCTTATCTGCTCTTTGTTTTTGCTTTGGAATAGCTTCTTTGTTCTTATAAGTGATCTCCAATAATTTCTATAAACATAGCTCAAGTGGGGATACATTAAAAAAATAAACAATAAACATTCTAAAATTGGATGTCTAATCTTTACAAGATTCTTTACCAGCTGTATTGTGCTGATGATTTTGCTTTTAAAGCTAAAGATTCAAATAATGAATGCCAGCAGACTTTTATGTGCCTTTTTCATTTGTGATGCAGACAGATATGTGCTTCTGTAATTTAGGGTTCTCATAAAGATTTTTCATAACATTGAGTAATTATGTTGAGTGAATATACTCTAAACAGCATTTTAATTGGCTATTTGGATGGAGCAACGCGCAACTTCTTGTTGTGGTTGGCCTTTTTAGCGGATCTGATTTAGAGTAGATAGTTTCTTAGGGCATGTTTTTGTGACATTTTAAAGGCATATTCACTGATGATTTTGGTTACATACTTACATATACAAGTGGACTGTTAGTTCTATTAGAAGCAATTCTGATGAATGGCGTGAAAGTCTCACTTGTTATGATTGAGTTGATTCGGTTGTATTTGTTTTGCTCACAGGGCAACTGATAATTGGAAGGTTTTAAAGGAGCTAGAAAAGGCTGCCAAAGTGTACTGGAGGGCAAAAGATCAACTGCCTCCTAGGGTAACCTGAGCTTCATCTTGGTCATCTTCTTTCCTTCTGTCTACTTTCCCATGTTCTGTCATTTTAACAACTTTGGACGATTAAACAGACGGTTAAGATTGACATCAACCTTGAGAAAGATCTGGCTTATGCTCTTAATGTAAGGGTAGGCCCACAAATTTTGTTTCTACGAGGAACCAGGATTCTCCACAGGGAACAGCGTAAGATTTGTAATTGCCTCTTTGAAATATCTGAGATACTGTTTTGTTTTCTTGATACTGATATAGTATCCTTGGACTGGATTTGGTGCGCAGAGATTCGAACAGCAGATGAGTTGGTCGAGATGATTGCATATTTTTACTATAAAGCTAGAAAGCCTTCATGGATGACTGCTGCAACCAAATGACCCTTTATTAACTCTGATGCAGGTAAAAGTTCTTGATGTTTTTTTAATAACATTTGATTTTAACTGTCTTTCTTAAAGTTCCTTCCGTCAAATTCAGGTGATGGGGAATATCATAATCAGATGGCCGGCTGATCGAACATGTTGTTGGGCACTTATGTGGAGTATGTGATGTTCGAGTTTCGAGTTTCGAGTGTTGGAATAGAACCTTTTGGTATTTTGGGAATGTCGAAAGGCCAAGGATGAGAAACAAAGAAAAGGTTGACAAACAAGGAAAGACATCCCCTTTGAAGAGCTTACTTACTATGTCTTCCCTTGCAGTGTTCGATTTTTGTACACCTGCTGGAAGTCTACAACAACCATTATGTTAAACACTCATTATGTTTATACTCGTGTATTTCACACGACTATTATCTACACAATAATTCTAAGAAAGAGGCGTTAAATGCAGGCCCCTCGGTGAAATTACTAATTTACTCTCGTGTGTTATAATGTATATTTTTACAAAAAAAATAATAATAAAAAAAAACAATTGGACATGCGCCTTGACCAGGTTGCATCTCCGAAAGCGACCCATGTCCAATTTTTTTTTTTCAATTGTTCTACTTTTATGCCCTGAATTTGTAAAAAATGCATTATACCCCCTTAAATTTATTAATTTTGTTAAATTGTTAAACTTAATAGAAATTTGCACTATATCAAAATAAAAGATTTAATGAAATCAACAAATTTAGGGGGTAAGGTGCAAATTTTCAAAAAAAAAAATTGTGACAGGTGCATGTCCAATTTTTTTTTTTTTTTTGTAAAAATATATATTATAACACAATAATAAAGCAATATATATATATATATATATAACACAAAATATATCAAAAACATACATATTAGAAGATGAGGGCAAGTTAGTAATTTTGCAGAGAGTTTTATTTAGCGTATAGGGGGGTTGCGTTTAGTGCCTATGTTCTACGAATGTTCTTTTGTGTCTTTGTGTAATTAAGTTGGTGCACAAAAAAAAGGGTTAAAATTGGTGTTTATGACATAATATTTTCAAATTTTGAAATAATGAAAAAGGAAAAGAAATGAAAAACCTTGACCAAAGGCCTTTGCATGTTGAACCAAAAAGATTGTTTAACATATTGTATACGATACATTACATAAAAACATAATTACCACCAAGCGTGTAAATGACAGTTCTATTTTAATCATATATTTTTGGTTTTAGTTATGAAAATGCTACTGCGTTAAAAATTTGGTAGAGAGATTCTTATTGTCCTTAAACCACTTCCGACGAGGTATTAAACATGTAGCATAGGAGTATCATCTCTTCGAACAAGGTATTATACCAGTAGCATAAGAGTAGCTTGGGAGCTTAATTTAAGATTGGGGAGCAAATTTCGCTTCAGGAGTTTAGCACGTTTCTTTAAAAAAAAATTCTTTAAAATAATGTAGTTTAGCCTCAAAAGACCCAAAAACACCGTTTTGCTTCAGTTTTTTGCAAAAGAATAAAAATAAAATAAAATGTCTTGCCATGTTAGAGTAGCGCCTGCCATGTTACTGTAGCTTCAGTTTATTTGTTGGCTACTTTTGGTCATTTTTAACCATAGTTTTTTTTTGGTATTAAAGTACATATTTTTATCTATAAATAGAGACTTGGTTTAATTCATTTGGACACCAGATCAATTTTTTATGATTTTTTAAAGTTTTCCTCCATTTTCATCTCTTCTCTCTTCAAATTTAATTATTTCCAGTTTTTGGCTATTTTTTAACCACAAAAATGTTTTTTTATTTTTTGTATTAAAGTATACATTTTTCTTTATAAAATAGAAACTTGGTTTGCTTCATTTGGACGTTAACTTATTTTTTTACAAATTTTTCATGTGTTTCTCTATTTTTATATAAAGATATTAAATTAAATGAAGACAAAGATGGTGGGGTATATAAACTTGTTGGAGTTTGTGCATTGTTGAAAGCGTGTTTTTGTTGAGTAGCTTTAATGGGTAGCTTAATGATGTTTTTATAATAAAATGGTCAAAAAGCAAAATAAACTCCCAAAAATAAGAGACCTTGTTGTTCTTGCTCTTCTAGTCCTTCCTAAACCACAAAGAAACCATTTAACTAAGCTACAAAGGAGCCCTTTAACCACTTTAACCAAGCTACAAAGAAGTCATTTAATCGCTTTACTGTTCTTGTGGTCCTTTTCGAGTGACAAAGAAGCCATTTAACCATATTCTCGTGACACTAAAAAAAAACACTTGTGCGGTTAAATAAATAAAAAAAAACATTTACCTTCTTTTTTTAAATTTATCCCCAAAAAAGTGCTCCTATTTTTTGAAGTTTAAGCTATAAAGTACCTGTCTTCCTATCTTTCTCTTTCTTCTCTTAGGATAAAAAAAAAAAACTCATTCTGTTATTTTTTTTTTTGAGGAAAAAAAAACTTATTTTGTTTTAACAAAAGTGTTCTATTTTGATTTTATTAGTCAATTTAATTAAACTTTGACTAAAAATTTATAATAACTTGTTCTTATCAAATTTTATAAGTTGTTATTGATAATTTTGTTAATATTAAAATTTTATAGCTTAAAACATAATAAAAATATGATAAGTAAATTTAGTATTGCTCTAAATTAAATTTTTAATAAGGGCAAAATGTTTATTTTGGGAGCTGACGGAGTGTAGTCTTAATTTCAATATAAAAAATATAAGTATAAAAATTATATTATTACCAGGATTTGATCTTTTAAATAACACATTTTTGTGAGACGGAGAGAGTAAGAAATATAGTACTCCCTCCGTTTCTAAATTATGATCTTCCTTTCTTTTTTCGTCCGTCCCTAAATAATTGTCTTGCTTGAAACTTTTATTTTTAAAATATTATTTTTATGATTTTATCCTTATTTATTCTTTCTACTTTAATTATGAGTCACATACACTTGGACATTAAAGAAAATAACACACTAAACTAATATTAATAATTAAATTATTATTTTTTTAATTTATGTACCAGATGAAATAAGATAATAATTTAAAAAAAGGAGTAGTACTTACTAAGAACAATAGAAGAAAGGAAAAATATTTATAAAAAAAAAAAGAGAGAAAACGCCAGTTAAAGGGCTTACAAAAAAAAAAAAAAAGTGAAGAAGGGCTGCTGCTGCCTTTTTTTCTGTTCCCGGCATTAGTCGTCTCTTTAGTCTTGGGTGCCATTATTATTTAGGGTTTGAATCGTCATCGGCATTCTATTCTCAATATTTCCGATTCGATCTTCTCCTATTCTCTCTATCTCTCTCTCCGGGATCGTAAGTCAAAAGGATCCAAACAAAAATGGTGAGAGGATTAATCAACAAGCTCGCCTCCAAAACACTCAACATTGCCGGAAAATGGCAACACCACCAGCTCCGCCGTCTCAACATTCATGAATATCAGGTCTTTTCTTCCTCCCCTCTCCCCTTGTCTCTCATAGATTTAAATATACGTCCGTGTGTGTGCGTGCGGGAGCATCATACACATTAAAGACGAATCTATTGTGGTATGATTAACAATTTTTTTCTTAATCTTTTGCCAACAGTTTGGTTGCGGAGAAACATTATAACCTAAAATGAAATTGAAGTGTAAATCTAATGTTTTGGGTATATTTTCAGTTAATAGTGAAAAAAATTGTATTGATGGAAAAACTGGTAATCACATAAGCAAGTATCTTCGTACACTTAGTAGGTTGCTCATGCTTGTTTCCTACGCCATAATTTAGAACTTACTTTTTGTGTGTGTGTGTGTGTGTGTGTAAAACTTCTGATCTGTTGGACAGCAACTAGGTAAAGATTAATATTATACTTTTCTGTATCATTTATTGACTGCGAAGCATTCATAATTGTTTTCCCCTGAAAGATTGTGATGATATCTTGAGGTTTCTATTATAAGTTTGCATTTTGTTGATTGCATGCCTTAAGTTGTGTTTCCTTTTAATATTTTGATCTTTCTTAATTACTTTGAAACAGGGAGCTGATTTGATGAGCAAGTATGGGATTAATGTTCCCAAAGGTGTTGCAGTTTCTTCTGTTGAGGAAGTTCGTAAGGCAATTCAAGAGACATTCCCCAATGAAAAGGAGGTAATTGCTACCATCACTTGTTTGTTTTCCAATAAGCTTCTCGAGATTTATGAAAAAGTTCAATAACCATCTGGGAAGCTATCATTTTGGCTGAAAATTATTGGAAAACTTAATTCAAGTGGGTCAAGTTTCCGTTTATTTTTCCTTGTCCCCAATGAATAGGAGGTAATTGCTAACATCACTTGTTTGTTTTCGAATAAGCTTCTCGAGATTTATGAAAAAGTTCAATAACCATCTGGGAAGCTATCATTTTGGCTGAAAATTATTGGAAAACTTAATTCAAGTGGGTCAAATTTCCGTTTATTTTTCCTTGTCCCAACTTGTGAGAAGCTTAAGAGATAGAACTTCCATTTAATTTCTTTTGGTTTGCTGTTTGTCCACGACAATTAGCAAGTAAGATGTAAACGAGAAAATACTGATTCTGGCTTTGGTGCAGTTAGTGGTTAAAAGTCAAATCCTTGCTGGTGGACGGGGACTTGGGAAATTTAAGAGCGGTCTTCAAGGTGGTGTTCACATTGTAAAAGCTGAGCAGGTTGAAGAAATAGCTGGTACCGAGGCTTTTCAACTCCTTATTTATTCTGATAGTGTCTTGTTTAGTGGGTCATTTAGTTTCCCTAATTTCATGCTGTTGGAGAACCGAGAGTTCTACTCAATTAAAGTTATCGGAAGTTAAACTTATTATTGCGCCAGTGCACTTTTCTAGAATTTTTGAAAAAATGTTGGTGGGTTAAGCTTGTTTTACATGAGTTTTCTAGGTTTCCCAACTTGATGAAGCATTTGAAAAATCTATTAGGAGCCAATAACCCTGTGCAGATAAAACCACTGAATTTACTATGACTGCAATTGCTTTTGGAGTCATTAAAGAGTTCTACGACAGCCGTACCATTCACTTCTTCTTCTTCTTCTGTTTTTTTTTTTTTTTGAATGACTAGCTGTTTTTTTTCGAGTCGTAGTCTTTGACTAGAAAGTTGTATAAAAAGCATGGTGGTATGGCTCTCTCTGCCCTGTGAATTGAAGTTTCTGATTGCGAGGCCTTTTGGATTCGATAGACTGGGTTTGCCTTCTACATATGTGCAGCCTACTTTCTATCCTTATTCCTACCACGCAACCCGTGGTGTGATGCTTGAATGCTTTGATATTATTACCCATGTTTGGTGCTTGATGTTCTGTTGTGGTGTAGTTTTTTCATTCGTCTGTCTTATTTCACCAAAAGGAAGCCACATCCCATATGCAATTTACGTGGTTTCAAATGGTCTTAGACTTGGATACTGCCAGTTTTAAACCTGTTATATTGTATTTAAGATTTTTAAAACCACAGTGGTTAGTATATGAAGAATTCTTTGGCATCACTTCCTGTGTGTAAGATAACCTGCAGGTTTTTTTAACTATTAAGTACGCTAACTTTGACCCATATTTTTTTGTTGTTGTAGGAAAGATGCTTGGGCAGACTCTTGTCACCAAACAAACTGGGCCACAGGGCAAAGTTGTCAGCAAGGTTTGGCATTTGTAAATCCTTTGACCACAAATATGATATTTGTCAGTTTGACATGTTTTAATGCATTGATATAAACTGATGAGAGTATGTTTAACTTTGAACTAACCTTATTTATTTCTATGTTTTCTTTTGAACGGTAAATGCTTCCTCTTTTAAAGAAAATACTGATTGCACTATTTATTGTAGTTGGATAGCTCTAGGATCAATCTTTTCAAAATTTTAGCTATTCCAAATCTGCATCATTTATCAAAAAGTTCTATTCCAACCTGAAAAATTAAGGGAAGCTCAAGATTACTCCTAATCTAACCATACCTGCATCCTATGCTATCAGAAAATCAGGAAAGAGAAATAAAGATAAGAAAGAGGTTTGGAGGGAGAAAGTGGTAAAAGTTTTACAAATGAAGACAAAATAAGCTTCTTAGAGAATGAAGTATTCAAGGACAAACAGGCATTTAATCACAATTATCAAGCAAAGGCGGCTTCAAACTATGTTAACCAGCTCAAACTTGGCTGTTAGGCATCCATATACAACCATGCATCAATTTCAAAGTTCCAGTGCTTCGTAAATATAAAGCAGTAGATTTCTACACTTGAACTTTAATTGGTAACATTTGCTGTTATAATATCTATTCAAGTTTTACATACGTGAGGACAAAACTCTCTTATGTTCGGTTAATCATGCAATTTTGTTTCCTATTGCTTTAGGATGGTGGTTTGGGAATGAAAATTGCAGTTTACTTTTTACCAAGGAAACTGTTGGAATTTGTTTGTCCAGAAAGGGGGATAAAACTGTCTGCCATCTTAATGCTCGAGACTGTACTGATGCCTTGATTATTTCTGAAAAATTGCAATAACTACCTAGAAAATTAAGTTCTATTTTTCTTTCAATGCAGGTTTACTTGTGTGAAAAGGTGTCACTTGTGAACGAGATGTACTTTGCAATCACTCTTGATCGTACTACTGCTGGTCCTGTAAGTTTCTACCATTCCTTTCTGGTGTCGTAATTTATGCCTGCGAATCTTTTCATGGCTTCCTTTCATCTTTTGGTGCTTTAAAGGAATGGTTTGGAAACTTCCATTGATTCCTGCATTCCTTCTGAAGAAACTGTTCTGGGGTAGTTTATTAATGCTGCACTATACATGTTTCATATAAGTCTTTGAATTATATTTGGTAATACCAAAATCTGGTGCAACAGAGAGTCAAAAGGGTTCATGGTGAGGCTTCATTCTATTAAGTTGGACTAGTGTACCGGAATTCTTTATCTGCAGAGATGATTGTTATTACCTATGGTGCTTATGCATCTCCTATTTTCCAGCTCATAATTGCCTGCCGAGAGGGAGGAACCAGCATTGAAGACCTTGCTGAGAAATTCCCTGACATGATTATAAAGGTTGTTCTTTCTGTCTTAGCAGTAAAATTTTGACATTTCTATTGACATCTCTTGTTTCGTGCCACTTTCTAATTCAATTAACTGATTTCCTCTCTGTGTTCGTCCCAGGTGCCTATTGATGTTTTCAAAGGAATTACTGATGAAGATGCTGCCAAGGTTGTGGATGGTTTGGCGCCGAAGGTGGCAGACCGAAGCTCTTCAATAGAACAAGTGAAGAAGCTGTACAACCTTTTCCGTGAATGTGACTGCACACAGTTGGAAGTGAGCATTTGCTTCTACTTTCATTGGCTGCACTTTGAGATGATTGTTGTTGTGGTTTATTTGTATTTGTCCATCTTCCCCCCTTTGGGTATGTTTCTAAGTTCAAGCTTCCTTGGATAGATCAATCCCATTGCGGAGACTTCTGATAAGCAGTTGGTGGCTGCGGACGCAAAGCTAAACTTTGATGATAATGCTGCTTTCCGTCAGAAAGAGATATTTGCTCTTCGTGATCCATCACAGGAGGATCCTCGTGAGGTATGCCAGTCTTTCATGTTTGAATCTTAATAAGGAGCCTGCATTTTGGGTCCTACATTAAGGTGGCCTTGGGAGTTTGTTCTGGATTTGGTTGTTTGGCAATAATAATATTGATATAGTTTCGAACTGAAATGCATCTGGGATGAATAAATAAAGCTAGTGGGGACAATATTGCCGGCTGCCCCCAACCTACCATCACTAGTGGTGAATCACCACCACCACCACCACCTTAAGCATACACCAATTACAGGGTGGGACCCCAGCTTTTGAAAAAAGGCAAAAGGACAAGAAAATGAGACAGTTGTTGAGCCTGCATTTATGAACTTTCTGTCCCGTTTTACTTTCAACAGGTTGCTGCTGCAAAAGCAGATTTGAATTATATTGGCTTAGATGGAGAAATTGGTTGCATGGTGAATGGTGCTGGATTGGCAATGGCTACCATGGATATTATTAAGCTACATGGAGGAACTCCTGCCAATTTTCTGGATGTAGGTGGAAATGCCTCTGAACAACAGGTAAGTCTTTTAGAGCTCTACTCTTTGCCTATGAGGTCGTTGCATGTGGCAGGAATACTGCCTATGAACCTTCCTGTTGCTTAAAAGAACAGCAGCAGCGATTTTCTACCTATGGGAGGACTTATATTTTAATTTGTAAACTATCTTCGCACATTATTGAAATCGTTTAATACTTGAGCAGGTTGTCGAGGCTTTTAAGATTTTGACTTCAGACGACAAGGTGAAAGCAATTCTGGTGAACATTTTTGGCGGAATCATGAAATGTGATGTGATAGCTAGTGGAATTGTAAATGCTGCTAAACATGTGAGTCTCTTCTTGAAGTACCATTACCATGTTATACATTTTTTGTATCCTGGTGGAACAACAAACTAGTTCTATTATTGTGAAACATTCGTTTTGATGCTAGGTTTTTGACCTTTTTGTGGTGTTTGTTAAATATGGTTTGACATATGGGCACTTTTAGTAACTGTTTGGAAAAAAAAGATGGAAAAAAAGGTTGGGGGTTAGGTACTACTTCAAAATTGTGGAGTCCTTGATGAAGTCTTTGTTGTATTCTGGTATTACGTTGTTAGTAAGTGCTTAACCTTTGTTTGGACATGTGTTCAAGGTTGCCCTGAAAGTACCAGTTATAGTTCGTCTTGAGGGCACCAATGTCGATCAAGGGAAGCGAATTCTCAAGGTAAATAATTTGATCTTTATATGAGTTTTCCGTAGAATTGACTGAGTTACAACAAAAGAAAAACAATTGAGTACTTTTTGTTAATGAGCAGGAAAGTGGGATGACATTGGTTACAGCGGAAGATTTGGATGATGCAGCCGAGAAAGCAGTTAAAGCAGTTAAAGGTTGAGAAATTTTCCTAATAATAGTTTTAGGCTGCGCCTAATCATTCTTTCCCTGAGTTAGATTTTGTATACTCTGCTTGAGTTTTTCTCCGGGATGTAAACGGAGACATACTTC
This sequence comes from Platycodon grandiflorus, assembly GCA_016624345.1. Taxonomy (NCBI): domain Eukaryota; kingdom Viridiplantae; phylum Streptophyta; class Magnoliopsida; order Asterales; family Campanulaceae; genus Platycodon; species Platycodon grandiflorus. The sequence continues at coordinate 8,868,002 of CM028366.1, read as the reverse complement.
ACGCTTTTTCTTTGATCCTTTTTTTTTTTTTTTTTGAATAACTATAAAGGAAATAGTGATTGGAACTTGTTACATCCAATGTACCACAATGGTGGTTAAATTTTTTTTATTTATGGGGATAATTGTAAAGGTCATTATCACCCGTGTAGAATCATCGCCACTCTCCTCATCCTCAGCACAGCACTGCTTTCACGCGTGTAACTTTTTTTTCAGCTCATAAGCCCAAAACTAATTCCCAAAGAACTGTGCTTATGATTTTGGAAAAGAGAATTAAAAAAGGATCTTCATCCATAAAACTAGTAAAATTGACAACACGGGTGGGGATAGTCGGAAAAGGGTTATCCTTTTTCGGGGACGAAACGGAATGCGTTGATAATACTATTCCTAACCATATATATTAGGATCAGTGTAGGACTAAAAAAATCTAGAGTGCCTTATAGTCATCCATCCTGTCTTTTGTTCTTTGAATACTGGAACTCCAGAAAAATACTGAAAGAGATGGTGATGAATGCATACCTACCAGATGAGTTACTAGCAATTATACTCTTCAGTTACAGGTCAAGACCCTAATCAGATTCAGATCCGTATGCAAAAGATGGTAGTCTCTTGTGGCCGATCCAACCTTCATCAACATGCAACTCCTCAACCAAAGCCACCTTACTAACGACAACATCGAGGATGATTCTTCCTTTCTGTTAGCTAAAACTATATCAAACGATGCCATAATTATGGTTGATAGAGCAGGATCGCCTGCAAATGTAGTAGCCGAGTTTGTAATACTTGCAGCAGCCCAACTGAGCAGTACTATTGTAATAGTATAGTACGTGTTCTTGCTACCCATTATCCTAAAATGTAAAGATGATCGCCACCTTCTTCATGACGACATACTAGTTTGTTGTGGGTTTTGTATACAGTTGGACAAACGATTACAAGGTTGTCAAAAAAATTACCTACTCGAGAAAAAAGAAAGGCTTAGCGGAGGTTTATTCATTAGGCAACGACTCCTGGGGGAAAATAATGTCCACTCCGCCTACTGCTCCAGATCCTTTTGCTTCAAGCGGTCCAGTTTTTGTGATAGGAGCCCATGTGAATGAAGCTCTTCTTCACTGGGTTAGTTGGTGCATCTGATCGTGTGATACATTCATTCGACAAATAGGGAGAGGTTTTCAGAGATTTGGTGATGCCCGCCGATAGCTTAGTGGGTGATGGTGGTACGTTAGTCATTGATTAATAGGGCTCGTACTTAGTTGGCGGCATTGAGTTTTAGTGGTTGGTTGCAGGGTATCGGAGTTGTGGGTGATGAGGGAATATGGTGTGCCTGGTTCTTGGAGGAAACTAACTTAAACCATTCCTCCTCACGACTACTCATATCCCAGTCTTTATGATCATAATAATATACCGTTAAACGCATATGTGAGAAGAAGATCAATAAAGGTGGCGGAACTCCCACAAGCTCAGCCTCAGCCATATTTGAAAATAATTGGTCATACAAGGCAAGGAAAGCTTAGTTTTACTTGACAGGAAAAATTTAAGTTTGGGTCCACAATTTCAATTCATGTTCAAACTCTATTTCTGAAGCACCACGCAAAATAATGGCTTCATAGTCGTTTCATTATTCATGGAGTATATATATGCTTAACAGTGATGGAGAAAGAAGAATACAATGCTCGGCAGATACTTACGTGTTACAGAATTGCATATTTCTTTCAGAAAAATTGATAAGCAGCCAATTATTTGAAAGTAAACGGGGGTGGGTATCAAGAATTGAATCAGTTACCTACAATACATATTAATTCCCTTTCTTCAGGGCCTCAGATATTCTCTTTGATATGCAATATGCTGTCGATTGGATAGTGATCATCGGATTGACCCCGACAGCGCCCGGTAATAAACTGCCATCGCATACAAACAAGCCTTTTGCTTCCCAACTTTCTCCATTCTCATCAACTGCACCCTCTTCCTCGCTAGCACCCATCCTGCAACTCCCCATCTGATGTGCTGAGCAGTATACAGTCCAATACTCCCCCCTTGATCTCGGCCCTCCAACTGCTTCCACGGTGTCAAGAAACGCCTCCAAATCCTCGTTCTGGATCCCTTCACATTTTATTCTCTGTCCGTCGTTTCTGTAGGTGCCCACTTCAAGAGCCCCTGCTCCAACTAAAATCCTCAAAGCCTGCCTCAAACCCAGTTTCAGATTCTCTTTATCGACCCCATTTAACCAATATTTAATCTTACCCTCCTCCCTCACTTCCCCTGAGCTTTGGTCTCTGACCATTGCGAAAACACTAGTGGTTCTTGCGTACTTTACCATCCTATCCTTCATGTCAGATCCTGAAACCCATGGAAACAATGCTGCAAACGAAGCTGGTCCCAGTGAAGCAACTTCTACAACTGCCCTGACATTTGATTCTTCAGACACAACCTTATGAAGTGAAGTGAGGATTCCACCCTCATAACTCTTGCCTTCAATTCCATTTGCGGATTCTGGGAAATACCCCCAGGCTAATAAAACCGGGTGGATATGAAGGTTTCTACCAATATGTCGATTCTCAAGCCCACTAGATATCATTAGCGGGGGAGTGAGGAGGGACCCACAAGAAGAAACTGTTGCGCGTGCCTCAATTCGCAGTTTCCTCGTGATGTTCTTGCTTTCGGAAGTGGCAAGTACTCCCTGGCATCTCTTTCCATTCTCACCACTCTCTAATACAAATCTCTCTGCTTTACATCCCGTCAATATCACTGCCCCATTTCCGACGGCATCAACAAGCCAAGTAGAATCAGTCCCTTTCTTATCTCCCATTTTACAACCGTAAGCACAAGCCCCACAATAATGATTCTCCGACGAATTCCTTGGAATTGCTTCGACATCCAAACCAAGATTCTCACACCCTTTTCGAAGTACTTTATTTTGGAACCCTTCCCTCGTGCAATTTTCTGTAACCCCAATTCTCTTACACACAGCCTCCATTGCAGATAGATATTCAGAGGCTCCAAAGAGAGGAATCTTTTTTTTGATGGCCCAATCTTTAAGAACATAATCCGGTGTTTTTATGGCTGCAGACCAATTAACTGCAGACCCACCTCCAAGGGTCGATCCTGCCATGACCATTACTTTCCCATCAATAGTTGATAGGAATCCAGCAGTCTCATACAATTCATTCATGGAGGGACCTTCAAGGGAGGAATAATCTTCCGGCACAAAGTAGTGTCCTTTCTCTAGGACGACGACTTTTTGACCTGAGCAAGCAAGAACTGAAGCCGCAACTCCGCCTCCGCAACCAGAGCCAACAATCACAACGTCACATTTGATATTATACGTGTTACTATTTATGTCCTCGGTGACTTCCAGGCCTTTCTGTGTGAGAGATTTTAGTAATGTTGAATCACTTTCCTTTTCTGTTTCTATAATACCCTTATCAAGAGGTCTACTCTTTCGAGGTTTAGTCAAACATTTGTTTTGCTCTACACAGTATCCAATTGCTTCCCATGCTGGGTTTTTGGATTTTTTATCAGTCTGCAACAAATGCAGAAGTTAAGAAAAATAAAAACTTCTTAAGAACATTGATGTGAAGAAAAGTGTTCATTATATTTTGCACTAAGTACCGAAGTGTTTCGATTAGATCAAATACAAACAACGCAAAATATAATTGTAAAGCATAATTTAAGGCATACTTAGCTCATCTACCCCTGTAAGGTAGTGTATGGGAGCATAAGATCAAAGACATGGAATTGCAATTGGAACTCGTATAGTTCAAATTTGAGAATTGTTTTTCCCCGATTCCAAATTGAAGGCATTGATTGATTCCATGCTCCCAACATTATATAAGTGAAAAATCTAGTGCTGCTAACCAAGAATTCATATAAATGCATTTCATCCAAAAAAAAAAAATTATTATCAAATTATGAAGAAGGAAAGGGATTTCTTACCCAGGAGAAGAAGACGTAAAAGGAATAGATCTTAAGAAGAGCAAATGCAATTCTCAAAGGAACAAAGCGTGTTTGGCTTGACCACTTTTGGAGTACAGTTTCTCTCTCCTCCAAAGACAAGTCTTTGAAACTGTGAATAAAAGGCCATCTCCAGTCTAAACAAACAAACCCACAAAGCAATAGCGATCCCAATCTTGTTGATAATAATTTGAGTATTAAGCGCACTAAGAACACAGCTTCTGGCATACCCCTCTTCACCAATCTCTCTGCAATCTATTAATCAACAAAAAGAAAATTAATTAAACTCAACTCAACCTCACTTTCAAAATTTTTTTACTCGGATTCAGTTACATGAATCATTTTTCACCACTCGATTCAGTATGACTTAGAGGGTCACCAAATTACTAGTAGTCCTTAATTTTTAAATTAAATTAAAAAAAACAAAAAAAACAAAAAACAAAAAAACAAAGAGCATAACAACCCTGAAATGGAAATATGAAAATTTTTTTACTTAAAATTGGTTTTACTGACCTCATCAGGGAAAGGGGAGTGAGACCCAGAAGTTGAAAAGAAGGATTGAAGGGCTTGTTCTTGATTAGTTGGTTGTTGAGTATTAGTATTATTGTTGGTGATAGGAGGGATGAGGGTGTCACAGATGGCAGCAAGTGATTGGATTTGAGAGGGAGATAAGCCATGGGTGTAAGTGTTGTTGCCTCTTCCTCTCAACAATGGATGACACTCATGGTTGTTGTACTCTATTCTTCCTTCCTCTTCTCCCATGTTTTCTCAATGATTACCACTCACTCTCGCTCTCGCTCTCTTTATCTCTGCTGTTGGGTGTTGACTATCTCTCTCTCTCTCTCTCTCTCTCTCTCTCTCTGTATCTGTTGTGGTCAATACTGGATTACTGCTATTTTGATCAATCTTATACTATATCCTCTCCCTCCTATAATATAAAGAGTTTAAATTCCAATTTTTCTAAGATAAACTTAATTATATCATTATTTATCTTTTATAATTGTTACATCAAAAGTTTAATGATAATTACAATAACAACATTGCTAGGTTTATAATTAGTTTTACCACTATCGTAACAAATATGACTTAAGTATTAGAGCATTACCAATGCAAATGTGAAATAAAATTGAGTGTCACATAAAATTTACATTTTTTTTTTAAAGAAAAAACTCTTCAATACAATTGTGGAGGATGATTATAGATATGATGTATCAACCAAATTACTTGATATTTTGGATGAGATTTTTGATTTTTTGGCATTCTAGTTAAGGATGTGAATACATCCTAATCAGCATTTTTTTTATTAAATCCAAAAATTCTCTTTGTTCTCTGTCATTCTAGTAGTGGAACTCACGCCACATAAGATCTAATCAATCGTTGCATTCGAGAAATCTCTTTTAATTGAATGTGGATGAAAAGATAAAAATTATTACATATAATTGAGAGTGTTAATTAATTACAACACGATGAAATCCACAATTGAATTGGTGATTGCTCTTAGACCGTACTTGTGTTTACTTGCTAGACACACCACCACGCTTGGAATATTCACAGTGATCCATAAATATATTAATTTTAAGTTTATTTTATTTGATTTTGGGTGCCGTAAGATCGAATTAGTTTGCTACAATTTCAAGGATAATCACAAAAAAGGCAACCAAAAAGTTGTTTCTTCGATGATCAAATCAAAGAGTTTAACAGTTTGAAAAAATTTAGAACTAAAGTATATATATGCATAGTTTTAGACTTATAGTCATAAAACCAACCCAAGAGTTACTTTCTTCATTCCGATGATGAGAACGTTCAAGTTTAAAAAAATCTAATAATTAAAGAATATATACATATTTTTATGAATTAATTATAATTATAAAAATACTTGAAGATGTTAAGATAATTATATTATGATAAAGTTAAAAATTAATTATAAAAATGAGACATAATTTTTAGAAATAGATTTTTTAATTAGAACATGCATGTCAAAATATATAAAATAGAGGTCTGTTTGATCAAAAGGCTAGGGGCGAAATACTAATTCAGACTATGACTAAAATGATTATGTTGTGTTTGACTTTGCTGCGATCTAATAATATTAGCGATTTCATTTTAAAGCTTGGATTTATTTTTTTAAGCATCGATTGAGCTGGGAAGAGTTACTAAAAAAGCTTAGTATGTTTTATGACCCAAAAAAAGCTACGTAGTAAAACCAAAACACTGATCATCGTTCGAAAGATATCTATGACCGACCGGACAATGAATATATATGATAAAGATGATGTTAATTTCAACAAGAAAAAAAAAAAAAAAAAAAAAAAAAACCGTTTTTGGAGTTGGAAAAGGGAACTCTCGTGGGCCGCCATTGACGCTTTCTCTCGCATACGGAAGCGTGTGTATCTTTCCCGGAAAAGGAAATTAAGGGTATTTCAGAAAAGGGTAAATTACGTACGTTGTCACCCTCTATCATTTGGGCCAGATTTTAGTGCTTTATCCCTTCCTTGAGCACAGCAGTTTGGTTTGGAGCCTCTCACATCCAAACAATGCTAATAATGCTATATAATATGGGCAGGCCGGGTGGATTAATTGTTTTTTCTCCGAGGAAGGAAATAGTGAATTAGAATTACAATAAAACGACGACTTGTGTAATTCATTCATTGATGATGATTATTATTATTGAATATAAATATCATCATCGCGATCCCAACCATCAGATTCAAACTCATGGCTACAGCAGCACCACCATGAATTAATGAGTATTCTTCCATTCCAACACCACACCCCTGGCCGGATTGGATACGTTAGTTAGTGGTGGGATTTTATTTTTTTTTTTTTTTTTTTAAAAAAATTAGCTCTAACTCCTCAACATGCATACGGTCACATCATACCGCTGGCTGCGTTTTCAAAAATAATAATGATAGAGATGTCTTACCAAGACAACCAAAAGAAAATCATACTACTATAAAGCCAATTTTAGAATTTTGTAGGTGTAGAAAGAGACCTGTGGGAGACAACTTTGCCACAAGGAAACGGAAAGGCCAAAATACTAAAAATTCCACAAAGTATACACCAAATTTCAAAGTCTCCCCATAGCCTAAGGTTTGAACCATAACTTCATCTGAGGTTGTCAATTTTCTCAGTTAGCCCTTTGGCCGTGATGGCCGTTAATTATAAAGTTAACGTTTTTCATCATGCGTCTTGCACGTGACGGGGCAAATTAAGTCATTTTTTCATATATATATATATATATATATATAAATAAAGGGAGTCAGAGTCTAAAGGATATTTTGGTCATTTCAATTTTCATTTCCGCCCCTTTCCACAACTACCCCTCATTATCATCGTCCTATCGCTCCAACAATAAAATCCCTAACACTAATTTACTATTTCACAATCAAAATCTCTCTCAATTTCAAACAAAATGACAAAAAATGCTTCAAAAATCACTTAATCAGAAGTCAACGAGAAAGAATTCGAGAAAACTCACTCAGATTCAATCCCTATGCCTCTGTTACAAACGTATCTGACAGTAATACCAGATCCACTGCAATTCGCGAAGGAAATTCAAGACACTGATCATGAAAATTGAATCAAAGGTGATATTTACAAACTTAATATATAAGACAATGACAGCAACAACGTTGACTTGCCGTCGGAGACGAGGAAATCATAACAATTAAATTAACCCTATACTATTCTTGGTGTGCGAATCTCCGGCGAAATCAGATTTCTAGTCTCAGCTAGCTTTCTTCATTAATCTAACATCAATCTGCAAGTCCTTCATCGAAGATTCCACATAGTCAAGAAAATAACTTCACAAATGAGCATCTTATTTCTTCAGTTGGAAGTACATCGCGAATGGTACCCATAGACTTTGATTTGAAGGTTGACCAAGTATTTAATAACAAGAGAGAGCTTCAGGAAGTTGTGCACATGATCGCATTGCATTACAACTTCTAATTCAAAACAAAAAAATCGAACAAGAGTGTGTACGCAATTGTGTGTGTCGATGATAATTGCACATGACGTTTGCGAGCAACAAAGTACTCGGAATGTGATTATTTTCAGGTTCGAAAATATACAACTGAACATACTTGCCCTTTAAAAATGTCCACTGCTAATCATAGACAAGCAACATCGTGGATTATTGGAAAACATATCTTGCCAAGGTTCGAGGACTGCAACACTACCTATAGACCTGCAGACATCATGAATGACGTTCGTCGAGACTTTGGGGTGCAACTAAGTTATCAAAAAGCTAGGAGGTGTAGAAAATCCGCTTTAACACAGATAAGGGGTTCACCTGAGGATAGTTACACTAAGTTGGCTGCATATGCCTATAACTTGACATTGGCTAATCCAGGAACTGTCTACTTTTTAGAGCGTGACAGCGAAAACCGCTTCAAGTATTTTTTTTTTGGCTTATGGTCCCTGCATTTATGAATTTCACCATGCAATGCCTCCAGTAGTTGTTTTCGATGGAACATTCCTTACTGAAAGATATAAAGGTACGTTGATTATCGCTACCTGCCAGGATGAAAATATGCAGATATATCCTCTTGCGTGGGCCATTGTTGATTTTGAGAATGATGCTTCGTGGCTTTGGTTTTTTACGAAGTTGAAAGAAGTAACAGGTGACGATGATGGACTTGTTGTGGTATCTAACCGACATAAGAGTCTTATTAGTGCTTTCGGAATTATTTTTCAAAATGCACGTCATGCGCATTGTATCTATCATATAAAAGGCAACTTAAGGACTGTAACTCGAAAGGTTGAGACTATCTCACTTTTTAAGAGAGCGGCAGAGGCTTATACCACTGATGAGTTTCGAAAGCATATGTCCCAAATTAAGAAAACTGAGGAGAAGGGGTAGAAGTATCTTAGCAAAATAAATTTCAAAACCTGGGCCCGATCACATTTCAAAGGAGACCGTTACAATATCATGACCTCAAACAATGTAGAGTCTCTGAACTCAGTGTAAGCCCGACAAACTCCTATACTTGCACTGTTTGATAGTGTCGGAAAAAAGTTACAGGTTTGGTTTTCTGAGAGACGTGATGACGCACAACGTTGTGGAACCCAATTAACCCCAGCAATGGAAGAAAACTTACGCAAGTCTGGTGAATTGTCCAAGAAGTTCACGGCTGAACCCATTGATGTGTACAACTATGTGGTAAGGAGCGGTACCAAGAACTTCATTGTTAATTTTGATGGGAGTACTTGCACTTGCAAAAAATTTCAATTAGACCACATACCATGCGAGCATGTAATAGCAGCGGCAAAACAGAAAAGTTTTTTGGTCTACCCGATGTGCTCAATATTTTATTCCGCTGAGTGTTGGAGATTGGCATATGTCGGAACAATCTTTCCGGTGTCAAATGAAGATGAATGGGACGTTCCAGACAATATTAAAGAAATGACGATCTTGCCACCTTTAGTCCGACCACGAGGTGGATGTCGTAAAACAGCGAGGATACCGTCAACTGGAGAGTTTTCATTGAGACAAAAATGCAGTAGGTGCCAAAAAGTAGGGCACAACAGATTGTCCTGTCATGATCAAACACTTATGAGCGATAGGCAATCACATATTTAGTAACTGTTTGAATTTAATTTAAGAATTCAGCGTATTGATTCTATTGAATTCAGTTTGGATTGTATTTGTATTTAAATTTAGTAATTGTGTCTATGAACTGTTTAGAAGTTTAAATTGGTTGTTTAAACGCTAAATATTCTTTCATCGTTTAATTTATTTTATTTAATTCCAGAATTCAGCGTATTTGTTGTATCTGTTCCTGTTTGTTTAATGAATGGAAAGTCAGTAGTTTATGTTACATTAAACGATCACCTATTAATTAAACGTATAAACGTCTATATCATAAATAATGGATGTTTAAACCCTGAATATTTTTATAAAAATTCTTTCTGAATTTTTTTTATTTGATGTTTAAATGCTATAAAAATTAGATGTTTAAAAGCTATATATTTAAACGTTTAATAAATGATCGTTTAATTTATTTTATTTCATCGTTTAGAAGTTTAAATTGGATGTTTAATTGCATTATATTTTTATAAAAATTCAATTAGAGTAAATGATCAGTTAAACGATCCCAACGAACGTTTAAACACTATATATTTTTATTAAAATTATTTCTAAATTTTTTTGAATTCATTTCGGCGGGGAAATAAAGGTAAGATTTTTTGGCGGGAAATAAATGTTTAAACATTTATGTATAAACGTTTAAACAATATGACCTGAAATGTTTTTAATTATTTCTGAATTTTTTTGAATTCCTTTCGGCGGGAAATAAAGGTCAGACTTTTTGGCGGGAAATAAGCAGAACATAACGACATGTTTTAACTGAGCGAAACATAACGACATGTTTTAACTGAGCAATACATAACGATATGTCTTAACGAAACATAACGACATGTTTTAACTGAGTGAAACATAATGATTTAATTGAACGAAACATAACGACATGTTTTAATTGAGCGAAACTTAACGATTTAACTAAACGAAACATAACGACATGTTTTAACTGAGCGAAACACAACGACATGTTCTAACTGAGCTAAACACAACGACATGTTTTAACTGAGCGAAACATAACGATACATCTTAACGAAACATAACGACATGTTTTAACTAAGCGGAACATAACGATATGTCTTAACAAAACATAACGACATGTTTTAACTAAGCGAAACACAACGACATGTTTTAACTGAGCGAAACATAACGATATGTCTTAACGAAACATAACGACATGTTTTAACTGAGCGAAACATAACGATATATCTTAACGAAACATAACGACATGTTTTAACTGAGCGAAACACAACGACATGTTTTAACTGAGCGAAACATAACGATATGTCTTAACGAAACATAACGACATGTTTTAACTGAGCGAAACACAACGACATGTTTTAACTGAGCGAAACATAACGATATGTCTTAACGAAACATAACGACATGTTTTAACTGAGCGAAACACAACGACATGTTTTAACTAAGCGAAACATAACGATATGTCTTAACGAAACATAATGACATGTTTTAACTAAGCGAAATATAATGATTTAACTGAGCGAAACACAACGATATGTTTTAACTGAGTGAAACATAACGATTTAACTGAGTGAAACATATCGACATGTTTTAACTAAGCGAAACATAATGACATGTTTTAACTGAGCGAAACATAACGATATGTCTTAACGAAACAAAACGACATGTTTTAACTAAGCGAAACATAACAATATGTCTTAACTGAGCGAAACATAACGGCATGTTTTAATTGAGCGAAACATAACGACATGTTTTAACTAAGTGAAACATAACAATTTAACTGAGTGAAACATAACGACATGTATCTACTGAGCGAAACATAACGATATGTCTTAACGAAACATAATGACATGTTTTAACTGAGCGAAACACAACGACATGTTTTAACTAAGCGAAACATAACGATATGTCTTAACGAAACATAACGACATGTTTTAATTAAGCGGAACATAACGATTTAACTGAGCGAAACACAACGACATATTTTAACAGAGCGAAATATAACGATTTAACTGAGTGAAACATAACGAGATGTTTTAACTAAGTGAAACATAACGACATGTTTTAACTGAGCGAAATATAACGATATGTTTTAATTAAGCGGAACATAACGATATGTCTTAACTGAGCGAAACATAATGACATGTTTTAACTGAGCGAAACATAACGATATGTCTTAACGAAACATAACGATTTAACTGAGCAAAACACAACGACATGTTTTAACTGAGCAAAATATAACGATTTAACTGAGCGAAACATAACGACATGTTTTAACTAAGCGAAACATAACGACATGTTTTAAACTGAGCGAAACATAACGATATGTCTTAACGAAACATAACGACATGTTTTAACTAAGCGGAACATAACAATATGTCTTAACTGAGCGAAACATAATGACATGTTATAACTGAGCGAAACATAACGATATGTCTTAACGAAATATAACGACATGTTTTAACTAAGCGAAACATAACGATTTAACTGAACGAAACATAACGACATGTATCTACTGAGCGAAACATAATGATATGTCTTAACGAAACATAACGACATGTTTTAACTAAGCGAAACATAACGATATGTCTTAACGAAACATAACGACATGTTTTAACTAAGCGAAACATAATGATATGTCTTAACGAAACATAACGACATATTTTAACTAAGCGAAACATAACGATTTAACTGAGCGAAACACAACGACATGTTTTAACTGAGCGAAACATAACGATTTAATTGAGCAAAACATAACGACACATTTTAACTAAGCGAAACATAACGACATAAAATCACCATCCTGCCAATTCACAAACAACACATATAAGCTGTAAGGGTGGTGTGTGTAATTTCTTAATAGCTTAAGGGTGTAAGTGATGTGTTAATTTTTTTCGGCAGTTAAGTTGGTTATAAGAGAGCTGTATATATATACTCTCTATCTCTTAATTATTTACCTGTGCTTTTTCCAACAATGCAAGAACCTTATCATATTTGGCATTTTCTGCCAACTTCCCCACCACCTTCCACTTGCATATCCTGGGATGTTTTTGCTCGGTCTCTTGCAAATTAAACACCTTTTCTATGCCGGAGAAGGACTCAAATGCCCAAACTTATAGAAAATTGTATGTTAGAAACATGATATGAGAATAAATAGTTGTTATTTAATCAATAACTGATTTTAAACATTTACCTGTAGTGCATATGTGAAGCCATAGTATGATACATGGTTTGTGCGACCTTTAATTTTTCTTGTGAGTCCAACTAAGAGGTGATTATAAGTGTTTGTTCCCCATGGATATCTATTGAACACCTCTAAGTTGTCGACAATATCCAAAATCATCGCGTCAATTTGTGTTGTGTTTTTCCGAGCTCTCAAAACATATTCGTATACAAGTGCAAGCCCCAACTTGTATCGGTCCTCCTCATTGTTTCACTACAAGAAAAGTTACTATTTGTGACCCCCCTTATTTGGAAGGGCGAAAAAACCGTCCCAAATACTATTATTTGGGAAGGTAGAGTTAGCCGTGCCAAATACTTAGTATTTGGCACTCTTTTCTAGTTCCCCTCCCAAATAAATAGTATTTGGCACTCTTTTTCTAACCCCCCCCCAAATAATAACCGGATACGTATTTTTAAGGACCCTATAATTTTGACCGTCCTAAATAATACGATCCTAAATACAACACAATTCGATTCCCGCTTTTGTTTCCCTCCACAAAATTTAGTATCGTCTCCGTCTCTTTGCGCCCTCTTTCGCTCTCTTCCATTTTGATACATCCGTCTCTTTGCTCTCTCTCTCTCTCTCTTCAATTTTGCTACGGACTACTGGTAAGCATCTCTCTCTGTCTTGCTCTCTCACTCTCTCGCTCTCTCAGTATCTAACTCTCGCTCGCTCGCTTAGTGTCTCCGTCTCTACTCTCTGCGATTTTGCTACTCGAGAATCCCTTGGCCGGTAAGAATCTCTCGTGCTCTCTCACTTTCTATCGCTCTCTTACTCTCTCGTTTTCTATCGCTCTCCTTCACCGACGTGCCAAGACAAGAATTGTGCCCTAATTTTTAACCAATTGTTACTTTTCCCAAATTGCGAGAAACGATTCGACGATTCCCGAATCAATTTCTGTGCAAGTCTGTCTCGCTCCTAGGGCTGCTAGGGATTTCCTTTGGTAAGCATCTAGCGTTTGTTGTTTCACAAGTGTGAATTCGTGTTTATTGTTTGTGCTCATTTGTTTATGTGTTTGTGAGTTTGTTGGTAGTAAAGTTAAGATTTTAAAATGGTGCTTGTAATTTGTTTTGGTATTTGTTATATGCCTGCGGATTGAGGCACGATATAACCTTATAAAATAAATTGCGAAGGTCTGTTGCTTTATGAAAATGTCTAATGATTAAGACACTTTGGTATTTTAATAGTTGGGGTTGGTCGTAACTCCTACGCCGAGCCTCTGGTATTTGGATGCGATTGCAATTCGATTAAACTTGTCGGTTTAATCTTTGGATCTTGATTGCAATTCGATTTGGTATTTTTGTTGATAGTTCCATTTTGGGGACCCCATACCTGTCTCATTGAGAACTTATTGGATGTGTATATGAACTAATATGCAGCATTTTTCCAACACAATTATGTCATGATTCTAGAGAACCCGATGTGTTTGCTTGGCATCTTTCTAGAATCTTACCGCCTCGTGGCTTACAAGCGGCTAGACCAATGGTTGGGGTAAGAATAGTCAAGGAAAAGAAACGAAGGAATAGGCAAACTAACGAGCTAGACTTTACCGAAAGAGAAGGTAAACTCAAAAGGAAGTGCCTTAGTACAGACACTAATTCGGAAGTATATTTGTGCAAGGCTCACCAAAAAAGAAAAAAATCGAAGAGAGTAAGAAAAACTACCATTTTCGAATATTATCAAAAGCTTAACACGAACGAGATAACATAGTTTTAGAACTCACGTTGCTGAACCATGTTCATGAGAATCCAATATGCCATACTCGGATCGTAGTTGTTTCCTGTATTGCCACTTTCCTCTCAATTTCTTCCAAATCTTTTACTCCCGCTCCTCAAGGGATTCACGATATTCCATCAAAGCAACCTCAAGACGCCTCAACTTTTGTCTGCGCAAATAAGGAAGTCAAACACCAAAGCATTGACAAAGAACACTCGTGGTTCATACTTCATACTTAAAAGAAAATTTTGTGAAACAATAATATCACCAAAGGTGACCCGGATAAAAATACCCACATGCACTCACCACTAGACACAAACCATTTTTAGGAACAAATAGGTCCCTTTAGTGTACTAGAATGCTAGAAGGATATCTCACTTTATCTGATAAAAATAAATAAATAAAAAACTACCCCACAATTCCATAAAATATTCGACATCAATCATTCATTGATAAAAGTATTGACAGCTGATTAGAAAGAAAGTATAATAATACCTCTGTTCTTCACTTAACCCACTATCAGGATATGCTGGAATGATTGCATCGTTGCAAGCTCCATCTCCTCGTCCCACTATGACTAACACCGGCATTCTCACTTCCGAAGATGAATAACCTAATCCCAGATCCCTAGCATTTCTCTTTTGATCATCATCACTTTCATCATCCTCTCTAGCCCACATAGAAGCTGGCAAAACAGGATCACTTTTTCCTTTATTCGTGACAGGTCTTAGTTCAGGTTCTGGGATAGGAATAGACTGGGCCAAGGACGCAGACGCTCTACCTTCTGATTGAACCTTGCTGTTGGATTTTAGATGATGCATTCCGTGTTTGTGTTTGAAGCTCTAAATATTTGGGTCAGATTTTACATGTCAATGCTTGATTACTCTTTAGTCTTTGTTTATCTTATACGCTCTTTAGTTCGTTTTTTTGATGTCCTACAACTTTTCCATTTATGATGGCAGCAGGCCGTTCATGTTTTTAATGATTGATTCCTTGCTTTCTTTTGTTGGAAGTTAGTTGCACGTGCATCCCAGTTCGTTTTATCTCGGGAAACAAGATCTATATATGAAATCCATCCTTGTACTCTCTACACCCTAAACTGTTATGGCATTACTTTTTGGCTAGTTAAGGAGTGGCCGAATTCACTTGGATATTATCTTTAAGTAATTTTTCTTTTCACAAGATTGACATTTTAAACTTAAACTTCCATTTGCGATTTTCTTTTTCAAGAGAAAAATGCACTAGTCGTCCACATCACTCCTCAATTGAGGTGCCAAATAGTAACACTATATTTGCTTGGGGATGGCGGGAGTATAAGATATACAATAACGTCATTATCTTCTTGAACTGGAAACGTCACTTCCCTTTTCCATATGGGCTCAACATCAAAACTTATAAAGGGGAGTTGTACTGACTGTTATTTGATTCACATTTCCATGACAAAATCTAAGCTGCTTCTGTTACACAATCCTTCCCCTCTTCTACAGTTTTGTCCTTTTACCCTTCGCAATATTAGGATGGTTGTTTCAAAATTTTCTAATAGATTACTGAGCTTTAATCTGTTTTTCCAAACACCGTGTAAAATCATTTTCTTAGAATTCTTATCAACCTCAGAATCTAGAAAATTTCTTCAGTTCACTTTCTCACAAAAGAAGAAAAAAAAGAAGCCAAAAACATAAACAGAAAATCCTTTAGTTTCTTGACAATTGGTACCTCCATCTCAAAATGAGGGTAACTTTTCCTCTAAATGAAGACAGTTTTTAGCCTAGTCAATCAAGTTTTGTGAATCAATTTAGCCTAGCTGTGAAACTCATTTAGGGACAAAATAGAAACCTGAAGTGGCACAATTATGAAATCCCCGCCCAGTCTTTGGCACAATAGTTAAGCCTGAAATGGGATTGTCTGCTGTCCTGGACCAAGTCCCTTTCACTAAAGAATATGAAATTTGTGGTAATAGTGGGAAGTGACTCTTTTGCTGGTAAGCAGAGTCCTCTATTATTTTCAGAACTTGATAGTTGCAAACAGAGAAGAAAAGAAATAAGAATTGCACTGTTTTCTAGCTATGTAATTCATCGCGTAATATCTGAGATTCCATCATTTTCAATTGGTTCGTGTTCTTCCTGAATGTGCTTGTTTTGCTGTTGAATCTTCTGATTCCCTGAACTGAACTCAAATAAGAATTGCACTGTTTTCTAGCTATGTAATTTATTTGTTTCTTTGTATATCTTCTGATGTTGTGACCAGTTCATACATTTTATTCTCTATTTTTCAAGATATTTGTTTCTTTGTATATCTTCTACTATGATAGAGATGGTCGATTGTCTGATCTTTTTCTCAATATTTAGCACAGATAATATATAATCCTCAAGTGATGGCCTGTGATGACTGGTCTATTGTTTTTTTGCTCTAAACAAGTATGTGTAATTAAATATAAATACTTATTGAAGGATTTCTTTTGATGGACAGAGTTACCGCACAGGTTATCGCCCTCCTCCCACTCGGGAAGAAACCGTCATTCATATAAGGTATATTAGACTTATGTTACATTTTCCTTTTTGTTGATTAAATGATTTAACTTGATTGTCTAGCATTTGTAATCAATTAAAATTATGATTATTCGTAGTAGTTAGCAAGGTATACTTGATGCTTGGAGTGATATTATAAAATATCTTGTAATTAGTGCTTTGAAATCATATCATGGGGACTTTTTCTTGAATTGTACATCATTTTTTTGCTTTCAATTATTCAACATAAATATTTGGTCATAATTGGACTGTTACTTCGTTTTAAACATAAATACTTGGTCATTCGATGGACTGCTACTTTTTTTTTTTAAGTAGTATTATTATTTTGTTTTTACTTTTATGCTCTTTTTTATTAACATCTATAATTAGAATGCTATATATGCACATGTATTCCTAAGTATTCTTTTTCTTTTTTATGTTTGTCGGTTCGATTAAGAATGGATAGAAGTGGATGTATGTAAGAGACAGGACCTTGCCACGCTTTAGGGATGGTGTTGAAAATTTTCTAGAGTCAATATTTTCGACGCAGGCCAAATGGATGTAAAAAGTGTCCATGTTCAAGGTGTTATGGTCGTTTTTATAGTACAAGAGAGAACCTGAGGGATGATCTTATCGTGAATGGTTTTATGGAAAATTACTTGCCATGGTCATTTCAACATAATTTTGACATTTCCTCTCTTGCCGATGGAGGTCAATCCGAAGATCTCTTAAGCAATTTCGATGTGGGAGATGATATTGTTGGCATGATACATGACGCGATGGGAATTCCAATGGGAGTTCCAACTATGAGAGATGGCTTGAATGAAGGACAAACTTTGGATGCAAATACAGAAACAATGGATGATGAGACAAAAAATCTATAAGATGCTAGAAGAAGGGCAACGACCTTTGTTCGGGGAAGCAAAAAGTTCACCTCACTTTCATTCATTACTAGGCTTTTGCATATTAAAGTACTTGGTGGGTGGTCAAATAAATCTTGCACAATGGCATTAGAATTATTCCATGAGGCACTTGAAGAAATAGGGATGTTTCCATGTCCAAATCCTATTATGAAGCAAACAAGATAGTGATCGGCTTGGGTTTTACTTACGAGACGTGGGATGCATGCCCAAATGATTGCATGTTGTTTCGAGGGATGACAAATGTGCAGAGAATTGTTGTATTTGTGGGGCATCTAGGTATAAGCGGTTTGGCAATGACAAGCAAGATTTTGAGGATGGTGTGATAAAGAAGAAAAAATAGCCGCTAAACAAGTACGCTATTTTCCATTAAAGCCAAGGCTAAAGCGGTTGTTTATGTCACCTCACACCGCATCATTAATGACATGGCATTCTAAAGAGCGGGTTGATGATGGTGTAATGCGGCACCCTGCTGATAGTCCTGCTTGGAAAACTTTTGATAAGTTATACCCGGACTTTGCTAGTGAAAGTCGTAATGTTCGACGGTAGCAAGATCGATGGAGTCAATCCTTTCGTGTCAATGAATATTTCACATAGCACTTGGCCGCTTGTTCTCATTCCATACAACCTACCACCATGGTTGTGCATGAAACAACCATCCTTTATTCTTTCAGCTAATTGATGGCCCAAAAGGGCCTGGGGACAAGATTGATGTATATTTGCAGCCACTTATTGAGGAGTTGAAGGAATTATGGTACGATGGTGTGAATACTTATGATGCATCAACCAAAAATATGTTCAAGTTACGTGCAACACTTCTATGGACGATCAATGACTTTCCAACAGTATGCTAATTTGTCGTTGGAGCACAAAAGGTAAATTTGCTTGTCCTTGTTGTAATAAGAAAACCGAGCTTTTCGGCTAAAACATAGTCGTAAGTTTTGTTATCCGGGACACGACGATGGCTAAAAGAAAGTCATAAATTACGTAGAGATAGAGCTTTCAGGAGAGCGAGTTAGAACCTAAACCAAAGTTATTGTCCGGTTCTGAATTGCTAGAACAATTGAAAGATGTTGAGACTATATATAGAAAGGAAGACGTCCTTAGAAAGAGGAAAAGAGAAGAGTTAGAAAAAGAGAACGAGAAGGAGA
Source organism: Platycodon grandiflorus (assembly GCA_016624345.1). Taxonomy (NCBI): domain Eukaryota; kingdom Viridiplantae; phylum Streptophyta; class Magnoliopsida; order Asterales; family Campanulaceae; genus Platycodon; species Platycodon grandiflorus. The sequence goes on along the minus strand of CM028366.1, from coordinate 8,848,980 downwards.
GAAAAGCTGCTTTAAGAAGAGAGAAACGTAAAGAGAATGAGAAAGATAAGGAGAAAGGGAGTGGGAATGGGAAAGGGAAAGGGAAATGGAAAGGGAAAGGGAAACAAAAGAAGGTTGGAAAAGAAAAAACAAAAGAAAGTGAGAATGCTGGAAATGCAAAAGAAGATAGTTGGAAGAAAAAGAGTATCTTTTTTGAATTGCCTTATTGGGAGTCTTCACTAATACGCCACATGCTTGATGTCATGCACATAGAAAAAAATGTGTGTGATAATATATTGCATACACTCTTGGGCACTCTCGGAAAAACTAAAGATCACTTGAATGCTCGACTTGATCTCAAAGAGATGAAAATTAGGGAGCCATTGCACCCTAAGGATAATGGTTCTGGTAAGAAATTACTGCCCCCTGCATGCTTTACACTAGGAAAAGATGAGAAAGACATGATAAAAAATGACATCTACACGACATGAATATATCTAGTGCTACAATCCAGTTCTAATTCATTAATTAGCTTCTAGAATCGCACACCCAATGAACATATTAAATGGCATCTGCTACAAAGATGGTGACTAGAAGGATTGATATGGTATGCAGTTTCTCTCTACACATCTAAAACTTCACCAACAAAAGAGAAAAAAAAAAAAAAAAAAGGTTCCCAGGAAAAAAACTCGCTACTAGGGAAGACCAGAAATGATAAGATTATATACTTCAGTTCATATGACTACATGTTCTGTTTTGTTACTAGCCAATGACACGACTACATGTTCAGATTATATACTTCAGAAATGATAAGATTATATACTTCAGATTATATACTCGCTACTAGGGAAGACCAAAAAAAGGTTCCACTCTGATACTAGCCAATGACACGACTACATGTTCTGTTTTGTTACTCAGTAGCACCATTTCTCTTTCTTTTATATTGATGATATGACTATTTAGATCATATGACTAACCATATCATACAAATGTATACATGCCATCTAAGTGCAGAATTATGTGATCTAGCCCATATTCCTTTTCGGGACTTCACATTGAATAGAGACCTTTGAGTTTTGTTGTGAAATGTCACGCTCTCACTTTTTGTTCACGTTTTGGAGTTGAATTTGATTTGGGTGGGACTTTATATGTTCAGTTTTTGTAACGCTGGTGTTTATATATCAGTGAGACTGATAGGTGGAATGCAAACTAGCTTTTTGTGACGAAATTAACCTTTGACAAATTGATGTGTGTTTTAGTCTAACAGTGATGGGATCTTATTCTCAAGGCCTGGTTTTGATAGGCGGCCGAATTAGTGTGTGTTTTTGTAACAAACTCGAGGTGGTTATATGATCTTAAGTGGCAACATTTATTATTCTTTTGGTCCATTTATATGTTCTTGATGACATCAACTTCCCATGGCCCTACTTTTAGTTATGCCTTCTTTTTTCGTTATGGTTACTTGTTCCAGCTTTCTCAATTATAGGGTAAATTTTTTCTTTTTATTGTTTTCTTGGTCATCGACTTTTAATTCCTAAAGTACAGTCCCCGTTGTTAGTTACGGAGGCTTAAACACGAGATCACTTATATTTCGTGTCCCTTGTTTTAAGAGATGTTGTATAAATTCGTCAAGTGCATTGATATTGACTCGTAATTTTCATTCGAATCCCCGCCGTTGGGTTCCCCGTTGTTGGATTACTATTAATCGCGATAAAAGTAGCAGAATTACATGTCATTGAAACGACTCTTTACCACCGACACAACAAAGCTTGCGCTTATACCGTAATTACATGCTTTATCGGTTCTCGTTCTCTCATTTTGACGGTCATGTTTCTTCTTTTGTGAGTTTTGTGAGTTTGATGAGAAACCCGTCGCTTTATACTTTAGATGTGTTTTTTTTTTTTTTTAGTTAAAGCTTTAACTCTTAACATTGGAGTATATATAAGAAAGCCATCGCTGGAACCTTTTCCTTCTGGTGCCTTATACTTTGTTTAGTTGCTTTGTTGGTTGGGGAAAATATTTGTAGTGCCAATGTGCTACTTGTTGTGGCGCTTCTACCTACTAATATGTTCACCTTGTGTAATTAGATGAAAGCAAATAATGAGGATACTTCCCGTGCAATGGTGTTCATTAAAACACGTAGTAAAAAAGATGGTACTATACCTCACGATGATACAAGGAACCTAATTGTAAGTAGTTTAATATTTCTCTTTTTTTGATGGTGTCATTAATTTAATGTTTTACTCATATAAGATTTTGTACTTTGGTTTTTAGGAAAGGATGAATGAAAAATTAATCGAGGTGCCGGAAGAGGAGCGAACCGAAGCTTATAAAGAAAAAATTTTTGTCGATCTCATGGGGCCGGATGGACATGGGCGTGTGAGGACTTTTGGTTCAGGACCATGTCCTCGTGATGTTTTGGGGCCTCGGTCATCTTCAACGAGCACGACTTCTTTGGATGTAATAGATAAACTAGTGGATGCTAAGGTAGCTGAAAAAATATCCCAATTTGAAAAGAATCAAATGGAGATGCTTGAACAAATGGCGCACATGAAACGGTTATTAGAGGTACATGGGATAGTACCATCGTCTTCAAGCATCGATGTAAATGGCTCAGGATCTAGTGTGGGACAGGTATACACTTATCTTTGTGTACAACGTATAATTTATTTTGTGTATTTTGCTCAAATTATATTGATTATATATTGTTTATATTGTAGGCTCGGATCAACTCTATGATGGATGACTTGAGCTAGACACGAGTACACATCTGTAATGAGTACACTTTTGTTCTAGAATGTTGACACAAACTTGTAGGGTAATATTTTGAGTTATTTTGATCGGAATATTGTTAATACTTTGTAACTTAAATTGTATGATTAGTAGAAGATATAAAATCCTATTTTTCGAATGTTGTTTTCTTTAATAATTGTATGAACATGTTATTATTCTTACCGTGGTTTTAATATGAATTTGGGTGGGTAAAAACAAAATCCCGCCCAATAAAAAATAATGCCAAATGTAACTGGGACAACTCACGCGGATAAAACGTGCCAAAAATTATTGGGACGGAACAAAACCGTAAAAGAATATTTGGGACGGAACAAAACCGTGCCAAAAGAATAGTGGGGACGGTCAACAAAACCGTCACAAATACGGCTAACATTTGGAAGGGCAAAATAACCGTGCCAAATACATAGAGTATTTGGGAGGGCAGAAAACCGTGCCAAATACTTAGAGTATTGGGGAGGGCAGAGCACCGTGCCAAATACATAGAGTATTTGGGAGGGCAGAGAACCGTGCCAAATACATACACTATTTGGGAAGGCGGCAAACCGTACCAAATACCTGGTTATTTGGAACGGCAGAGTATGCCGTGCCAAATACTCTGAGTATTTGGGACGGTTGAACAAATGTCGCTAATGCCGTGCCAAATACTTTTTGGGACGGTTTTGGGGCGTGACAAATGTATTTGGCACCGCAGTATTTGGGAGGGACCCAAAACCGTCCCCATGCCGTCCCAAATACTTTTTGGGACGGTTTTGGCAGTATTTGGGACGGTTTTTGGCCTTCACAAATACCCTTTTTTCTTGTAGTGTTTGCCAGATTCAGAAATGCCTCCATCAATTCTTTAGGCTTGATGGATTTTTTTCACTCCAAAATATTCATTCCTCAATCTGTTTCCACCAGGGATTTCCGAAATAAAATTTTCCTCAATACCTGGGTGTAATCCAGTAATGAGGGTATAGTCTGAGAAGCCAAATCTGAATTTTTTTTATCCCCAATACAAAATCAGACCTCTTTTAAACCATTGATTGGCTTAATCCTCATCATATTTAGTGCATGGACAAGTTTGCACACCATATTCATATTATCCCGCATGTTGTATAAGTTTCCAAAGTAGGATGTCTTGAACAGATCTTTGTGTGCATCGTCTAATTTGTTATACACTTCATCTACTATGTGTAGTCTACACCGGCATGTAACTTTTGAGTCGAACCATTTTGAACTCTCAAGAAGGAATGTCATGTTGTTTGCAATTGAAATATAAATTGTAAACAGAAATGACATAAACAATTCATTTTAAACAAACCAAACACACAACACAGATTAAAAAAACCAATTGAAATACAAAATTGTTACAAAAAGAGCAATCAAAAGAACATAAAACCTAAACCAAACACAGAACTGGAATAAATTTAAGCAGCAAATAAAGTTGCAAAAAAATTAATTATAAACGATAACTGAACGAGGGTTAAACGTTTTGGAAGAATTATCTTTTTGTGATTTTACGGATGTTGAAGTATGAGTTGAACTATGTAATGCAAATAGAGGAAATGGAAAGGGTTTAAGGTTTTGTTGTGGTCTTTCGAAGAATTACCTTTTTGTGATTTTACGGATGTTGAAGTGTGGTCGTAAACCCAACTGAAGAAGATTCAAAGTATGGAGTGATTCAAGCACAAACAGTTGAGTTGAAGTATTGTCGATTAAACGCAATGCAAATAGAGGAAATGGTTTTAAGGTTTTGCTGTGGTTTGAAAATAGAAGGAAATTAACTTAAGTAGTTGTGAACAAAACGATGGTCATTTAGTACGCGTTTAAACGGTCAAACTATTCGTTTAAAATTTTGGTCAGCCCGTTTGGTACACGTTTAAATGTTCAAGGTGAACTTACTTTCCTTTAACCGTTTGATAAACCTTTTAATGAACGTTTAATCGTTTCATTATTCGTTTGGTCGTTTAGTATCTATATATATATAAAAGCAGAATAGTCACCATTTTTGGAAAAATCCCGCCAAAATGCACTTTCTAAATATGGAAACTATCCTATTCAGCTTTAATGACAATTTTGTGGTAAAAACTGGTCCTATTATGACATACCCACGGTTTGGCTTTAAACAAATTAAAGTATACGGTTTTGTTTGCATTAAACAAGGCTGTTTTGTGGTGAAAACCAGTTCTTTTTTTGATATATCACGGTTTGGCTTTAAACAAATCAAATTGCACGATTTTGTTTGCATTAAACAAGGCTGTTTTGTGTGTTTCCAATATGATTTTGTCTTGAAAAAATAAACTCATTAATTACACTGTTAACAAATTGATTGATTGCATTCTGCTTTGTTTGGGCACGCTTTTAATTAAAAAATATATTTTGCCTTGAAAATATAAGTTGCTGCATAGAAAATGAAAGCAAATAGTCTCTTCATCTATATCCCTTTCCTCTATATCCCCATTCTCTGAAAACTCTCTTAACTTTCACATTCACCGGCGGCGACCTCCTCTCTCTCCTCCATTGCCGCTGTTGCTTCATCTTCAACTTCATCGCTTCTTCGAATATCAGTAAAGCAGCCCCCGAAACCCCTTGATGTCGTCATCGGCGGCGGATCAGCCTTCAAATCGCTCAAATTTAGAGCCTTCACCAGCAATGACGATCATTGTGGCTCATCCTTTGGCGTTCGCGCCTGGTTTCTACATCCGTGATTGAGTCCATGCCCTTCCTCAATTTTGAAACCTCTTATCTACAAGAAAGAGAAAATTAATCGTCATGACAAGGTCATTTCTCTATCTCTCTCTCCCTCTCTCTCTTATCTTTATCCCTCCCCTCTTTCTCTGTCTATATATACATATGTTTGTATCTCTGTTTTAATTTATAGTATATTGTGAGGTATGGTAGGGATTTGTTTCTGTTCAGGCTTGATCGTAATAGTTACTTTTGTTTATGGATTTCACTGCAGAATATTAGAAAGTTGGTCAAGGATGGTTCCATCATCCGGAAGCCAACCGAGATTCACACATGATCTCAAGCGTGCCGAATGAAGGAGGCAAAGAGGAAGGTAAGCCATTTTGGATATGGTAATTCTTCAAGTTCATGATAGCAATAATCCAATTTCAGGGTGATGGTTAGTGATAGGTTAACTTATGCCAGCTATTGGTATTTTAAAAGCGTCTTGATTCTTTGTTATGAAATACAAAAAGCAGCAGAGGCCAACACATTACATGTTCACTGTGAGATTAGTTAGAATATTTTACTTTTAATTAAATCTTCAAAGTAGTCTATGCTATCATGTTATGCAAGACAAGATTTTCTATGAACTCAGTTGCTCTGTTGCTTTTTTCACGTATTGGGTGAACAACTTTGCTTGTTTCCAAATGGCTTACACCACATGTTAGGATGGTTATAGTGCAAGGGTCCAGGGAGACCTGTATCTTGATATGTTACTCTTTGCAAATTAAGTGGAGGATATTTAATGAGGTTTCTAATTCCATGCTTTGAATATAGGTAAGCGCAAGGGTACCAGTGAAGCTAGGTTGCCCACAAAGATTTTGTGGATGCGGAGGAAGAGGTTGCTAAGGTGTTTGCTTTGCAAGTATTGCGGATGCGGAGGAAGAGGTTCAATACGATTTAGTTTGGTTCAGAACCTACTAGATTCTTATGTTTGTTGATTTTGTCAAACTTCATTTGTTAATATGGAAAAATATCTTTCCAAATCGTTACAACATTAATAAGGGGAATGTTCGTGGAGATCTTTGCACCATAGCAGGCCTTTTGCCTTTTATAGCTATGTTATTTATGATTTTATACTCTTGGATGTTTTAGGCGGGGTTGTACCCCCTCCCACTGAACTTGCTAAATTCTTATATTTGTTGGTTATGTCAAATTCTGAAATTGATTGGATTTTTAATACTTGCTGAAATTTTGGTCTGTGTTCATTGTTCTTTTTTTTTTTTTTTTTTTGTTAACCATAATTATGGTAAAATTGATGGACAATTACTGAATTTGAGTCTTGTGCTGATGGAGAGCTTACACAAATCAAATGCTGACAAGGCTACGGAGAGTGGAACAAGGCAAGCATGGAAAGGAAACATAGCTCGGAGAGAGGAATGTTTAGAGGTGAGAAAGCATCACCTGGCCCAGCACCCGCTGCAGCTGCTTTTGCAGCCCAACCTTCACAGGCATCTAACAAATCAAAGAAGTGAGATTTTAATTTTAAGTTGGGAACAATGTTAGAAATGAACTTGATAATCAGGAAACATAGAGGTTATTAATAGCTTGTGTTCAACATGATTCATAAGGAAGAAAATACACAAGGTGAGAGGCACCAGCTAGGCAAACAAACATTGCTATCAAGATCAGTTTACATGGCTTGATTTAACATCTCGGTAGTAGTTGAAACAATTGCTTCACCTGTTCTTATGTCTATCAATATCCATAAAATCTAAACTCATAAACTAACAAAAGCTTCTTTTTATGATTTAAATTATAGTAGGAAAAAAAAAAAAAGTAATCCTCAAATTTTAACATGGTTTATTTTGAATTGGGTAGAGGTAGCGTCCCATTAAAAATAATAACAATATGCTTACACGAGCAAGATTATGGATGATTGACTAATAACTCACAGGCTAAAGGAAATTAAATTAATCACCATTTATGGGCATGAAACTTTATAATAAACATTTTCACATTCCAACATTGGCAGTTTCCGTTTTCTGATCCAAGACTTCCATTTAAATTCCAACGAAGACAGTTTTTGCTGATGGTGTCTTATACAATATTTATAAATAAACGTCAAGGTCAGTTTTTGTCTAATGTAGTTCTCCTTTTAAAAAAGCAAGTGTTTAGTCATCGTCAGTTGTATGTTACTTTCTCTAGAATTATCAATCCTAAAAGTCTTCGTGTTTTAATATGTGATAGTGATAATAATACTGATTGACCTCAACTACGAATGTTGTATTTAAAGAAGTATTTCAAAATTTATAATAATTTTTTTCTATATGTCATTCTCGATTATTATATTTTGTTTCTTAATCTTTAACTTTTAATTATTTGTTTCATTTTATTACATCGAACTCATAATCTATGCACTATAATGATTTCTTTAAATTTTTATCAATAAAAACATCAATATAATCTAAATTCTATCAATATAGTCCGTGCATCGCACGGGTGCATTTCTAGTTCGTTTAAACGATCAACTAGCCGTTTAGTGATCGTTTCGTTGTCGATTAAACGGCACTATAAGGGCCTGTTTGTTAAAACTGAAAATTAAGCTTTGAAAACTGATGTCTGAAAAAGTAGAGCTTAAAATATTAAGACATCATCTTTTGACTTAAAATTTTGGCTATTTTTAAGAGATACTTAATTTATTAAGTGATATAATATTGCATTATCAAACAATCTTATTTTTAATATCACTTAAAACTTTCCTAATTAAGCTCTTAATTGGGTTACCAAACATACCCTAAGTCACCGTCTTAATTGGGATGGGCATTTTTGGAAGTTCACTTTTACGCCTTTTGTTCTCTTTCTTTTAAAAGAGCTGACCAGTCAAAAGCCATATAAGTTATTTTGTCGGGTCAGGCGGCCATACTTGATATATGCCACAAAACTAATAGACTCGCCCAGTGATCCTTTACTGCATACTCTGTAGCAGAAGGACAAAATCCTAATGCCACAATTGTTAATTTGGATTAATATAAAATTTGGTCCCTGATCTTTCCATTTCCTGGAGATTAGGTACTCAATTGATAAAATTTTCTACGGTGGTCCTTAATCTCAACATTTGAAGTCTAATTAGTCCTTCATACCATTATCTCTAACAGAACCGTTAAAATTTTGTAAAAATGACACAATTGCCCTCACTTGAATCTGAGTGGGATGCCTAGGTGCAATAATTTCTGACAAGATAACAACCATTCTCTCTCTCTCTCTCTCTCATCCTTCACCACATTCCCCCTCCCCTTCTCTCTCTCTCCCTCTCTCCCTCTCTTTCTCTCTACTTCAATCCACGCCCCCCTCTCATACCCAAATTATAGCTTGTTTGGGACTGAGCTAGTTTAATTTTAGCTTGTTTTCTATCACTTTCTCGGGAAATGAGTGGGGAAATTAATTCTTTCATTTTGGATGATGAACATGGGATATTAATTCTTTCATTTTGGAGTGGAACAGATCCAATCTGGTTATGTACATTCTCACGTACACCGGCGAGCACAACCACCCCATGCCAACTCACTGAAACTCATTCGCCGACAGTACCCGACAGAAACCCACTTCATCTGACGACGAGGGCAACAAACCCACTTGCTCTCTGCTGGTATCCCCGATTGCGAGCCACTCTTCAGCGACGGAGAAGGTAGAGAACAGGGAGGAGAGAGAGGACACGGTGGAAGAAGATGATGACGACGATGAGTTTGGAGTGTCTGATATGGCCATGAGTGATGATTTCTTCGAGGGTTTGGAGAAACTCTTTTAGCCGCCGAAGAATGCTCGTCGGATCATTTTCTTTCTAGTTTGCCGGGTATTGGTGTGTTTGTGGGGATGGTGGTGGAGTGGAGGGTTTGAAAGAGGTGTTGGGCAGAATTAATAAAGTTGAATGGAATAAATAATAATGTGTTTGTGGGGATGGTGGTGGAGTGGAGACCCATATGCTCTGAAATCGGCTACAAGGATTGAAAGACCCCCTGTGTCATTCTCCAATATCATCGTTGTAGTTCAAAAGTTTTCCACTTGCAAACCATCCCCAATTCCATAAATCAATCGCTCTCTTACACACACACACACACACACACACACACACACACAAAACCCCCTCTTCGTTGCTGGAAAAAACCGAATTTTTTGAAGGGTTTTTTTAGTTGAATGAAGAGAAGGAAAATTGACACGTTACTGTCAATGAGTCGACTCATATCGATTTAGTTCTTGATGGATTTCGTGTTTCTTTACTTGTTATTGATGAGCTTTAAAATCCCAGTTGTTTTCAAATCCGAGTTCGGGTCAGGATCCACTGACGGAAGCTCCACCGTCTCTCTACTTCCCCAACCCCTCCAAATTTGATAAAGAAGACGAACTATCCATCACGGGGGTTTCACCTCGGGTAATGCGCGAGTACAGATCATTTTTTTTTTTTTTGTATGTGCGCGTGTCTGTGATGGAGGAATTGATGGCGTTAAAAGGATACAATGGCTATTGGGCAATGGAGATCGAAGTGCTGAAGACAGGGCAGACTTGGGGAGGAGCAGCGGCAATGAAAATTCTCGATTTCCACCCATATTTATTTTAGAGATCTGCAGAAGCAATTTTCTTTGTAGAGGCGGCGGCCATGGTTGGAATATGAAGGGAAGGGCTTCCATGATGGAGGGAATGGTTTGTGAAGATGGGGACAATAAAGAGAAAATGGAAAAAAATGAGGAAAAGGGGAAAGGGAAGAAGAAAAAATAAATGAATTTGAAGTTTCTCCACTAAATCCGTTTACAAATATTTTTTATTTATTTAATAAAATATAAATTTTCGGCATTCCATCCCAGTCAACCACAATTAAGGGCAATTTTGTCATTTTAAGAATTTTTTTAACGCTCGTGTTAGAGATAACGGTATGAAAAACTAATTAGACCTCAAATGTTAATATCAAATACCACCGTAAGAAATTTTATCAATTGAGTACCTAATTACCATGAAATGGAAAGATCAGGGACCAAATTATATATTAATCCTGTTAATTTCGCCAGAAGTTGATGCAGCATAGTGCATACCCCTTCAAAAACTACACTACCAAAAGTTGACTCCTACTTCAATTCATTTACTCATTTACATGAAAGTATAACCCCCAACACTAAACCATGTCTCTAATATGGTAAAAACAAGTCAAGTAATGAACATAGCTATGTACAGAATGAAAACCGTTCTTCTGCAAGCGGCAGCACGAAGATCAAAGAATTGTATGCCATTAGCTATTCAGTCCAGCCAACCCCAAATCTGCAAGCACCAGTATGAAGATTGAAGTTTTGTATGCTATTAGATATTCAGCCCAGCCAACCCCCAATCCGGAATCAACATACAGAAACCTTTCCAAAGTAAGCTGGCCTATATTGCAAGAGGGCTGAAAGGGGTAGTATACCTCGATGATATACAAGAGGTATACAGCATTGATTTCGGACAGGTAGTCATAAACCTGAACCCACCCCACACCCGAGTTGGCTTTACATATCCCTCTCCAAGCTTGCAACAACGAGCATGGGCACCTTTTCTTAGCAATACGGCCAACTTACCTGGATAATTCATCACATGATCATCCCCAATGAGTTTGGACAGCTTTGAATAGCAATTTGACCTCTGAACAACAGATCTTGATGTGGCTTTCACCGGTTTCTGTCTCTGGAAAACACCACTTTGTTCTGGTTGCATAACCTAAAAAAGAGGGATAACAATGTAGCCTTTCTACAGTGTACTTCTCGAATGTCTTAAAGCTTTATATAAGTGTTGCATTCTCCCAATGGGTTCACACAAGCAGTATTGCGTTACACAAAATGGTTTTAAATGTAAATTCAAATACTAGAAGAGGGGCGCACCGAGTTCTTCCTCTACCTTGTCATCTTTACATCTCTTGAGAACAAGAAGCTGACCTCGTATGTGCAAAACCTGCAATGCACATTAATATAATGAGAACCCTGCCATATGAAAATCACAAGTGAACTTAATTATCGAGAAGAAAACATGGAAGCTATGAGTTAACTAAGCAGCCAAGTAAACCAAAAGTCCAAGCATATATAACGGCAACAACCAGGATGTACATCTTAGTTACAGGCCAGATTCCACCATAGCACACATTGTCTATTACTAGCCTTGAGATACTCTAAAAAGAAAAAAGAGAAATAAAAGGAAGGACGTATCTGCGAATAATAATCTATAACCGAATATTATCAAATTCACAAATATAATGTAACAGAACCACTGAATATACAAATTAAAATGAAAAACAAACCAATCACAAGGAATTATGTAAAACAATCCTTAATCAGAAATGCAGTTTTAGATCTATATGCCAGATGCCACATCTAATTTATGAATGCTTTCTACTTTTGAGAGAAGAATATATTTATATAGGATTAATATATAATTTGGTCCCTAAACTTTTCCAATTCTCCTAATTTGGTCAAAGATGTTTCAACTTTCCTACCTTAGTCCTTGAACTCAACTTTTGCTGTCTTATTAGTCCCTCATGCCGATAAGTCAAACGGAATCGTTAAATTTTTCTTAAAATGCCAAATATTCCTTGTGTGAGGCTGACTGAGATGCCTAGGTGGACTTATCTCTAACGGGTAAATGGAGAATAATTTTCCCTCTATTGTATTTATTTATCCCCCTCTCTCCTCTCGTCCTCATTTCATTCTCTTTCTCACTAAATTTTTTTTTCCTCTCATACACCGTATACTCTCTCTCTCATTTGCAAGCAAACTTCTATCTTTCTTCAGTTGCAGAAGATCATATCCATGGATATATAACCATATATTTTTAGTACTAAAATCTCGCTTCGATTTCGTGAATAAGGCTTTATTATCAGATTTATGTACAGAACAATGTTTAATTTTGTTAATTCCTTCTGGGTTTAAAACTAGCAATTTGTGTTTGTGTGTGTGTGTGAGAGAGAGAGAGAGAGAGACCAATCAATGATGATGGCTTGCTGGAGTTCAGTTGCTTTAGCCAAAATTTGGTCCAAGTGTTCACAATCAGTAATGGGTTTAAATTTCAATTTGACCCCATTATTAAAAGTGAAAATTCCCATTTTTAAAAATTCAGATTACTTTGACCCATTATCACTTGCCTAAGCACCATACTCCCATCTTTGTTTGGTCCTGCTTTTCAAGAAACACACACACACACAGAGTGAGAGAGATGTCTATATTAGCACCAAATTCTCACATTTTGTACAGAGAAACTACTCACACACAAAACAGAGGCTCTAAGACAATCATTCCCCATCGATCCATACATGAAGCTGGACGTGTTTTTGGTGCCAAGAAGCTGAACTAATACATTCCCCCATCGATCTCGTACCATTTTCTAATTCTATCTGACACAAAGAACCCATTTGTATTGGGTTATTGACAAGTCAAAGACCTAAAGAACAGTGTTAGAACGAAAATTGAACCTAAGAAACCAAAACCCATATTGGCATTAAGGATTAAAGCTGACGAACAAGAACAAAAGAGAGAGTGAATGTACCAAAACCTCCAACCACTTTCAAAAGCTCCTTTCTTTATCCAGCATATCAAGATTAGATAAACACTTTTATATACAACACTATCATCTGTGAAATACCCAATTAATGGTGCAGTGTGGAGCATAAGATTTCTCCGTTCAATCAAGTACTTCTTTACCAAGAACCCCACCCAAGTGACATAAGCCTTTGGCATCAACAATCTGACTATCATGTCCAATTCTTGCTCTTGCATTAGTCTAATTAAGATATACCCAGATGGTAATTTGTGAAAGTACTTGAAATTGTTGAGAGTTTGGAGGTTTTGGAGGTCTCCGGTTGAGAGGAAGGGGCTGGGGCCGGTGCAAAGTGGGTCTTGGAGAGTGGAGGAAGTGAGGAGGAGGTTGGGACAGCTGGGTTTGGAGAAGAGAGGGGAAGGGTGTGTGTGTTTGGGGGTTGGGAATTTTGTGGTATAAGGATGGAAATGTGTTGAGTGGTGGCGTTGGTGGTGGTGGTGGCGGTTGCGGTGGTTGAAGGTCAGAAGAGAGGGAAAGAGAGAATGTTGTGGCCATGAGAGTGTGTGTTATCAGAGGAGATCTGCAGGCATTGCAAAATTGGGAGTTTTTTCTCATCCTTATTACTTGAATCTGAGTGTGATGCCTGTAGATGGGGGAGGGAAAGAGAGAGAATGTTGTGGTCATGATATGGTGAAGGATGAGAGAGAGAGAGATGGGGGGGCGGGGGATTGTGTGGAAGAGAGAGAAATAAGGATGAGATAAATAATAGAGAGAGGGAAAGAATATTATCCCTTCCCGCCAAAAATAATTCCACCCAGGCATTCCATTCAGATTCAAGTAAGGGCAATTTTGTCTTTTCAAGTTTTGTTTAACGATTCCGTTTGACTTCACGACATGAGGGACTAATAAGGTAGTAAAAGTTGAGTTCAAGGACCAAAGTAGGAAAGCTGAAACATCTTTGACCAAATTAGGAAAATTGGGAAAGTTCAAGGACCAAATTATATATTAATCCATTTATATATACTCGTGTATAAATTCCGCTTCCCTGTTTTTCCAATAACACACGTGTGCATCTGTGTTATTGGAAAAATGGGGCAGCTGAATTTAACTATTTATTACATTAATTTGTTCAAGAATACCGCCGTGGTAGCTGATAGGTAGTGCAGAAAAAAAATAAAGAAAAAAAAAGACCAAGACAACCGCACCAGAGAACACACAAATTTACATGGCTCAGCGAAATCGTGCCTACATCCACGAAGAGCCTTTGTCCCAATTATTTGGGGCTAGCTACATGAACCCTTCTTCGCCATTTTGCTCGGTCCTATGCAAGATCATCAAGCAAGCAAGCTACACTTGGTCATCGTTCTTTACTATTGTTGTCCACATAGTTTTGGTTTCCCTCTACCTGTAGCCTAGTTGCTATAATGACACTATCACAACTTCTAAGGGCTCCAATTAATGCTCAGCCACCAAATTCACTATTTGAGAGAAATATAATCTACAAATAATCACTCGTCTTTATACCAAACTCTGTCCCTAATCCAATCGAATAAGCCCTTTTCTACTCTCACTCCAATACCAAAGGAAATAACACACCAACTTTTTGTTGCTCTCTCCCGTTTACTCGACTTCTGCACTAACCGGCACTTTGTACTCATGCACAGTATTCGGTGTATTATTCTTTGCATCTTCAAATGGATTGATATCACCTGAACTTATACATGGAGTATCCTCAGTGAACTCTATAAATGTTAAGAAACAATACTCCACCTATCATTGGTGGGTGAAACTAATTTTACTAGGCTTTGCCAAAAGCAAAACGTGCAGCCTACCTTTCTCTTTAAAGTATTATCATGTTCACATTCTTTCTTCAACTTTTGTTCTCATTGTGAGGACATGATTCCCAACATATACATACAATGATTTAACATGAAGAAATGAAAAGTGATAAAGAAACATAAACTGAGCAGTGGATCAACAGACTTGTAGTCCCCCTTAAACAAATATCCTCCAAAATAAATTACTTAAACATTACCCCCTTCCTAGCAAAATGAGCGTCCTTTTAAATAAATAAAAATAAATTGTCCAAAGAGTGTCCTTTGTAAATTAACTAATTTCAATTTTGCCGACTGTCATGTCCCAATGTGACCTTGCAATGACATAATGTGGAGTTGAGGGTATTCATGTATATGTGCTACTCCCTCCTTTAAAAAATAAGTGTCCCCTACTCCATATTGGGACATTCCAAAATAAGTGTCCCATTTCCATTTTTAGAAAGATTCTTTAAGAAAATTGTCTATAATACCCTTAATAATTATGCGATGAAAAAAGATGAGGGACCCATTGATTTGGCACCACTAAGAGATACTTTGAAGGTATTAAAGGAAAGTTACAAATGGTCAATACATATCTTAAAACCCATGTAAAGTCAATAGGGGACACTTATTTTGGAACAGAGGGAGTAATAAAATTATTTAAAAGTCAACTTGCTTAATTCTGTGAAAACTAAAAAGAGAGTTCCATTTTGGGACGGAGGGAGTACTTAATAAAGAGGCAAAGAGAGGAAAGATTAGTAATGCAATAATACCTCTTCTTGAAGCAGTAGAGAAAGGTTCTCTACCGAAACAAGGCTATCTATTTCCTGCAGAAGTTGCTGGTCTTTAATGCCAGACCATGTTTGAGGAGGCAAAGCCAAAAGAAGTACTGTCAGAACATCATTGGTTGCTGGGTGCATCTCAATCCAACTAGTTGGGACAGAGTCACAGCAGCTTCGCTTTGTTGGAGATGATGGGACAAGCATATCCACCCGCTCTTCCTCGTTGCCTTTGACCACAGTCCCAGATACTATTGTGATGGGCTTGTCGCCATTGGCTTTTATAGAGTTCACACAAGTTTCCGTACAGCAAAACCCATCTAGGGATGCAGTATTTCCCTTTAGAAGCCCTGCTCCCTGGCAACAGACACTCGCAGCAATATCTGACAAACTATTTTCTATAGTCGAAGAGGGGGTGCCTTTGCAGCATTCCCCAGATACTAGATATTCATTCACGTGCTTGTATAAGCCAATCTCCTGTACATCTTTCAAGACCTCTTCCTGCAAAGAAAACAAAATAATAAAAATGTGACGCCATGAGAAAACACTAGGAAGGATAACAAACTGTGATAATTAGCTTATTCGCCTATAGACATGCCCATGCCGACGACTAGGCTGGCATAGGTGGTGTATGGAATGAAGGCAATAGAAGACCTTGATACTGAGTCTTTCTTTCTCTTCTTGGCTTAAACTTTGACCATCATCCTCCCGTCTTCTAACTTCTGCAACCCACTTGATGAGGTCCAGAAATTTTGATGGTAGAGAATTAAAAACTATGGAGAGGACGTCCTTCACAGTCGCAACATTCTTCAAACTTAATAATACTGGAACGTCATCCACTAAATACTTTGCAATACTGACCCAACTTTCGTGTTTACAGCTCTGCAAATATTTTCATTGAACAAGATCAAAAGCTGCCAAGATTGACAACAATGCCAAGTTTCCACTATGAACAGCAGAATGGAATATCAAAGCAATAAGCAAATACAACCATGAAGATAACATTTATACGAAGTTGAGAGGCCGACATAATCAGAACTTATTCAAAGCCTTGATGTAATACAAGTTTGGGGAGGACACTCCAAGAAATTTGTATTCCAAAAATGCTGGTTGAATGTAGAAATTGAGATTCGCATTACAAGCTAATAGGACATTTAGGCGGATAAAGCTCACGATACCTTAGCAGTTTAAGATTTATAGACGTAAGTGTAAGTACTAGTTGGGAAATGTAACCCTAAGTCTTGGTTTTAGGCTGATTGTGCAGAAGTATATTCAAGCTTTGGCTATACACACAGGATTTTTCGAAGTTTAAAACAAAAAGTCCTAATCAGGTTGAGGGTTTATAGGCAACATATGTAGGGATATACAACATACAATTCCTAAAGATGTAATACATAACTAGGAACACCATTTAGTTGAAGTATGATTGCATTGGTCTATGTTCCAGTTTGGCATTGCATCTAATTCTGCGAAACTGATTCTCGCAAAACTGAATCTGTTAAAAGTGTGTGAAAAGTAATTTTAGATCTGTTTGGTTACCGCATGACCAAAATGGATTATGGAATAAAAAATGTCATAAAAACTTCCATCAGAATGAATCCATCTCAGTGAAATGCATGCATGTTTAGAAATTTTAAAAAACCAGTGGATTGATTTACAATATGCAAAAAGTATAATTTAAGTTTCAAATAACTTCTAAACTAAATTCTAAAACTTCCTCCAAACATAAATAAACAAATATAACCATTTTGAAATAGCTTCTTTTATTTTTGGGGCAAAATAAGAGGTAAATGTTACAGCCATTCAGAGACTAAGGGAGTGTGTGTACAAGCAGATTCAATAAAGCAAGAACCAGTTAGACTGGTGACACTCAAATCGGAAGTAAGAGAGTATAATACTTGTTACAAAGTGTATAATTTCCTGTAAACAAAAATAATCATGCTCAAATAGCAATTTCAATCACTTAGATCTTACCAGGGTATAAAGTAGTGCTGGTGCTCTGTGAAGCCTAGATATTAGCATGAACCTGAAAAAGAAAATCAATGTCAAAAGTGAATGGGTCACATTTCAGACAATTTGTCCTAGTACAACTACATAAACAAATATAACAATTAATGGTTCTTAGCAAAAAATTGATAATAACAATAACAAGTAATGACAAACATAACAAGATGGTCATTGTGGTTTATTTAGCAAGCATCATTGAATTGCTTAGCATTATAGGTATCAAGTATTCAATTTATATATATATACAAACACACACACACACACACACTTACTTCAACATATCTTCTTTTTAGGTACTAGACTTCAACATAGTGTTATAAACATAATATAATAACAGTTCCGTAAGTTCTTCAATAACAAAACTAATTTTGAAAAAAACATCACTTCTTTAGTGTCCATTTGATATTTTCAAAGCTACTTGTAAATGGTCAACCCTTGCACATAAAAACTATCAATGTAGAAAAAACACTCCAAACAGATGAAAATGCTTCCATGATAGTTTATAAGTCACTTGTAAAACAATATATATTTCAGTAAATTTTACCCTCTGTGATATCCACTTGCTTCATCTAGGGTATTCATGGCTTCCCAAAGAAGTGGAAGGGGAACCCAATGAGGAGGATATTTAAACCGCGCAACATCTAAAATTAATGCCATGTCCCTTCCAGCATGATAACCACCAATAGGGGAAAAATGACCTGTTCCTGTCTGCAATAAGTTGTTATGATCACTGACCAAGGTGTAATGACGCAAACATCATTGTAGAGCTTATGAATCTACTCAATAATAAGTGCATCCACATAGTAAATGTTATAGTTTCTGAATAATTCCCAATATAAAAATAAATAAGATATAAAGGTCTTCATTTTGATGGTTGATCAGAAGCCATGTCTTACCAACAAACAGACGGAAGGCAGACCACAAGCACTTCGTAAATTGTGAGCTCATATAGACACACACACACACACAGTCTTCAAAACATCTGAAGAAAAAAAGAAGCGGCAGGAGTAAAGCAAAAAGATCTTCTGCAGGCGTAGAGCGCCTGCAGAAGAGTAGGGGGAGAGCAACTTGTTAAGGAGTTCCTAATTCAGGACAATCCCAGGGTTCTAAACATAGAATAATTAGCATTTTATCATTTTTATTCACACACATACACAGAGACTTTAGTAGAAGCAGAAGTGTCCCAGAAACCAATTAACAAATGCTCATACATTCCAACAGCAACAGAATGAGTGGAAATCAAAAACATAATGAGCTTCCCAAACTTTCACACCAGCTGATACCCTCCCTTTTTATAATAAAGTTGCAGGTTGAGCATTCAAATTAGTGCCCCAACCATACATATTCCAATATGACTATGCCACTAAAATAAAAGACTTATATAACCAACCTGCAAATTTTAGAATTGATAAGTATTACTATCCTTTACAGGCCAATATACCGCATCCTAAACAACTCTACTCACTACCTCTTCCTAGATGGACTTTACCTGCACCAACAGTTTTCACAAGAAATCTATCACCTGTCACTAGCTTAAGCAGAAATACCACTGTGGTCAAGATACTGCATCAGTGAAGTTTCAAGCGTGCAGAAAAACTCGTGTAATATGAATGATATTTTCCTAGCCTCAGCATGTTTTACAGCCGTTTTGCATGAAAAGGCTACAACCTTGTCCTTGATCTTAATTATCATGGTTTCCTGATTGAGAATTTTCAATGTGATCATGTCAAAGCATGATCTTGATATTCGCCTCAATCAGATGTAGGCGGAAAAGGAGTTTGCAGTGTGGTTACAAAAATGATCCTTATTCTATTCACAAGAAGATGCCCCTTATAACATGATATTAAGTGAGCATTTTTAAAGCAAATGGAATAGAAAATTCAATCAAATAAGCTAAACTCAAAATTTACCTGCTTAAAAGTCCCTCTATGATATGATGAGATGACATGACAATCATCAGAACTGGAACATGACATTACATACTTGCGAAAGTCATCAAGGTTGCTTTGGTTTGTGCGGAAAGCTTGAACTTTTGCTCCAGCACAATGTGCCAAGCAAACAACCTTCCCAAAGGAAATTCCTTTAGATTTGACCTTCTCAAGAGGCTCACAGCAATCCAGCATAGATTCATCAAACCATCTCCAAGGCCCTGAAAACAAGAAATAGTTTATTGATTCTCGTGAAGTTGTGTATTATAACTCGAGGGCATAAAAACCAGAGTTTCAGATTGACTGTAAGTGGTTAGGACAATGGCAAAGCCAGAAATTGTCAATGAGGGAGCAAAAGTAGCATACCCATGTTCCACTCAGTATCTTCTTGAAAGTCAAAACATTTTTGGAATACGTTAATACCCTTCAGGCTGAAAGTCAGAAGTATATAAGGGTATCCAGCTTTTTTTTTTTTTTTTTGATAAGTCGAATCCAGCTTCTTTATTTTATATATAAGAGGTAAACTTAAGATATTATGGAAATCAGAAGCTTAATTTTCAAGGATACTCAAAATGGAACATTATTAAAGGGCGGAAATATAAAGTAAAATGGAGAAGTCAATAGGAGTTTTCTGAGCCATAGCCAACAGGAGCGACTTTATAATACTATAATTTATTTCCTCACAAGAAGATAGTGTCCTAAAATTACACAAAAAGCCATTTTTTGAAAGAAGGTAATGTTACAGTATCCTAATAAAAACAAACTTCCCTAAAGAGGGAAGTTTCCTCCCCTTCACATGTATGAAGCATTGCCACTGGAAGCAGTATCACTATACTACCATTGCATCAACCTGCTTAGGGAACCAGCTAATAGGGAGTCACAAGTTTTTTGTTTTCCCTTTTAGCCTTGTACTCGTGTGAAACAGCTCAAAGTATTAACTCTCTTCAATTATAGTGTAATATAACAAAGTTAAACGCTACCTTTCCATTTTCTACCGGGATCAATCGCAAGTGCATTCAAGACCATGGCGAGGCTGGCTAGACCACAATATGCAGGTTCTGATTGTGTCTGAAAGTAAGAGATCAACTTAAAAAACCCTTCCATGGTCCCACCTTCAATGGCTTCTAAGAAGAGTTGCTGCAGTTTCAGAACACACATGATGGTAAGAAAACAGAAAGATCTTTCAGGGCAAAATACTGAATTTGAGAGCCCACCGAAAAGGTTAAATTTGTTAACGTGGTTCTTTTTAACTTTTTCAGTATACTTATAAATGAGCAGTAAGTCACTGTCTCTAGATCTCAATTATCTATAAAGATTGATTATGACAGACTGCCTAGAATAATATAAACTACCCCAAGTATCTGAAGTTCTAAGCTTTGACTAGAAAGACAGAGGAGAACTAATCTAAGAATAATGAACTACCAATAATCTAATCAATCTCACATGTTATGTCAGATAATTTCTCACTTTAGGGCATCAAAGCCTTGTGCATCTTTTGTCAATCAATTATAATCTTGAATGAATTTTCACTAAAAGGCAGGCACACTCTAATTTTAAGGATGCCCAAAAATGAAATTCCATGAAACGTTACAAATTGTGCCTTCCAAATATAAGGGGATGAATGAGCCAAACATTCTCATCAATAAGAACTTGCACGCTTCTATAGTTAAAAGAGGATGCTCGGAATCTCAACTATTTTCCCCAACTTTGACTCCAAACTAATGTGTTAGGCAATTGATTGGTTAGTCTCTAAGCCCACAGTTATTAGGTGTTGGACAATCAAATGCTTCACGCATTAGATAGGAGTCAAACTTGAAATACATATTTCGGATCCCTAGCATTACTCATAGCTTACAGGGGAAAAACAATGAACATCATCCCCGCTAATACATGGAAGTTCAACCGAAGAAACAGCTACCACCATAGACTATTATAGTAGTATTATACGATCAAACAACATCCATCAAAACAGAAACACTCTACGTATTCAACACAAATGAGAATTCAATCACATGCTATGTCCCAATCACCACATAGTATGCAAACATATTGTATAAAATGGGTCAATTTACACAACAAAATAGCCAATAAGAACAGCAATGAAACCAAAACAGGAGAAAAGTCAAAACCCTAATTTGATACGAGAGTTGCAGCAGGGGGAGAATGAAGAAGCTGACCTTTCCTTCGGCAGAAGCGAAATCGATGGCAGGAGGAGAAGGTAGAATTCTTCTGTACAAGCTTGCCAGCGCCATTGTCGATTCTCACCCAAAGGAAGATGGATCTAGAGTACGCGCTGGTTCTGGTCTAGGGTTTTGTCAAATCTGTGAGAAAATTCGTCGTAACAACCAGCAACACACACCCGCCTAAAATTTTAACGGTTTCAAAAAGGCAAGTTTTATTCTCTCTCTCTCTCCCTACTACTACTACTGGACTTGCAATAAATAGTATTGATTCGGATTGACTACATCTCTCTTAATTCTCTATTAGTGACGTGGGCCGGGAAAAAAATTAGATGCTTAAAAAAAAGAAATTTGTGGTAAGTGGGTGGAAAAATACTGAGTGTAACCGTATAACTATACGTATATGTATTATTACTCACGTTATTGGTATTATTGAAGTATTTAAAATGCTAAAAATTACCGGTAACTTTGTTGATGTGGAGAGCAAGTATGACCGACCTTGCTTCTCACATTATCAAAGTTGTTAATTTGTACTCCCTCCGTCCGTTAATTATTATTTTGTTTGATCCGGCACATAAATTAAGAAAAATTAATTTATTTAATTATTATATTGGTATAATGTGTAATTTTTTTAATGTTCATGTGTATGTGGTCCATAATTAAAGTAGGAGAAAAAGTAATGATAAAATGGTAAAAGTGATGTTTTAATAAAAAAAATTTCAAACAAAACAATTACTCTAAAACGAATAAAAAAAAAGAAAAACAATAATTTAAGAACGAATTGAGTACATTTTGATTGCATGGTGACCCTACGTTATTAGCAATGATATAGTATTACCCTTGCATTCAATTTCTAAATTCATGATTTATCCTTAAATGAGTTGATTAAACATTCGAGATAGGTAAAAAAAAATAATAAAGCAACAAAATATACTAATATATTTAGTTTACAACAATTATAATATAGTATTATTTACGATACAACTATACTATACGACACCTTAAAGCTTACAATAAATCAATTCAATTAATAAATTTTGTTACTTTAGTGTTACTCATAAAAAACCAAAAATTAACTTTCAGAAAGGCGTTGTCATGTCATACCTCACTCCCGAGCATTTCAATAACTCATTTGAACACATGGCATCATCTCGAATGCTTATCACATGCACGACAAACAACCAAACACCGCAAATTTATGAATCTCCAAATCACTGTATCACATGTAATATTAATCAATCAAATTATTTTCACGCCTCCTTAAAACAAATATATATATATATATATCAATCGCAATAAAAGATTAGATGAATATGATTGGTGGAGGAACAAGTTGCTTTGATTTTCACACTTGACACCTCACATTTTATATACTCCCTTCGTCCCTATTAAGTGTTCATTTTTAAATTTTAATAGAAAAACACTAATTTATTATTATTATTATTTTTTAAAGGTGAAGTATGTATCATGCAATAGACATATGTCGTAATGTTCGGACCATCTCCAACCCAACCCACAAATCTCCAATTTGGGGGTTCTTCCAACTCCAACCGGATACCAAAACCTATACCAAATTTGGGGTAGTGAATAGTGCAACCCCAAATTTGAGGTTGCACTATTCACTACCCCCAAATTTGGTATTGGTGGAATCCATGACATATTTTAATTTTTCATGAATTATTAAATGCTCAAAATTATTAATAATATGATATTATTAATTTAAATATATTTTAAACTAATAAATATCTAATTTTAGATAATATAAATAATAAAAAATAAATATTAATAATATTACTTATTTAAAATTATTGAACACTATATATAAATTCAGTAATTTATAATTAATTAACCTTTTGTCAATTATTTTGTATATATTATATACAAATAAATTATTATTATATTAAATTATTTATAAAACAGAATTTCACATTTAAACTAAAAAATGCATACATATAAAAAATTATTAGAACATTGTAAACTGAAAAATACATACATATATAAAAAAAAAAAACACCACAAATAAAATGACATACAACTTGAAAAACACTGACATATAACTTAAAGATTTTAAAGTAGATGTTTTCAACTGTTTTATAATCATGTATGTGTTTTTATTTATCAAGTGGTGTGGTTTTCGTTATATTTTGTATTGATTCTAATGATTTTTTATTGTATTTTCAAGTACTTGTATATTTATTAAATTATATAATAAATTTAATTATAAAATTACTAATTTTTAAATATTATTAATGACATAAATAATATTATAAATATAAAATTATTAAATATACTATAATAATTAATTGTGCAATCCTAATAATTATTATTTAAAAGATTAATAGCAAATTAATATACATGTTGATAAATAAATAAAAAGAAATAAAAATAGAATATGCTACGAAATATTTTATTTTGGGGTAAAACTAGTAGTTGTGAGTTGGAGTTGAAATAGTGTTTGGCGTTGAAATAGAGCAAATTTTGGATAATTTTTAACCAAATTTAAGGTTTTGGGTTGGAGATGCCCTCACCTACAAACTTGCACCAAATGCTAATAGGCACTTCAATTGTCCCACTCTCCACCCCCCTTAGTGGGTCCCATGTTGCCCAAGTTGATGGCTTGGGTTGGACGGCTCCCGCTGGTTGTCTAATAACCACAAGATGGAAAAAACAAAAAAAAAAAAAACAACAAATATCTACGAGTAATAGACATTTCATCTGACCTCACTATGAAGGGAGATGTCGCCATGAAATATGATGAATGAATATTCAGATTCTGTGTCTGCCTTAATTTTATTTTATTTTTTGTTAATTGTTTGGAGTTTAGTAGTACACGAAATAGCGGGTGATTAGCAATAAATTGACACTAAGAGAAGAAAAAACATCCATTGTAGTAAAAATGAAAGATATATATAAATTGAATATTTTAGAGTTGGGCGTATGTTGCTCTTTTTTTTTTTTGGGAAGTTACATGTATGCGTCCACATACACAAGGACCTCCGATCTATCTTTTATCTTGGGCTGAAAAGGATGAAACTATTGGATATAAGGAAAATATCAACCTAGTTGGGCCGGCCCTGAAGGGTGGCAAGGTGGGGCGATGGCTATGTGTCCCACAATTTTGAGGGACTATAAATTTATATATATATATATAATACTATATTTATAATTTTTGGTAACAGATAATATTAATTGGCACTCCATCCGTTCTTAAATAATTGTCATATTTTTTTTGTTGTTCATTTAAAAATAAATTGTCATGTTTCTAAACTTTTCTTTTTAGGAAAATATTTTTATCACTTTACCTTTACTTTTTCTTCGTACTTTAACTATGACCAAATGTGCAATGACTTAAAAAAAAATTATGTATTATACCAATATTTATAATAGAGTCGATTAGTTTTTTTTTTAATCTGTGTGTCCAGTCAAAGAGGACGATTATTTAGGAACGAGTGGAGTTTTAATTTATTTTTTTTTTGTTAATCTTCAAGTTGACTTAAAAATAATATTGACAAATTTTACATCGATGGTGATGATTTATTTGCTAAATTGCAAGTGTTGCAAATATTTTTACCAAAAACAAACAAAGTCAGCCATTGAAGTTCTTGTATGTTTATAAGTGATGCACTTTCTCAATATATTGGATCATGAAAAATAAAATTATTTGTGAAAGCTTTTTATTTTTATATTCTTATAAGAGCGCTTTTTATTCTTTTTGTCATGAACCTCCAAAAGTTCAGGGCCGGCCCACTTGGACATCTTCGTTGTTGGGATTGAACTCCTCTCCATTGTGCATTCTTATGACTCAAACCTAAAATTTATGGTTGAATAGAAGTAACAACCAACCTACACGCTTGATTATTCATATTATTAGTTGTGCTCTTTAAAGACTCTACTGACATAATTTACATGATTTGTGTGTGTATGTGTGCGGTTGGTGGAATTTACATGCAATTAATAGAACATGTTTGGTTTTGCGTATTAGCCAAAACGCAGAGCCAAAATGCAGTTTATTCATTAACTTAGCATTTTAATAATGCGGTAGAAAAAACTATACTTTTAAACGCCAAAATTTCTAATTTTTTTCCAAAACACAGATTTTGAAAAAAACTGCATCTTAAAATAGTATTCCAAACGTGTTTATAAAAAAAATGTTGCGTTTTAAAAAAAATGATGCGTTTGAAGTAATCTTCATTTAAAAAAAGAAAAACTGTGTTTTGAAAACGCTACATCAAAAGAGCTCTTACTAGCACATTTATTTGAGTTTAACCCGCGTCCTGCTAGGTTTCAGAGCTGGCTCGCCGACCTGTGTAATATTAATTAGGTCATAAAAAGGTAAAAACATACATAAAATAATCACCATGAGAATTAAACCCACAACCTTCTAATTCAAAGTCAAACACACTTATCATTTGCGCTAAAGGTTTTTTTTTTTTTTTTGTGAATAAATACTAAATATAAACGAAACTCTTAGAAGAGACTACTAAGTAGAACTATTTGAATATTTATTTTGAGGTAAAATAGGTTGAAATTTAAATACAGTAATGTAAAAAAAATATCTAATTTATATTTTTTGTAAAAAAACATAATAACCTATCTAAATTATGGGTTGTAAATAATAATCACTCTCCACTTTTTTTTATAATTACAAAGATAAAATTAATATACGTTTTTTATTTTTTTTGTTCTGGCCCGATAGTGGCCCGTTTAGCCCGAAATTCGATAGAGTTAGGATTAGGGTTAGGTTTGCAATAATAGTGGCCAAAAATTAGACCGTTTAGCCCGCAGCCCGTTAGGGCTAGCCCGAAACTGATAGGGTCAGCCCTGTTTAACACCTCTACTTGTGGTATTATTACAAGTTTTAGTGTTGGTGTCATTAAATCAAATTAATTTAAATCTCTACACTGTCATATTAAATTTATCTTTCTCTAATTAATGATAAATATTTCACAAATTCGAGCTTGTAATATTATTTATATAAAAAAAATACTCCCTCCCTCCATCCCTTAATTATTGTCTTATTTAACCTGGCATACGAATTAAGAAAAAATAATTGACTTAATTATTAATATTGGTATAATGTTTAATTTTCTTTAATGCTCACATGTATGTATCCTATAATTAAAATATGAAAAAAAATAAAAATAAAATAGTAAAAATAATATCCTAAAAAATTTTTAAACTAATATTTATTTTAGCATAAATAAAAAAAAGATAGATAATAATTTAGGAACGCTCGAATAAATAATAATCACAATGGTAAACAGCCCAAGACTTCCTAATTTTTACAATAAGACAGAATTCTATCTCCCTGTTGTATGTACTGTATACTAATGAACTCAAAATATAGCTAACGTAATGGACAAGCAATACTTTGACCAGCCCACATAACCAAATTTTACCAAAAAAGTTAAAAACTCCAAATTCCCCGATCGGGTCAAAAAAAGCACAAACAGGTGACCCACAACGAGGGACGCGACACGAAACGGAATTCGCATGCTCTGTCATTTCCGGAAACGATCTTCCAAAACGTGCCCATTACCAGTACGACACGTGGCACCTAAGATACCTCTGCAATTTTCACAGTTCGCTGTCGCTATCACTATGCGATGCCCCACCACTTACAAGCCAGGCCAGCGACAAGTCGGCGGCTCGCCAGCGGATCGTGTCGTGGTCAGGGTTTTTATTTCGCGCGCATCTGCTTTTGTCCGCAGGTTTTAATGTCTCCTGCCTCCGTCGGCGCGTCGATAATCGCGTCGGAGAAGCCTAAAATGTTTTGATTCTTGATGGGACCTTTAACTTGTTTCAAAATTAATTAGCGTGTTTTAAAAGTTGTTCTAAGTTTGAATTAATAGCAGTACTCTCTGTTACTAAATTATTGTATTATTATTTTTATTTATTTTAAAATAATTATTTATTTAAAAAAAATTTTAAGACATTATTTTTATTATTTTATTTTTATTTTTTTTCTTACTTTAACTATGAGTTATGTGACATTAAAAAAATTATACATTATATTAATATTAATAATTCAGTTAATTTTTTTAATCCATGTGGTATGTAAAACAAAACGATAATTAAGAAATGGAGGGAGTAGTATTTTTTGAGCTAATTTAAAATTAAGTTAAGCTTCGAGACTCAATACTTGGAAGAGAGATATCCTGTTTATTAATTAACTAGTTCAAACATAATTACTTAACAATCGTCCGATATACTCCAATCATTCCTATAAAGGAATAATTTTTTTTTTCTTAAAGTAATTTAAAAATAATATCTATTTTTTAATTTTTTGAGATTATTTTATTATTTTAATAAATGTGTCATTCTCACATAGATATTATTGACATTACTTATTAAATTTTTCACACGTAAACATTTTATTGGAACAGAGAAAGTATTTAATTATCCTTTTTTTGGATGTTTCATTTTGGACTATTTAAAATTTCGCCGTTTACAAATTAATTAATTACTCCTACGAACCAATCCTTTTAAAACCAAACTGAGCAAAGAATCAATTAGTAGCTTGCTTGTCCTAGTGATTGGCGCCGGGGCCGTTGTGGAATTGAGTTTGTGGCTGTGGGAAAAAGGGTTAGTTGGGGTTTTAACGAGTGGTGATTTATGACAGTTGTTGTGATTGATAAAAGAAGGAATCTGTGAGTGTGATGGACTGACTGATCATTGTATTGGGATTGACCAACCCCGACGGCCGACATGGCCGTTTCAGTTTGTTTCATCATGCGAAATGCCCAACTTTGGTACGATCCTCTTCCTCTCTCAAATGTCTATGCTACCCTAGCTGCTGCTGCTGCTGCTTCATTAGCTGTAAGAAAGATTTTAAGTATATACCAACACTAAAAAGGGTTAACACAGTTTTAGGAAATACTAATAATTTGGATTAAATTAGATCACGATTTGAAATGATTGATCGTAGGGTTTGTAGTTTGCATGACTTCCGTGACAAAGTGATTGCACCTATAATTTTCAATTAATCATTAATTGTCAACTAAAACTTTCTATTCAATATTTTATACTTGTCCATTTTAATGTTTTTTCCGTTGACTTTACACAAGTTTTTTAAAAATAGTTAATTTAATATAAATTTTTGTAATACCTTTAAAATATTTTTTAGTGGGATCAAATTAATGAGTCTCTAATTTTATTTTTCATCTCACAATTAATACTCAGTACTCCGTTCACCCAAAGAGTTTATCTTTGAAAATTCTACTAATTAAATGATATATAAGTGTTATTAGAGTTGGTCATAATTACAAATATGTTTTAGTATAGTTAATATGTTTATATCACACATAAAGGGTAAAGTTATAAAAGTTTTTGGAGATTGTAACATAATTTTTTAAGGTAGACTCTTTGATTGAAACATCCCAAAATAGAATAGTGTACTCTTTGTTCAGAATGGAAGAAGTAGTTAATAAGGATATTAGAGACAATTAATTTGCTCAAATAATCTTTCTAAAATTAAAAAGAAACAATTATTTTTAAACATTTCAAAATAAATTACTGTAAAAAATATTAACTTAAAACAGATGGAGTATTGATTATTTGTCACTTTAACACTACTTTTTATTGTGTACTCAGCAACTTCCTATATTTTGCTACTAAGAAATAAGACTTCTTATTTTTTATTGAACAGTTGTTAAAAATTGAGATTTAATATTATATTTGTATTTAATTTGTAAATTAAGCATTAGATTATTGTTCGTTCAAAATAATTGAAACCACAAATAAAACATTTCAAAAGCATTTATTAGCAACGATGATAAAGAGGAATAAAAAAATTTAAAACCTCCATAATTAGTGAAATAAAAATTAAAATGCATATTACGTCACTTTATTTAATGAGTTAATCAGATGCTTAAAATTAAAATTAATAAAAATTAAATATAAAATATCATTAGACATTTGAATAACTTGTTTTAAATAACGTGGTATCATCTCATACACAAACCATGTAACGAACACGGACCTCAATTACTGAGATTGAGGTTCCAAAATCGTCAAGGAATCTAAAATCAGAAAAATTACAGAAAGTAACCCCTTTAACGTAGAAAAAAGGGTAATATAGTCAATTTGTATAGAAAGGGTAAAACAACAATAAAGCAAAAATCTCTGCACCAGTTTTGTCCTGTCTGTGATCTTCTCTATCATCTTTATTAAGTATTGAAGAGTCACGTTCATGCTCTAACACACACACACACACACACACCTTTCCCCCTCGCCACCCCTCATTCTCCCCAACACACACACACCCCCCTCTTTATATTCCCTCTCCCCTCTCTTTAGATTTGCAGAATTTCACTTCAATGGCATCCCCTATTGTGACTCTAATTTTCCTCTTCTCAGCCGCCCTCCTCACTGTTGTCACTTCACAACCCGCACTCGACCCCGCCGAGCAAGAATCGGTCTACAAACTTCTTGAATCCATCAACTCTAACTACCCATGGCGCTCCCTTTTCCCCGACGACCTCTGCATGTCCGCACCACACGGTATCGTCTGCGACTACACCACCACAACCGATACTCCGCATATCGTCGAGCTCAGTTTCGGCTACGTCTCGGACTACACTCCGAACCCGCCTTGCACTCCCAACTCCACCCTCAACCCGTCCCTTTTCTCCTCTTCTCATTTCCCACAGCTCCGCAAACTCTTCTTCTACAAATGCTTCACCGAACAACCCGTTACCCTACCTGATTTCTCGGGTCTCGGGTCGTCTTTAGAAGATATTATTTTCTTAGAAAACCCTTCTCTAGTCGGGTCGCTCAGTGGCAACATTAGTGATTTAACGAGTTTGAGGAGGCTAGTTTTGACCGGAACTAATGTTTCCGGCGAAATCCCGGACGGGCTTGGCGAATTGGTCAACCTCGAACAGTTGACGCTTTCCAGGAACAAGTTTAACGGCGACGTTTCCTTGAATTTAACGAGGTTGAAGAAATTGAAAGTTCTTGATCTCGGCCAAAATAGGTTCACCGGGAAAGCCCCTGAATCGGTGGGAAATTTATCGCAGCTACTGAAACTCGATCTTAGTTGGAATCAATTCTCCGGGAAAATCCCAGAAAGTTTCAAAGGCTTAAGGGGTTTGGAATTTCTTGATTTGAGCTATAATCATTTCGTTAATGGAGTTCCCTTGTTTTTAGGGGAAATGCCCAGACTGAAAGAGGTGTATTTGAGTGGGAACTTGCTTGGAGGGCAGATTCCGGAAATATGGGAAAAGCTTGGGGGTATTAACGGTATAGGATTATCAGGGACAGGACTTGTCGGGAATATTCCAGCTTCAATGGGGGTATATTTGAGAAACTTGTGTTATTTAGGTCTTGACAATAACAAGCTAGAAGGGACAGTTCCTGAGGAGTTTGAGGCATTGGAATTGGTGAATGAGCTGAATTTGCAGAACAACAATTTGAGTGGGAGAGTGCCATTTTCAACCAAGTTTGCCTCTAAAGTTGGGAAAAAGCTAAAGCTGGAGGGTAATTATGACCTTTGTGTAGATGAGGGGCTTGGGTATGCTAAAATTAGTGGCAGTTTGGGTCAGCTCAAGGTATGCAAGAAACCAGATATTCCCAAATCTGCCCTTTTCCAAGCTGGTAATTCCTCAATCCATCAAGGTTCTTTCATTATCATGTTGATTGGGTTTTTATTTGTGCTATTTTTGTAGAGAGAGAGACAGAAAGAGAGGTGTAGGTTGTTGATAGTTAAATTTAAGTGAGGGAAGGATTAGGCTAACAAGAAAAGTCAACAAGAAATCATACTATTGACTTGTTAATGGATAGGATTTTGGGATTGTAAAGGGCAGAATTGTAATTAAGTATGCAATGTGACTAACTTTTGGAGATTCATAACTAAAGTGGTTGACATGCCTTATGGTCTCTCTAGTTTTGGAAATATATTTAGAGTAATGCTATATGTATTTAAAGTGTGTATTAAATGTGTACCAAAAGTCTTTGTTAAACTCTTTTAGTTGGTTAGAATATTTTTAAGTGATAGGACTCACAAATTATTTATACAATCAAAAGATGACAACTGAAATTTTGATGCATATTTGGTATATATTTTAGGTACACGTAACATTACTCACATATTTATGACGTTAAAGTAATACGAGTTCAAATCAATGGTTGGTTTTTTCTTATGAAATGTTTATGTCAGTAGTACTCAATGCAAGTACATGTGTACAAAAAAAAGGTGCAACTCTAAGGAGCAAACTAGCCTGATTTGAAATGGACATGTCCAAAGAAAGAAATGCCCCAGTAAACATTAATGTCATATGGTCCTAACGCCACAATGTTGGCCTATTATTATTAATGCTATGGATCCCTTGCCTAGTTCAAGTTATCTTCAAAAAACTTCACATTAAACATTTCTCTTCTTTTTCTCTCTTACAATTTTTTTTTTGCCTATTTTACCCTTATGTGAACGGTCAATACTTCGATCTTGGGGTCGTCCCATCTATTTTCCAAACATTTGGGAGGACACCGCAATTTCGGCCAAACTTCAAGGGAGGGCGCCATAATTAACCCTTTATTTGAAGATAGTAGATGGTAACATTTTCTCATGTTGTATTATTTGGTCCCATAGCCAAGCTACTTAGAGCATCAATGGTTCATAGAGAGAGAGAGGATAGTTAATTCATGCCTCCAAATTCCTGTCGTTCTCTTTCTTTCCAAATGCTCCGAGACATGCCTCAAGTAATCCAAAGTTTACTCCCTAAAGTTCCAAATAACTAGTCTGAGTAACGACTTATTTGTACACAATACCTTTCTAGTAATTAAACCGAATAGTTATGAAATGAATCAAAATTGACAAAATGAAATACTTCTATATAATTAACACACATCATGGGTGGATGATACAAGCTTCCACAATTTTAATATTAAAAAAAATGAATTCTTTTTTTTTGAAAAATGAACTCTTTTTGTTTAAACTAAGTACTCACTAGCTACGAGTATCAAAAAAAGTAAAGTAAAACAAAACAACAATTCTCCATCTCTTCAAGAAAATCAACTACTTTCCTTCCCTTCTGAAGTAAGTTCTTTATTGTTGTTGGATCCATATTCGTATCCATTATCCAGACTAGGATCCGAGAAAGGAGATGTACATGAAGAAGTCGTGGTGGTAGAACCGTTGTTGGCTTTGGATCTTGATGATCTCGTGGATCCGCCAGACTCCTCCTTGGACTTCTTTCGCCTTGACTTCTTTGGGATGTCTGGCATTTTCTTTGAGGGTGACTCGGGTACAGCGCTCGGGTCCTGGGATTGCCGGCTAGATTTAGAGCCGTCAGATCCCTTTGATTTCCTTGATTGCCTTGATCTAGTGGAACCCTCTTTACCTAGGGATTCAGCTGCAATATTCTCTGATGAAGCATGACGTCTCGATCTTGGCACTTCTGGAAGGTCTCGGTCTCTAGCAGGTTCACCCTCACTACGAGTACTTCTTCGGTTCGGATTTTCTACAAAGATATATATATTTATTTACAAAAACATAAAACAAGAACAAAATCTAATTAAAGTTACTCCATTTTTTAACTTAAAAAAAAAAAACAAACAAACCTACCTAATAATGAAAATTGTTCAATGATATCTAGAAAAATTAGGTAGGTATTTGTTTAACTAACCTTCAGAAACCCATTTGATTTCAGGATTCTCTCTAGGCTCCCCGGTACCATTTAAAGGTGCAGATTGATGTGCACCTGGTGCTTTAAACTCTTTCATCTGCACAAATTAATTAATTAATTAATTACATCATAAAATAATTCACATAATTAAGGCTGGCTTCTTTTTTTATTTTTTTTATTTTTATATTCATTCAATTAGCTAATTTCAATATGAATAATATTTTCCTACCAGAAAAAAAAATAATTAATTAATTAATACCCAGCTCGGTGAATCTACGGACGGTCCATCCCACCCTATGTGAGCCACATGCTTCACGTCTGTAGGAAAACCAATCTTCATTTCTTGATCTTTTTCCTCATCTGCAGCATAGCAAATTTATTAATTAATTAATTAATTAAGAAGAAATTAAATAATTTCAGCTCAAAATAATAATTAAAAAAAAAAATCACTCACCAAATATTTGAGAAATATATCTAAGGCCTTTTAAAAGGCCTTTCATCTTATGATTATTATTGCTCATGTTTCTTGATTACGTAAATTCCCTATTCCCAATGAAATCTCCTCACTAATAACTAGATTTTCACCATTAGACTTCTTCAGATCGATCTGAAACATATCAAACAACAACAACCCTATTATCATTAATTCTAACTAATTAACCAACATGCTCCATCTCGCTCGAAATAAATTTAAAAAAAAAAAATACTCACTATTTATAAAATAAAATAAAAAACATTAGCATAAAAAAGAAACAAACCTTTCAAGAAAGAAACAACAAAAAAACTCAAATTCTAATTCTCTTGATTTTTCACTCCTTGCAAAGTAAAAAAAGTCTGATTTGTTCGCATTCTCGTACTCCGTTTTGATTGAATGTGACAAGAAATTCAAAAGAAACTAGGGAAATTTCTGAAATGATTTGTTTCTTCTAGATCTTACGTATGAACGTGATCTTGATGATGAGAAAAAAGGTTTCGCTTGGAAATAGTTGCCCTACTTCCAAGCAATACCAGTTTAACCAAACCTTACGTTCATTCAATGGAAATGAAATGTTAGTTGTTATGACTCGTCAAAGAGAACCATAAGTGTCTCGAGAATTCAGGTGTGGAAAAAAATAAATTACCTTTAAATACAAGGTAAGAATTTTATTAGTTTTCATGTGTAAACATGTTTTTTAACCGTTAGATTTGGATCATATGTTGTTGTTGGAAGGAGTAGCAAAAAATATGCTATTGCCTAATTATAGAATGTTTTTTAATGAGTCCAAAGGGATGTTTGGCTATCCAAGCGGATAATCTGCCACGACAAATACAATCATCAAAATTGCAGTTAGCTCCGCAGCGGCGTTTGCGGCTTTTCATTCAAATTCTAAACATAGGTAGGAGGAGAGTTGACTTTTTGAATATAATGGCTAGCTAGTCAACGATCAATTCCTGGGGGTTGCAGCCCAAAATGCAAACTCTAGAATTAGGATAAAATTCTCGCCAGTCCCTTTTAGGTTTAATATATAATTTGGTCCCTGAACTTTACTCCATTTCCTGATTCGGTTATAGAACTTTTTCATTTCCTATTGTGGTC
This sequence comes from Platycodon grandiflorus, assembly GCA_016624345.1. Lineage (NCBI taxonomy): Eukaryota > Viridiplantae > Streptophyta > Magnoliopsida > Asterales > Campanulaceae > Platycodon > Platycodon grandiflorus. Next base: position 8,814,106 of record CM028366.1, on the reverse strand, counting down.
CCTGAACCTCACTTTAAGACTTACAGTTAGTCCCTCAAGTGACGGACGTCACTTTACACGTTAAATAATTTATGAAATGCCCAAAATGCCCTTATTACATGCTGACTGTGTATCCCCCGTGGACAACGTCTGGTCTTGGATTTGAATTTTTTATATTTCTCTTTCTCCCTCTCTCTTCTCAGCTAAACGCTCTCTCTCTCTCTTTCTTTCTCACTATTCTGTTTTCTCTCTCTCTCTCTCCCTCCCTCTTCTTCTAGGGTTTATCAAGCTCTCTAATGAAGCTCTCTTCTAGCCACATTGCTTTCGCGATCTTCAGCTTTCTTTCTTTCTTTCTTTCTTTCTTTCTTTCTCTTTCTCTCTTTCTCTCCCTCTTCTTCTGGCAAAGCTCTTCTCTCTGATCAATTTATCTTCTAGCCTTCGTTCTCTCTCTCTCTCTACTTCTTCTTAAGGGTTTTATCTTCTCTCTGATCAAGCTCTATTCTGGGTTGATCTGTTTAGAAATAAAGCTCTGTTTTTTTTTAATTCAACAATGGCTTCATCTTCAACAAATGGGTCAAATATAAAAAGCACCAAATCTGGATGGGAAAAAATTTGTCGATGTGGATTGCGAGCTCCAGAATGGACTTCAATGACTAGAAAACACCCGGGAATGAGGTTCAATGGGTGCCCAAATTACAAGGTATAATCCATTTATTTTCTTCTTGTTCCTGAAAATTGGACTAAAAAGGTATTTTTAATTTGTTCAATTGTCCTTTTATTTTTTTTAGGATCCCCAAAAAAATTGTGGTTATTTTGAATGGGTCGATCAATTTCCTATAAGAGCGATCGAAGTAATCAACGAAGCTAGAGACGAGGCAACTAATTTGCAAGTTACAATCTCGAAGATGGAAGTGCAATTGTCCAAGACAAAATTGAGAAATTCAACTCTGAAAAAAGAAATTGATAGGCTCAAAAAACAAAATGAATGGAAGGAGAAAATGTACTTGGTATTGGTTATAGTTTTAGGCATTATAAATGGGTGGTTTATCTATGTATTCAGCAATGGTGGAAAAAGGCATTTAATGTTGCCATAAAAATGTAGACTGTATTTTGTGTTTGCAATTTTCTTGACCTATGTATTTGAATGGACCAAATGTTGATTTGCTTAAGTTGCTATAAAAATGTACATTATATTTTTGTGTTTGCAAGGTGGTTGACTTATATTTTGGAGTCCCTTGCTTGTAAGCAAGCATTCAACCAACCAAGTATAACAACCAAATCCAGGTACTACATAACATTCAAAAGATTGTACTACATTGGCAATGCAAGAGGCCATCAAATTCAAAAATGCCAATACAGTTAAGGCATAACAACTTCAGTACAGTCAAAGCAACACAACTTCAGTTTATGGCCATCAAACACAAAAAAGGACCTTACAGTAAAAGCAACACAACTTCAGTTTATGGCCATCAAACACAAAAAGGGCCAGTAAAGTCAACTAACACAACTTCAGTTTAAGTCATTATAGTAGTTCACACAACATCACTTCTGAGGTGATAAGGCACTAATGTTAATAACTTTCTTCCCTCCCCTCAAACATGGGGACCTATTTCTATCAGTTCCAACATATGTTCTACTTGGAGTGACAGGAAGAGCTGCAGTTGATGCTTGTGAAGCTTGTGAGACCTGAGAGGGTTGAGGAGCACCCTGAGATTAATGTGGGGCTTGTGAGACCTGAGATGGTTGAGGAACAGAGCCTTCAGATTGTCTAGGCTGAAAGGCATCAAGATTTACAGCTGATGAGGAACCTGGGGCCTAAAGGACAAAATAAAAGTGTTAGCTTGAATAAAGGTGATGCTTGGGTGAAACAACATATTTGTAAGATAAATATTTTACCCTGTAATATGTGTCTCCAGTGGGTGAAACAAACACACCAACACCACTAACTTGGTCTTGACCCTTGGCCTTAGCAGGTCTTCCTCTCTTTCTTGGTTGAGTGTCATCTTCTTGCATTCTTAACTTTCTTCCCGCCCTCATTCCTTGTTTTTGTATATCCTTGGCATGCTTGGGCTGCATCGCATTATCTTTGGTGGTAGTCTTCTTTTGGCTTTTGTCTTAGGATTTGTTGTTGAAGTACCATCACCTTCAACTGAATAGATAACAAACAAGCATTGTTAATTGACATAGCATGTAACATACCTAACTTGCACACATTCAAATTAAATGGACTTACATTTTCGAAGGGGTTTAGGCTTTTACAACTTCTCTTATTGTGTCCAATCTCATTGCAATTACCACATGTCATCTCTCTTCCTTGTCTTGACATTTTCTCGTTTGTATCATCTGTTTGTTTTCTTTTCTTTTGCTCCTCATTAGGCTCCTTAACTCTGTTCCTTTTAGGCCTACCTGGCATTTTCTTGGCTTTAGGGGTAACAACACTTCCTTGGAAGACTTGGCCCAATTAGCTTCCCCAGTTATAGGCTGCAATACATTTGAGTATGTCTTAATGAAGACATCTCTCTTATACCACTCATCAACAAACTCATCAGGATTCTTATCAACTCTATAAATACTTGACATAGCATGGCAACATGGTATACCAGTCAATTGCCATTCTCTGCATGTACATGTCCTCTCATCTATATCAACAATATGTCCCTCAGTTAAGTATGTGACTTCAAACTTTATTTCCCCATTGTACACTGACTTCCATTTCCTAGCCTCAGTCATAATCTGATCCAATTTTTTTCTGATCCTAGGGCACAAAACATCCCAATGCTTAGACATCCAAAGCTTTCTCTTTGTGATCCTACTCATCATCATCACTCTAATGTCCTCTAACATGTAGATTAAAGGCTTAGACCTAGATGAAACAAGGGATCCATTAAACCCTTCAGACATGTTGTTTTCCCAATTATCACACTTACTATGCTCTTCAAAAAAAACCTTTGACCACTTGTGAACATTTCTCTGCATCAAATCCTCATAGGCATCAGCATCAAGCTCTTTCAACCTATCACAGGCCTTTTGGTAAGCATCTAAGTGGGTGGTCTTTGCAATTTTCCAAAACCACTTTCTCAATTCAACACCTTTGTATTTTTTGGACCAGTTAGCACAAACATGTCTGGCACATGCTCTGTGCTCAACTTGAGGCAAGAGCTCAGCAATTGAGTTGACCAAACCCTAGGAAAAGTGATAAATAACAAACAAGTTAAATAACATAGTAAAATTCAAGTGAAATAACATAGTAAAATGCAATGAGATTGGACATAACATAGTAAATAACAGGTTAATACCTTTTGTTGATCACTGATGAGTGTCCATCCATGACCATCTCCCAGTTGTAAGTCCTTAATTAGAAGTGATAAGAACCATGCCCAAGAACTTGTATTCTCAACTTGTACAACTGCCCATGCTATAGGCCACATTTGGTTATTTGCATCTCTCCCAACAGCTATCAAGAGTTCACCCTTCATCAACCCTTTTAAAAAACACCCATCAACCCCAATAATTGGCATACATCCACTGAGAAAACCTTGTTTAAGATCCTGGAAACAGATATAAATTCTTTGGAAAACAGGGGCAACAAGTAGGTTGGGCTGATGGTATTTGATTTCAACTGTGGTTCCTGGATTTTTCTTCCTCAATTCTTTTACGTAATCCCACACCGCCATAATGCTCATCCATAGATCCTAATGCATACTTTAGAGCTTTCGTTTAGCCCTATGACACAAGCGATGGTGACCTTCAACTCATAAGTGTTTAAAACTTCAGCCCATTTCCTCACAAATCCAGTTACAATTGTTCCTAATCCTGTTAAAGTACTTCTTGGCTAACCAATTGGATGTACATTGTCTGGTCTTAATGTTCTTTGAACACCTATGCACTGGATTAAGGGACCTTACTGTGAAACTGTGTTCATTCTGTTCTTTGCTAGCCCAAATTCTCCATGGACATAAGTTATTGTTCACACAAACAGCTGAAACCCTAAGTTTATCATTCTTCATGTACTTTAAGTCATACCCTTTATCAACTGCATAATTAGACAGTGCCTCTTTAAATTCTGCAGCATTTGCAAACTCTAGCCCAATCTTGAATTCCACATCTTTCATGTCAGTCTTAGGGTTAAAAGTTGCTCCTCTCATCTTCTTTTTCTTCCTATTCTGCACCTGTTCTTCATCACTACTTGAATCAACTAAATCAAGATTTGACTCACTTTCTGAAGCATTCAATTCCATTTCAACAGCCATCTCCTCATCAGGATTTAAATATATAACTAACATTTTCTCTCACATGTTCAGGTTGCTCATCACTGCAATTTTCAGACCCTTGTTCATCTACAGAGCCATGACCAGAAGTCCCTTCTCTATCTCTGTTCTGACTTTTTTGTTTTACAACTCTTCCCCTCCTCAATTCAACCAACTCATCATCACTGGTATCTAAATCAGTTCCACTGAATTCATGTTCAGTTGATTCTTGTTCATGTTCAGTTGATTCTTGTTCATGTTCAGTTAATTCTTGTTCATGATCAGCCCCTTGTTCATCTTCCATTTGAACACTCTGCACTTCATCATCCATTTCAGTCCCTTCAAGACTGTCAACACCTCTTTCTTTACTCTGAACTTCATCTTCCATACCACCACCTTCATGATTTTCAACACCCATGTCTTTACTCTGCACTTTCTCTATATTTTCTGAACATTCATGATTTCTATTTTCATCATCACCAAATCCAGCCTCTAGCCAATCCTTATCCATGTCACCACTATTATCTTCCTTATCATTTTCACCCCTGTTATGACTCTCACCCAAGTGTTCATTAATCATGTCTACTAAAATGCAATCCTGATCTAGCGAGACTTTTGGATCAAATGTCATACCATCTGGACAAGCTAGTTTAGGAATGTCACCATGCATTACAGGTTTATCTACATCGTGTTCAACATACATCTCAATCTCATTTACTTGATTAAACAAAGCAATCATGTCAACAACCTCACTGTTAGAATACAGTCTCCTAATCCCCACAGACAAATCATACCCAGGAACCCTATAGTACAGCCCCTTAACATTTTTATACTTCAGCAAATTACTAACTGTTTTCTTTATGTCAAAAAATGATATAAGGTCAGGATCCCATCCACTTATATGATCCACTTCACCCCCAACATACTTAAGTCCTTCACTACTACTAACAAATCTGCCACAATGATGCAAACAAATAGTATAATCTGGCATTCTGCATCAATAAACAAACATGCAATATAATAAACAAACACACAGACACAAACAACATAATAAACAAAAACAGAGTCATAGAATAAACAAAAAAACAGAGTCATAATATAAACAAAAACAGAGACACACACATGCATAGACACACAGACACATGCATAATATAATCAAAAAAACAGACACAAACAACATAATAAACAAAAACAGAGTCATAATATAATTATAAAAAAAACAGAGTCATATACACGAACAACATAATAAACAAACACACAGACACATGCATAGACACACACACACATGCAATATAATAAAGAAACACACATACTCACACATAATATAATAAATACTGCAAATGGCCCATACATGGACACATAGAGGAGCATAACATGAAAAAGGTGTAAAATTTGGGACCACATTCACTAAAAATTTGGGACCACATTCCACAAACAATAATTTATATACACAAACAACATTTACCCTAATTTACCCAAGTCATTGACCCTATTTATACAACAATTAACTCGCAACACAGTAAACAACATTTACCCTAATTTATATACACAAACAATAAAAAACCCTAATTGACCCTAATTTATATACATACCTTGGTCGTCGAACTCTATATACCAATGGAACACCTCTATCGTCTTCGATTAGCTAGCACAAATGCACCTTCAGTTTCAATTGGACAGTGAAGAACCCTAACCACGAAACCCTCGATCAATTCCCTCTCTGTTCTTTATCGTTGTCTGTAATGATTTTTAAATTTTTGTTAATGAATATGTTTAATTGAGAAATAAAGAGAGAGAAAGAGAAATATAAAAAATTCAAATCCAAGACCAGACGTTGTCCACGGGGGATACACAGTCAGCATGTAATAAGGGCATTTTGGGCATTTCATAAATTATTTAACGTGTAAAGTGACGTCCGTCACTTGAGGGACTAACTGTAAGTCTTAAAGTGAGGTTCAGGGACCACAATAGGAAATGGAAAAGTTCTATAACCGAATCAGGAAATGGAGTAAAGTTCAGGGACCAAATTATATATTAAACCTCCCTTTTAAGATAATTTTCATTCTTTAAAGTTTACTATAATTGTTTTCAATTGTTAAAGGACGTTTTTTATAAATATACATTTTTTTTAGCACTTCCTGAATAGAGCGAAAATATATATACATTTGCATAAAAAATTTGTTTTTGATGCATCACGATATTGATGGAAGCACTGCTAATGAATAAGTGTGCAAAGTACAAGGCCAAAAATGGCTAATGCAATGATTTTGAAAAATGCGTTTGTGATGCACAAAGTTGTACTATAAAAAATTTTGTTCATCGTTTATAATCTTTTTCCAGAATACACAAGAAGGATAAAATGTCTTTTCAAATTCCAAAAAAAAATGACTGTCTATTTTTGTGCATCTTTTAAAAAAGAACAGTGATTAGAGATGTTAAAAGGGCCATGGTCCGTAGGATTGGCCCGTTTAAACCGAAAAAAACAGGGTTAGGGTTCAATATTTTTTGCCCGTTTAAAATCAGGGCTTTTTAGGGCTAGCCCGTTTAACCCGCGACCTGTTAGGGCTGGCCCGTCAGGTTTCAGGGTTGGCCCGCCAGCCCGCGTAATATTAATTAGGCTGTAAAAAGTTTAGGAGATATGTAAAATAACTACCATGAAAATAAAACCAACAACCTTTAATCCAAATTCAAACACATTTATCATTTTCACTACAGGTTTTCTTTGTGTACTTGTGAATAAATACTGAAATATAAACAAAAATTTTGGAAATAAATGTTAAGTAAAGCTATTACATTATTTATTTTGAGAATAACAAGTTGGAAATTATAAGACATTTATGTAAAAAAATGTCTAGTTTATATTTCTTTTGAAAATATAAGAAACTATCAAAGTTATGAATGGTTTATCGATTAACCATTTCAAAATATTGTTATATTATATCTTTAATCGTGGCCCGATAGTGGCCCGTTTAGCCCGAAACCCGCTAGGGTTAGGGTTAGGTTTGCAATATTAGTGGCCTGAAAAAATTGGACCGTTTAGCCCATGACCTGTTAGGGCCACAACCCATTAGGGCTGGCCCGAAACCGCTAGGGCTAGCCCGTTTAACATCTCTAACAGTGATTGATATAATAAAATGTTCTACAAAAACTGATTGTCCAAACGCCTGTTAAACGGTACAACCAGTATAAATATGGGATGTACCTAGATATTGTTTAAACAAAATCTACCAGCAAATACAAAAAAAAAACAAAAAAATATTGACACACCTACCTTATGAGATTCTATTAGTTATATTTCAAATGGTTACTGCATCCCCATTCAGAGACATCCTCAACCTCCAACAAGTTCGTAGAATGTAGGATGTTTTACGATGCTGGCAACGAGGAAGATGTCCTCCAGAATGTGTCTGTGGAAGGTCTTTTGCCCCGTAGGTTATTTTTTGATGAAGCATACGATCATTTCTGCACAAGATTATCTCTTGCCAGAAACTGAGTAATGCTCCACCAAATCGCAACTCTCATATTCTTCTTTAATGGAACACTCAAAGACTTAGCCATTGCATCGTCGCTGTGAGAGTATCTTGCAAGGGATGAATACTTTAATGCCATGTACGCATTGGGTGTTCTTGTGGTGTTACATTACGGAGAAGCATCACAACTTGGCATGGAGATGCTAAGGAACTGTATGCTTGAAAAGTATAGCATATCTTTGCAAACTTCTGAAATACGTAGGATTCAACAAATTTTTTGGGCCAGAGCGATGCAATTCGACGACATCAAGTCTTTTCGTGTAACAGGGTAGGGCTACCCCATGTATATAAACAAGGTTTTAATATTCCATGATCACGCCAAAAATGAGCTGTGACCACGTCAGTTCCACGTAGGTGTTGTGCTGTAGTCTATCTGGATACTGGGCTGTGAGTTGCTGGATCCTTTCTGGTAATCTGGTGAGTAGGGGATGGAACAGTGACCTAAGACAGATGAAAAGCACCGTCAGGGGAGCTGGGGGTTGCCCAGCTAAAACCCTCCGGCGTAAGAGTCAGTAACAAGGTGGTGGAATGGCCAGTGTTCACAGATCTTGGTCTGTGAATGTGGCTGATGGTAATGAGCTAGAGTTTAGGAGTGCAAGAGTGTGTGCAAGTGAATAGTGTTCATCCCCTTGAGTGAGTCCATACCTTGGTATTTATAGGCGGGCGGAGGGTGGTGTCTCTTCATGGAGAGGAGACCGTGTGGAGACAATCCCTGTGCCAATCTTTGTCCCCTAGTGCCTGCAGGCGGCGGCAGCTGGTTCAGGAGATCGTGGCCGTTCTCCGTCTTGTGGTCCTTGTACTTTCTGTCGAAGGTGGGAAGGTGGAGCGGGCTTCGTATCGGCGAACCGTACCTTCCTATGTCCGGTAAGGGCGAGCCACGTGTGCAAGCGGGATTCGGCGGGGTTGAGTCGAGGTCGGCTTCAAGTGTGGCCAGTCGCTTGTCGGCGGGGTGTCGACTGGCCCGAGATCACAGTCGCTCGGGGGATCTACCGGTCGTCAAGAGGATAGAGCATCTTTGGGATGCGGTATGCCGATCGATGTGCCTTCCGTCGGCGTTTCTTCGTGGCGGGGTTCTACCTCGGTGTGGGCTCCGGTGCGTGACCGGCGGCGAGGTGATGGCCACGTGTCGGGAGGGAAGGATGAGGCCGTTCGGTAGCCCCCTACTTCTCGAGGAGAGGATTTATCCTCGATGTGAGAAGTAAGAGACGCGTTGCACCGAGCGATCGCTTCTCGAAGCTTCCGATTCCGGTCGTTGTACTTTTCTTGGAGAACGTGCGCATTTAATGGGTGCGGCGTCCACGGTGCGCATTTAATGGCACGTCCTTCAAATTCAAAAGCGGCGGTTGAAATTATGATTCGAAACGTCGTCGCACAAAGATCCGCGTGTTTTTACACGGGTTGACCGGTTTTCGGATTTCCTATATAAGCAGAAATCCATTCTTCATTTTTACTTTTTACCAAACCTCCTCAAACACTCCGGCGATAGGCGATTTCCGGCGTCCCATTCTTCTTTCAAAAGCTCAGATTCCGGCTCTGTTCTTGCATTTCCCTGCTTTCTCAAGACTCTAGGTTAGTATTCCTTGAACTTTCCTCCGTTTTCCCTCTGTTTTGAGCCTGTTTCCTTTACTTATTTCTGTCTCCGGTGACTTCACCGTGTTCTGGGTTTGGGGTTCCGGCGGGTTTGAGATTTTTCCAGTTTTGATTGTGGTGGCCCTCTTCGCTTCATACAACCGAGTTGACCAGTTTGAGTCGACCCGTTTAGGAGATAGCTTTTAGGCCGATCTGCCCTCCCTACTTAACCATTCTTCCTGTTAGTTCATCCTCCTCGTGTTCCCTTTCTGAGAACATGAGGACCAAGCGAGCCAATGAAGGCCCCATGTTTGCCAGGCCGCCAAAGGGCCGAGCTATATACGTTACGAGGACGGCGGCGGAGAGTTGTCCTTCCTAGCGAGGCGAAACCTTATTGACGACTGGGCGCCAACACAGGCGGCTTGGTCGTCCCTCCTGACGAGCCCTATAGGGTTGCGAACATTCCTTTTGGCTCCTCGATGAGAATCATCGAGAGATATGACGCTGCCATGTTGGGGCTCCTGTACTTGTATTTTGATGATAATAGGGTCGCTAGCAAGGCTGCGGGGCCTTCCAAAGCCATCACCTCGGCTTCCGTGCCAGCGACCTCGCTTCTTGACGCTAGTCATGCTTTGCGGGCACCTCGGAGCAAGAAGAGGAAGCAAGTCGATGCTGACGCTGGTGCGGGGAGGCGTGCATTCCGGGATTGGATGAATAGGATGACCCTCGCCGACCTGGATTCGTGGCAATCCAAGTATCCGTACGATTCTGATGATTATCGAGGGCATCTCCCCGACCCCATACTTAGCCTGGACGCTTTGAGAGCCATGAGGAGCCGAGTTGGCTTCTACCTGAGTTTCTTCGAACTGGGCCTCCGGCTTCCTTTGGATCCTTTCATCTGCGAGTTTCTGGACGTCACTTCGACCGTACCCCTCGATCTTTCTTGGAACACCATGAGGATCCTGATTTGCTTCGCTGCGAGTACCCGCATGTTGGGGTTTGAGCCGACCTTGACCCTCTTCTGCCACTATTTTCACCTCGACCGTAATAATAACCGTCTTCAGGCTAAGAGCCAGAATTATAGGGTGAAGTTGTTTTCTGACCCCCCCAGCAAAGTATCGGGCTGGGCTGACAAGGTGATTCTGGTCGAGAGTAGGCTGGGTTGGAACTTCGCGGTTCCGACGGAGGAGCCATACACCCTGATTCATAATGCCGACCTGGATGAGTATGACAGGTCGGCGAAGCAAGCTTTGGAGGCTCCTTTGGGTGTTTGCGGTAGCACGCAGGTTCGGTGCTATGACTGGAAGAGGATAGTCCAGGATGAACATCTCCTCGCTGTCACCGGTCTGTCTCCCCTCAAGGTTAATGGCCTGCCGCCGATGTGCACCTTTCCCCCATTCGAGAGCTTCCCGGGGTGGATTCTTCACAAGGATCTCGTGCTTCATCGGCACTGCTTTGGCTGCCATAGGGACCCGGAGAAGGGTTGCATCCACCATTGACTTGTTGAAAGTATACCTTTGTTTTTGAGTTTTCTAGCTTTCTTTGCATATATTTTATGAGTATCCTGACAGTTCTTCGATTTTGCAGGTATGGAAGACGTTGATTCGAGGAGGAGGAGGAGTACGGCTATGCGGGCCCAAGCTAAGGCTGACAGGTCGGAACAGCTTGGTCGGGCTCGCGTTGCTGCGACCTTAGCTGGGAACCCTGGGGTGCTCCCGACCATACTCCTGCCTGCTGATAAGGGCAAGGAGAAAGTGTCCAGCTCGAGGGGGGCTGAGAAGCGGGCCAAGTCCACCTCGGATTCTGATTCGAGGAAGAAGCTGAGGACCGAAGAACCCACCTCGGCCGCAGTGCTCGCGGGTCCTCTTGTCCTCGCCGGGCTTGAGTCCCCCACTGTGATCAACAAAGAACACCGTAACGAGCGACGCTGTTCTTCTTCTTCTTTGCTCCCACTTTTCTTTTACACATTCTTCTTCTTCTTTGCTCTATTCTTCTTCTTGTTGCTTGTTATTCTTCTTCTGCTCCGGATCTTCTTGTTGGCGCTCGAGCATCTCCGGTGAGGAGTGTTCGCGGTGCTACAAATCTTTCCCCGGCCGAGATTTACCGGCGGCTCGGCTACTCCTCTGTTCTACCTCGGGTCGAGCCGGCCATGAGCCTAATACCCTCCGGCTCGAGAGGGGCAAAAGGTGATCCTTGACATCGCCGATGAGACCTTGGAGGAGACTTTCGGAGTGCTCCCCGCTCGCATTGCCGGTCTGTTGGGATCGACCTTTCTCGCGTAAGTGTTGCTTGCTTAGGTTTATTTGACGGGTTATATGCCGAGGCGATCGTTGTTTTAATCTTGCGTTGCCGCCGCGATCAAGGTTACGTTAACAGGCGCTCGAGCCGCGAGGATAGGCGCGAGTTCCTCGCGCGCATTGCCCGGCTCGAGGAGGAGCGGGAATCCGCGATAAGGCTGAGCATGATCGGGTACTCGCTCGCGTGGCTGAGCTCGAAGCCGCGGTTACCTCGGCCCAGGCTGATGTCAGGGCGAGCCAGGACCTGGCTGCTAGCAAGGTCGAGGCGACCGAATCGCCGAGGATGCCGCCGGCAAAAGTCGAGCTTGAAGGCACCGTTGCTCGGTTGAAGGTTGAGCTTGGAGGCCTATCGTGCTGCCGATGCCGGCCGGAAGCTTGGAGCTGAAGTCCGCCAAGGCGAGGCTCGGCCGCTCGAGGAGAGCTCGTGAAGGTGAAGCCGAGCTTCGAGGGCAAGATTAGCGAGTGGAGAGGCGGTGGCGGAGCGAGGAAGGTGCCGAGCCGGAAGGCTGCCGTGGCCGAGTTCAGGAAGACTTCATCCTATCTGGATGAACTTTTTTCATATTATGACAAGGGCAAGGCACAAATCCTGCGGGTTGCAGCGGCCTGCGGCACTCCTCTTCGGGATCTCATCAGGTGGGGGGAGGCCGAGTTGAAAGGAGACTTGGCTCGGCGCGGGCACGAGCTCGTGCCCTATCAGCCTGAGGAGTTGGAGTTAATTGGCAAGAAGGATGCTGAGCAAGGTCGCGAGCCCTGGGTGCCTCCCCCTGTCTTCGACAACAATGTGCCTTTCCTGCTCGAGGCCATCGCTGATGGGGAAGAGGTCGACTTTGATGGTGATTTCAAGATCTCAGAATTCGAAGGCACCAAGTCGAACCAGGACGAGCACGCCCGTTCCCTCCATGAGGCTGAGAGCCGTGTTGATGTTTGAACCCCGCTGCGCCGGGTTGAATTTGGCAGGTTGTGCCGTTTAAACAATTTTCATTTTTGGCTACTTCGATTTCTGTACATAACTTATTTATTTTGAGTAAATATAATCATGATCGTTTTGTTTGATGCAACACTTAGCATTTAAGCTTGCGATCTTCCTCATGGGGAGGGCCAGGTCGAAAGATTACTTCGACGTGGTTGAAGTAAAGATGCGGTCTTCTTCCTCGTGGGGAAGAGCAGGTCGCAATGTGACTTCGACGTGGTCGAAGTGATGTGAGTTGCGATCTTCTTCCTCATGGGGAAGAGCAGGTCGCACTGTGACTTCGACGTGGTCGAAGTGATGTGAGTTGCGATCTTCTTCCTCATGGGGAAGAGCGGTCGCCTTGTGACTTCGACGTGGTCGAAGTGATGTGAGTTGCGATCTTCTTCCTCATGGGGAAGAGCAGGTCGCCTTGTGACTTCGACGTGGTCGAAGTGTTGTGGTGCGATCTTCTTCCTCATGGGGAAGAGCAGGTCGCACTATGACTTCGACGTGGTCGAAGTGATGTGAGTTGCGATCTTCTTCCTCATGGGGAAGAGCAGGTCGCACTATGACTTCGACGTGGTCGAAGTGATGTGGTTGCGATCTTCTTCCTCATGGGGAAGAGCGGTCGCACTATGACTTCGACGTGGTCGAAGTGATGTGAGTTGCGATCTTCTTCCTCATGGGGAAGAGCGGTCGCACTATGACTTCGACGTGGTCGAAGTGTTGTGAATTGCGATCTTCTTCCTCGGGGAAGAGCGGTCGTACTATGACCGACGTGGTCGAAGTGATGTGGTGCGATCTTCTTCCTCGTGGGGAAGAGCGGTCGCACTATGACTTCGACGTGGTCGAAGTGTTGTGGTGCGATCTTCTTCTCATGGGGAAGAGCAGGTCGCACTATGACTTCGACGTGGTCGAAGTGTTGTGAATTGCGATCCTCTTCCTCGTGGGGAAGAGCAGGCCGCAATAGGATCTCGACGTGGTCGAAGTAGTTCCCGAACAGGTATCACAGATGAAGCATTTTGAGGAATTGAACTTTCATTGATAAACATCTAAGTACAAGCTATTACATTCAGTGATAATATTTTTTGAGGTGGTCGGAGTGCCAGGGGTTTTTGAGTGGTGTGCCATCGGTTCGGCCGGCCGATATGTTCCTTCTCGGATTATGCTGTGACTTGAATGGTCCCTCCCGGTTCGGAGACAACTTGTTTGTTTGCATTTCTTCCGTGACTTCGATTTTCCGGAGTACCCGATCGCCGGCGTGGAAGGTTCTAGGCTTGACCCTCTTGTCATGGTGGGCTTTGGTGAGCTGCTTATAGTTGATCATTCGAGCACGGCCTCCAATCTCCTTTCTTCCAAGAGGTCGAGGTCTACTTTTCGAGTGAGACATTGGCGAGCTCGTCAAAGGCGACCCTTATGGTCGGCGGGGCCATCTACCGGTGCCATGGCTTCGATCCGTACGCCAATGTAAATGGGGTCTCCCAGTTGGGCCTCGTCCGATGTGCGGATGCTCCACGGTACCATGGGTAACTCGTCGAGCCACTACCCTTTTTTCATCCAAGTTCCTTTTCGGCGTGCGAGAATCTTCTTGTTCCTGCCTCGGCACGGCCGTTACCACAGGGGTGAGCTACAGGGGCCAATGTTTCACGTTCATCGGCTCGCACTTTTTGGTGAATTTGGTTGAAAATTGGGTGCCGTGGTCGGACACAATGACTCGGGGAGCCCAAATCGGCACCAAATTTGGTCATGAATGAAGCCTATGGCTTTCTCCTCGGTTATGGTAGCTAAGGGCTTTGCCTCGATCCACTTGGTGAAGTAATCCACGGCTACGATCGGGTATTCACGGTTCCTCGGCCTTCGGGAAAGGGCCTATGAGGTCGACTCCCCACATGTCGAAGGGCCATGCTGCGACCTTTGGGTTTCTTTGGGTGACGGCAATGCAGGGATGTCTGCGAACCTTTGGCACTTATCGCATCTTCGGACATAGGATTCGGCGTCTTTTCGCGGCGTTGGCGGTAATAACCTTGGAAAATGACCTTGTCGGCCAATGTCCTCGCGGGGTGTCCACCACACACCCCTCGTGGACTTACGCGAGCGAGATCTTCGGCTGTCTCGGGTCGAGCGGCGAAGCGAGGCTTTGTGAACGACCTTACATACGGCACTCCGGCGATTATCGTGTATCGGTGCTCTTTTCTCGGCATCGGGCCGGGTTCTTGTCTGCGGTGGATCCCTTGCTCGATGTAATCTTGGATTTCGTCGATCCAACACTTCTCAGTGGGTGAACAGGCATGACTCTTTCTTTGCACACGATGGTGAATCGAGGAATTCCGGCCGGACCTCGGGGAAGGTCGCCTATCTCAGGAGGCGACCTTTGAGAGGAAATCCGCCGCATGTTTTCCGTTACGTCGACTGTTCCGGCTCCCAATACTCAAACTTGTCCGGTAAGCTCAGGGCCGGCTCGCAATATTTGGTCGGCGTGGGGTGGTTAGCCCGTATTCCCCCAAACACCTTCACGACAGTGGGAATCGGCGAAGATGACGACACAGTGGCTCCCGGTTCCATTGCGAGCTCCATTCCCGCTATCGGGCTTCGTATTCCGCTGATTATTTGACGGGGAATTTAAACCTTAGTGCCTTCGATTTCCTCTCCGGTGGGGTCGCGGGGATAGTCTGCCCGCCCCGATCTGCTTGATGAGCCGTCGACGTGGAGTGTCCAGGCTGTTCGGGTCGCGGTTGCGCCGAGCTCGCGGCCTTTCTTTTCTTGGACCCGGGGCTGACGTCGAGCTGCGCTTGGTTGTCTCGTGGTCGGGCTTTCGGTCTTCGCAAATGAAGTTTCCGCGATGAAATCTGCGAGTACTGGCCCTGATGGCTTTGCGCGGCTCGTAGGTGATGTCATAGAGAGCTCTACCGACCACTTCATCATTCTCCCCGCCACATCGGGCTTGTGTAGAATACATGCGAGGGAGGTCGGTGTATACTACTATGGCGTGAGCTTGAAAATAGTAGGTCGGCTTCCTTAGGCCACAATCGGCGCCGGCACCACCTTCTCTACATTTAGGTACCTTGTCTCCACATCGGTCGGCGCATGTGAGACATAGTAGACGGCTTTTGGACCGAGTTTTCCTCCCTTAAACCTTTGCGGCCTGCGGTGTACGAAGCCGCGAGTATACAAACAAGGTCTCTCGATATCGAGTGGAGAGCGAGGGCGGGTGCCTAGGTACTCTTTCGGCTCGGCGAAGGCCTGTCGCATTCTTCGTTCCAAGCGAATCCCTTACTCCCCCTCGGGATTTTGAAAAATGGCAAACTTTTCTCTGCGGACTTCGCGATGAACACTTGGCGCGGTTATCCGTCCGTTCGGCGTGAACCTCTCAGTCGAGCTAGGGGCTTTCATGTCGACCGGGGCTGGATTTTCTCGGGGTTGGCCTCATGCCCCGTTCATTCACCATGTAGCCCGGGAACTTCCTGCTTTCACCCGCGCCTTGCGGGTTCGGCTTCATCTTATTTCGTCTCGAGTTGTCGAATGTTTCCTTCAAATCTTCAATGTGGTTGCTTTGTTTGGTCTTGATGACCATATCATCGATGTAGGCTTCCACATTCCTTCGCTGGTCCCCAAATACCTTGTTCACCATACGGCGATAAGTGGCCCCGCGTTTTTAAGCCCGAAGGGCATCATGTTGCGATAGATCGCCCTGCTGCTCGGAAGCCGTTAGTTCTGGTCGGCCAACCACATGCGTATCGGTGATAGCCGAATAGGCGTCGACGAAGCTAAGGATTTTGTGGCCCGCGATTGCGTCCACGGTTGATCTATCCTTGGCAGGTACCGGTCTTTGGGGCACGCCTTGTTCAGTCGGTAAAATCAACACACATTCGCCACTTCCCACTTGGTCTTCTTGACCATCACCACGTTGCTATCCGGGTCGGGTAGAAGACCTCCTTGATTATCCTCGCTTTGAGCGGTTTATCGACCTCCTCTTTTATCGCCGCTTGTTTTTCGGTGAGAAAACTCGCGATCGTTCTTTGGACGGGTGTTACACTTGGGTCGACGTTTAATTTGTGGTGCGACCTCCTCATGATACCTTCCATGTCTTCGGCGGTCCATGCGAATACGTCGTGTTTTCTACGAGGAAAGCAATGATGGCTTTCCTCTCTGCTCATCGATCTCAATCGACTTTTATCTTACGCTGCAGGGAAGTCGAAGTTAATGACCACCTCGTCAAAGTCTTCGTGGGGCTGAATGGTTGGTTGATCCCTGCTGTCCAGACTTTCAATGGTAACAATTTTTTCTGGCGCCCTTCCTTTCTCCCGGACAGCGACCAGGTTCGAGTCGGCACGCTCGGTGCCGGTGTTGGGCATGCCGAGCATGTCGTCGCCTGTGCTTTCGTCCGGGTGTGGGCTAGCCTCTCCCTTTTCCTTGACAGCGACCAGGTTCGAGTCGGCAAGCTCGGCGCCCTTGGCGGGCTGGCCTCGCGTGTCGTCGCCTGTGCTTTTGTCAAGGTGCGAGTTGGGGGAGCCAACTCGCGCTAATTGCTATGCTTGATCAGGTGTTCGATTCCTTTCCGTCATCCCCTCGAAATTGTGACCGACCTGGCCCTTTTAGAGGTGTCCTTCCTTCGCGTCCTCGGTGTCGGCCACGACGATCGTCATTTTCCTTTTCCTTTCCTCAGGGCTTCCTCGGCCTTCTTCTCCTCAGGAGGTAGTTCAAGGTGCTTCTCGGATCGTTCCTTACTTCTCAACCCTGCGTCGGTGGGAACTTGACTCTCGATGTGCGGGGAGATTACCATATCAAACTTCGTTTGGGCGGGAGGCCCGGGATAGCATTATAAGGAGAGGGGATGTCGAGGACCGGGAAGGTAATTGTCTCGGTGCGGGAGTTGTCTGTTTGTCGAGGGCGACCTTTAGGTCGATTGTACCCTTCACGGCGACCTTGTGTCTGTAAAGCCCTCGAGTTTGACATTGCTTGGAGTTAAGTGCGAGCTCCTAATCCGAGCGCTTGAAAGCACTTGTAGTACGGGATGTCCTTCCCGCTCCGGTGTCGATCAATACCCTCTTTACTCTTCCTCGCCCTATCTTCGCTTCCACGGTCGGAGGCGCCCTTTATTTGTTGGGTTGGCCGCCGGCTCGGGTATGGAAGGTGATTCCTCTCCCCCAAACGCGAGGTGGGGCGGCGACGTGGTTCGGACTATTGATAGCGTTCTTCAATTTGGTGATACTTGACCACTCCTGCGTGATCATGTTAATCGGGATCTCATCCTCCCGTATTGTCCCTTGGGGCCTCCTCGGCCTTCTCCTCTTGTTTCGTCTCTCTGCTCGTACCTCTGAGCTCCCTCGTCTATCGGCCTCGAATATCCTTCTTGAGTTGGATGCGGTCCTCAGTTGTGTGGCCGATGTCTTTGTGATAGGCACACCGCTTGTTTGGGTCGCGGGGAATGGGGAGTCTCTCGGGGTGGGGGTCGGCGAATCTGTTCTCTGTAGGAGCACATTCATGATTTGCTCCTGCTTGCATTCAAGGGGTATAAGACTCCCTCTTACGGTATCTACTCTTGCCTCTGCTCTTATCGTGGTCGCCATTTACGTGCTTGTTCCCTGACTTCTCCTCGGACTTCGACTTGAGGCTCAGGGTTTCGGGTGTCCTTTTCTTGTTCCTCGAGTCTTTTCCACGTTCCTATCCTTTGAGCCGCCGTATACATTTCGCCTTGTTGGCCAGGGGTCGCATCCGATCTCGATAAGAGCCTTGCCGACTGAGCCCGGCACGGAAGAAAGCCATCACCGTTTTATGCAGGACACTCTGGCTGTTCGGCGACCTTCTTGAATCTTTCTAGGTAGCTTTCTAGGGATTCGCCGACTCGTTGCTTGATTCCGCACGGGTCGCTCTCGCTTTTGGGGAGCTCGCGCGGATGAATATTTTCCGGAAAGACCCTTTTCGGTCGTGCCGGTCCACGATCGAGTCTTCTTCGAGTTCCTCAAACCACTTGAGGACCACCTCCCGAACGTACTCACGAACACTATACACCACAAGTCCGGCTCTCGAGTGCATACTCCCATCTTCGCCGAAGCTCGAGACGTGGCTACGAGCATTCGAATTGCCCTCATAATTCTTCGGGGAGGGTAGCTTGAGGCGGGGTGCAGGGGGTGTCACGATCCTTTTGCAAAAGCGTGGTCACATTCTTCGACGGCTTATCAAATTTACCCCTTTCAAGGGCCTCCGTCGCTCCTTCACTTTGCGCAACACTCCTCCTCTGCATCCTCGGTTCTTTCCTTCCTTTTGGATCGGCGGTCGCGGCTGCGACCTGTGGTAGCGGTGGGACGATGCGCTACTACTGGAGGTGTCACTCTGCGAGGCCTCATGTTTCGACTGCGTCCACGAGGTGACTCCGTCTTCTTGATCGAACCTCGCTAGCCTCGGCGCGGAGCGACTGCATGACTTGGCCGGTGGGGTTTTTGACTCTTGGCCCCGTAAGTATGCACGCTCCCTTCGGTTCTTCCACCGTCTTTCCCAGACGCTCTTTGATACTAGGCTTCTGTTTGTCCTCGACTCTCTCTCCGAGCCGGTGCTTCGCACTTAATCTCTGGGCGTCAACTCGGGACCCCTTGCTGTAACCATCCATTCTCGAACCTCCGGCTTCTTTTCTCGTAGCTCGGCCATCTGGGTGGCCTTCCTGCCTGGGTCGGACATTCAGGTCGATTTCACAGGTTGCATGTTCTGCGACCTTGCGAGACAGTTCGTACTCGCGCAATTCGAGCTCTCTTTGCTTTTCCAAGTAGGCCCTCTCACGGCGCACGTGCTCCGGCTCTGCTAAATCCCTCTCGTGTGGCGTGAGAGGTTGCTTTTCCCCGGGATGCGCGGGTCGTCCTCGTCGCAACCGTCTTCCTCGGCGAGGTGGAGGGAGTAGCCGTCTTCCCACTTCGTTCGGGCACAGGTGGCCTTTTCTCCTTTGAGGCTTGGAGCTTGCTCGTTAGCTTCTTCTTCATTGCCGGGCTACCCTCTTGCCCGGTGTTTTCATGCGAGGGCAGCCCGGTGAGGCTCCCATAGGCGAGGCTCCGGCTGCTCGCCGGCTGGTTCGTTGGGAGCGCGCGTGGGTGCCACCAATTTGTGGCGGAGGGCTTGTTTTGATGCTTGTTTCGAAGTCGTCATCCGCTGGTCACTTGTTCACCTTTGGGATCGTAAGGATTGAGGTCCGGCAACGGAACCAAGCGATCACGCCAAAAATGGGTTGTGACCACGTCGGTTCACGTAGGTGTTGTCTTTGTAGTCTATCGGATCTTGGGCGTGAGTTCTTGGATCCTTTGGTAATCTGGTGAGTAGGGGATGGAACAGTGACTGAGACGGATGAAAAGCACCGTCGGGAGGCGGGGTTGCCCGGCTAAAACCCTCCGGCGTAGAGTCGGTAACAAGGTGGTGGAATGGCCGGTGTTCACGGATCTTGGTGCGTGAATGTGGTGATGGTAATGAGCTAGAGTTTAGGAGTGCAAGAGTGTGTGCAAGTGAATAGTGTTCATCCCCTTGAGTGAGTCCATACCTTGGTATTTATAGGCGGGCGGAGGGTGGTGTCTCTTCATGGAGAGGAGACCGTGTGGAGACAATCCCTGTGCCAATCTTTGTCCCCTAGTGCTGCGGGCGGCGAGTGGTTCGGGAGATCGTGGCCGTTCTCCGTCTTGTGGTCCTTGTACTTTCTGTCGGAAGGTGGGAAGGTGGAGCGGGCTTAGTATCGCGAAGCTGTACCTTCCCTATGTCCGGTAGGGCGAGCCACGTGTGCAAGCGGGATTCGGCGGGGTTGAGTCGAGGTCGGCTTCAAGTGTGGCCGGTCGCTTGTACGGCGGGGTGTCGACGGCCCGAGATCACGGTCGCTCGGGATCTACCGGGTCGTCAAGGATAGAGCATCTTTGGGATGCGGTATGCCGATCGATGTGCCTTCCGGTCGGCGTTTCTTCGTGGCGGGGTTCTACCTCGGTGTGGGCTCCAGTGCGTGACCTGGCCGCTGAGGTGATGGCCACGTGTCAGGAGGGAAGGATGAGGCCGTTCATTCCATACCACCAAATTCATACCATAGAATGTCAATTGTGTGCTATAAATTGTATTCTTGATAACTTTTGTAATAACAATAGGAATTAATAAAAAATAAAATTATTACAGTTGATGATACATAAAAAATACTTCACGATGCACATATTATACTAAAATAGTACTGTTATAATTGACGATGCACAAATTATGCTTGATGATGCACATTTTTTAAACACAAAAAACTAAGAAAATTTACTTTTATAATTGACGATGCACATTTCTTTAAACAAAATTACATTAACGATGCACAATTCTTAACACAAATCACAAAAATATATTGACGATGTACAATTCGCACACATGACGATGCACAAGTTTTGATGTTATACAAGTTTATATTGGATCCATATTCAAAATCCTCTGTTTTAATCTCAATATTGTTTTTTTCAGATACGCGAGGTGCACTCGATCTGTGTCAATAGGTTTGTAAACAAATTAGGCTTTCTATTCTGCTTGTTTTGTGGACCTTGTTTACGCCAGCTTGAATTTTACTATTAGGAATCATTTTCACAAAATTATCAAGCTTTTATATTATACAAGTTTATGTTAGATTCATATATATTCATATCCGTTGTTCTAATTTCAATACTATTTTTTCAGATACGCGAGGTGCACTCTATCTGTGTCATATAAGTTTGTAAACAAATTACTTTTCATTCTGCTTGTTTTGTGGACCTTGTTTACGCCAACTTTAATTTTACATTTGTGTTGATGGCTTTTGCAATTTTGCCTGCTTACTACGCGCATTTGACTGTATTTAGGGCTCGCTACTACATTGAGGGGGATGCACCTGGGACCGATTCCTCAGCCGACTTTGGTGTTGGTTGTATATTGAGATAGTTATGCAAAACAGTTTAATAATCGTTAGCTCTGTGGCTCATGTTGAGGGAATGCACTACTTTGAGTAGTATTAGACAGCTCATTCGACGACATCGAGTCTTTTTAACAGGGTACTATGGATTATATTCTTGATAACTTTTGTAATAACAATATGAATTAATAAAAATTACAATTATTACAGTTGATGATGCATAAAAAACACTTCACGATGTACATATTATACTGAAATAGTACTGTTATAATTGACAATGCACAAGATTATACTTGACGATGCACATTTCTTAACACAAAAATATACTGAAAAATAGTACTGTTATAATTGACGATGCACAAAATTATATTGACGATGCATATTTCTTACCATAAAAACTGAAATAGTAATGTTATAATTGACAATGCACAAAATTATACTTGACGATGCACATTTCTTACCACAAAATACATTAATGCACATTTTATACTTGACGATGCATACGATGCACATTTCTTTACATAAAAATTACAAATATATATTGACGATGCACATTTCATACAATGACGATGCACAAAATATACTTAAAATCATCATATGTTGTTACGGGGGCAGTTTTGGAACAAATAGTTAATTTATCACTTAAAAGGGACTTAAGCGGTTGAAAATAAACTTAAACTCAAACTCGCCTAATTTACATCTAAATTCGAGTTTGGCAAGCCATGTCATAATAATACTACCTTCGTTCCAGGTAAAGAGTTTACCATTCTATTTTGAAATGTTTCGTTTACTTTCAAAAATTATGTCTACAATCCCCATAATTTTATAATTTTACCCTCCACATGTGTATAAACATATTAACTAGGCTAAAGCATTTTTTTTATTTTATTATGATCAATTCTAATGATACTTATATATCCCTTAATTACTAAATTTTTCAAACCTAAACTCTTTAAGTGGAACAAAGTGAATAGTATATTAGAACCGATAATTTGATTTAGACGAACATAAGCTCCTTCATTTATTGAGGTTGAAATTGTGTTCAAAGCTCAGTTCATTCGGATTATTGACTTGACAAACCTAACTCCTGAACTTGAAATAATGTTCAAAACTCGGTTCATTGACTTGACAAACCTATTTTTAGACGAAAAGCTTGAACATCATCTCCTTTACTCATCGAGCTTGAAATTGTGTACAAAGCTCAGTTCATTCGGTTTATTGACTTCACAAACCTAGCTTGTGAGCTTTGAATTGTGTTCAAATCTCGGTTCATTCACTTCACAAACTTAACTCATGTCAAGGTATGAATTAGCCAAGATCAAGTCAACCTCCGAGCTACTATGCTTTATTTAATAACCTACCCTTTCCTTTTTCCAACAATGATTTCATTAAAAAGCTCTAATAAAACCCGTTGCAGCTGCCACATTTCTTTTTTTTCCCCCCCCCCTCCCCCCTTGTTTATTTGTTTGAGGGCTATGATCTCAAGCACCGAATTCATCCCATACAACTCCTAACGGACGACTCTCAGTTCCTCTAGGCATTGCGGGCCAATTAGATTGGGGTGTCAATTTGAACCACCTAACCAGCAAATCTAGGCAAGACAGGCCAATTAGATTGGAATGTCAATTTGAACCACCAAACCAGCAAACCAAGCCGAATCGGACGTTTGGTCCAAAGAATGCTCAATGAGTTCAACTGCCAAAATTTCATCACATATGCATTTGCCAAGAAATACAAACGGAAAAAACCAAGGAAACCACAAATATTGCCTTGATCACATTCATAACATGAAACATGTTCCCTTTAAAGGAAAGTATTTTCTTTTTTGTTTGAATTGAAGGATAGAACCTTAACAAGCACCTTAGAAGATGGAGGTATAACATTATGAAGCAGAGAGCATAGTTTCTTATTGCTGCTCACGATGTACTTGACAGGAGTATTAATAACTCCAGTGAATCTCGTTGAAGAAAACAAATCTATCTTTGATCACGATGCTTTCAGATCATCCAGTCCAACACTAGCCTGCAGAAGAAAACCATCAAAAATTGCATAAACCCAAGAAAAAGACAGGGACAACAGTCTAAAGGAGGAAAAGAAAAAAAAAAAAAGAAATCCTCGTGTGCATAAAGGTAAATATAAGCCGGGCCAACCCAAGCTTTGAGTTTTGAGCTTGGTTCTATTTTTCATCTGGCTGAAGCCAAGGAACCTACATTCGAGCTTGACTTGATTACTTCAAGAACGAGGTATAAACGAACCAAGCTCAAGCTTTACTCGAGCAAAAGTAAGAAAAAAAATTACAAAAATCATATAAAGTATACATAAATTGTTAGTAGTATATATTTGTGACTATCAACCTTAATCGAGCGAGCTGGCATCATTTTTACCATAAGTCTAGAAGCATGTTGCTTTAAGACAAACTCAACACAAGTTGAGCTCTTAAACGAACCAAGCTTGAGCCAGCTCGGTTTATTAAACAGCCCTACTTGTGAGCTAATCAGAGATCCCTATCCACTATTTAATCAAATGGGAACTTGTATAAAATTGCATTGGTCATTCATACACGAGAAACTTACCAGGAACTTGTGGTTTTCTTGAAGAAGCGGAGTAAAGTTTGTGCAAAACTTCTCGATATCAGAATTAATGTCCCCATTTCCCCCTACAACATCCATGAACTTCTTCCTATCGGGGGCAAGCTTCATCGCAAGCTGTAATTCCAGTTTAGGACAAGCAGCAGGTACTCAGCAGGCAAGACATAAAGGAGCTTAGATTTATTATCAATTAATGATGCATAGATTGCAGATGCTTGGTTCATATTGGTTGTTATCTGATGAGATCTAAAAGCAAGTTGCTTCCTCATTTGTACTAAGACACAAGGGCATTGATGGTTCTGATCTTATACTAACAGAATTACAAGTAAATATAGATACAAGAAGCACCTGCTCTTGTCTTGGCAATAGGTGTGATGCGGGAGCAATTGAAATATTTATTTATGTCGATATATTTGTTGTTATTTTGTATTTTACGTATTAAGGATATTTTAGTAAACTGGTACAAGTAGGATTAGTATCCCAGGGTTATAAATTGATAATCTATCTCATTGTGATTAGGTAGGAATTAATGAAGTTTCAGATCATCCTTTGGTTGCATATGGTCGTTTCCCCTTTTTATTATAAGGGTTGGATTTTATATAGTTCCACATCAGCATCACTTTTCAGTAAGTCCTATTATGCCCATAAATCACAAATCACAATGATTTTACAACATAAAGGGTTTAAATGTCATATTTTCTGTTTTCAGTGAGTCATAAGACTTTGACAGTTAAAGGCATGCCTAGCCCTCATTATGATTTGGCCCATTTCCCTAATGTAATACTAACAGGTGTTACTTTACCATGTTTCCCATGCCAGCCACTAATAAGCAACCTGGAGGATTTACTGGGTCGAATTAAATGACAAAAAGATGAGCATACAGTAATCATGTCGAATATATGGAACTGGGAAAAACAATAAGTTATAACAACGGTGTTCCCAGCATTCTTTCTTCATCAACTTCCATCTTTAGTTCACTCTGGAACTTCTATAAGAAATGGTGTGCTCGTTTAGAATTTTACTCAAAAAGTGAAATCACCTAAAGGAATTTTCCTTCATATCTTGAAGTCAATAAAACATCACAAGAAATATTTTCATGCAGAAGGAAATTTTTACCGTGAAACTTGAACTGGCAAGCCAGCCATGCCATTTTTTCAGTGTCTTGTTGTAGGCATCAGTGCAAGCTTGCGTCATGGTCCAATCTGCGTGCTCCAGTAAGTTTCGGAACAATTCTAATATGAAATCCATTGCCCTGTAAAATTTGTGCATGATTGCTTAAACCCATGAAGGCTTTAAATATCAATATTCTGCAAGTGTGTGCATATGAAACATCAAAGCATGTGCATAGAGGCATATCATGCATGCCAAAGCATCAGAACAGAATGCAGAAGGTACAAGTGGTGATGTGGTCCTTACGCTCACCTTGTTAACCAAAGAAGCCCGTTGGTGCAACTGGATGAAGCTTTTGCAGTCTTCGCTTCAACCTCCACCCGTACCATGCTGTACAGGTGGTTGAATTCTGATGGACTGGACAGATACTTGGTTTCCAGCCTCTAGAGAGAGAGAGAGAGAGAGAGAAGCATACATAGGTTAGTCATAGATATTATCCAACATTAAAAACTAAAAGTGAGATTGGATTACCTAAAAGTAGGGTATAAAACTGACTTAAAACTACAAATAATAGATATACACTTTGAATAATCAAGCAATATAGATTAATAAAGACAATTTATACAATGCCAGGATCAAAGTGGAAAGATTATGCACGTGCCTGTTTAATTCACGTAGCCTGGTGAATGGAATCATGGAACTGAACAGGAAACAGACCACTCCGCCAGGAGGGGCGGTGTTTCATGAGCAGGGTAGCCCGTCTCTCTCTCTCTCTCTCACACACAGAATTAAGTTTTCAAAGTGCAAAAAGTTTTAGTTGATTGATAAAGCGGGAAGAAGATGCACAACTCCCTTCCACTAAGAGATGAACATCATATGTTTGTACCTAATAAATAAAAGGGTCTACATTGACAAACAATGAAAAACATGACATGAGAACAGTTGAAGAATATTAAGTGCTTACCGTTATATTACCACCAACATCAGATTTCACAAGAGCCATCGCAGCTCCAAACTTGTCTGGCATCAGATAAAATATTAAGAAGGCAATCTAAAAAAAAAAAAGGAGTAAAGAAGCAAAGTAAAGAACACAATACTAAAGATGCAATATTCTATCAGCAAATTATGCAGGCGGCAAAAACACAGTAAAAAAAAAAAATCAAGAGCTGTTCCATGTAACTTAAACATCATTCGAGCATATAGGATTTTTTTTTTTTTGAATTTAAATTTGGATATCTCCCGATTTTCAAATACCTAAAGTTTGGTGGTAAATTTGAAAGGTCTGCAAATATTGCACGTTTTGTCGCAAGAAATCAGGTAAATCTAGTGTTGACATTTCAAGGAAATGGAAAGCTGTATGGAAAATTTTAAACCTTTTGAAAACCAGGCTGCTTACCTATGTGAAGACACTCTTTCCCATAATGTTTATTTGTAATCCATCAAGAGGTATGCAGTCTTCATTTCCTTGATAATGCCTCGTGTTCTATTGTTTCTCTATGCAAAATTCCAACATTATGCTAATAATCTGAAAGCAGGTGCATTATAGAGACAAATCTCTAGGTGGCAGTTCATAATTCACTTTCTCAAGTTAACTCTCTCAATCTTAAATATCTGTGGAGTTGCATTCTTAGGAGGACCATGTCTATCAATCTTATGTTGGGCCCAATTCCTTGAGATGACAACACTAGGTTTACCTGATTTCTTGCGACAAGACTTGCAAGATTTGCAGACCTTTCAATTTTACCACCCAAACTTTAGGTATTTGAAAACCGGGACATATCAACACTCACACACACAAAAAGACCATATACGTAATCTTACAGTAGCTTAGTATACTTGGTCAATGATAATAAAAAATATAACAGGAGGAGAATCTTGATAGTTGATACATTGGAGTACAATGATATAATCATGACTCATAACTAAAGCAGCTGCAAAACTGAATGAAAGAATAATGCTTTCTTTCTTAGATACCAAACACTAAAAGGATTTAGAACATTAGGCGTAACATTATAAGATTTTTTCCTTGAATATAAATCATCAATCTCTAATAATTGCAAGAAAACAGTATCTACTTTTTTTTTACAAAAATTATATATGATTAAATCATCATATACTTTATAAGGATTTCTCAATGAACACTCACGTAAAAATGCAGTTGTCGGCACTTGATATTTAGCAATGCCACAATTGTGGCACTAGGTTGCACTCGCTCACTGATATTATTATGATTATACTTTCTGGAAAAAACAAACGTTGCATAGCAATTTAACTTGGCTAGTTTACCATCAGCATTTCACCATGTGTTTTCACAAGAATATATTGAACCAATATGGCGTGTAGGAATAGAAAATGCACTTATTGCCTGGTACAATACGATCAGAAGAATCTAAAATCAATCTTAAACTCCCTTTCCGCTTTTGGCAGGGCCTCGTAAGAAACACATATAAATCACACAAAGCAACAATATACTAAAACCTGTTAAACCTCATAATACTTGCACCCTATTCTTAGGTTTATCAGCACAACACAATCAAGTTTATCAAGTACAAACCTAATAGATGAGATGGCTTTTTAATTAAATTGATATCTGTTGAAATTTACGCATAAGAATTGATGTATGCAGTAAAAGGTACTCCCTATGTCCATTTGAAGAGTCCATAGTTTGGAAAGTGAAGCATTTTAGATGTACCTTATTTTACTTGAGAAATTTGATTATAACAAAACCTCCCATTGTTGTTCTAATTTGTAAGTTTGACAAATGAGGGTCAAAGCTAGAACAAAACAGATGTTGAAAAACCATAAATTTAGCTTAGGGACTCTCCAAATGGTATGGAGGGTATACACATCTAAGAACACATGACAAAGCAATAAAAAATGTGAGATACTTATATAAATGATAAGCTGTCTAATAATCAGAATGTTCTCCAGCACAAAAGCAGTATCATACCAATAACCGGTAATATCTGTTTGCATACTTCCAGGAAAGGCTTGGTAAGCATTTCTCCTTCATCAGACTTGACATGCTTCATTCCTTCTAAAGCAGGAGCAAACGCTGTCCCTTCCATTTTTGCACTCTACTGCATTGATGTTTGATAAAAGACCAAAGTAAACGCTTAAGATGTTGCATAAGTAGAAAATAATACTATGCACATATCAGTAATCAGACACTCCACACAAGTGAAAAGTCCGTAAGAGACTGAAGATCTCAATTTGTAAGACGAAAACACATACCAACAAGGGATTTCAGTTACTGGACGAGTAGTTTTAACCCAAAACAACAAACTTAAAAAAGATCAGAGAGTGTTTTTCAAAACTAAAAAAGATTCTCGTTGTTGCTTTCTTTGACAATCGAAATCATTACCTCCCCACTTACTAAATAGATACTCTAACCATCAGTGCAGTGAAAGCAACTAATCTACTCGAACCGTATGGACCGTCAATTGATACCCACCTACCCACCCCAACTAATCAATCTCCTTATCCCCAATTTTTGGATCATTAGCTAAGCAATTGATAGCCCTACTTTCCTACTTGATCCACAGTTCATGAGCTAAGCAAATGTTACCGAAATAAAATATATATATAACATTTGGTATTAAAAAGATCCGTTTTATATTATAACCGTGGAAACCGTAAAATTGAGGCTCAATTGGGTAAAGTACAGTCATTAATTTCAATCAAACATTGACATGTTCTAAAGCATCTGGAAACCATGAACGAAGTCTTTCAAAATTCCTTCCAGGCAGCCAATGAGAAACGCTTCAGAACAATTGTTACTACTAAACATAAAAATTGAATAACAATTCACTAACTTAAGAGGATCGAATTCTAAACTTGCCACAGGATACAAAATCATACCAAAAAAATCGAAAGAATTGATCAATGGCGAAGGATATAATTCAAAAATTCGAAATCAAGGTAGGATTAATCAGAAATGGAAGATAGATCTAGAAGCGTAGGAAAGATTTGAGATCGGACCTTTTGCTGTGAAGCACTTGTGTTGCCTTTTGAGTTAGCGTAGAGAGTGTTCCAGTCGTGTAACAGTCAAAACAGAGAGACTTCTTTTATTTGTAGCTTACTCTTTCCACATCGTGTCATGATGCGAAACCGACAACTTGACTATGCGCCGGTTTGTGGGCTCGGGTCCGGCCTGAGTTTGTGTGTTGGAAATTGGAATCAGTGCTGCAAGCTTACCGCGCAGTAGGAAGCCGCCAAATCGAGCCAGAGTTGAGTGGTTTGTGTTGGATTTGTAGCTTACATGGTTTAATTCCATTTTGAGTTTTTTTTTCAAAAGTTGAGTGGTTTAGTTTGGTTTGTTTTGCGATTTGATTTGACGAACCGCTGAGTCAAAACATCAAACTGTATTTAGATATGATTATTGATCATTAGTAAAATTATATTTTTATTAAATTAAGAGTATATAAACGCTAAAGTATTTGATTTACAATTTTTACCACGAGATCAAACTGCAAAACTGAGCCGATTAGTCGTGGTTTGGTTCACTTTGGTTCGGGGCTTTGAACAGTTCATTTTGTTTTGATATTTTACTAACCGAAAACCTACGATTTAACTCAAATCAAACCAAACAAAACCAACTCATTTACACCTCTTGTAGCTAGTAAACACAAAATCCACTCGAAATTGTTAGTTACACAAACATGTCAAACAGAGCTGACCTTTGGGCTTACTACATAAATGAGTAGTCAACCTTGAGCAAAGATATAGTTGGCTCGATAAACCTTGACTTGGCTCGAATATAAGTTATGAGGAATAAAAAATAATTTATACAAGATGCAAGTACTCTTTTTATGACAATTATGATATATTTAGTTACACAATTTTAAATATTTTCTTTTATAAATCTACATAATCTAATTGCTTTATTATTTTATGTCATTGAAATATATTTTATAATTTTTTTATGGAAAGAAGTATTATGTTTTTCAATGATTTATAGTATCTAATGTAATTTTAAAAATAAACGAGTTAAGCTCGTTCACTCGACGATAACGAACTAAGCTCAAGTTTTTTCTTTTTCTCTTAAGAAAAAAATTAAAACTTATTTAGTAAATGAGTTGAACACTAAGCTAAGTAAATAACAAGCACACGTATAAGGCTAAAATTTAATTTAATAGATGTCATAGAAGATTTGAACCCAAACCCCCCACACACACACACACACACACACACACCTTGAATCTGTAAAACTAATGCAAATAAATCTTAAGAAAACATGCAGTTTGGCCCCTCTAAAAATGGCTAATCATAGCAGGATGTGTGTGTAATTTCTTAGACAATATTTATTGCATATTAAATTTGATTGGAGAAAATAGTACACCTGTTATAGTAATTGGTCATTTATATATAAGCAAATACGTTTTTTTCTTTAGATTTTACTCGTATAAAGTTGATTGAAGGAACCAAATAAGAGGTTTTCAATACAAATCACTTTACTTATTTTTATTGATAATGTGTGACGTATTCACACAAAGAAACATACGAGTACATTTAAATTAATTGTCAAGTGAAGTAATCCTCCGAACTAATTTTAATAAATCTAATATATAAAAATTATTTATTAGGAATAATTGTTGTCCGGTCTCCTTTCACAGATTTTCAACCGTTTTAAGCCCTCATTTATATTTTCAACCGCTTAAGTTTATTTTAAATGATAAATTGATCAATTGTTCCAATATTGCCCTCGTAACAACCTAACAATGTTTTAAGCATTGTCTTCTTTTAATTTTCTCCTTAAATTCTCTCTTTCATTCCAATCATTGTTTACTTTGCTACAACATTCATCTCCTTCTCTCTCTCTCTCTCTCTCTCTCTCTCTCTCTCTCTCTCTCTCTCTCTCTCTATTTCCATGCTTAGCTCATCATAAAAAACAAGACCAGTATAATTTTTAAAATTATTTTAATTCTTTGTGCCTTTGTTGTATCAATATTGTTCAGCCTCATCCCGATGTGAAAATTCAAAAGGTGACCACTTTTTTGGAAGTGTCATGGAGAGTTCGTTTAATCTTTAATTTTTTAATATTCACAACATATTTTGCATCGGAAATAAAGTTATCCATCGAAATGCATGAAAACAGTACTTTTTTAGTACAATTTTGTGCATCGCGATGCACACTTTGATACATCGCAAGTGTAATGTTGTGCATCGCTATGAACAAAAACAGTACTCACTCTGTCCTTAAATTATTGTTTTGCTTTCTTTTTTTGTCCGTCCCTAAATAATTATCATGTTTGAAACTTTCATTTTTAGGACATTTCTTTTACCATTTTACCCTTACTTTTATTTTTTACTTTAATTATGAACCACATGCACATAGGTATTAAAGAAAACTACACAATATATCAATATGAATAATCAAGTCAATTGCTTTTTCTTAATCCGTGTATCTGGTCAAACAAGACGAT
Organism: Platycodon grandiflorus; assembly: GCA_016624345.1. Classification (NCBI taxonomy): domain Eukaryota; kingdom Viridiplantae; phylum Streptophyta; class Magnoliopsida; order Asterales; family Campanulaceae; genus Platycodon; species Platycodon grandiflorus. The sequence goes on along the minus strand of CM028366.1, from coordinate 8,782,540 downwards.
AATTTTGGGACGGATGGAGTACTTTTGAGTACAATTTTGTGCATCACGATGCACACTTTGATGCATCGCAAGTGTAATGCTGTGCATTAGTACTGTTTTGTGCATCACGATGCACTTTTGATGCATTACAAGTGTAATGTTGTGCATCGTGATTTAATTTTTGTACATCGCAATGCATTAATTTTGGAACCGCGTGAAGGTCAAAATTATAGGCGTAGAGGCCAAAATTATGGACGTGACACCCAAAATTATGGGTGTGGCGCCCATTTTGAACTCTTAAAGAAATTTCATATATCATGATGCAACAAAATAGTACTTTTTAGTACAATTTTGTGCATCGTGATGCACAATTTGAACTACGATGCATCAATTTTAGTTTGCGAAGCATAGCGTGCATGTTTCGTACTTATTTTTTAAGGACATAGATGATATTTCGTAACAAAAGTATTTTTTTTCGGTTTGAAACAATTATAGAAGACTAAAGCAGTTGAAAATTCATTAAAAGACACCGGCCCGAATTTTACCCTATTTATTATTCCCTCCGTTCCAGATAAAGAGTTCACTATTTTATTTTGAGATGTTTCACTTAAATAGTTCATTTTCAAATATTATGCATACAATCTCCAAAAAAAAAAATTCAAAACCCTCCATATGCATATGAGCATCTTGACATTGTTCAACTATTTTTTTTTAATTATAACAGACTCCAATACACTTATATATCACTTAATTATTAGATTTTTTAAACATTGACTCTTTGAATAGAATAGAGGGAGTATCTTTTATGGAACTTTACTGATGATAAAAAGGTCTTGATTGTATTTAATTTGAAAGAAGCTTAAGATTCAGTAACGAATTAATTTGGGATGTATTATAATTTGGGAAAGTAATACAATAGTTTCCCATTTTATAAACAAAAAACATTTAAATTTGTCAGCATTTTATCCCAGCTAAATATGATGGAAAATGTTTTTGTTTATAAAATGGGAAACTACTGTAAGAGCATCACCAATGCAACCGTGGGTTTGGTCTGACGTGACTGTGGGTAATTACACCCTCAATTACATGTGGCAATTTTATCACTTCTTTCACATTCACTTAGAAAAGAACTCTCCAATGCGAATGTGAATTGATCCTATGTGGCATAGTCCCCAACTAAAGTGAAAATTAATAAATAAAAAAAATAAAACAACAAAATAAATTGGTTTCGGCGGTAAAGATACCCGCCAAAGCTAAAATCTTCAAAGACGTAGAAAATGAATATCAGAAAAACAAAGAAATTCAGTACAGGGCTGCTATCCATAGCCAGGAATTGCTTCCTCGAGAAGGTCTCCAGCCTCAAAGCCGAAAAGACCCCAAGACGCAAGACGGGAAAACAGAGCAAAAAAAAAAGTATCTGGGATCGATTCATCAATCTATATTTTCAGAAATTGTGAAAGATCTGATCTCTGTGATCTCTTCAGTGGTGAGTTTATTTTGTTATTTTTATGAGTATATTTTCAAAATAAAAGCCCTGGGTTGCCTTGGATTGATTGTGTGATTGTGGGGTTCTTTTTTTAAGGTATGTATGTAAAGTGTTTGATCAAATGCCTACTCTTTTCTCCTATTCCTTGGATTGATTGTGTGATTGTGGGGTTCTTTTTTTAAGGTATGTATGTAAAGTGTTTGATCAAATGCCTACTCTTTTCTCCTATTCCTTTATTTGCCCAGATTTGGTTGTCAAGGCAATAGTGAGTTTGATATCTATAATGGGTATAGTAGGTGCTTATAGGGCATGTAAGGAAGAGGATGGGAAGGGGCAGTGCTCATATGCTATTTCTAATCAAATGCCTACTCTTTTCTCCTATTCCTTTATTTGCCCCTATTACCACTACAATTCTCCAATTATGTGTTCATATTTAATTCTTTGTGTTCTTGTTTTTTTTTACTTCATGATCAAATTGTGTAAGGTTCATTTTTAATCACTGTTTTTACAGGTGCTTCCAAATACCTTTAACAATACTCATATGGATTCAACTGAAACTCAATTTCTTAGTTCCCAACAATCTTTCAATCAGTCTCAACATGTGATATCAGATGAATCTCCAATTTTTAAAAATTTTAATGCTGGTTTTTTGCATTCACAAACCCCAACACCTCAATCCAATATATCTATCCCATCGAACCAATTCACCCCAACTAACCTTGCATTTCAGCCTCATTTTGGTTTAAATCGCGTGACTGCGCCATATCTTCCTCATACTCAACAATTATACGGGTCGGGATATGGATTCCAAAGTCTTTTAAATACACCCCTTCCTCTGTTTGAATCACAAACATCTGGTTCATCGAAAAGATCACAACAGAAAGACAAGGTATCAAAGAGCTCAAAACATTCTCAAACCACTGAAGCGCCTCCCCGGATTAAAAATCGGCATTGGTCAAACACTGAAGAAATTGCATTAACAAAAGCATACCTTAATGTCAGTGTTGATTCAATTGTTGGAAGAGATCAAACAAACGATTCAATGTGGAGCCGAATATTCAAAATATGGAAGGAGATCATGGGAGTGTTTGATGAGAGTCGGAAGAGCAATGCCTTAGCATGCCATTGGGGTGTCATACAAGCAGCTGTTAACAAGTTCCATGGCTTATGGGAATCATTGGAGAGAACTCCACGTAGTGGAACGAATATTGAAGACATGGTAAAAGTTTTCTTTTATAGTTTAGTTTGAATGTTTATATTATATAATATATCTCATATCATGTTTTTTTCTTTTTTCTTTTTGATGTCTGTAGAAAGAACATGCAATGAGAATGTACAAGGAGACAGGAGATGGTACAAAATTTAAATATGTACATTGCTAGGAGATATTGAGAGATAACCCGAAATGGTGCTCACAACAGCTCACAAGGACTGGTTCTGCAAAGAGACAAAATGTTGATGATACATTCAGTGATATTCATCCTCCATCAACACTAATCACTCCAGGGATCTCAATTCCACAAGAAAATGAGATTAGTAGTTCAGATACACCCTCAACTGAAAATACAAATGTTGATGGGTGTGAACGCCCACTAGGAAGAAAGGGGAGTAAAGAGAAGAGAAAGAGAATGCAAGAAGAAAAAGGCATTATGGATACACTGAACAACTTTCAGATGACTATACAAAAAGAGTATGAACTACGTGAGCAAATGATGAAAAGGGATCTAGAGTTGAAGGAAAAAAATCAAAAGTTAAAAGAGGAAGCAGAGGAAAGAAAGAAGAAAGAAAGAAAACAAAAGGACCAAGCACGCATTTTAAACATCAACCTTGAGATGCTTCAACCCACTTTTCGAGAGGCTTTGCGGAGAAGGCAAGCTCAAATACTGAAGGAATGGGAAGAGGAAGGCCTTTTGGGGGATAATTGAGTTGATGGCAATATGAGAATTTAAATTTTTTCTTAGCTTATGAACAATTTTTTCTTAGCTTATGCAGATTTAACTAATGTGGGGGGACATATATTTTGTATGCCTTGCTATTTTGAGTTCTATTGCCTTTAATTATAATTAGTGAAGACAATTTTGTCATTCTAATTCATTTTATTTGTGGAGAGTGGGCTCTTTAGACTGTTTGTGGTTACTTGTTATGTTGTTTGTGGAAAGTGGTTTCCATATGATATTTTGGTTACTTGTTATCTTATGAATGCCGATAAGCTTGAGGTGTACTTGTTTCAAAATATGTTGCTTGGTTTCATTTGATTAATTGATGGAACCTTTTGATTCAAAGTTATGTAGTTGCAGGTTGCTTCAAAGTGATCTCTTTTCATATTTGTTGATATGAGTTGTTGCTTTGTGAACATGTACTGCAGCTATTGTCTGTCATTTTTATTTCTTCTTATACTGCCTTGCTTACAATTGTTGAGACTTGAGCTATTGTTGATGTCAAATTAAAGATCTGCTCTGTTTTCCCACTTGTTGCGGGGCTGGTTTTATGGGTTCCAGTAGATCAAGTGGATCTACCTATTAGTTGCATCAAATAAACATTACTTTTCTTGCAGGCAATTGATTAAGCTGAGAAGAGTGGAGCCAACATAATGCCTAGTAACTCATAGACTCAAATGAGAAAATAAACATTAATTTTCTAAATGAATGGCTTCATATTGTATGGTGTCTATATATTTTCCCAGTTGCTGGATCAACATTCTTGAAATGTGTGCTTGTTTTTTTAATTTATTTGGATAGGGGCTGTTAAGCTGAGATGTTGTATTGTATCTACAGTACTTGTAGATCTTAATTGTGGTAAATTTCAGATGAGGTGCAAGTGGTTCATCAGCAGGAGAACAGGGTAGGTGGCAATCAGAACTTGCCAGGACTGTTTAGATTGTGCGTGCGGTGGAGGGCGTAACTTTTGATTCCGGAGGAGTTACGGGGCCCACCGCATATCAAATCGAAGCTCTCAACGAGCTCTACAAGACACACTGGCTTTAGCCTGTGACGCGCACTGGTTCAGCCCCAAAAAACGTGTTTAAGATAGTGTTATGGGCCTCCGAAGTTTTTCAGACAAGTTTTGGTATTATCGTTACTTTGCTAGGACTTTCGCTACATCAAAAGGTCAAACACTTGTTCATTCAAATACATTTCCAAGATACTATCCAACACAACTAGCCTCTAATTATGCCAATAATAAAATGAAAAATCAAAAGCATAATTGTTTTAACACTAAATTTGTTATTTTCCACAGCATAATTGTTTTAACACAACTTGCTTGAACCATGGACATATGGAACAAAAGTCAAACACTTGTTCATTCAAATACATTTCCAAAGATACTGTCTAAGGACATGTTTGGTAATCCAATTAAGAGCTTAATTAAGAAAGTTTTAAGTGGTATTAAAAATAAGATTGTTTGATAATGCAATATTATATCACTTAATAAATTAAGTATCCCTTAAAAATAGCCAAAATTTTAAGTCAAAAGATGATGTCTTAATATTTTAAGCTCTATTTTTTCAGACATCAGTTTTCAGAGCTTAATTTTCAGTTTTAACAAACAGGCCCTAACACAACTAGCCTCTAATTATGCCAATAATAAAATGAAAAACCAAAAGCATAATTGTTTTAACACTAAATTTGTTGTTTTCCACAGAAATCCCATACGTGGTTAATCAGATCGATCTTCAATTTGTTGTGCACCTCCTTGTCTCGAATTCGTTTGAATCGATTAATCATCTTCGTGACTAAAAATGCATAATCGTGTTCAAGATTAACTTGCATAACCTTTTCATTCACGGGAGGCTCCCAACTTTGAGGGTCGATTCCTTGATGCTGCTCATTCTCAATGATCATGTTATGCAAGATGATACATGTCTTCATAATCCGCCCAAGCTCCTTTGCATTCCACATACGTGCAGGGCCTTTCACAATGTTCCACCTACTTTGTAATACTCCGAATGCTCGTTCGACATCCTTTCTCTGAGATTCTTGTTTTTGGGCAAATACCATCTCTTTAGGATTAGAAGGTGCAGAAATTGTCTGAATTAAAGTAGCATACTGGGGGTAAATTCCATCGGAAAGGTAATATCCCATATTGTATTGATGTCCTTGTATTACGAAATTACATGGTGGAGCAACTTCATGAACAAGATCATCAAACAATGGAGATCTATCAAGAACCGTAATATCATTGTTTGTACCTGCCATACCAAAGAATGCATGCCAAATCCACAAGTCGTTCGAAGCCACGACCTCTAGTATTAAGGTAGGGACCTTTTTGTGACCATTGGTGTGTGTGCCATGCCATGCTGTGGGGCAATTCTTCCAATGCCAATGCATACAATCAAGACTTCCAAGCATACCAGGAAAACCTCGATCTTCTCCTTCTTTAAGTAGTCTTGCTATATCAGCTTCATTTGGTTTCCTCAAATATTGTTCTTCAAAAATTCCAATTATAGCATTACAAAAATGTTTGAGGCTTTCGAGTGCAGTGCTCTGACCAATCTGTATATATTCATCGAGTAAATCAGCTGGACAACCATATGCAAGCATCCGCAATGCTGCTATCATTTTTTGTAAAGGACTCAACCCACTCCTCCCAACTGCATCAATCTTTGGTGTAAAATAGTTATTGTACTTCCCAATTGCATTTAAAATGTGATTGAAAAGTGTGACATCCATTCGAAAACGACGCCGAAATTGCTCTGGTGTGTACTTTGAATCCTCACCCTTGAAGTAGTCATTAACGATTAAATCATGACGAGACTTCCTTTCACGGTAAATGTAACGTCGACCGAAAGTAGAACCACACCGATGTCTTTTCTTTTGCCTCATCATTGTCGCAACTATGAAAGGGATACGAGTTGCAACGACTTCAGCCAAACTCGGAAACATCTTAAAGTTGTGATCCTCCTCCCATGACTCATCATTTGGAAGATGAACTATTAGAATCAGATTCTGAACTTGATGAATAGTCTGGAAGCACACCTGAAAAATAAAAAAAAAGTATATCCATAAGAAAAACCAATCCAAGAAGTTAAAGTGAACTAAAATGTACTTAAACATACCCAGCAATTGTGAAATTTCTTCAAAATTTGCCTCTGGACTTATTTCAAAATCTGCCTCTGAATTTCTTTCAGAATCTACTTCTTCATTCATAGATAGAGAACGAGAGATAGACATGATGGAGAGATTTAATTGCAATTATCTAGAGTACCGTCACGCGGTGTGGTCGACCTCAGCGTCATTCCCTGATGACAAAGAGGGTAAAGATCAAACAATATGATGCATAATCGAGAATTCAAAATTGGGAATCTAGGGTAAAGATCAAACAAAGAGGGTAAAGATCAAAGATGGGTGGTTACACTAAAGCAAAAAAACTGGAATATCTTAAAGAAAAAAAAGGCAAGATAGTGTATTGTGTACACAAGATTTTTGTTAGTCTAGGTTTAAAGGCTTGGAGATAATTAATTTTCTTTGTTTTGAACTGCAATAATGAGTGCAGGGGTTGGGTGGAGCCTGCAACAAGCAAAGTTTGGCTTTTTAATCAAATTCACCAAGAATTTTGAAACTTTAATACAGAAAACATGATAATAGTCCAAGTACTTTTCTTAAATACTAAAGACAAGATAAAGTAGTGTTATACCCATCATGAAACCTGAGAACTTCCAGAAAATAGTACCCACATCAAATCCAGTATCATCTTCAAATATTGGAATGAAATTTACATATTGTCTTCTTTGCTAGGAAATTCGGAATTTATAACCCATATTTAGACTCAACCAATTCAAAATTGCAACAGATAGATCGATGATGGAGAGGGTGAGAGATGTACTTACCAGTCTAACCCTTACTGAACTTTTGATTGAGTTGAAGAAGATTGATCGAAGCCTTGAATCACGAGGGATGAAGAAAGTGAGCGAGATTGGAGGAGCTTCAATGGTGCTTCAGTTTTTTCTATTGATCGAAGCCTTGAATCACGAGGGATGAAGAGAGTGAGCGAGATTGGAGAGCTTCAATGGTGCTTCAGTTTTTTCTCTGGTTTTTTTGGGGGAAAAAAGGGAGCACGACGTACAGATGAGAAGATAATAAAATATATTTATTTTATAATTTAAAATGCTGACTAGGATGATTTCAAGCCCTCAACTAGAATGTGAAAAATTCACATTCTCATTCACAGTGTGAAAAAAAATTATTGCCATGTCATATTCACATGCCTCTTTCACATGTGCATTGGAAAGGCCTTTTTTCCAAAGAGGATATCAATCCTATGTGGCATTCATTTTTATTCACATTGACATTAGCATTGGAGATGCTCTAACAATAGTTGTAGAAAGATAATTTTGTCTTTCATTAAGGCTTAGTTATAGCAATAGTTGTAGAAAATCTAGCATTTTTCTTTTTAAAATTTTACTAAAGAGAAATGTGGAAATAAGAGACCGTATGAAATGTTTTTCTTTTCTTTTATTTAACTTGTCTAGGGCCAACTTGATCTAAGAAAATTTATTGGGCTAATTCCGTATGATATACACTATTATTAGCAACTGGATTTTGCTGGATAGTGGATACAACCCAAAAGTATTTGGTACTAATCAAACAATTCATTTAAAATTCAGGAAATTGATGGCCGGTCCACTTTTTGAAAAAAAAAATTCTTCAGTCCACCCTTTTTTTTAACCTCTAAAAGGCACTTTAAGAATTTTCTTCCTAAAATGCCCTCAACAACATCGTTGCTTCAGATTTGAGATTCGAATTAATGTATAAATGATTTTATGTTGTTAATATAGTCTTTCTTCATGTTTGGGTATCAATTTACATGCATAAAACACGAATTTGATCAAATTTGAATTTTTTGAGTTCATCACATTTTTTTTTGTTCTTGGGCTGTTTTGCCCACTTTAATCTCTGTTTTAAACTTTGAATTTGTTTAAAATCAATCACATATTGTTATCCTAACTTAGTACTACATTTGTACACAATTTTTCTACCAAAAAATACTATTTTCGAGCTCAAAATCGAGCTTGACAGTGTGCTATCCGAAAACAGAAGGAGATGTTCTTGAACTGATTTTAGGACTTTAATCAATGATTTGAGTTTGAATTTTGTATAATATCAATACCATACTGTTATAGAAAGTCTGTTAGGAATATGCCTGTAAATCAGCTGATATATATGTATGCATATTCCAACACAGTGATTTGCTTGTTCCCATTACAACGCATGTTTCACAAGTGGCTAAAAGGGTGCGTCGGTTAGCGTGGCAACTTGTTGAAACAATGCATAGGTCACTAGACTAGGAAGTCTTTGTACATATCCGAGTCTTTGTCCTACCGAATGATGACAAACCCTCATATGAATCAAGCTCTTCAAATTGCCGGTGACGTGATCATCGGCGGATGTCTCACTAGCGACATGTCCTTTAAGCCATGATCGCCTAAATAGCCATCTCTACATCGAGTTCTATATCGGCAGATTCTCGTATCCGCCAAAGCACTTCATCGAGCAAGCAGAAGCTATTTATTCAAGAGGAACATCGTGACCATCGCGGTTTCTACATCGCGGTTCTATAATGGCGGATCTCGGAATCGGCCAAATCCTCATCGAACAAGCTGAGAAACCGTAAGATCACGAGATACATCGGTCGTTACTCAACGCACTTCAAGCCAAAATAGATCCGTTACAAGATCGTCGACAAATCCAAGATACGCATCGATGTCTGCGCCTTCACGTTTATCCAATGGACATTTCCTCTTCGAATAGTGTTCGCGGTCTTCAAAGCTTCATTTCGAGAAAGGCCAAGCACGGGACGTTGCACTCCGGTCAAAGCTATGATACGTCCAAATCAATCGACGCATCCAGCTAAGCTCGACACGTCCAACTATGTCCGGCTGTGTCACGGACCATCTTCAAGACTCAAACCTAGCGAAGGTCTTTGCCCAACAAATCCAAAATGTACTCTGCTGCATTATGAGATTCGATCACCAACGGGCATAAACCTATTCAATACACCAACGGTCACCTCTTCTTCTCGGCTATATAAGAAGACTCTCATCCTCATTTCCAAAAGCACAAGAGAGAGCACAAGCACTAGAACACACAAGCTGTATGCTTATGCTTGAGAAAGGTTGTGGTATTGATCTTCATTTCTTCAATCCAACCACTCCTTTAGAGTGAGAAATCACAAGTGTAAGAACAAACACTTTGTGAGAGAGAGAGAAGAAAATCCAAAAGCGAGAAGCTCGCTTGATCAACAACCTTGTTGTTGATTTGAGTTCTTCTTCCTTCGAAGAACTCGGTCTCTTCATGGGCCTCAACTTCATCATCCAAGAAAGAGACCAAGTATCTTACGGATCGTTGAAGCGGATCAAGCTTGAAGATGTCCGATGAAGAGCCGAACTTACATGTCCAGATTGCATTCATATCGGCGGACTTATACTACATTATAAGTCGTGCCGATTGTGCAATAAGTTGTCATCATATTTGGTCGAGTGCTTAGCACTCGGTTGTTCAAATACTTGCTATTTGAACAACTCCTAATATTCTCTTCTCACAACAAATATATCGAGTTGAAACTACGGGAAGATGTCTTAATAAATATTAAGTACATCTTCTAATGTATTCGATATATTTGATTTCGCTTTCTTCATTTCTCCTTCTTTTTCCTAAGGAGATTGCTAGGTTAGAGAGTCTAGGTTGATGTACTAAGCATGTTTGCCTTTGAGCAAACCTCTGCTGAATTTTAATATAATATATATATTTGTTACATTCAGCCTTGATTTCTCTTTCTTGTATAATTTGCTTTATCATGTGCAATCTGTTTAAGGAAAGTCAATGATGCATCTAATACATTATAGTCAAGCTTAAGCTCTCTTTCATATCAAATCTTTACGTTACTTTAATCTAAATTGTTAAACTTATCTTTGTTTATTCTTCATTGCTCAAACTCATTCTCATCGGCTAAGTTTAACAAACTTCTTCACCGCACATTCTACGTCTGCGATCAAGGACGTCCGATGTCTCTATCTTCGGCTAAGCGATCGAATGAGGAAGATGACCTATGTGTATTAATCATTTCATCTACTCTTCCATTTAAATGTTAAAATTGGATGAAATTTTTATTACATAAAGTATAGGCTATTCACCCCCTCTAGCCTATACACCGAGCAACCTTCGGACCTAACAATTGGTATCGAGCGTACTGTAAACCTTATTTCAGGCTTAATAACCGAGAGTTTAGATCCTGCCGCTCGATTAGATGCATAGTCAAAAGGAGTCTTTTCAAAATCTTTTATCCACAAAAACCTTTTGGAGAAACGAAAGCCTTTTGAAAACCATCTTCAAATCGAAATAAATTTTGTTTTCAAAAACATGTGAGAAAGAGTATTGTGATGACAATGTGATCACTATAAGAAATTTATCATATATCGAATTACATTGATATTGTGAAGAGAAGTATTATAGTGGAGGTTGACTTGCTAAGGATTATGCATGTTTCATAAATCTATTCTTAAATCTTGGTATCTTCTTTGGCAAATGGGTTAAACTCATATTTGATAGATGAATTACTTAGAATCCCTTCCAAAAACATGCTCTCTTGACATAAGGCTAACGATTGTTCCAATCCAACACCTTCTCAAGAAAACTTTTTATAAAAGTTTAGAGCAGAGGAAATAAGAAGAGTTTCAAAGGAAATTCAAAGGAAATCAAAGATATGTCATCTTCAAAATCACGAGATTGTAAGTTCTTGGCCTAAGGACATCAATGATGAATTTGTCTTCCTTCAATGAAAAGCCTCGGTAGAGCAAGAATACACTCAAAGAACCTATGCTCGGTATTAGAACCGGTGCTTCAACAACTGAGCAGACGCGTTCAAAGAGTTTAATGAGGAAGTAACCCGACTCTAATTTCTTAACACTTTGGGTTACACTTATAAGTCGTATTTTGAATAATTATTCTTTTGTCATGCTTATTAAGTCTCATTTGTATTATTGGATTACTAGAGCTATCTTTAGCTCATAAATGTTGCTAATTTTCTCTATGAGTACTTTAGGCGGAACTCATATGACAAAAGGTCAATCATGCAACACCTCTCTCCATCGGCAGATAGTAACATGGTGCGATTCATGAAGGATCGCGATCACTCATGAGAATTCACTCATGTCCTTCACTCACTCAAGGTCAAAATCCTCACTGTTGGACTTTATAACTGATAAGTCCAAAGGAGTTGATAAAGACCCTCTCATGCCTATACAAAACAGTTAGCTATTTGCTTTCTAATGACTGTGCTCATGTCCGAACTAATATGCTCACACATATCATCGACAATAATGCATAATAACTTGTCATACGCATTTTTATCAACATATATTGATTGTATGATTTGTTTTATGCAAATGGTTTTCAAAAACAAATCGGCATTTTTCCTATCACCGGTTTCAAATGTTTTTAAAACCCCGCAGTTGGTGAATTTCCATATCGCCAACCAACACTTCATAAGCTCGGTTGTATGTCTGACTTATAGGAGTAAAAACCCTTTAAAGACCTACTCTCTCAAGTCTATTAAAGGTGGAGGCACACTTTTCGAAGTTTGATCGCTTCGATTAAAGTTAAGACTATTTTCAAAATCTTGGAAAACGACAAGACATCAACATCAATCCTTACCAAGAATCTTGAGAATATCTAGACTTCACGGCCTATCCTCGCAAGGCGTGATCGAAGGACAACTCAACAAGAATGCTTCATTATTGAGTATCCTTCAGTCTAACCTCCGTGAGTATAAGTAGAGCTCCTTCTTCATTCAAATCTCTACTATGACAAAACTCACAAACTGCCTATAGATTACACTAGTTACAAATCAATGATTCAAAATCTCACAAATGTTACTAAATCCAAGTCCTAAGATTGGATCAAGTCAATTCCTCAACAACTGGGTATGATTTCTTCACAATCATTCAAAGTTGTTTCAATTTTATTTCTGTTACTTCACAAAAGCTGATCTAAATTTCTCTCAAAAATATATTTTCAATATCATACGTAAACTGTGAAAATCATTTCCAAAATCTTTTTCAATACACGCTTCCAAACATGAGAGAAATTGCATCAAGTCTTGTATATCGAAATCATTAATTATGGTTCCACGTCTTGTTGAGAAAACAATTGATAAAAGATCTTCTTTTGTCTCGTCGACTATCATAAAAGTTTCTTTGTCAAGCATGATTTATATCGCAAACCATGATCGTCGAACACTTAAGAACTCTTTTTAGTCAATTAGTTTTAAAAGTAAGATAGAAAACCATCAATTAATGCCAAAAAGTGATTTCATTCTCTCTTCTAACTTTTAGCTATCAATCTCATTGATACTCTAAAATGTCTAACGATGAATCACTGGGAAAATCAATTAGCACATACTCATTCCACTTTTGGAAGTCTCGCTTGCATACTTGAACTTCACGAAAAGATCCCGAAAAGAAATGTCAAATGTTTGGAAAACATTTGATATATTGCCATGTGCAACAAGTCTTCGGTTATATGTAGGTATGCCGACCATCACCTCAAAGATGGCCGATGCGATAATTCGATTCGCTGAATTAAGTAGCTAATATGGAATTGACAAAGATGACGAACGCTAACAACGACCATAAGTCCTGTGAATATCAAAGGGATTCATGGGCCAAGCAGACATCTTTGACGGCCATCACCCTTCGGTGCTCTCATAATGACCCGAAGAAGTGAAGATGTTACTCTCCCGAGAGTTGGAGGAGATCAAAAAGAACACGGCCATCTTCTTATCATCCAACTCCTTCTAAATCCTTGACCGATGACTCCTCATCTAATGTCTAGGATTAGGACCTATAGGACACAAATTTGTAACATGTATTTCTTTACGTAAATTGAATCATTATGTATCTTTCTCATGTAATCTAGTTCATCAAAAATCCATTGTATTGTTCTTGTAATCAGTGATCCTTGCAACACACCGTAAAACTACTTGGATTATTGAATACAAGCTCGCAACTTTTCTCATGCTTATCTACTTGTCGCATTCCTTTGATAGCATGAACTAATGTGTTAAGTGTGTTGATCAAACTTATTATTCTTTATTATCTCCATTTTATTCGGTGATTAAAAGAATTGTTCTTAATGAAATGATCACTCTACCGAGACACAAACTCTGCCGACATCCCATCGACAAACCATTCTTGAACAATCGCTACATCAAGTTATGGTCTTCTACTCTGCTTAACTTTCATCCTTAGACACCATGATAATTGCCTTTCGAATTTAATCTTTTCACAATGAGTAAATTCAAGTTCAAAACCTATAGTCTCTTAACAAATAGGCAGGCAGTTTCATGACCTTCATGTCAACCTATCAAGGAATCTGCTATTACTCAATCTCTATCCTTCATGATTAAAAGGTCAAGATTATTAGTAAATCTTTGAACAACGGTGTCCGCTAAATCGAACCTTTCAAGACAATTCAACGGACTTTGTGTTCTTAGTTACGACAACTACAAAATCTTGTGTACCTTATGAGATTGTAGTTATAAAGGCTTGATTAGTTGTTCCCATTATAATGGCTCAACGCTAATTGGTATACGATTGAATTCAAAACACTCTGCTACACCTTATCATGTGATTCTTTGTCAAAAAGGATGTAGTTAAAAATCTCTAGTAACTCGACCTATCCTCAAGATAGTCGACATTCAAGAATTCTTGGGAAGACTAATATTTTCAAATATTAAGTCCTTCCTCGAGTGAACACGATATGACCCTGCGTATATAGGCTACGTCTCACTCTCTTCGAACAATTCAGTGCAGATCTCTTCTTTGATGTAGATGACCTAGATCCGTTGGACAAAAGAAGAACGGACATCACTTCGGTACACATTCAATATCTCACATACTTGGTCTATTTAATATTCTTACTAAGCTTTATTAATCTTAAATAGATTGATGTCCATTATAAATAGAGTCTATTCAATTGGTATCATTGTCCTTACCTTAGCCGATATTAATCACACTACCAATAATAGACATAACAATTGATATCGCAGTTCCTACTTTAGCAAATACCTAATACAACTCGATAGTGTCTACATTCATTAAAAGACTCATCAAATCTCTCAAAATTGGTATCGACTTCAAGATTGGTATCGACAATCTTAAGACACATTCATCTAAAAACTTCCACATATGTGTCATGTACAACGTGCCATATGGCTTGGTCAAGTTATTTTGTCCCCAATTCGTCCTTAAACAACCAATCTGTTCTATTTTTGATTAATTTACTCAAACAATTCGCTTGAAGTAAAATAACACTCATAGAAGCAGTTGTACCCATTAATTCCACAATAAAGGCAATTAAATTAATCGATTATATTTTTAAACTTCTTGTTTGAAAATAATATTAATATCTTCTAGACGCCTATGTACTAGCCATAATTACACTAAGCATGATGACATAATACCAAATCGACTATCATTACTATGTCATTAAATGCACTCACTTCTTTAAGCCCCCAAAATGTCTTTTCCCATTCCTCTAATCAAGAAACCCTTTCATCTTCTCAAAAATTCAAAAAGTTGTATAAAATTTGTATCGCCTCCAACAACCACGACTTGCGTACCTCAAAATTTCTCCACCAATAGAGTCATTTGCATCATGTGTTCACCAAATCTGCCTGTCCTCCTCATCGACCCATTTCCCACACCGAATGGCGTCATCGTATGATGGTCCTTCTTGCCACTCCTCTTCCTCAAGTGATTCAACGACCTCGTCGAATCTCTCGTCGTGTAAGGAATCGTCTTCGAGACCCAGGAACAGTGTATCCAATTTCATCCCTTGGATTCCCACAAGAGACAATCGCTACTACGCCTGCTCCCATCGCCTCAAATGCTCACCTTGAGCAACCCTCATCTCGGAGGAGCTTCAACCAAGAAACGTCCATTCTGCATCAAATTCGGCGGTCAATGTTCCCTTCGATTAGAATCGCAGACCTTCATCCTCTAACTCTACCTCATTAGGATGACTAGCTAGGTCTATGGTTTATCAAACTAATCCTCTTTTGTTTTATTATGATAAATAGGTAACGTGTTTAATTTTGTGAACATCTGTTTATCTACATTTGCCATTTTCTTTTGAGTTAAGTATTCAAAATTTGTCTGGTGCATACTCGTTCATGCTGCAGTTTACTTTCTTGATGAACTTCAGCAATACCTCGTAGGCGGATCTTACATCTCATGTTTTAGATGTATATCTCATGCATCCAACAAAAGTCAACATAAGACTCAACCATACTTGCCTGTTTTGACTTGATATACCTTAAGGAGGAGACTATTTTGAATGCTTACTACTCATCAATTGGTATCACTAATTAAACAGCTTACCCTATTTGCCAATCCTATTACAAAATAAAGCTTGTCACACTACATTATTGTAAAATCTGCTTACAAGCAATGGAAACACAATTCCTCACCTCGATATCCTATTCGTAAGTCCTATACATGAAAATGTGCATTATACGCTATCGCACACTAAGAATCTGCAAATATGAGGTGTATTTACTCGATACGGTCTATATTCTCTGCGAAGTACATCTAGCTAAATCAATTCAGCATTTCTCAAATGACAGTGTCTAACAAAACCAAACTTCATGCTCTCTACCTGTCACAACTCATAATTCATTTGATCACTATCAATCTTTCTTTAACTTGTGACCATTAAGGAGGAGAGATTGTAATAAGAAAGTAATGGCCCCAAGTGATTATGAAATTGTAGTAATGGCCCCAAGTGATTATGAAGGAAGTTAGGCCTCAAGATTGAGAACAATATTCATTAAGGAGGAGAGATTGTGAAGTTGTAATGCGAAGGAAGTTAGGCCTCAAGAAATTATAGTAGGATTAACTCTATTGAGAACAATATTCATTAAGGAGGAGAGATTGTGAAGTTGTAATGCGAAGGAAGTTAGGCCTCAAGAAATTATAGTAGGATTAACTCTATTGAGAACAATATTCATTAAGGAGGAGAGATTATGAAGTTGTAATGCCCCCCCCCCCCAAAAAGTGTGAACTATTAAGGAGGAGAGATAGACAACTTGTAAGGAGGAGAGATAGACAACTTGTAAGATTGTGTATCTACCCACACAGCAAAATACTATATGACTATTATAATACGCTGACTAGATGAAGATGCTTAATCAATTCGATTAAGAACTAGATAACAAGTTACTTATACTTTCTACTTCTTGCTTGAGCAACATTCTTCAGATCATCCGATGCAAGAAACACACTCTTAAGGCAATATTATCATTTGCCTAACAATCATTTCAGTTATTGCTTTGTATTTTCTCTTTCATTTATTGAGTCTGTAAATACTTAGCAAATAGGTGACTATACATACGCTATCGCTTGTAAGTTCAACCTAGGGCATGCCTTGATATAAACCGAATATTCGTAGTGGCATGTTATTACTAAGGATTGAACAACCGCTTTAAAGAGCTATATGTATAAGTCAATTGTAGTAATGGTCCCAAGCAAATAGGAGGAGATTGTTAGGAATATGCACGTAAATCGGTGATATATATGTATGCATATTCCAACACGGTGATTTGCTTGTTCCCATTACAACGCATGTTTCACAAGTGGCTAAAAGGGCTGCCGGTTAGCGTGGCAACTTGTTGAAACAATGCATAGGTCACTAGACTAGGAAGTCTTTGTACATATCCGAGTCTTTGTCCTACCGAATGATGACAAACCCTCATATGAATCAAGCTCTTCAAATTGTCACCGACGTGATCATCGAGATGTCTCACTAGCGACATGTCCTTTAAGCCATGATCGCCTAAATAGCCATCTCTACATCGGCTTCTATATCGGCAGATTCTCGTATCCGCCAAAGCACTTCATCGAGCAACGCAGAGAAGCTATTTATTCAAGAGGAACATCGTGACCATCGCGTTTCTACATCGCAGTTCTATAATGGCGGATCTCGAATCGGCCAAATCCTCATCGAACAACCGCCGAGAAACCGTAAGATCACGAGATACATCGGTCGTTACTCAACGCACTTCAAGCCAAAATAGATCCGTTACAAGATCTGTCGACAAATCCAAGATACGCATCGATGTCTGCGCCTTCACGTTTATCCAATGGACATTTCCTCTTCGAATAGTGTTCGCGGTCTTCAAAGCTTCATTTCGAAAAAGGCCAAGCACGGACGTTGCACTCCGTCAAAGCTATGATACGTCCAAATCGCCGACCGCATCCAGGCTAAGCTCGACACGTCCAACTATGTCCACTGTGTCACGGACCATCTTCAAGACTCAAACCTAACGAAGGTCTTTGCCCAACAAATCCAAAATGTACTCTGCATTATGAGATTCGATCACCAACGGGCATAAACCTATTCAATACACCAACGGTCACCTCTTCTTCTCCGGCTATATAAGAAGACTCTCATCCTCATTTCCAAAAAGCACAAGAGAGAGCACAAGCACTAGAACACACAACGTGTATGCTTATGCTTGAGAAAGGTTGTGGTATTGATCTTCATTTCTTCAATCCAACCACTCCTTTAGAGTGAGAAATCACAAGTGTAAGAACAAACACTTTGTGAGAGAGAGAGAGAAGAAAATCCAAAAGCCGAGAAGCTCGCTTGATCAACAACCTTATTGTTGATTTGAGTTCTTCTTCCTTCGAAGAACTCGCTCTTCATGGCCTCAACTTCATCATC
This sequence comes from Platycodon grandiflorus, assembly GCA_016624345.1. Taxonomy (NCBI): domain Eukaryota; kingdom Viridiplantae; phylum Streptophyta; class Magnoliopsida; order Asterales; family Campanulaceae; genus Platycodon; species Platycodon grandiflorus. The sequence goes on along the minus strand of CM028366.1, from coordinate 8,764,354 downwards.
CAAGAAAGAGACCAAGTATCTTACGATCGTTGAAGCGGATCAAGCTTGAAGATGTCCGATGAAGAGCCAGAACTTACATGTCCAGATTGCATTCATATCGGCAGACTTATACTACATTATAAGCTGTGCCGATTGTGCAATAAGTTGTCATCATATTTGGTCGAGTGCTTAGCACTCAGTTGTTCAAATACTTGCTATTTGAACAACTCCTAATATTCTCTTCTCACAACAAATATATCGAGTTGAAACTACGGAAGATGTCTTAATAAATATTAAGTACATCTTCTAATGTATTTTCGATATATTTGATTTCGCTTTCTTCATTTCTCCTTCTTTTTCCTAAGGAGATTGCTAGGTTAGAGAGTCTAGGTTGATGTACTAAGCATGTTTGCCTGTGAGCAAACCTCTGCTGAATTTTAATATAATATATATATTTGTTACATTCAGCCTTGATTTCTCTTTCTTGTATAATTTGCTTTATCATGTGCAATCTGTTTAAGGAAAGTCAATGATGCATCTAATACAGATTATAGTCAACTGTTAAGCTCTCTTTCATATCAAATCTTTACAGTTACTTTAATCTAAATTGCTAAACTTATCCGTTTATTCTTCCGCGCTCAAACTCATTCTCATCGCCTAAGTTTAACAAACTTCTTCTGCACATTCTACGTCCGGCGATCAAGGACGTCCGATGTCTCTATCTTCGGCTAAGCAGTCAGAATGAGGAAGATGACCTATGTGTATTAATCATTTCATCTACTCTTCCATTTAAATGTTAAAATTGGATGAAATTTTTATTACATAAAGTATAGGCTATTCACCCCCCCCCCCTCTAGCCTATACACTGAGCAACCTTCGGACCTAACAAAGTCAATACCATGTTTGTATGTAAATTTTTCAACAAAAAACAACCATTTTGATCGATTTTGATATTATATTAAATTAAACATCGGGATGCCTTAAATTGGGCATCGAGATGCCTTTAATTCGCCAATCGCAGTATGCTGGGCAACATAATGGGGATCGATCTACCCGATCAGGTCGCAGGGGTCGAGGGGACAGCGTCCCTCATGGGGGTTTGGGGGCAACGCCCCCGAAAGGTAAACGAAAATCAAGTTCCCTCCAGTGGTTGAAATTTAAACGGTGCCTTGGTTGCTCATCGCGATGCCTTGGTTACTCATTGCGATGTCTTTGTTGCTCATCGTGATGCCTTATTTACTCATCGCGATGCCTTAGTTGCTCATCGCAATGTCTTGGTTAGTCATCGCGATGCCTTGGTTGCTCATCGCGATGCCTTTGTTGCTCATCGCGATACCTTGGTTGCTCATCACGATGATTAACTCACGCGATGCCTTGGATTACTCATCGCAATGCCTTGGATTACTGATGCGTGCGTGTTTTTCTTTCATTAATGGCATAATCGTCTTTTCGCCCCAAAAATGTATTTTTCCAATTTAAAAAAAAAATAACTAAACTGGAACGATTACAAATGTTTAAAAATGAACCAAACTGTAATTCACCCTTTAAAATTTATTACTCCCTCCGTCCCTAAATTATTGTCTTCCTTTCCTTTTTTGTCCGTCCCAAAATAATTGTCTTGTTTGAAACTTTCCTTTTTAGAACATCACTTTTACTATTTTACCCTTACTTTTTCTTCCTACTTTAATTATGGACCACATACACATGGGCATTAAAGGAAACAACACACTTTTTCAATACTATTCCAATATTAATAATCAAGTCAATTGAGTTTTCTTAATCCGTGTGTCGGGTCAACCCAGACAATAATTTAGGGACGGAGGGAGTACTTAATTAAATAGTTAACCTAATAAATGTTTTAGCAGGTAAAGTGAATAGTTGGTAGATCAAGTAATAAATAGCCATACCCAACACAACACGACACAACATTGATGAATATAAAGGTAACAATCGAGAAAAGATACTGTCAAAGATTGCGGTGGAGGTACGAATGTGAACTAACTCCGTAGTTAACAGTTAACTAAATTTGCTGGCTGTTTCCTCCTTGGGGGAAATTAAAAAGAAATCAACAACATTGATGGGAGCTCATAAGAGAGTCCACAATTGTGTAGCCATATCAGATACTGTAACAAAGGAAACTTGATATATGTCAAGTATAGCATTTTACCTGACAAATTATTTTTAATGGTCTTCGACCAACAATTAAAACAAACTTCTCAGTGCCCAGTGCCTTCTCTCTTTCTCTCTCCCGCTCCTTCCTCCTTCCTGTCATTGAAGTTCCTTTCCTCCTGTCATTGAAGGGTACGTCTGTTTCTCTCTCTCTCTCTCTCTCTCTCTCTCTCTCTCTCTCTCTCCTTTCTTTTCTACACACTACCTTCATTGTTCTTTCTTTTGGAATTTGTTTACAAATCGTTCGAACGACTCATGAACAACCCGTTTTTAGATATAAAAAAAAAAAAAAAGACCTAAAAAGATGTTTTTTGAACAACCCGTTTTTAAATATGAAGCAACTAGGCTTTATGGGCAAACTATGACTATATTACAACTCTACTTATCAACTAAAACATTCTTCAGTTGACTACAGCGATCATGTATTATGAAAGTACAACAAAACATCATAAAAATTTGAAACGTTAAATACCAATAGCATTTCCCTCCGTATTCATCTTTGTAGTTTACATCAACAGGCAATCTTCAGTACTTATTATATCGCCCAAAATAGAAAATCTATACAAACTCATTCTTCTTTTACATTGACACGATATCAGAGAAATGTATACAAATGCTGTAAAGAAAAACACAACACAAAAAATATTTAATTTAACAAATAAAAATGAATGAAAAGAATCAAAACATCGGGGGAGCGTAAACTTGCTGCCAAGCTATCCAAAATAACTATGATTTCTTGGCCTGCAAGCACAAAGAAGCAGTATGACATGGAGATCTAAATTCTATGCCTCTGCATACACTATACGAAACAATGTATACAGGAAAGTGGGTGGGCCTTGCCTTTAGATACTTCTTGTGAATTTTGAGTGCCTCATGCAGTGCTTTTTTAGCATCCAGGTTTCCCGTTATGTCGCCCAAGATCTGGAACCATTGTCCAAATAAGCAGAAAACAAGCATAAACATACGAGGGAAGGTCAAAGAAAACGCGCGCGCCCGGGGGGGTGGGGGGGAGGGGAGAGGGAGAGAGAACCTGGACAACATCATCGAGGCCCTTGGCCTCTTTAAGAAATCTCTTATTCTTGTTCTCAAGAACACTTGCAACCAGAAATACAGCAAGAACACTTTTTTCGTCTGTTACTCCAGTCTTCACGTTTTTCCTCTCAAATTTCCCATACTGCTTTAGAAGCTTATTGTTTGTTTTTACTGCATCAGTCTTACTTGAAGAAGCACTTGAATCACTTGACTCCTCATATGCTATAAACATGTTTGGATTGTATTCCATGGCCCACATAACCTGATATTCCATATCAACAGTATTGAGTCGGGATTCCATATACTGAAAAACACTCGAGAAATCAATGGCAGGGAGCTCTTTTGTTGGAAAAACTTGAAATAATAGCATGTCTTCCTTACCTCCCATAGATAAAGTGCATCAACAAAAGAGAACTCTCTGCGGAAAAGTACCATCAGCATGCGAAATGCAAACAAATACTCCCCGCCATCTAGTTCCTCTGTCAAATGAATCAAATGAGACCTTGCTCCATCCAACATCCAGGAGCAGTCCATCTCTACTAACAGAAAAGGGCTAATGTGGCAATAGTGAGACCTATTTTTTCACCCAACATGATATCTCTATGGGACTTGGGTATGGTGAAATAGTGCTCTACACGACAGACATTGGAACAATTGGGTTCAAAATAGGTACCATTAATGGCACGTGAGCACATCCATGAGTGGTGTAGCCAGCATTAGGGTTTTGAATAATTTTGAAAATCAAATACGAAGTATGCATCCCAATTTATCGAAAACAAAGTACATGTGAAGATTTGTAAAACACATAGATCAGTTGTCCTTTTACTAGATATGGCAACATATAATGAAAGCTTGCTTCTACTTTAACATTCACAGATACATAAGTTTCTTCAAAGTACAAGTATGAAAAGAGAATGCAACACCAACACAACATGCTTAGCAGCCAAAATAAAGAAAACTTTAAACAAAATCAATAGACCTTACCAAGATGTTGATGAAGCTTTGGATCAACAACTCTCATAACTTGTGAAAGAGTGCTCAATTGAGATTGCACTCCTATTGAAGTTGAATCGACCTGAAATTTTCCCTCTTTTAAACAAAAACAGGGTTATGACATGAACAATCATAGGTATCAATTTTTGGTGAGGTATATAGATCTACAGAAGAAAAATGACAATGCAGGGTAAACTACTAGAAACACAGTGAAAAGCATCGTAATTACCACAGACAATAGACCAACAATACCTACATTACTTTTAAGCATTGCATGACCAAAATTAATGAAGTTCTCAAGCATATGCCACGTTCTAAAAAGAAAAATAAGATATTTCACTTAATCACACGGAATAAAGCTTTTATCACAGCTACAAGCATATGCCACGTTCTGCTCTTAACATGGCCACAGATCAAAGGCTTCCTTTTCTTTTCTTTTTCAATTATTTTCTAAACAAGTTAGAACCATAAGATAACCACCAAAATCAGTCTCAAGCTAATCCATGAATCCTGTAGCATCACATAGGTAGAATAATGCAATCAGTGATAAAAATCCGATAACTATCAAATGAAACTGCAAGACATTATCTAGCATTTATTTTGTAACTTCACTGAAAAGAATTCGGTCTTTCCAAATTGTAACTACAGAGAGAGATAAAAACTCAGCTCAACTTGAATATTGAATCAGCTACTTAAAAAACTCTTACATCCAAGTAAACCCATAAACATTCTAGGCCAACTAAATGTAATTCAGGAAATAGTTTCAACTCCAGATATGATGAATAGCGAATAGGGCAACTGGATGAATCAGCTTTAATGACAATGGCACCTTTGTTAAGGAAAATGGAGGCGTACCACTTTACGCATTGCATGCTCAAAACACCAAAAGGCATCTGCTTCATTTTCTAGAAGAATAATCATTGGCGAGCATATATCATTCATTCCTGTTAAACACAGAGTTATAACAACATTATCTGTTTTCGACAGTTTTCAGTCCAGCATTAATGAAGTTGTGATCAAAAGTATATCACCTTGAACATAACCAATATCATTGTCCATCCAAGAATATATAGCAAGAACATCCCAGAGTTTCGCCTGATTAGCTTCACTCTCATAAAAGACAAGAGTTTGATCTGTGCGTACAACATCCAAACCTACAACATTATCCATCAGATGTGTTAATAGAACTTGAAAAGTAAAGAACAAGAGAACTATTAGACACACGTGATGAAAGTGAAAGAAGCCATATTTGGCTGCACTTCCTTATAGGCTTTTCGCCCCTTTTTCATTATCCGAAGTCCTTATTCTCAACCTTAGTTACTATACCAAACTTTAAGGTAGTGGGTTCTTTGTAATAAGCTAATTGGAAGATATGGCAGAACTAAAGTTCTAATTAAGTTCTTTAAATAAAAAGAATAAATTATGTGGAATCTGCATTTTTGAGAAATGTGTGTATGTGTATATTTGTGTAAATTTCAAAGTAAGTTAAGTGGATGATATGGCAGAACTTATGTTCTTGTTGAGTTCTTTAAGATGTAAGAAAAATGTGGAAGCAGCATCTTAAATAAACTTGAGTGTGTGTGTCACCCCATTTTGGGACCCTTATTTTTATTTTATTT